>JAHLJT010009436.1:158848795-159564355 GCA_031308135.1 Acheta domesticus
TCTGTCAACTTACGAACAAACAAATCATTTTCCTGAAGGTTTTGATGATCTAACATTCCATTTCGTTTGAGTGATCTTCGCACACTTCTCTTCCCAAAAGTCTTCAATCGAACATATTGCAGTTCTTATGACAGTTTCTTCTTCTTTATCCTTTAAAATTTCATAGCCGTAATTCTCTTGAAAAGAAATATGATTTAGTTTCGTAGTTCGCATTTATATAAAACCAAAATATAAGTTTAGATACTTTCTGACAAAACACGGATTGTTAAGATAGTTTCTATAATGATAAAGACTAATATAACAGCTGTCAGAGAAATACGCCCGAAAACGCAGAGTCGACCGCTTTGCCTACGAACACTGTAGCCGAGTTCTTGTGCACATCCGCTCGCTGTGGCTCCGTAGAAAGAGATACGAATTTCGCGCGGTTTCACGCTCCTCGCCCGCTAGCCAATCAGGGAAGCCCGGTGCCGAATACATGTGCAGTTTGCTTATATGCGAGCCGGTCGCTGCGTCTGGACTGTGGGGATCAGTGTTATGTCTTCAAAGAATATCGAGAAGACGATAATACGACGAAGACGATAATAATAAGAATATCGAGAAGACGATAATATTCGTATTATATGAGAAATCAAGATAAGCCAAGTGATCTAAGAAGATCTTAAGAAGATCTTAAGAATAGGCCCCCTGGGGGCCTATTCTTAAGATCGCTCGACAGGTCTCGCCCACGTGATGTGTCGAACGGCTACATCACGAAGGCTACGAGAAAACAGTATTCTTAACCACCCTTCGAGATGCATCTCGAACGTTCGTGATTCAAGTTCATCATCGCGAGTGTTACGATTTGACAACGCTGCTTTTGCACGAATATACTTTCTCTTAGGATCATGACGTCATTCTTTCTAGACGTTCTTATAAAACATTTCTAGTGATCCTTATATTACCTTATGATTAGGAAGAGGATGTTGCATATTTTTGTCCGATTGCCTGAGAGCAGAGCTAAGTGAAATTTTTTGACACTAGTTTAGAATATGATGTTATAAAAATTAATATCTTCATGCATATTTAGCCGATTGTTCACATTGGTGCATAACGTGTAATTTTGGGAGCATTCTTTGCACATTTTGTTAAAAAAAGGTTTTCTAAAAAAATGTTTCATCTTTTCATAGAATATATTTATTTGTGAGAGTTCACAGATTTAAAAGAGCTTGTCAAAGTTTGCATACCTTTTTTTCTGTACATGATAAAATACTTGTGCAAATGTAATATATTTTTGGATAACATTTTTTTAAACCAGTGAAAAAATATAGAAAAATACATGCAATGTCCTTCACTAAGGTGAATATTCACTTTAATTATTTCTCTCACGAAGTAGGGTAGATTACATTACGTTTGCACAAAAAAATATATCTTCATTCCCAGCATGCTTGTCCTAAATTTTATCAACAAACGTTTATAGAGGAAATGAAATATTGTTAATATAAATTGCATATTTAAGAATTTTTAGGTTATAAATGCATAAATTTTAAACCATATTTTAAGATTTTTAGGGCAAAAAATCCTCCCCCTATTTATGATATTCATATTATCTGAAGCTGAAGTGAACTGATAATCTTATAACAGGAAAATTCAGGTACCTGCTTCGTGAAATATACAGTGAGTGACCAGTTGACACACAATAACACAAGATGAAACTGAAAATAAAGTAAAAACAAATTTTAAAAAAATTTAATTTTCAACCAGCTATACATTACATTACAAGGTTACTATATGAATAATTCTGACATATTTACAGAATTTGATAATCACACAATGATTAAAAATATACACTTAGTCGGTGGTGAAATATATAGAAACAGAACACCACAATGGCACAGTGTATTCCACACGCCAACACACTAAATGAAACAGAAGTACAAAGTAAAATTACTCATTTTTATTTAGCCATTACTTGGTGAAATATACAATGAACAAGATGTTCCGCAACTAAGTATTACAACACTAGGATCAACACACGATATAACAACACGCACTATTATATAGGCACACGGAGAGACACTATTTGCGGTTATGTCACTCTTCGCGATCCTTCTCACGCGCTATCGCCATAGAGTAAAGATGTATATGAAAATATCATGAAAAATAGTAAAAATCAAATAAATTATATGTATGTATATATATACATACATATAATTATATATAATTATATACATATAATTATATATAATTATATAATATAATTATATACATATATTTATATTATATATATATAATAAATGATTGAATAGATAAAATATAATATGATAACGAATAAAATTACTATGGGTTATTATTATAAACTTTTCTGCAAGCACTTTGTTATACGTGTCATATTCACTATTCCACAATATTGCTGCATGCAAAGGCAAAATGTATAACTTAAAGCGCATCTTTGCATATATGCAAAGAAGCAAAAAATTTCAATTTTACGACACAGATGTGAATTAGAATTTTTTTTATCTATTTTTCCCAATATCTCCACAATCCAAATTATTCCCCAAAAAAGTTTGACCTTAAAGAAAAAATCGTGCAACGAAGGGTTAATATATTTTTTTGTATACGATCATTATAAACGACCCTTTTCGATACCCCGAATCGTGCATAATCCAGTATTTTATCCAAGGCCGTCTAGAATAGAAGGCCTGCTCCTCCGCCGAATGACGTCACGAAGGGTGGCTGGGAGGAAATGCAAGCTGTCCACGTTTTAAACAGAGATTTAGTTCTTAAAATCGTACGGAAGCCCATACTTGTTTAAAATAACACGAGGGAACATTAAGCCTTTTTGACCCTCTAGGAATTTATTTTATAGAGTTATTTGTATTAAGGCATTCCAATATTGTTCAATTTTCGTACACGTAAATTAACATATTGAGAAGGCTTACACTTTTGTGCATCCTACCTTATTAAAAATATAAAATTTTTGTAGGATTCATAAAACAATTTTGCTGCCATAATTGATGCTCATAAGAAATTAAGTACCTTCATGATAATTCTATTTATAGTTTTCCTGCTCTATTTCTTTCAAGTTGCCTACTTTAATTTGATATGGAAGTTAGTAGCACAGCTAGTAGAATGCATTATCGGATATTTCTCTGATGACCGTATCAGTAATTATTAATAATATTTGTTAATATTGTAAGAAACAATAAAATATTCATAGGTAGATTAATAAAATTCAAGCTGCTCAAATTAAGAAGAGGAAGGATGAAAAGCAATATTTTATTCTGAAGATACTCCAGCACATTATGTAAGACTTTATGAGATGATTCAAAAGACACAAATCACTTCGGAAATACATTAAAATTTTTGGACGCTTTAAATTGACTTTAACGTCTTTTTATTTTGCACTCACGTTTGTGATATTGCATTCTTGAAACCATTATATTTATCACTTCTTACATTCTTGAAACCATTATATTTATCACTGAACATTCCTAATGTACAGTGTTTATTTAATAAAATGTTTGACATACACAAAGCACTATGTTTTATTAATGTGAGCAGAATTTGTCCACAACCCAAAACTGTGTTTTCCATTAATCGGATCTATCTCTCATACAAAGCCTTTCAGTAAAGTTATTTGATTTTCATGCTTTAGGAACTAAATTTCAAAATTTTCAGATATCTATATGTGAAACACTTGGTGAGTATTCGTCAAGTAGTGAGGCTGTTCACTGAGAGAGAAGGGTATGCATCTTTCACTATGGTCAGATACGTTCCTTTAGTAAATACTTCGGCACCATCTCTTCTTACTGCCTTGTTCTGGTAGAGAATAAATTTTGAGTCTAAGTGTTTACACACACACAAGTTCTTTGAATCTTTCCTCTTTGTTTTCATCCACTTCTGTCAAAGAGCACGATTGTTTGGAAATTTCAAAGTTGAAACGCGTTCCGTTGATCCATCATAATTCGATCAACAGCATGGCACATTTCACTTGCTTGACATTTTGTCATGTATCTCGCCTGCCTAATTTTCAAAATGCCTTCCTTTAAGGATAGTTTGCAAGGATTCACTGAAAAAATACAGGGTATAATAGTATAACCAAACATTCAAGTGCAAGCAACAAAAACATATTACATGTATTACATAAAATAATTGATAATTGCACCACATACTTGTATCGCTCAATACTGGAAGTAGACATACCTTGCTTACTTGAAGATAATGGACGAAGGAATTCTTCTTATGCAGAAAACCGAACACGCAATTAATACTGAATTATTGAAACACCCGTTCGCATCTAAACTTATCCTACAAGGGCTAATTAGCTAAAATATTCGATCTCGTTGACAAGGGCGTATGCGAAAACGAAAAATGTTCAGCCACCGATTGTGACGTCAGATCACGTGACATTCACATTGGCTCAGGCCTTCTAATATACTCTTCTAGACGGCCTTGATTTTATCGCACGCTACATGACGTCATCGCCATTATTAAACGCGACATGACGTCATGACGAACTTCTACTGTTCACAATATCATAGATTTTTCAGCTTCATGGGGCAGGCAAGTTGAATTTTTTCCGACGACACTGCGCTCTAGCGGCAGCAATCCGCAATAATCCGGTGATCGAAGTAGAAGTTAGTATTGCCATAGACTAAGGATGTACATCTTTACTCTATGGTATTGCCACGTGTACAGTGAAAATAGGAATATCACACAGGATTCTCGAATTATACATATTACTAATATATATTATATTAGATATAATGCTAATATTTATTACTTGATCAGTTTTCAACCTGTTGATGTCGGAATATTCCAACAAAAAAGTTTAAATAAAGGGAAGAAAGTTTTCATGTAAATAGTGTAAAGGAAGTCTATGCGGGAATAAGACGGGTGTTATAATTTCTTTTAAGCAGCCATAGTTAGACTGCAGTCCTGATGGAATAATTAAGAATTGGCAAGGATTTGACTTGTTAGAAATCAAGTGCCCTTACCAGTGGCGTAGCTAGGGGGGGGGAGCAAGGGGGACGGCGCGCCCCGGGTGACACCATTCTAGGGGTGACACCAATTAAAATATTTTATAGTTGGAATTATACAATTTAAATAATTTACTTAAAAATTTTATATATTAATCAAGACTATGCGATTTGGCTCTATTGTCAATAGAAAATGACATTGCAAGAGAGATAGATTTTAATGAAATTATAAATATATTTGCTGCCCTAAAATCTCGTAAAGATGTTTTATAAATAACTTACATTTGTTGATAAGTTATGTTTAATTTTAAACTTTATATTTAAAAATTATATTGCAACTATTCTTAATTACATAGAATTTTTATTATACTATAAATAACTATTATGTGCAAATATGTTTGTATTTTTAATAAAATAATGTACAATCTATGCAGCAATAGATACTTTTATACTTAAGTTATGGGGGGGAGGGGTGACACCATTAGCTTTGCCCCAGGTGACACCAGCTGAAGCTACGCCGCTGGCCCTTACTCATGTAAACATGGTGCAGTAGTGGACACGGAAGAAAAAAATTGTATCTGTTACATATTTGGAATTGACTGAAAACGGTGATTTAAAGATAAAAGATTCTCATGATCATTATACTCAGCTTCTCGTATTTAAATAAATACTTGCAATAAACATTTGTCATTTTTTTTGTCTATTCATCAGTCGATCACGTTCATATTCTTGTTCATCGGGATGAAGAATTTTTATCATCTCTTATTCCCAAAATTGAAAATTTCTATTTTACTTATTTTATACAGCTCTTGAAGCTAAATTATGAATCTCAAAAATCTTTGCACCTGCCTAATTTAAGGACCATTTTGTTTGAACGAAGTTTACATGATAATAAATATAAGAGTGTTTTATTTAGATTACACATTTCTTTACAATGTTATCACCTAAACCTAATAAAATTTAATTAAATTATTAATGATGCAGAAGCGGTTCTTTGTTATTTGCTAGAACACAGACCATGTACATTATTTTGTCCACATATGTCATTAATGTTTTCTTTCCCACTCGCGATTTGGGAAACAATAAAATTCCAAATTAAGGTTTTTAATTTTGCTCAGTGAGGAATACAACAATTTCTTCCGCCTTTCCTCTTCTTTTTATTCACGGATTTACTCATTCTACTTTTTCTTTCTATGCATCAATTTACTCGAATACTTGCACTTCAACATATACAACTTACGGTGGAATACAACTGCGGTCACCGGACAACTTACAACTTTCGTCACCAGATGTCACTTCGGGCGTTGCTTGTCTGCCCCATAGCCGACATTAGCTTGTTTCATATATAACTGAACTTTGTTATAAGCAGAGATGTCAATTACATCTTTAATTTTCAGCAAAGTCTTCAATTTTGAATGACTGCATTACAAAGATGATGCCTTACATACTGCAGACTTCAAAATGACATAAATTAGAACATGAGAACTCGACACTAGTTTTAATCATAAATAGTATGACGAACTTACCAACTCAGATATATATGCCAGAACAACTGTCTCGCATATAATATTTACATTATTTGTTTCCATCCATTTCCTAAATTTTATATATTCCTTCTCATACAATGCACTCGACGTTTTAGGGATTAAACTTTATTCTGCCTTCGAGGCTTTTTCTAAAACTACCATTGGTAACGACGCCATCTTTCATTCGCGCGCGTGAATCGGCTCTCCGCTGTCACAGTTGTGACGTCATAATACCAACGTCCATGTTGCCAACTATAAAACCTTACTTACACTTACTTCGTTTCATTTATAACTTTATAATGATGTTATACAAAAAAATAGCGTATGCAACTCGTTTATAATGTTCCTTTTTTGCACTCATAAGAAAATAGTCTATTACTAAACTCACTCCTTCGTCGTTCGTTTAGTAATAGACTATTTTCTTATTCGTGCAAAAAAGGTCAACATTATAAACTAATTGCATAAACTACTATTTCAATTATTGATGTCCCTGCTGGTGAGAAGTAAAACGGAAATTATGTTAATTTAATATAGATTACGATAATTTATATTCAGTCCCTATTTAATAAATTAATTTAACATAGATTACGATAATTTATATTCAGTCCCTATTTAATAAATTAATTTAACATATATTACGATAATTTATATTCAGTCCCTGATTAATAAATGCTTGAGCAACGCAGGACACTTCACCACTATATGATAAATAATATTGTTTTTAAAAAGCGTTGCAATGAATGGATAAGAGAAGTGCTCGCATGATTATAATAATTATGGTCACAGGATCACGTCATTGTTGAGATGCAGTTAATTGGTAGAGTGTAGGCGGAAGGTCCCGCGTGCTCACGCTTAGGGCAACAGCCCACCATGTGCTCCCTAAATATAAATGCCGTAGAAAGATCTTGTGGCAGTAATAGTTTCAATAATTTGAAAATACCGCCAGTGAATGGTGGAGGGGTGAAATCGGTAGTGGGGGCAGAGTCGCGACCTGTGCGCACTCTACTCGGTTACCACATTTTACGGAACTAAGATGCGACGGTGGTGCCATCTCTGAATGAGTCACCTTAAAAACGTAACCTCTGTGCTGCTGGCAGTGAGCTGTCTATACATCCTTAGTCTATGCTATCGCACCACTCGCAATATCTCGAACGAAAATCTCGTTGGGTTGAGACGAGTCGAGCGCTTAAGAATACAGTTCTCTCATTTTCGTTCGTGATGACGTCAAACTCGTGCGGTCGAGTTCGTCTCGAAGGCTTCAGAATAGGCCCCCAGGGCCGTGTTAACGCACCGGGTCTGGGACCAGGGCTCCCAACATTATAAAAACAAATCTAATACTTTTTTTTTTCAAAAAATAAAATTAAAAAATGTGTAAAACATGTTACGTATGATTAAACTATGCGCAAAAATTGGCATAACGGAACGATGTGCCGCGCATCATTGAATAATATTTATAATATGGGTTGTTGCTGGTTGATGCGTTTCAATTTTAAATTGCATAATTCAATAAAAAAAGTCTAAAACAGTCTTTTTCAATGTAATTACATATATACGTTAAGACATTTTGTTTGAATAATGTTAAAATGAAACACTAAGAAATACTTTCAGAATATTAAAATACAATGTGAATTGATAGGATTTTCTATATATTTCAGCATTGACTTTGGGGGGAGAAAGATCGGTGAAAGTAAGAATAGGGCTCCCCCCCCCCAAATTAACCTTGGCCTAAGGGCTCCCAATGCTGGTAATACGGCCCTGCAAGTACCCTGGAGCTGCAACTAATAAATGCGTGTTTGCGGTCAACGTCATGTGGTTTTCAAATTGATTTTTAAAGTAAGTACTACTTCAAATTGAAAGAAAAACATTCCGAAATAACTCTCGACGAAGTTAATTTTATGAAACCATTACTGAAGAAAGTTCAGGAAAGCCAAAGGTAGAAATCGTGCTCAATATCACAAAATAATTGTAAAATTTAAGTATTCAGTTTGCAACGCTGATTTAACATTTAAATAAATAAAAAAGACTCTGAACCGAAGAAAGCAGAAAAAAAGAAAAATCAAACAACCAAAGAAAGTTTAAAGCCACATTCAACTAGTTAACTTGTAAAATTGTAAGGAGTAAAAAATAAATGTATTGTTACTCAATGTAAAACTTATTTTATTCATGACCAAATAAAAATAAGTAAGGGGAAGTGGAAAGTTTTGCTTTTGACTGATGGGGGCGTGGTAAAAAAGTTTGGGAACCCCATGGTTTCAACAGATGTTCTGCTGCCAGCTGCGTGACGTCGTGGGAAGGAGCCCTAAAGCTTCCTTCCCATGGAGGCACTCGGCGGCGCCATCGAGAAACGGAAGAGCCCTTCGCACACAGCCACCGCCCACGGGAGGGGAAGGTTTCGTCAGAGACACGGCTGTGGGTTCAGGCGGCCGCTAAAGGCAGGCAAGGACCGGTTCAGCGGCGCTTTTGTTGCGCGTCTCGTGTGAACGCTGACATTTACATCTGTACTCTGCTCTGCTGGCGGCGGGAGTCCGCCACTCGGGTGAGGACCTCCATTCAGGGTTGGGCAAAATACTTGAAAAATGTATTTCAGATACAAAATACAAAATACTTCCCCGAAAGTATTTTAGATACCAAATACAAAATACTTTCATAAAAGTATTTTAGATACAAAATACAAAATAGTATTTTAAAATACTTTTGAAAATACAAAATACAACCAACGATGTTTTACACATAACTTCTATCCTATTTTTTCTCTTTTAAACAATCATTCACGTTCAAAATTCACATTTAAAATCACATTACATTTAAAATTTTATTATTAAAAATATATAACATTCTTTATACAAAAATGTTTCAAATTAAATTTTCAACCCATTTCAGGTATCAGTATGGGGTCATCCATAAATTACGTAAAGCTAAATGGGGAGGGAGGGGTCAGAGAGGGGGTCTGAGGCAGCTTTACGCTGCTTTATATACATAGAGATAGGGAAGTGCGTTACAAGGGGGGGGGAGAGGTTATTGAAAATACTCGAAATTTGCGTTACGTAATTTAGACGGCCCCTATCATTTGTGATGTATGTTCATATTTTAAGTCTGAAAGGCATCTTTTCCATGCTAACACGCAACACTCACCGTACTGGATACTCGGATTGACATGAAATTTCACCAGCTGGTAGAACACCACGCAAAACCTATATACACAAATTTTGAAGTGCTATGGACTATTATAAATAGCGTTTTATAGGCATTTTGTATCAGGACCTTTCGTGACCCTCGCGCTTCCCGCAGTGGGCGAGCCGTTGCTTCGGCAGCGCTAGGAACGTTACGCGGCGTCTATCAGCCGGTGTCAGATTTCCAAGCGCGTTCGTTCCATCTGAACCTGCAAAGTAAACACCCGTTTTTGTCACCCCGCCTGCCCTCCAAGTAACTGAGACCATGCCGACAGGCTGATAGTGCAAGCGCGGTGTATGAGTAACGTCCGCAGAACCAGCGGCGAGCAGCGTTTCCGCCCCTCTACGGTCGGTAAGGTCAAGAAAGGTCCCAATACTAATTATAGCAAAAACACTGCTTTCAATGCTTCATAGCACGTAAAAATATGTATGTAGGGGTTTGAAAGGTGCTCAACAAGCTGGTAAAATCTCAAGTCAATCCGAGTATCCAGCATTGAGTGAGTGTTGCGTGTAAGAAGCGAAGGAGTACAAAGATATCACCATGAGCTCTTGGGAGGTGATAGTTTGGGATAAATATTGCAGGATATAGACAATCGGCACAGCGGGTCCCTCTGAGCCCTTGGCTGGCGCATATCTTACGGATAGGAGGGGGAGTGAATCATGCAACGAACACTCCGTGTGAGTGCCGCTGGGTACCAGTGCACAGTGGGCTAAATGGCGATTCTAGACGGAACTAGCCTTTAAATCTTTTAAGTGATTCTAGGGAATGTAAAGGGTTGTTAAGGTTGTGAAATTAACACACATTAAATATACTTCAGTTTTACTCATTAATGTTTATAATTACTAATGAATACAAATTATTATTAATGAATTGTGTTCGAAACATTTTAAAAAATATAATGACTTCTCCGAAAGCAATTATATTTTATTCTGAATAATTAAATCAAAACATAAATGAATTTATTAATCTTTTATTTTATAGTGCACAATTTCTAAAAGATTTATTTAATATTTCACAATTGATAAGAAATGTGTTTTCTTCTTCTTCAGTTTATGTTTCACATAAAAGGCACCAATCATAAAGTTTTATTGCAGATTAACCCTTTTCTAACCCACTGTTTTTCTATACTTGCCTTTTACAAGATTTTCTTCCATGCACTCCCCATGTTGACCCCTCAAACAATTTCATTGCTACTAGAACTTAATGTTCTTACATCTTTCATTGGCTTGGTTGATTCACACCATTTCCACTGACAATTTGAAATTACAACATTACAATTGGCCAACAAGAACCCAACAATTGATAAAAGTCAGTCCTCTTATAGTGCGACGAGTTGTAGTCATATCCTACAACATGTCGGCCGCATCTCTTTAACCCGACGAATGCAGTGATTGCCTCGCTACGTACACAATTTCTTCCTTCGAGCGCGACGTAAATAATATTTCGATGCAGTTTCTTTTACCCTTCTCAGTACACTCATTAAAACTTTTCCTCGGCCGGCTTGCACCTGAACTAATAGATGGCGTAGCTTCAATCAGTTTAAACATTAATTTATTCAATCTCTAATGTTTACATTTTATTGCCAGAGGCTTATGTTCTGCGACTAGTATACTATTTACATCTTTCTACAAATCCTTGTACAAGTCTTAATCTAATATTAGTACCATTTACTTTAATCTGATATCTAAATCTCTCTCGTAGTGTTATTCTATTATTTTGTTTTTCACTACGTACTAATTTATTTTACATGTTAGTATTCTGTCTAACTGTACAATTTTTTCGCTACGTTTCTCATTATGTGGTAATCTGATCTTAGTCTTCTATTTACATGTCTACACCACCAGTTACATTCTTCTCACTCCCGGTGTGCGCCAGGCCCTGTCATGTTGCTCCCTCGCCGCTTCGTTGGTTTTGGGGTGCTGCAGCGGTGGGGGGAGGGGGTGCGCTCTGTCGTACTCTGCCTTTTGCTATTTCTTTGTAGGGTCGCGGGACTATACTGCGATTTTTGTAGGAAGAGCTCTCAAGATAACTCAAATCCCATCTTCGCGATGGAATATGTCACGGCATTTCGTATCATTCACAGTCGTTCCGCTAGATTTCGCACGATCGCGACCGTATGAAGCAGTGCTTGCGATCATGCGACTTCTATCGGCAAGACTGAGAAAAGACGCGAAATGCCGTGACATATTCCATCGCGAAGATGGGATTTGAGTTATCTTGAGAGCTCTTCCTACAAAAATCGCAGTATAGGTGAGTGCTGCCGATGTGTGTGTAGTAGCACGCCGCACTTCCCTGAAGAGCCTCTGCTATTATAGGAGTTATAGCCCTGTACACCACTATTATAGGAGTTATTGCCCTGTACACCACTTCCGGAAACTGAATTACAGCATCGAGCTACCCAGGATACTTTTTAATGAAATGATGCTCGACGTGGTGGCATTTCCTCCATCTTCTTAAAAAATGTTATAAAATACTCCTACAGCATCTTTAAGGCATTTTCCCATTGTTTCTTTGCACTCTTGAAAACCTAATCTATTCTTTACAAAAGACATTAGCTCTGCTTTCATGTCCCCTCTCTTGCGCGAAACAGATCACGGTAGGTGACTTCTGGATGCGCGCCATCGTCTGAAATAAAACATAATATGCCCTTCTGGACGTGAAACTTAGTGCATGATAAAAGTAAACACACAAAGCTATTTAGTGACATGTTTTACTGTAATGCAAGTTAATTCACATTGTTGAAAATCTACTTGAAAGTCGGGAAAATGTAAAATTTAGGTCGCGCGCAACGCCTACTTTACAGCTGATTTTACGAAGAGAGAAGCAAAGAATTGAAATTATACAAATACTGTTGAAAAGTACATACTTTACTGAACATCTTTCATATTGCAGTTTTGCATTCGCCTTTCATTGAGATCTGAGCACGTTTGATTCTTCGAGTAGCTGCAGAGCGACTGCCTCGCGCAGTGCTTCCTTCAAGATACGATAAGTAATCCACTTCCCCAGCGTACAGCTGGGGAAGCAAACGTGAGCCAAAAAATAAACCAATTCCACGGTATAGGTGTGTCAACTAGCCGCCTTTTGGACAAAATTTTTGAAGCCAGTTTGAGGCTAGATCCTCGCTTATCCGTATTGTGCGCACGATCGAGTTGGGCATTCATGATGGCGTCTCGCGATTTAGTGGCTTCCACCAGAGGTTACAAAACTATTAAATGGATCACCATCTTGTCCCAAAAATGGCCAAGTCGTTCGCAGCGCCTGCTTAGCGAGAACTCTGAGAACTAGCCTCACATTAGCTTCAGTTTTAGACCGGGAGTGAACCCACCTATATCTCTTACACCGTGCCAATTCACTAATGCAAAAGTCGATATTAAAATGTTAGGGAGGGGGGTCTAGTTCCGCCTAGATTGGCCATTTAGCCCTCTGTGCAGTGGTTTCCTCTCCGTTGCCACTTCTGAAGACGACTGATGCGCCGACGACCGAGCGATTTAATACAGATCTCAACAGAAGAGATTATATAGAATCTTGAAAAATGTGTCTCTGAAAAAAAATTATGGGCTACATTCATTTTTAATGATTTACTGTGACATGTTTTTGTAATTTGGTAATTTTCTTGGGTTACCGCCGGTAGCCCACAGCCACCGGTGGCAGCGCTGCACCTGCTGCAACCCTTTGTTGGTCGGCGAAACTCCCTCTTCCACGATACCACAGAGAGTATATACCCTAATCTAAATTTGTTAACGTTTGTACATTAAAAATTAATGCTTTCTATACATTTCCATCGCAGTTAACATTCTAAAACTTCAGATTCCGATCGAAGCATAATATTTTATATTCTCTTTGTACGCAAAAAATGTTATATGCTTTGATCGCAACCAGAAATTTCAGTACTTAACTGTGATGGAAATGTGTTGATTAATTTTAATTTTAAAACAATAACAAATTTAGATTAAGGTAACATATACAGAATTTATGATAAGCATTATTGTTACATAAACTAATAATCAATACACTTGGATCTAGAAATATAGATTCTTACTGCTTCGGGAAAAATATGTGCACTATTTACAACATGAATTAAATGATGGGAAAAGAGAGGACTTTAAACACAAATTTCCAGTTTCACATGCTTTCTTTTTTTTTTTTTTTTTTTTAAACATAAAAATTTAGTTTGTATAATATTTTGAACGAACTTGAAAATCAAAGATTACGTATTTTGGGCATTTAGGTTTGAAAAGAAAGAAAGAAAGAAAAAAAAGATTGAATTTGGGAGTAAACAAGACAAAGATCAACCATGTACAGCCGATTTCACATGGAATTATCCATCTGCTAATGCTGAATCATGTCATATTAATGGACTTTTTATTTTAAATTTTAGTAGGATTGCTAGAATAATACTCAAATACTTCTAATATTTTTTATTTCATTATTGAAACACAGCACCACTCTTCACAATATTTAAACAGTTATCAAAAGAATATTTTACAACTATACAGGTAAATTCTATTATCTAATGTGAATACTTAAAAGTAATTTATAAAATATACTAGGAGAGTTGTTCAACAAAAAGCTTAATTTTTATTTGCCAAAACTATCTCTTGTACACAATCATATGCATACAGGCATACTCTGCTTGTTTCCTATAATTGTTGTATTTGTTGTTGTTGACAAAATGGACTGTCGAATGGTGCAACTAAGATCCTAAGTAATGCTTTTTGATGGTTGAAAGAAACAAGAACAGTAAAGTTGAATAAAATAAATAAGTACTGTATTTGCCGAACAACTTCCATAAAATTAATAGACATTTTGCTCAATATACCACAGAAGATATGAAAAAGGATAGAATCACCAAGGGGAAAGGGGTGGCTTGAGAAGACTAGCATTTTCTCATGACTACTTTTGAAAATGAAGTTCATAAATATCAAAAAATAAGTACATATCAAATACCACACACCTTTTTAAAAATTGTGAAAAAGAAATGAAAAAAAGTTATTGGCATTTTATCTTATTCATAAGAGCACAATTTTCAGTCACTAAAACATAAGCACACAAAAACCTTGTAATGTACAATGAAGTTCTTATGAGGTTTATGCCTTGGCCAATGCAAGCACTTCCTCTACCACCCGCTTATAAAACCAGGCATCACCCTTGAGGCGTTTCCGGCGAATACCCACAAGTGGTGGTGCACCGCTGTCTGGCACTGTTACTAGGCACACCTCGAGCTCAAAAGATAACCGGCGGTGATCAGATGTTGCATGCAGCTTGCCTCGTAGTCTAAACCTGAAAACATTTCCAAAATTGATTATTGCAGTCATATAATTAATTGAAGAGATGAAGAAACGTATCAGTTCTACAGTATACAATAACAATAGTGCAAATACATTATAGGACAATGAAATAAAATTAATGATGATCAAATCACTAATGTTAAGGCAGCAAAATTTTAACATAATATTTTGAAGAAACATATCCTGTAGCACCTTGACTTTTAAATTACAGAAAAGAATTGGACAAATAATAATAATAATAATAATAATAATAATAATAATAATAATAATAATAATAATAATAATAATAATGTCACGTAAGGAAGGAGGACACACACATTGAGGCCTCCTGGCACAACGCAGTAGTCGGGATGGGAGAGTATGAAGTCAGTCATCAAGATGACCCTCTAATGAGGCAGGTCATGAAATCTGACTGAAGAGTGGGAAACAGGCATTGTTAGTGTAGCAAGAAGCATTGCGAAGAAAACCAGGCAAGACATGTCGAATAACAGACACTGAACATCTGATGCTACTACACATGATATGTGAGACACAAACAATTTTAAAGAAATCGTGGAGAGACAAACCACTCCACAGACAATATCTAAAAAGAATGAACAAGGTGCAGATCAATAAAGATCAATCATTTATGTGGCTTAAAAGGGGAAGAATGAAGCCAGAATCAGAAGCAGTTCTAGTAGCTGCTCAAGATCAGGCGTTGAGAACACGACATTATGATAAAGCGGTTCTCAAAATTTCCCAAGATGACAAATGCCGCATTTGCCAGGAGCAAGTAGAAACCATTGATCATATTGTCTCAGCTTGTCCAATCCTAGCAAAGACCGAATGTCTGAAAAGACATGACAGGGTGTGTAGCTACCTCCACTGGCAGATCTGTACCACCTTCGAAGTTTCAAACACATGCCTCAAGTGATACGAACACAAAGCCGGACGTCTGTTGGATTGTGTACGATATTGTACGACCAACAAATTCAAACTGATCGCACGATAGCAGCAAACAAACCAGATATAGTCATCCGGAATTTGGAGAACAAATCGTGTTTACTTGTTGATGTTGCTGTACCTTGCGATCAAAGCATCGTTACCAAGGAGGCAGAGAAACGTCTTAAATACAAGAGTTTGGAAATCGAGATCAGCCGAATGTGGGGCGTAAAAGCACAGGCTGTACTGATAGTTATCGGAGCTCTGGGATTTGTTCCACAAAATTTGAGTAAGAACTTGTCTAAACTCCCCGGTAACTCAAAAGACTAGGGAAGTGCAAGAAATTGCTTTATTTGGAACAGCCCACATTTTGCGCAAAGTATTGTAGAGGCACTGACAGTCACCGGATCTGCTCCTTAGGTAGCTGGTTGCAATCTGGAGTAGATATTATATTCAGCCAACTCATAACATCTTCAGTCATCATGTAGTAGGAGAGAAAAGAAAAAAAAAGAAGAAAGAAAAAAAAGTAGTAGTAATGATAATAATAATAATAATACCACCTACACGAATTTTGTAAGAATCTCTTTATTAAACTAGGAATTTTACCACTACTATGCCTCTTGTTTTACAAGAGTGGTTTTGGTAAAAAAAACTTGCAAGGGTAGGAACATATTTTCAGCCAATACAGATGTCTATGACTATAACTAGAATACAGATATTTATGTAATTTCATGTTTTTTTTTTGTCTATGTTCAGTTCTCAAAATTGTGATCGTGGCGAATCAGGTTCCTCCTACTATAATATCCAAATTTTTCATTACATATTATGTACTATAATTCATATTTTGCTTATATTTTACACATTTCCCCAAACTGTTCATTATTAGACAAATTTAATTGAAATTTATTTTGCAATTCAATAAATGTAGAAAGATAGCTTTTACTTAAAAAGAATCAGCCAATTTTTTCTTACATATACAGTATTTAGAATTGTGTGGTGAAGATGCAATGTGCCCCGTGTGAAAACATGCTCAGATGCCTGCACAGTATTCACGTCGAGCCAAGGGCACTGAGCACTCCTAATATTATTTTTAGGTGTGAAAAGGAGTAAGGTTCTGTTTCTTGATAATTAATCCCAATTTATGAGAAATATTGGTTGTCTCAGACATGCAGCATCACAAAGACAATGCTACAGTGACTATTTGCCGATCATTGAGTTCTCATGTTTAAATAATGTCTATCATTGTTCACAAAGATAAAAATGTACTTTAAAAATTTAATCCAGTAGGACAAGCAATATTTATTTTTAAAATTGATTTAATAAATATTTTATTAAAGTTATTTTGTTGTTCTTGAGGCAGTAATTCCTTCACAATGGGCAAGATAAGGGATAGTACCAAAAACTGTAGCTAATTTGCCTCTGCAAACAGTTTTTTATTATAAGGAAGTAGATATCTTCTTATTAATTCTTTCTAAAAGTGCACATTGTCACCTGAATTCATAGGTCAACCTAATATGTATACATGTTAGGTTAGGGATACCACAGCTCAAGAAAATCCCATAGTATGCCACACGGTTTTCAACTATTTTTCAACATTCAATATATAAATAAGTAAATAAAAGCAAAAAGCAAAAGTAAGGTTTTGAAATATGTATGATGTAGGAGAAGAAATGCTCATGACTGACGTACCCTTTCTTCTGTTTACAGTCAATACCTTTCTTCAGTAAAGCCTTTCGCAATTCTCCCAATACCACATCAGGATTATTATTGGATGTTGTAGAGACATTGCAAACCTCCTATGAACAGAAAGGAAATAAAAACAAAGAGAAAGATAAAATTGAAATCCTCAATTCATTACAAGGAATACATTCTTACATTACATATAATTGGGTTATACAAGTAATTTCCTTGTGAATTATCCTTACTAGCCACAAATGTAAATCTGTGAGCATCAGTATGGATTATGTAGTAGCAGGATAGCAACAATTTTTGGACAGGGGTAATGCTATATTGCACCAATAAGGTGAACCTGAACTTTCTCTCTATTAGCTCTCTTGGGAAATGACTCCTCTGTGTAAACGAGATTTTTTTATACAGTGCTGCCAGTGCTGCATTTGTGAAGTTCGAAAACTAAAGAGAAAAAATATTTTTCTCTAAAAATGAGCTCAAAATTGCACATATTTTCAGAAAAAACATTTTCTCTAGAATGTCTCTAAAATTTTCAAAGAAAATTTGCGTATAGTTTACTCTTCTTTAATATTCTTAACGATTTATTTCAATTCTATTAGGAGACCAAAAAATTAGGCAAATGTGAAAAATTACATTTTGATGCCAATAAATATCAACTGGGAAGAGGGTGGGGCAATACCGGAAAGCTAGCTTAGACTAAAAAGATTAGATAAGTGACTAATGAGAGAAAATCTGTGCCATTCAGTAGCACCCAATTATATAGTTATGAAATTTACTGTATTAACATTTACTAATTGTCTGTGCTAACAAAACTCATTCAATATATCAATTATTTGTTTTATAAAAATTAACTATAAACTGGATAAGAAAACATCAAGTCAGCCTATACTTGTACGACCCTGCCTCCCCACTTCCACTGAGAAAAATCGTGGGTGCATCTCTGGCAACTGAGCACTTGGTTTCTTATTTGCAATCAGCACTACACTGTTATTGTTACAGTTGACCAAATTTCACAGATCTTAAGCTTGGAAATTTGAATTTAGAGATACTATTTAGGATTGTCAATAGTCACAGAACTATTCCACTCGGAAGCCAGCTCTAGAATTTCATCAGTAGGAGTGCAGACTTGGCCCATTCATGCAGTCTTATAGGTCTTTTAAATCAAGTGTTTGGTTATATCAATCCTTTTTTTTTTAGGGGGGTTAATTTTTTACTATTTATACACTTTTTAGTCCGATAGAATTTGTATTACTCAAGATTATTCCAGTACAATTGCATCAAAATGTTCTTGCATTAATTGCAAATTGGCTACAAGAGACAGGTCTAGTCAGTACTATGATTGATTAGAGTTTTCTGGGCACGTCAATTGCTAAAATCAATAGCCCCGTAAGATTAGTGCATGTTTTTTATGTGCGAGGCAGCAGAGATTTTCCCCCGTTGGTTGGGGGCACCCGGCACACTCGCATTGGTGAGAGGGGTTTTCCCCTCAACCAGGTATCTTCCACCAGCGAGGCACCGCCCCAGCTGGACAAATGTAGTATGTAGTGTAGGTAAGGGCAGAGGGCTTTACCTTGACGGAGAGCAACACGGGGGCGGGCCCAGGGCCTGGGCCTGGGCCTGGGCCGGGGGGTGGCGCCGTGGGGCGGGAGTGGCGCCGGGCGTGCGGTGGCGGCGCGGCGTCAGCAGGTGGCGCACGCGCGGTCAGGCGCCGCTCCAGGCTGCCCAGCACCTTGGAGCAGCGCGGCGTCTCCGCACCCGCGCCCACGCCCGCCCCTACCTCCTCCAGGGCCCTGCGCAATGCACCTTGTACTCTAACTCTTCAAACATCACTAGAAAAGCTACTAATACTTAAAAAGTCATCCATTAAATAAGATATAATGAGAAATAGATTGCTAAGAAATAACCTCTACCTTCAGTGTCAAAGGTGTAAGGACTAGTTGGAAAAAAATTGACCTTTGTCACAATATAACAAAATATGTGATAACAACAAAACATTGACTGAATAGTCCTAGACCTATTGCATCTCTTTAATAATTAATTCATAGGAGGGAGTTGAAAAGTGTTTGATCTGATGCAAAAGAATTTTCGAAATTGCAAAGATTTTAATGAAAATTGGACCTATGCGTATTGTCAACCAAACACCCCCTCTCCAGTGTGCTTAGGTTACTCGACCCCAGATAAAACACTCATGATAGAAATTCAACTGAATGTAATTAATAATTGAAATATTACTGCAATATCAATGTGTGATATCATTTTGAAATCAAAGAGCGCCTGCAAAGTGCTTTGGCATCTTTTTGCTAGTCAGACCATGCACTGTTGATATATCCCAAATAAGTGAAAACTTGCATTATTAACAGGATAATCTTGGACAATCACAACAATATAGAATGCAATATTTTAACATTACTTAACCATTACCACAAAATAGTAAGTATCATTTAACACTTTTTGAAAGGGATCAACATATTGAATCTGCATTGATGAGTGCAAGTGTATGAGCCTAAAAAACGTAGTATTGAAAAAAAAATTGATTGGTCCAAAAAATTGAGTGGTTGAATTTTTGCACAGAATATGTCAAACAATAATTCATTCATTCTTTATAATTGAATTTGCAACAGTTACATAGCATGAAAAGCATTTTGGGATCAAGCAAAAAACTCACCTTGATGAACTGAAACACTGTTGGGGATCACCAGAACAGGAATTTGGTTTGAGTTTAGATGGTACTGTAACAAAAAAGATAATAGTCTTTCATAACATTTATTACCAGTACTTAAAACTATAATGTTCACGGTACAAACATTAAAATTCATTAAGTTTTTTCCCTCTTATCTATGCTTAATTGTTTTGATACCTTAGTGCTTTTTAATTATAACTTCAGGTAAATTTAATTCAAGAATAAAATAAAATTATTATAAAAAAAGGGGAAGGAATGAAGGAGAAATGATCACAGGATATTTCTTTGTATCAGAAAATGGCGAGATCTCGTCATTCAACAAAAAATATCAGAATAAAAGAAGTTTGAATTGTTCATTAGTAGTGAAGTTAAACTCACCAGGAGATTGGGTGTCCTCTGGCCCTGGGCTCCACAAGCGTTTGTGAGGTTTCCGTGCCATTGGAGTTGGTCTTACACAAGGCGAATTTTCCTGCTCAAACATTTGTTTTGGGGTCCTTTGTTCCCACAGGTTGGACTCCAAGATCACCTGTATTAGCAAAACAACTGTCAATAATATTACTCTTCTCACCAAAGACAGTAAAATCAAACCAAGTTTATATACATACTTATATTTAATTCTTTATTTAATACTTTATCTGGAGTCGATTCTCTGCCATTTAATATAAGATATGTTGTTTTCAATTCTGTACTTCTTGTCATCAAGGGACTATTCACTTTTGTTGTAGGTAATAGAAAGTGGATATCCTTTTGGAAGTGGGGATGCTAATCTGTTAAATCCACTTTCCTAATGAAAAATTAAGAAACAAAAATTTAATTAAATTCAAACAATTAAAAAATCAAACTGCAAACTAGAAAAAATCAGGAAATAAATGGGGAGGGGGAAGGGGGAGGCACAAAATACAAACCATTTTATCCCGTAAAGCAAAATTATAAAGCTTTATTGGAAGACCCCTCTGTTTCTTGGAAAGAAGTAGCATGTAAGTAGCAGTGTTATAGTCGTACGTCCAGGAATTAAGTTTGGACCACATAATGTCCGGTGATACCCGATAGTACTGGGCCATTACACTTAAACAACTAGGATCTTTTTCACGGACCTGCCACAAAAGACATTGCAAACAAAATAATTAATAACAATAATTTTAATAATTAAAAAACGGAACAAGACAAACTAAACTCTTATTTAGACTCTACTAAGCAAGGAAAATTTGATAGTTTGATGTATAATATTCTGTTCAGGGTAAGAATTATGGGGCTGAAATGAAAGAAGATAGAAACCTGTCAGGAAAAAAAAATCTTCACATGGTGCCTAAGATTAGAAAGAATCACAATGGTTTATTTAATAAGAAAAGAGACTAGAAAAGGTAAGGCAAGGAAAATATCAGGAGAGGGGGTCTTAAGATATGAGGAAGAAGTGTTACCGGTTGGTGGAAGACTGGTGTTAGCAAAGTGTTGCTGCAATAAGATTAAGACACCGGCTGGATGTTTTGGTTACAAAAGGGACAGGCAGGACTGAAGAGTTGAGAGCAGAATGCCGCAAACTGTCATTTTGATGGCTACATCATATTCAAGCATTGCTTTCTTTCAGTAAGTTGTAAGGCACAAAGCTCTCTAAACTTTTAATACATTTTTGAAGTGGATAACATGTGAAATTTTTGTTGGTTTTATGACACAATCTTCCTTCATCTCCTAAGAGACATGAAATTGATAATTTGCCTTGCACTCCAGAGAATTCTTGTTTGAGTTATCTCATCGATTTTTGAGAAATCAGCCATGCTGTCTTTATACAAGTGTTTCCTGAACCGCATTTCCATTATTTCAGTGAAGTACTTCATACCAGGCTTCAGTTCTGAATTTTGACAGAACATTCTGGTTTTCACTCTAAGGAAATTCTCAAGTGATTTTCTACATTCTCAATGGTATTTAGAAGGGGAATATTGTTTGTCATAAAAATAAAATCTGCAAGCCTCACATTAAAGCTAACAAAAGTGTTTTGATACTTATCGCCACGGAAATGTAGCCACCAATAACACTTATTAGGAAAAGATTTCTGAAACAATTGTTGAATCAATGTAAATATCCTTGATGATATGACATGATTGCATTGCATAAAATAGGATTGAAGGAGCTGTCCAAAAACAATTGTTTTTCAAAGCTATTATACTTGAAAACAATAAATTACTTGCGTTATATACGAGGAAAAGGAATCGAGAAAAGCTACATTGAAAGAGCAGAGGAATTGGCATTTTCATGAGCATAAAATTTAAACCTAAATTCCATATTTAGTCTACTTGCAAGAGTTAATGGTTACCCAAGGTAGGCCTAAACAAATCCATCAGAGATATAAATATTGCTGGAATATAGATGATGATAATAATGATACATTAACTGCAAGAAAACGAATGTGGTTGCTAAATTACTTAAGGGTAATTTTCAGTTTTTCTTGTTCAAATACAACATTACAAGAAGGTTACATATCTCACCTTATGTAAAGACAGCTTAGTCACCGGTTCCTTGAAACCCTTCATTAACCATGGGTGAGATAACAAATCATCAATAGTAATACGTTTTTTTTGGATCCACTTGTAACATAGAATGGATCAACCGTTTACTCTCAAGTGAGAGGCAAGATGGTTCCTCGTATCTTCCACTCTATTGTTAATGTTCAGAAAACAAATATTATCAGATCACCAAATGCACATTGCATCACATAATTCACATAAACTCACCAATATTTTTCTGTACAAACTATCTATATTTTCATCATCGAATGGCAGCACTCCACAAAGCAATGCATACAACAGAATACCTAAGCTCCATATATCCACTTCAGAACCTGGCCAAAAAAGTAAAAAATTTATGTCAATCATTACACATGAAAACTGTTCCGTTATGCACATTCTTACAAGTATATGAGCCATTGAGAGCAAAAGTTGTGCAACACCACACAACATTCTGGAAAATGATGTGTAAAGGAAAAACTATAATGCTTAGAAATGACTGACCTAACGGGTTATGAAAGTGATAGGGAAAAATTCTATTAAATTACTACAGATATTTTGGACTCAAAGATTGCTTATTAAAAACTATTTTGTCGATTTACACCACGTATGCACACACAGTTTCTGAAAACCTGTGACTTGCATTCAAATAATTGCATGCATAATTTTCATCCGCAATAGTAATGTGATGAAAAAATAGAGTGAAATTAATGCAAAACAAAAATACTATGTTTTGATATTTTATACACTATAAATTATAATTAGTTAATATAGCAAAAAATAAAATAGAAGTGTGTTTACTGTTATTACAAGTTTTACATTAAGTCACTAAGAATAAGCGCTTTGGTGAAGCGTAAGTCAGCAGTGCTCACTTTGATGACAAGTTAGTTGGGGCAGCAGACTCCCACTCATTGTGAACTTGTTTTAATCCCATATCTTCCTCAACTAGAAATGTTTTTAGCAAGTAGAAATAATTGTGGTGCACTAGAAGTATGCATTGCATAAGTTCAATCATCTCTTTTTTTGTTACAGTTACCAGCTATAGCTAGGTTCTTCTCTGAGGAAACGCATCCACAAAATTTGCAGCCAATTAACTTTGGCTCCTGCATTATTAATCTTTCTCATGATTGCATTTTCAAGCCGCAACATAGCCTTAAAATCTGCTTGGTCCATTTCACAAACTGTTCTTCTTTCATGCTGCACAGATGATATTGTACCAATCAGAGGGACCATAATGAATTTAATTTTGTCTGCTTGCTCTAAGTTTCTAAAATCGGAGTCATTTTCCATAAATAAGTGTCTTAATACAAGAAATTTGTGGTAAAAAATGTTTAAATTATTGGCTCTCTGTCACGATTTTCATTCAAGTGAGAGCAATTTTCAAGTTGTAATTTTGACCTGTGCACATATCACTAACAGAGATTAAATATTTTTCCCGAGAAGTTTCTTCAGTGATGGGTGCAGATAAACAAGAACCTATTTCTTGGGGGCCGGTGCCCCTGGAAGCTGTCATTTTGTTCCACCTGTGACTTACACTACAATTACATGCAGCAGTATGAGCAATTTGTTGGCCACTTCTACAATGTGCCAGCCTCTAATGAAGAAATATTGAAGTTTGACTCACACCATTTTAGTCCGATGGAATATTGTTAAAATCACCTACCAGTGCATCTAACACAAATCTTCTAAAATTTGACTCTTTACGACGACTGACTGACGACTCTTTACCATTTTTGTACTCAGTTGTTCATATACTACTTACCTAAGTACTTTTGGCCAAGAATGAGCTCTGGAGCAGCATATGTAGGTGACCCACAAGATGTGTAAAGAAATGAGTCAAGACCTGGCTGAGGTTTGGCACAAAGTCCAAATCTATCAATTTCAAATTCTTCTCTTTATCAAGAAGGACATTTTCAGGTTTGAGATCTCGATGAGCATAACCTTTATCATGTAAAAATGCCACAGCAGACACTATCTGGCGAAAAAAGACCCGAGCTTGTTTCTCTTCTAATCGATTTCTTTCCACTGCAAAGAAAAATTAACCGATAAGCAGGTTTTAATTATGATCAGGTTACATCACTAAAAAGAAGTTCCCTCTTTCTTACTTTACCTATATGATCAAAAAGTTCTCCTCCAGAACAGTACTCCAAAATCAGGTAGTAATGGGATTCTGTTTCAATTACTTGGTAAAGTTTGCAAATATTCTGATGAGGCAGATTCTTTAAAGCTTCTAATTCTATTTTTACACGAGGAAGATCATCCTAAAAACATAAAATACTTATTCACACTGAGATAATTTCAGGAAAAAAAAATAGTATTACAAACATGTTTACAAAAAGGGAACAAAACTTACCCCTAATCTAGATTTTTCCATAATTTTGATAGCTACTTTTTCTTTTGTAAGACAGTGAGTCCCCTAATTTTACTTTGGCAAAACCACCACTTCCAATTGTTTGCTCCACATCATAGAAACCTTTCAAAACAGAGTAGCGAGCCATCTTTCTAAAAGATAAACAAATTATAAAATAATTGAAAAATTATTTAACTCTGACAAAAGCCTTTTGAAGTGAATGAATGAGTCTTTGGCACAAAGTCCAACATCCAACGTCCAACACATTATACAGGTCAATGCTATACTTGCAATATTTCCCCAAATTTGTTTTTACTGTGTTACCAACATTGTCTATTGTTGAATGGCTAGGGCAACAGCCAATTTGAAAACCTATCAATTTATCCCCCTTCCAGTTTCATTCAGCGTGATATATAGTACAGGAAGAAATATTTTACATTATATTCAACAGGGTAATAGCCTGTTGAATAGCATTCAGTAAAGTAATACTCCTAATTGTTGTCATGTTTTAGGATCTTTTTTTTTATAGTAAATACATTATTCCTTCCAGCCTATCACTGAGTATTTGCTGATTCATCCAATTTTTCTCAACAAAACTATTTATTTTTTCTGTAAAAGGTTGGTCCCCAGCTTTTAACGGTTCTGCTACAATATTATCAGAAATGGATTTTTTATTTCTATTCATTTTCTTTATAATTTCACATACTTTTCTATACACAAAATAAATTGATTAATCTTGTATTTATGTTTTCATGAGTAAATTCTGTGATCAATACATCTTTATTCAAAGGATCCTGATAATATAACCTCCATACCTTTAAGAGTTCCTGTTTTTCAGTTAAAAGCTTTCCTTCCTCCAATGTGTCTGGACAGTTTTAGTACTTTATTTCTTTATTAAATTTTTGAATTTCATCAATTCTTTTTACTTTTTCTATTTCTGTCATTATATTACCTCACCATACATTTTTCTTCTTTTAACAATGTTTTCAATTTGAAAATTTAAACTTTGAGAAGGCAACAGAATTTTGAAAACTGAACTCAAATTGATGATATTTATAAGAATGTGACAGTAAGATTTCAATTTGTTAGCTGATAAAATCCAAAATAATGTTAGGCAATATTTGAAGGACAGTAGGCAATAATATTTTGATAAAAAAATAAGTAAAAGTCACCACAATTGCATTCCACCATCTATGTGTATATCCAATCCACAAACCAGTAGTATTATTTTAGACTATTTCTATCAAAACAATATTGGAATTCATCAACTAATAAGAGAATGCACACAATACTCAATGAAAAGCATACTAAATCTGAAAAATTGAGAATAAATGAAACTGAAAAACTTTTTGTTAGTTTTGAACGCACCAAAATTAGTTGACAGAATTGACAATTCAATTAGTATGTAAACAGAAATCTAATAAAAATATTGGACCTTAAAAACGAGCTTTGAAATTCTGACAGAAAACTTATATGCAGCTCAAACAGAAATAAACATCAATAAAAACTGAATTAATACATTGAAAAAGCCAAGGAAAGACAATGAAGTTCAAGTTCAATTAATAATTGCTCCAGTGACGAATGTAGTGAGAACGAAAGACAACAAACGGTAAGGATCTCATCCTTCATTTAAACACAACAAAAAATACTTGAATACCTTTAAAGTTCAAAAGCGAAGTTCACCAGAATATCTGTAACACTTGTAAAACATACAGATGATGGATAATTGGCGGTCATAACAAATCTTCGCAAATGACACTTTGAAAATTCAAACTACACTATTCAAACTGTCGTCTGACCAATGCTGCCAATATTCATAGTACAACTCACTAGTGCTGACAACATAGCAAAATTTCTTTCGTCGTGACGCCAACCAGCGCACTCTGGAATGTTTCTCCATGGCACTGCATGAATCTATGATTGTACTTTTTTATTGTGGTGTCAAATGAATTACAATAAAGGTAGTATTTGTTATTGGACAAAACTATAAGTGATCTGTAAATTCAAAGCGAAATTGTGCATTTTTGAAGTGGAAATCTGTATTAAACACCACGCATGTGTGCATTTTTGAAGTGGAAATCTGTATTAAACACCACGCATGACGAAGCTACTTTCTCCTTGTCATGGAATATTTTAAGACAAAGAGTTAAGACAAGCGTCGAGCAGCTGATCCAAACTTGTCTCGCAACTGGCGCTTGGATTTGACATTTGACAAATACTCTCTGGTTTTGACATTTGACAGTACCGCTACCGCTTTGAGTGGGGTCTTGGTGTGTTCGTCGTGAGAGGGAAGTGGGGTTGCACGTATACATAATATGGTGCATTTATTTTACCAAGTGAAAGTAATATTTGGCATTATTTGAGGAGGTGAAGCGTGACTATGGCTCAAGTACAATTTGTGGAAGAATTAATTAGAGAATATCTGATTTTTAGAGGTTTTAGTTCGACTGTCAAAGCATTTGATTCCGAATTGAAGGTGGATAAAGATAAAGGATTTCGGGTAAGATATTTTATGAGGAATTTTAATTTGATCATAAATAACTGATTAAAGATCGGTCATTGTTTATCGCCCTGCTACCAAGGAATGAGCACACCATTGATTTTTCTTAATTACATATTGTTCATTTGACTAATTATTGCTTATAGGTTGATAAGATTGTAGAGTTACTTCTCCAGCATGTAACATCATGTGATTTAACATCTTTACGTGAACTATGGCTACATTTAGATCAGAAGGTGTTTTCGAAATTGGAACATCACTTCATTCCAGGCAGGTGCACAGTTTTGCTCCCCTTTTCATGTGTAAACCCTATTCTGGGGAGAAGTGAATAATCAGACTATCATTATGGTATGTATTGTACATTTGTTCTCACACTAATTGACTACAAAATTGACTTCTAAAAGTCTGCAAAATCTTGATGTGGTGTACACCATTGTGCAGAGTATGGTCTGCTGAATGATACCTTTGAAAGTGACAACATCAAATGCACAACTTCAGTTTAAGAATGAAGAACGAGTTAGTCATTTTTGTTACCTCTACAGGGGTGTTCAAATATTGAAGACTTATAGAATTTCTAGCAACTGATGTTTTAGTAGAAAAAGGTTTAAAATGTATTGTTAGAAGTGCTTCAATTTATTCAAAATACATTAGGATATGAAATTAATTTGCTTATGTAATAATGATTGTTTAAATTATTATAGTTCCCTGAATGGTATTCACAGTGATTGGTAGGATAGTGTTTTTAAAATGTTATAAGATATGTGTTCTTAGATATTCTACAGAAGTACATTAAATGAGTCACAAGGGTATGGAAAATAGCATCAATTTTTACACCTGCCATTGCTACACTGTTTATTTGATTTTTTAAGGAATGCAATTAGTGATGTGTAATTAAGAAATTTTGTTTCTTGAATATTTAAATTTTTGTATTTTATTTTTAAAGCTTTCTTTTATTAATTTGTAAGAGTGAAAATATTGTCCTTCACAGCTGTACGTAAACTGGAAAATGCTGTCCTAAAATTTTACCTAGTTAATGCTGTTGTAACAAATAAACCAGATAAAGTAATGGATTTCTTCAATAAAATGACCCCAGATATTTTAAGTCAGCCTGAATGGAAAGAATGGTTCAGTAAGTAATTGTCTTGAATCTTATTGAAGTGAGACTCTTTTAAGTTCTAGTGATTCTGTAATTGTTTTGCAATAATTTAATACTAAGAATTTTTGCAATATTGTGAAATTTGTTTTAGTTGTTTGATTTTCAAAATTAACTGCATTTCAATTATGGTGCTTCAGAAAGTTTTTGTTAACATTATTGATTTTTATGCAGTGCTTCCTTTTGTGCGATACCCTGAAGAAAATCCTATCTTTGCTGTACATTTTACTAAGCAATGGCAAGATACATTGCTTGTGTCATTGCATAATTTTTTAGCTACAATCTTCCAGGTAAGTAAAAGACAATAAGAATGTAAATCAACCAAGACTGCATTTACAACACACAATTAACATCTCACACTGTGTACGTGCATCTCTTACACCTCAAAACTGCCTACTCCCTGTGGGAAGTAGTGTTTATGCATAGTACTTGGTTCACTGCATACCATTGGACATAACTGGAGCCCAGAAGGCATTTATTTTGCTTAAGATAGGTATGCAAAATAGCATTTGTTTTCACTGAAATAGGCTACAATGAGGCTGCCCAAAATAGGGATACGCAAAAGGCATGTAAACAATGAAAAATGATCATTACAAGAATTTATTGTAAAAAAATCTTAATAATAATAATAATTTTTTTTTTTTAAATAATTGAAACTCAAATTTACATCAGCACTTTCAAAGAAGAAAACAATACTTCTTTGAAATCTTGATTGCCTATTATGCGATCTTCTTTTTCTTCTTTTTTCTTCTTCTTTTTCTTTTTCTTCTTCTTCTTTTTCTTTTTTCTTCTTCTTTTTCTTTTTTCTTCTTCTTCTTTTCTTCTTCTTTTTCTTCTTTTTTCTTCTTCTTCTTTTTCTTCTTTTTCTTTTTTGCTTTCCATCTAGCTGGAAGATTGTTTTCCAGTTTTCCTACTGAAAATTCTTCTTAATGGTTTACCAAATTTCCATATAATGACTACAATTTTGATAAAATGTCTATTTGTTTCATCCCAACACTGTCTCCATGAAATTCATTGAGGACTAAACTATTCTCTTCTGTATTCTGAAATGGCATAAATAAAAATGCTATTATTGTTTTTGTTCTTTGAACTTGTGAGTAATCACTAGGGAGAGGATTTTATGCCCTGAAAGTTCTTGAAATACGCTTCTAAAAATATGCATTGATGTCCTAAAAATTCTGGGATATGCAATTAAAATGAAGAATATTTCATTTCCTGTGTGAACCTTTCTTGAGTAAAGTTCAGGACGAGCATGCATGGAATGAAAATATTTATTTTTGTGCAAACATAATATAACCTAGCATACTTCACGGGATAAATAATGGAGGTAAATATTTATCTTAGTGAAATAAACGGTCTGTCTTGGCTCATTTCTTCTGCTTGGTTTAAAAATGTGTAAAGAAATGTCCTTCATTTACACAAGTATTTTATCAACCATAGAAAATAAATAAAACAGCCCTTTCTAATCAATGAATGCTCACAAATACATTCTATGAAAAGATGAAACGTTTTAGATACAAGTCTATTTAAACCATTAAGGATGGAATATTTTTAGTGGATAATTAGTTTAAATTTAGTTTAAAAATAACATTTAAAAGGATAAGAATCAATAAAATTTGGTTTTAAAATCAATTTTTTAATTTTATTGAGGAAGAAGAGTGTGACTATATGGTCACGCTAGTCCTTTATGAGAATAAATAACACACGTAATAGATATGAAAATTAATTTGTATGAAAAATTACAAAACCTTAACTTACATCCCTAATTTACATTTAGAACATTCTGTTCTACCAACACTTGAACACACTTCTCCAGCACGTCTGACTCTTTTCTGATTGGTACAGGTTGAATTAAATTATTTTGCTCAATGTATATGATATCATCAAAAATTCTATTGAGTGTCTGCACCACTGTATCTTTTGACATTGTCTAATGGTTGTATTCTATAGTATGTTGACAGATCATACATGATAGAATTGTCTTCCCAGTTACCAAAACCAATCCATCATCTTCATTTTAGAATCAATAAAGGCTCTTTCTTATTACATCTTTTTTTTTTGTATGTAATTCAAAGCAATATTGTGGAGTTTTGTTTGATCTTATTGCTCTAGTTCTTTCATAGCTCCACTCCTACAAATGCACTAATAAATTGAAATTGGTAAACCAATTATCAAAGTAAAACTGATATCTCAAATTTTTCAGAGTTCATCTTACTTATTTACAAACACTGCTGCTGCCTTGCTAAACACATGTTAATGGACAGAGTTCACGTTTACACTTTGAAATGACCTGATGTAAAAATTATATGTATCCCTAAGGTCTACCGTAAACCATATGGTCGTGCAAAATTAAAATTGTACTCACAGTCGATTGCATAAGCAATTTTTGTTATTTTTACGTTAGTTGTATTATTTATCTATATTTAATACATTTAACTTATTAAACATGCAATGAAATAAATAATATTGAAAATATAAAGCCATTCTTGATCCAATATGCTAATTTCCAAAGGTATGAATTTCTTTGTCAGCAACAATCGTCATAACACCTACGGGCACAAATCCAACAATGAGTTAATAGAAAAGATCGTTGAAGATGTTATTCAAGATGTAACCGCAGTGGTACAAACCTCAAAAACATTAATTACAGCTTCTTATAATACATTTAGATCATTATTGTATCCATGACCGAATGGTAGCACTATAGTCCTTAATGGGTTAAACAAAATATGCAAAATATGCACCTATACAAAATATACACGAATATGCACCAACAGGAAAAATTTGCCAAATATGCACTATATCTACACTTAATATGTATAGCATTCAATTGAGGCAAAATTAGCATCTTCTAAAACTCCAGAAGCTCAGTTAAGTTTCTTATTGTTAAGTCTTACAAACTGTAACAATAATGACATTTTGCCCAGTTTAAAACATGAAACATACATTTCCTAAGGAAAGGCTAGCGTACTTTCCTACTGAGATGCGTCCGTTATTGTTATTCTTTTATTATTCCTATTACTTTTCGTATTATCATATTATTAATATTATAATCATTAATCTCAGCAGTATCATTGCCTTTAAAAAATGGTTTGTGGTAAAAACTCAACTCTGTCTCTCCCCCTCCCTCTCTCTGGCGTAGATCACGTAGCCGCAAAAACTAGTCGACCGATTTCGCTGAAATTTCCTCACATTTAGTTAGTATCGGGAGTATTTAAAGAGTGGTTTGAATTAAATCGGACATTTGGGGGCGTTGTTGATGATACACGTTTAAGACCCGAGCGCCCCTGAACAGAAGCGCTAGGCAACCCGCCTCACCGTCAAGTATTACGTGCGTGTTTTTGCTGTATATTCCGCCCCTGCGATTGTAAAATATCACCCGGAATTTTATCACTGGATATTACTGGAACGTTATCTCGGACAAAAAAATAAAATTTCTCAAAGGCAGTGTCACAACAAATTCATGCCCAAACTTCAGGGAGAACGTTTTAACAATAGAATACTTGACATTCATGGCCAAACCAGGACATGAAACAAACCCATACTTGCGAGAAAGTGTTTCATGTATTATAATTTTTGCAGAGCATAATATTAAACTGATTAACAATCATGGGACCTATAGCGTGTGAATTGTAATACATTGCAACAGTGAAGCATTGTCGTGTCCGCTAGTTAAAATATATTGCAAAATTTAAGCTTAAGATTAGAGAGATATTGCATATTAAAACTGTAAACAATGGAAACTTTGCAACCAGTCTAATTAGGTAAAATCCAACTGCAGCTATACTGATATTTTAACCATATTTGAAACTCGTAAGAGTTAGAAGAAAACTAAAATTTGCTCCAAGCAAAGCAGCAATAACAACTAAGATTATGAAAGAACTAGTATAAAACGTGTTCAAACTATAGTGCTTGTTACAAAGTGCTGGAATGCGAGCACCGTATTTTCGAAACCTAGTTTGTTTTCGTTTTGTATGAATTCAATTACCGACAGTTGTCTCAATACAGAACTAATACAAAACTCGAGTGACCACTGAAAATCAAAGCCAGAACCTTTTGCGAGAAAATGTGAAAATATATGACACGGACACTTCGCATCAAATTATGTAAGTAATGATTGAATAAAGACTATTATTAAACTTAATTTTAATTGATTTACATAAATTGCTTTTCTTTTATACATTAGCCGTCTGAATTTTGGAAATTACATTCCGATTCGACGAGCTGCTACCGCCAGCTCCTCTACTGAAAAGTCACGCAGAGACTTGGTAGAGATTCTTCCTTAAGGAAGATGATTTGGCGCAGCAGCAACAGCACTACTTTGTCCTCTTGTCACACGAGCGTTGCCTTAAAGCACGTTAAGCGCTCGTTTACCGTTTCGCATAAGATACAGTGTTATACGACGCGCGTAAACGCAACACTCGTGTGCAAAGGCCCTTAATTGAAAACAATATTTCGGTCTTCCACATACTCGTTCACGACGCTCGCCAAGAAAACCATTGCACATAAAGTGCAATACAGAGAACAGAAAGATGGGCTTTCTTCCAGATCGTCAACTTTTCTTGACAAAACTGCCCTTATGAAATGCACATTTTTAATCGACAAACCTAACATCATATGAAAATATATTCCCCAAATATAAATAACGCTTGCAATGCCGCCAAGAATTGACAGTACTTTCAATACCCCACGAACTTCATAAAATGAAGAAGCAGGTAGTTTGAGACAAATTGGTATTCTCGTCGGAGTCCCAAGCCGGCGAAACCCTCACCCCCTCCTCCGCGCGCCCGCGCTGTCTACGGACATCGCGGTGCGAAGACGGGGCCCGTCCGGAACCATAGGGACGCGCGGCCCGTATTAGATGCAGTAGAAAAACGTGGCATCGGTGCCCTGCCTGGCTTGCAACGAGATGCCAGGATGGCGATCGATCTATGATTTCATATACATCGATATTGCTGAAATACCTCGAATATTAAAGGCCATTAAATGGAAAATGTATACAGTAATCCCTTGACATCCACGAATTCGTTATTCGCGAGTTCCGAACATTCGCGATTAGACAAATGCTACCGGTTTTAACATTCGCGAGTGCGTCTTTTGGTCGTACTACATTTTTTGATAGCGAACACATTTCATTTCCTTCATCAGCGTCATCTCGGAAACGAACTCACAGCCGACACAGGAGCTCAAAGTATCACGTTCTGCAAAAATGCTAAAGTTGGATGTCAATTCACCCGACCAGAAAAACAAAATTGTAAAATAATTCATTTCCATTGCGTCAAATTGGAGGTAAGGGTGCTGGCCATATGTATAGAAAAGCCATTCAGGATCTGTGCAACTCTCATTATAATGTCCTCACTGAAGTGGAGCTTGAAGAAATCATCAGTGAAGAAAAGCTCCTTGAACGCAATGATGAAGTAACAGAAGTGAAACTGCGTCCTGGAGCAACTTCAATGTCAAAACTGTTAATGGTCCTGGTGGAAAGGGCATACAAACGTGATTTGTAAAGAGAAATAACTTCAAAATTTAAAAGCTAAATATAAGCAGCCACTCTTCCATGTTTGCATATTAATACAAGGAGGGTGATGAAACAAAAAAAGTACCAAATCTTACATCCAAACACTTTCAACTTTGAAAACTTTCAAATATGGTTGTATTTCTTCTCTTTGGGGTGTTGATTGTGAATTCTGTTTGTAGTAGCACTTTCTCAGTTCTACTGCAATTGTTTGTCAGATACTTTTTTCTTTTTAAACAGCTTTTCGATTTCTTCATTGAAAGATAGACTCAACATTCGTGGATTTGACATTCATGATGCTTTTTGCTAACTTAACTCTTGCAAATGTTGAGGGATTACTGTATTCCTAACGCATAAGAATTTTTTTTGATTATTGGTTAGTTGTGAAACCATACAACCTAAACACGAACTGCCATTGCAAATAGATAGGAGCTGAGAAGAGGGTTAGCCAAAAGAAAAGCCAGCCTTACTTGAGAGAGTAAGAAATTTGTGAAAGTAAATGTGATAGACAGTGACATTCTGTATTTCCACTAATTACTTTAAATAAACATAGAACCACACTTGTTTCGGGAAAAACTTTTCCAATCAGTGATGTTACAGCATTTAGACATATGAGAATATATGCATACCTGTTGGTAGATACGTGTTGTTTTCTCATAATACTTGGACAATCCCTTGGACCACATTACCAAAATGCCGTAGATGTAGCGCCATTGTTGGGAAATATTCAAAGAAACCTGTATCTTTCTAAGATTTTTATATGTAATAACAAATAAAATTTTATATAAAATTGTGATTGCAATTGCCTCAACACGTTCATAAAATATTTTTATACATTTCTAACAAATATTTTTAGTGAAACATTTACATTATGTATCTTGCTTCTTTTTTTTCTTTTTAGTGCATGCCCTTGCCTGTATTGTGTGCATATGAAGATGAGACTGCACGAATTCGCCGTCTTATTGATGAAAATGAGTCATTAAAGCTTAAACTAACTACTCTGTCAGAGAGTAGTCGGGGAAGCAACACTCAAACTGAATCTGCCTTACAGTTTACATCTGACTCATCACCATCTGGTACAGATCTCATGGATGACTTCTATGTCATTGCACAGTACGTATTCTTCTTCTTGTTCTTATGAATGCTAGAAACTTTTTTTTGTAACAGAATATTGGAAGACAGTGGCAGCTGGTCCAAGAATGCTGCTGTTCTGCCCTGTACTAGCCATAATCTTTAAAAAATAAAACAATCGCTTTCAAAATTGCTATCTGGACTTAAATTTGGAACTGGTTCAATGGCAGTTGACCTGTTAGCAAAAACTGGTTCTGTGGCAGTTAACCTGTTCGCAAATTATTTTGAATCTGTACACCTGGGGCGAGATATGTAAATCACTGTTGTGATGCACACTCTATTTCCATAAATCAGACATTATTGAACTTCAATATTTCTCATAATAAAGGCTTTGATGAATTGAGTTCAATTAACAAATCAAAAGGTCTTGGTCCTGATGGCATTCCAGCTTCTGTTCTTAAGAAATGTGATTTTTATGTTGGGTTCGCCACTTTCACAAATTTACAACAAGTGGAAGGGAAATTTCCAGCTTTATTGAAAGTCCGTTATATAACATCCATTCACAAATCGAGTAACACAACACGTGCAAATAACAATTGACCAATTTCAATCCTAAATCTTATTGTGACAGGAGCTTTTTGCTCACTTCAAGACAATGCATTTTTTGATTAGGAGAGATGGGGCATCTGCTTTGCGGATACTTTTGCCCTCCCCCCTCCCTCCCTCCCGATTTTCTGTAGTAATGGGAAAAGCACTGACAAATCTTGAATCGAGTTGAGAAGCAATGTCAGCAACAGTTCTGAGCCAGTCATCCTCCATCAGGCAAGAAATGAGGCAGATATTCACTGTCGTCCTGATAAGGGAAAGTAGGGATCATTTGGACACAGGGCACATTGGGTCATCAAAAGTATCTCTCTAGTTTGAGGAAGAAAATTTGTTTGTGATGAGAGCTAATGGCAACACTCTTTCTTTATCCTGTGGAACTATTTATGCCTTCGAATATTCTCCGTCTGAAGATCTGTGCAGGGAAATATCCTTATAGACGTTTGGTAAATTTGGTTCTTTTACATTTGTATGCAGATTTCTTAATCTTGGTAATTGGAATAGTAACCATCAATGTATTATCCACTTGGTATATCATTAAGCAGTTATCCAATGTTGTAACTTTACTTCTAAATGTAACCTAGTTTGTTTAATTAATACTTTTAATTGTAGTAAAAAAAATTAGGCTCATTGGGACACAAACACAGGGCACTTTGGGACAGTGTCCCAATCTACCCATTTTTTAAAATATAAAACATTAAAACTAAATTGATGACGTATTTCAGGTGTAAACAAAATGATCAGAAAATATGAATGAAAATCAGATCGAGCATCCATTTCTGAAGAGCATGTGTCTGCTGTAGTAGAAGCAGTGTTGGAGGGAAAGATAGCAATCAGAGGTTCTGCAGCAACCTAAAACTTAAAAAAATTCTACGGCCCAGAACAGATTAATCAAAATAAAAAGACAGAAATTGGAACAACAGAGATAAAAGACAAGAGAAGAAATAAATGTGACAACTCACATGCACAAAGATAATGAAAAATTAATTTTCATTGGCAATTTCAAACAAAATGTAATTCACAATAAGTATTCACACCTGAGGATGAAAATCAGCTCTGTGAATATAAAGTACTTCACGCAGAAATACAGGAAGTTGTACATAAAAGTTGGTGAAGTTCAAAAAATTAATGGACTGTATGAAGTGAATTTTCTGAGAAAAAGTGGTAATGGATTCATTTGTCCTTTTGTTGTTGATAAAGACGTCGTAGAGTTGACCAAATTGAACTTATATTGCAAAAACCGAAAGCAATCAACACAACATCACATGTAAACTAAATAAGAAAGATTCCAATTAATCTATATTTGTACAATATTTTGTTAAACTGTTGCATTATTTACAAAATGTCATATTTCTTTTTAATTGAAGTTAGATCTTTGATTTTTAATAGTTCTTACTTATGTAAAACAAAAAATCAATATATTTGTTTATTAGTGTTTATTTGTTTATTTATACAAAAATTACTGTCCATATGTGCCCCCAGTGTGTCCAAATGCACCCCACTGTTGGGGAATATGGGGACATTTGCTACATAAGTCAATAACAATAAATTACAATAAACATTTATTACTTTTAGAGTCAATATTTATTGTATCTTAAAGCCAAATGTTTAATGATGTTTTTCAGCAAGTTTAATGAAAATTTGTTTAGAAATATTGCTTTAATTGCAAAAATGTTTTCAACTGTCCAAAGGAGCCTCCCATGAGTACTGTTGGTAAGCTGCATTGTCACCTGTCTCTTGACCTTCATCCGTACCTCACATGACAATAAAGAAATCACAATGGTGGCAAATCTTAGTGTGCTTGAATCATAAAGAAATTGTACTGGTACCTGTGTGGTAGTTAGGATTAGTAATAACAATTTTAATAGCAGACCATTAAAATCATTATTTGTTATGAGGAAGTTACTAAACACCCAGGCAGCCCTAACCCGCAGACAGCCCTAAACCCAAAGCATTACACACACGTACCACTAGACACATGCAACACTAAACCCACACCGGGCCGTTTTGACTGCATTGGCGCTCTTGGGCCTAAGTTAATTTAGGGGACCCCTATTCTTACCTTCAACTCCCCCCAATGGTCAAATATAAAGAAAGTCCTATTAATTCATTTTGTATTTTGCACTTTTTAAAAATATTTTGAAAGTATTTCTTAATGTTTCAATTGAACATTATTCAAAGAATAGATTTAATCTCGTATAAGTAAGAATAACAGATTTATAATTGCATTGAAAAATACTTCAGATTCAATAATTTTAATTTTTTATTGAATTGTACAATATAAAATTGAAATGCATCAACCAGCAACATTCTGTGCTGTAAATATCCAATGATGGACGACACTTCACTCTGTTATTCATATTTTTTGCATATAGTTTAATCATACAACACATTTTTATGCCCTTTTTATTTTATTTTTTGAAAAATTGAATATTAATTTTTTTTTTTTTTAACTTTCAGACTCTCCGGGCCCTTTGGGCTTGTGCATTAACACGGTCCTACATTCTCACGCAACACTACACGCACATGCAACACTACAAGCTCACATAACACTACAAGCTCACGCAACACTACAAGCTCACGCAACACTACAAGCTCACGCAACACTACAAGCTCACGCTACACTACGAGCTCACGCTACACTACAAGCTCACGCTACACTACAAGCTCACGCTACACTACAAGCTCACGCTACACTAGACGCACATGCAACACGCAAGACTGTCCACACACAACGCAACACAGTCTAGGAAGTTACCCAAGCCTCAGGAGTTGTATTCACTTGGATCAAGGGATGCGGTGTATACTTTTATAGTGTTTGCCGTACCTAGGCGAAATTCAAGGCATTATTTGATAGAATATTAGTTGACGCTTGAGAACTAAGGTCTCTTGTTATTGCTGGGGACTTAAATGCATGGGTCTCTGAGTGGAGCAGCAGGATAACAAACCAACGTGGGATGGCTCTCCTGGACAGCCTTGTCCTTTTAGACGTGTACCTCTCCGACACGGGTAACAGCCCGACTTTTGCCATGAATGGTCGCACCTCGATCGTTGACTTTCGCGTGTGATAGCCTTGCTAGACAGATTACGACGTGGGTGGTTAGCGATAATTATACACGTAGTGACCACCAAGCTATTGTGTACGAAGTCAAAGAGAAGTGGGTTCTGCAAGGGATAGAATGAGAGCTACAGGGAACCACGGGACGTTCGATCGCGATTCCTTCGCTGTCATGATGGAGGGCAACGTTATGCTGGTCGAAAAACTCTGAGGATATTGTGGGAGCCGCAATGAACCGGATCTTTGACGTTTATGATGCGTCAATGACGAAAAGCCTCATGAGAGAACGCGGTCCTCCAGTGTGCTGGTGGACTGACGAGATCGCGGAACTTCGCAGAGAATGTCACCGCACGCGTAGGCTGGCGCAGCGCGGGTGGGGTCGCCCAAATTATGACTCTTTCAAGGAGAAACGTGGCCGCCAGAAGAGCTTTCAAAAATGCGCATCATTAAGATCAGCCAGGATCGCTGATGGAGGGAGGTAGGCGACGAGGTGGATGCTGACCCCTGCGGTCGTCCGTATAAATTAGCAACGGCCAGGCTCAAGATTCTGTCCAGGCCAACCCCGATTTGCCCGGTCTTCTGCTGGGGGAAGATAATTGCTACCTTGTTTCCTCGCCAGAAGGATGTGATCTTCACGAAGTTCCGGCGGTTTTCATTAGACGACGTTTATGTTACGGGCTTGCTATATAAAGTTCCAGATTGCAAAGCCCCGGGATTGGATGGGGTGCCGAATATTGTTGTAAAGACCTCTATTAGGACTCGGCCAAGTCTATTCTTGTATGCTAGGAGCATATAAAGCGTAAGAGCGAGAGGGGAATTTCCCCCGTCTTTGGAAACAATAACATTTGGTCCTCCTTCCAGAGAAGCCGCCTAGCGACCCGTCAGCTTACCAGCCTATGTTGTTCCTGGATACAGCAGGCAAGGTGTTGGGGCGGATCATCTGCAAACATTGAAGTCTACACGAAGAGAACACAGGGACTGTCCGATACACTGGACGCAATTAGGGTTGTCATCGACATCACACACAAACCTGTTGGGGGCATACAATGGAGAAGAGGCGCGAAGTATTGCACTATTGTTGCCCTTGATGTGCGGAAGGCATTTAATACGGCAAGGTGAAGTTCCCTGCTTGCTGCATTGAAAAAACTGGGAACTCCGAATTACATAATGAACATACTCAGAAGCTACTTTGAGGCAAGGGCTTTACTATACGAAATAGAGACCGGCGTAAAGGCCTCTTATATTTCGGGAAGTGTTCTGCAAGTCTCGGTTCTTGGCTCACTGTTGTGGAATATGACTCCGTTTTCGAAGCTCCAGCGCCCTGAACGCGCTAGGGCTAATGGATTTGCTGACGACATTGCGGTGGTAGTGGTGTGCAAACGTACTGAAAAGGTCACGCAGATTGTCAACGAGGCTGTGGCGGAGATCCGGCGGTGCCTAACGTCTGTGGGGTTCCACATGGACTAGCGTAAAACAGAGGCTGTCTTGGTGACAGAAAAGTGAAAGAGGATATTACTGTCAATGTAGGGGTTAGTAAAATAGCCACCCAGCAGACTCTTTAAGATATTTAGGAGTACAGATTGACGCGAGGACTGTGCTTCGACGAGCACTTGCATGGAGTCTGCGAGGAAGCGCCTCGCATGGCCTCCGCCTGGGCACGAATGATGCCTAACGTTGGGGGTCCAAGGCAAAGTAGCCGGAGGCTCCTGTCTGGCACTGTTAACTCTATGCTGCTCTACGCAGCCCCCATTTGGGCTGATGCTTATGGGACCCAGTCATGTGCTCGCGGTGCGAAGTCAACGTATAGAAGGTCCACTTTGAGGGTGGCCCGGGCGTTTCGCACGGTTTCGTATGACGCTGTGTGTGCGTGAGTGCGTGATGGCCAACACCCCCTCTATAAACCGCATGGCAAAAGAAAGCGCCAGGCTGTACCAGACGTAAGCAAGAGTGATACACACATAGGAGCGTCATGAAGGAAGAATGGGAGGGTGACAATGACCCAGAGGCAACGGCGATGGGTTATCACTGGAAGATGGACATTTCGTCTTATTCCTGACGTAACCGAAGTGGACTCAAGGGAAACACGGAGGTGTAAATCATTATTCGATCCAGTTGTTAACGGGGTATAGGTGCTACCGTGCGTACCGACTCCGTTTTCCGGTTGGACGATGACTCCTCACGCCCAACGTGTGACCCATTGGTTGAAGATGTGGAGTACGTATTCTTTCACTGTGCACGCTTCGTCAAGGAGAGGGAAGAATTCCTCCTGCAGGTAGTGTCCCGTGACATCGGTTGGCGTAGAGCGATAAGCCGATCTGCCTTTCCCGTCATGCAATGCCTGACGGCGGTTTCGCGGGAAGGGGAATGGGAGGGGTTTCTAGTGGGTAGGCACAGACTAGCTGTCAGTCTACACGCTGCGGTGTGCGGACCCGCAGTGTGTCTTTAGAAGATTTTCCTCTGCGCTCGTAAACGCATATACGCGCGCGTACATGCATACATGCATGTATGCATGTTACATGTACATGTGTACGCCCAACTCATACATGCATGCATGCGCGCGCGCGCACGCACGCACACACACACACACACACCACACACACACCACACACACACCACACACCACACACACACACACACACCACACACACACACACACACCACAACACACCACACACACACACACCACACACACACACACCACACACACACACACCACCCCCACACACACACACCACACACACCACACACACACCACACACACACACACACACACAACCACACACACACACACCACACACACACACACCACACACACACAACACACCACACACACACACACACACCACACACCACACACACACACCACACACACACACACCACACACACACACAAACACACACACACCACACACACACACCCACACACCACACACACACACACACCCCACACACACTCATAGCATATAATTGGGGAGTTCAACGTGTGAGACATGGAGTGTGGTAGCTCGACAACGAAAGGGAAAAAATGGAGCTATGCTAGAATCATTCTCTCTTGAATGTAGCACTCGTTAACACATTCCGCAGTGGTGGTTGGAGGATCTGTGGTGGACATAACGTCTATGACGGATAGCTTGTTAAGAGTGGGAAAATCTTAGAAAGTCAGTGAACACTACACACACAGTTACCACCAGGCTGTCCTAAATTGAGGTGCAATATCAGAGGAGGAAAACGGACCAGAATGCAAGGTGAGGTGATGGAAAATGAAAGCTTTTGATGAGGAAGTATTCTGCATGTGTTTGGAGAATTTTGTTCTATCAGGGATGGCAGAAAGGAAGGTTAGCCAATTTATGAGATGGATAATCAGAGCTTGCTCAGAAGAGGAACCAACCACTGACTTTTACCTGTTTATTGGTGGAACAAAGATGTAGCTCAATAGTGCCGACACTCACTTTGAGCCAGCAAGCTTTTGGCGAAACTGCTTTGTCCAATTTCAAGAACTGGTCATGTGAAAAATATAAATGTGTCCAGAAACTGGTTGAAGACCACAGTCTGGGAAAGTGAATGTCTTTGCACTAAAAGCTTCTGCAATGAAGTAGCTAAAGATGGATAATAAGATGTATGGGGTATGCCACACAAGACGGCCATTAGCAAGTTTATAAAGACATATACCTGTCCTTACACTCTTCTGAAAATTATGCCTTCATTCCCACAATGTCCCAGCGAACTGACAAACATCATGCCACTTGATGCAAAAATGATATCACCAGTCTCTAACACTGAGCTATTGCATGCAATCTGCAGAATTGGTAACACCAAGGCTCTATGACTGGATAGTCTTCCCAACATGGCCCTCAAGACTGTGACATTCTCTTGTAGTGAACTCTTCATGGATGTCTTTAAGATTTGTGACTCAGAGAAGGGATATTTCCTGAGAGATGGAAGAAACAACTACTACTGCTTCTTCCAAAAGGGAAAAAAACTCCTGAAGAGCCAATATCTTACCAGGTGCTGTGCATGCTCGATACTGTGGGTAGGATTTTCAAGCATATCATCAGCTCAAGATTAGAAGATGCAATTGGAAAAGGAGGAGGACTCTCAGAGAATCATTGCAACATTCGCAAGGCTCGCTCAACAGTTGACACTGTTAAACTTGATGTTGACACTGCCTGATGCCATTAGATGGAGGCCACGGCCATTAGATGGAGCAGATGGAAAAGAGGTCCAAAAAAGTTCTGTGCTGTGTTAACATTGGATATTAATTTTTGCCTTTAACTCTGCAAAATAGAGTGATATTCTTAAGGCATTCCACTTAATCAAAGTGCCTCCTTACTTGTGGAAGATAAGAGATTTGTAAATAATTTTGATGCATCATGTTAAGCAGTTTCTTAAATAATATTATCGAAGTACTTTAATAACAATAACATAAGCACGGGATGGGGTGGTAGAAATTTGTTTACCATGGACACTGGAGAAGCTAGATATGGCAGTGCTAACAGGACACAGCTGGTTTTCAGTACCAGCTGCTACTGTTTGAAGATTACTCTCCATTAATTCTTTTACACCAATTTCTGTCCAAATGTCTAAAAGCAAGTATAGGCAGTATGTGTGTCAGTGACATAAATTATCTAATTTTATATTTTTCCCCTTTATGTTATGATTTATTAATCATATGCATTAAAAATTAAGAAACAGATCTGAAAACAGTAAGGATGTAAGTTTGAATTGTATAGAAAATTTACATTTCATGTAAACAAAACAAAATTTTGTTTTGTGTAGGGAGGCGTTGTCCATAAGTGCAGAAAATCAAAGTAAAACCTTGAAGAGTTTAATTCGGAATATTGGTACAGGTTTGCCAACTAGTCCCATTCTTGTAAGAAGAGTTTCTCAACAACAACAACAACAACAACAGCTGCCTCAAGGTTAGAAATGTTATCTTCCACTTCAAATATTAAATTGTAGACTTATTTGTATGAACTGCAAGTGTGTGTTCTGTTTTCTTTATGAATTTGTATAAATGTATTTCTGTTGGGATTTTTGGAACATGTAAATGTATGAAGAAGCTTTACAAAATCAATTTAATTAATAAAAATAATTGTTTTATTATACAGTAATATCTTTACTATTCCATCAAAGGGTGACCTTGTTTCTTTTGCTGATGACACATTCTTATTAGTTAAAGCTTATGCTTGGAATAGAGTTCATCTTGAAGCAGAACTAAGTGTAACTAATTTTTGATTGGCTATGTTGGAATTTTCTGAGCTTAAATATTGCAAAAACTGAATTTATTACACACGGTAGCTATATTGATAGTATTCCGGTAAATTGTCAAATCAAAATTCATATCAAAAACTGTGATAAACTAAATTGTAATTATCTAGATGTATCTAGAGTGAAGACAAAGTATTTAATTGTCTTTATAGTTGCTCATTTGAAATTGTTGGCATATATAGGTAGTGTTTAAAGAATCAGATACCTTATTTATGTTTTTTACAAATTAAGGATAGTGTTAAATGCTAAACGATTTCTGGTTATGTACCGTGTGTTATTTTGGACTTACAATATTATCACTTGGGGAGGAGCCTACGATAGCATCCTCATACCCTTATTTGATATACAAAAAATGATCTTGAAAATCTTATTAAAAAAACCCATTCTATATTTGACCAATTCCACTTATTCAAAGAAAACTATTATATCAGTCAAGAAGTCCTATGTCAAAAAGGCTATAATGTTAAACTTTCCCAAAATTCAAAGTAAATCCAGAGAGCTTTTGCTCTACAAGAGATGTGCCATTTTACCTCTTTTGCAGGTGAATAAACAATTAGCAAAAACCGGTCATAGATATGTTGGCAGAAAGGCTTTTAATGTATTAAGTTCTGATTTGAAAAATTGTGATTCTACCACTTCTAGACGTAGGAAACTATTGAGATCCTGGCTCATTGAATTTGATGACAATGTAATTAAGGCATTTACTTGATCTTCACAAAATTATATGAATGAATATTCGATAGTTATAGCAGCATTGATTTCTTATTTTCTGTGTTTGTTATTATTTTTCTTGTATAAAAATGTTGTGTTACTTTATTTGAATGTTATACGGATTTTTGTGGTTATTTCACGGTTCTGCACTGGATCTTGTATCATTGTGAATAATCTTTGTATTATTTTTTGTTATACAAAAAACCTGAATCAATAAATCAAAATTAAATGTATGAAGAAACATAAGTAGAGATGTTGTTTTAAACTCGAGATCTTTTGACTACTTTAGATTTCAGTTGCAATACATTTTTTCAATGTAATGTCTGTTCTGAAATAGGCCAAAAGAAACTTAATTCTTCAGAAGAATATATTCACAAGAAGTCAGTCCAAAAACCTCGACCAACCGCAATCTTGGGAACTGCTGTGAACAGCCGACCGTCCACATCACCTGCATCAACAGATATAAGTTCAGCCCCAACAAGACGTCCTGAAACACGAACAGGACCTCTGGCAGAGGGCACTGAGAAGAAGCAAGAACCAAACACATCCAATGCTATGGGAAGTGTTGAATCGACCACCTCTGCTCCTACCAGTAACTTCTTACTTCTCAGCCAGGTACTTGATCAAGTAAATATAACTGCAAAATGTTTTAAACATATAAGAAACTGGTGCATACTTAAACATTTAAAATGTTTTTCTTATAACAAAAATGTCCATGCACTTTTTTGCAATTGTAGACCAACACTGTTCTATTATAGCAACTGAAATAAAATCTCTCCTGTGGCAGTCAATATTAATATTAACTCTAAGTTTGGGATGTCCGTTTACTGACTTTTTCTTGAAATGAGAAGCACTGAAAAAGTTTTGAGATCCTCAGGAAAGGAGAATCAACTCCTGCCAAAGGGAAGTTTTGCTGATATGGCTATTACATTGCTTTCAGGAACAGTATGCTGAACATCGGGCTTCCATCACCCAATGCCGCTTCAACAGTGCTGGTTCAGCAATAGCAAGTTGTGACACCGACGGGGTTGTTAAACTTTGGACTCTCACTCCTACTCCCAAGTGAGTGTGTTGACTTCATTGCCTTATGAAATGAATGCTAACTAATGAACAAAAAATGAAGTGGAAAAACAGTTGTGATGCTCAGAAAGATTTCAATGAATATAATTTATTTTATGAAAGTGCATATTCTATCTCTATTTTATAGAAATTTGTAAATTCATAGGTAGTCTGTAATTCAAATTTCGTGATTCTATATGTAAATGACGGTGCCATAAGATTGAAGAAATGCCATCATGCTATGAGCTGAAAAATAAAATCCATTTTCATGTTCAAATGTTTTCTGTAAATTTCTAGCCTAGCTTTTCAGTTTTTTATCTCTTTTGGGCCCAATATCTCTAAAGCTCATGCATTTTTAATTATTCCTTGTTTAAGAGAGTTCTCAAAGAATTCCACTGCAAAAGCCAACATTGGCAAAGATAATTGTAGTCGGATCTCTGTATATTGAAACTGATGGTTCCTTCGATAATAGTCGATATATAGAAACTTTGATATTCCGACATTTCCTGCTTCTTACAGTTTCAAGATTAATGAACATTTTTTCATGATTTATCATTTTAGGCAAAACTGTACCAGCTGGTATTCCATTCTTATGCACCACGACTTTGATCATGTTCACTTTTTCTGCACCATTAAGGAATTATTGTTTTGTCATTTAAAACTCTCTTCTTAGGTGCATAACAGCAAACTAAACCTTCATTGCACTGACAATTAAACAACTTAGGGCATGGCCATTAGACATAGGGGCATACAATCGACCTTCAGATTATTTTAGCAGACCCATTTCCAATTGGCAAATTCACTCGCAGAGGGAAAGGAGTGAGTTACCTTCATGAGAAAGCTAGTAACTGAACACAGAAAACACATGGGTGTTTTATAAACATTCATTCAATTACACAACCATTCAGAAAGAAGTTATATTTGCCTCTGGCTCGGATGTCCTAGATTCGAGTCCCGATGGCAGCAGGATTTTCGACACTGGCTTGTGAGTTAGGTCAAATTCGGTCTCTGTCTGGAGGAGAATTCTAATGGCCGAGTGCTCTGATCAGTAGTTCTCTGTGATTTCTCCAATCAACAGCAGGCGAATGCTGGAGCAGTACCCTAACAAATGGACCACATACCACATGCGATTCTTCCTTCCTCTTCCTTGTCCTATCCTCACCCCTTACAAACACACTTACACTAACAAGCACTATACTAACGCATATGCCTGGAGGCTGCTCTGGGGCTTAGAGTTTATGCGCTGGCTCTCGCCATTTGGCGAGGGCAGATCACCACTATTTCCCCAATGGAAAATGTTGAAATTCTCTACAAATCTTACCAGGGAAAATAAAAAAATCCACTGGATAACTGGGAATAGATAGGGAAATTTACCCATGAATAGAGTAGTCACCCTGAAATCTGTAATTTTTTCTCATAATACAATATTAGTATGATTTAATAATTAATATTGGTTTAAAATACTGAAGTATGGGAGATTTAAATCCTAGCATTAGCAAGTTTAAAATAAGGCAACTTTACAGCAGCAAGTACTAATGTTATTTTTTTTGGTTTCAGAACATCTGCAACCTTTGTCTCGAAATCCAGTGCTTTATCATTGGCATGGGTTACAAAGAATGAACGTTATTTTCTTACTGGCCATAAAAATGGGTTGGTGAGATTATACGATTCACATGACAATAAAATGGTTTGGGAAATAGGAACAGATTCTGCTGGATCTCTTACTCAAGCCAGGTGATTTGTTGTTTTAATGTGATACTTATTTAATATTTGTAATTGTGTAAACAAGCATAACCTTATTCATGTGTGGTCATCCCCACAGCTTGTGCTGACTCACACAAATGCCTGTCCTCTATAACACTCTCTGGTCCCCACTTTTCACTGTACCAACATGCAGTGTCATGTTAGGCACACTGAGGTGCTTGAATAAACTGGTGGCAAATCCCATGGCTACATTTAGACTCTTCATATTTGTTTATTACAAGGTTGGTGAGGAATCAACTCAGGGCATACTTTGATTCAGCCAAGGTTGAAATATTGCTTGAGTGCTAACTATTCAAATGTAGAATTTATTAGTTCTTTTAACACCTTTTCTAGGCTCTGATACACAGTTATGTGCCTAATAGGTGGCACTTTGTGTTTTCAGTGGTGTTTGAGATAATGGATCCTTGTTGCCCAAGGAGCTTTTGCGCAGAGCATGCTGTTGAGAGTGAACATTAGAGTGATTATGATAATGTAACATACACTGAGGGCCCCACGTTTCATGGCACTAATTGTAACACTCTCACGCCTGCGTGCATGTTACAGCCTCATATTTTTGTGCCTAAATTGGGAGATGTGGGTAATCCAACTCACTAACTTATCCCCTTGATGGATCAGACATGCTCAGGTTCTCTGATAAGTTAGGGGAAAAAAGCTAATGAAAGATGTGGGATGATTATATCCTGCAGGGTGAGATGAACGCAAGTGCACTTACGAACTAGCTTACATCTACTCTACAAGTCTGTTGTTGGTGCATCGGCCTCAGGGGCACCCCTCCTCGGCTGATGAACTTGGGCGCCTGGTATTGCCTCTATCCGCGGCGGCGGCCCTTCCCTCAGCGGAGGAGCTGGCCGGCGGCCTCCCTTTATCTCGCCCGGTCATCGCCATCAATCCAGGAGCAGGGAGAACTCGTGCCGATCGTGTCGGAGATCTCGGATGAGAATCGTGTCGCATATCTGGTCTCACGAGTACGCGAATGACTTATACAGCCAACTGTGGGGCGGACGTGTATGCGCACGTCCTCGGTGCTTTCTCTCGTTCCTAATTCACTTCGCTCTACATTGGCGGCGAAGCGATCGGTTAATGCGGCAGCGGCAAGCTCACGGAGCGGATGCAGTCTCGCTCCTCGAAGTCGTTCGCGGCCGAGGAGGTTCGCTAGGAAGTAGGCCCAGCCGCCCGCGATGAAACAAGTGCAACTGCCCGCGCTCCTCGAATATCAAGTGAACGAACTCGACGGCTCCTGTGTTCGCGTGAGGCGCTACCCGGATATTCGCTCTTAGGTCGAAGGTGTCGGGTGGGGATCTCTATCCGGCAATCGAATCTCCTATTGCCAAAATTGTAATTTTCGGCCGTTTGCGCGTGGCCGAAAGAAGGGATATGGTTCCTAGTGATGCGCGGCTCTTCCGACATCTGGCGCGTAGGTGCTTTTCTCTGTAAGGGTGCCCGGGTTGTCCGTCCGACCGTCTTTCCGTCTGTCTGTAAACAACGCTAGCGGTATGAGATTTCCCAGACGATTTGGCTGATGTCGCGACCCCTTGAATTTGAAACTGATATTTTAATTTTGGGGGTACTTTACATTAACGGGACATTTTCCAAATTTAAAAAAAATGGCTCCATTGTTTATTATTATTATTAGTATTAGTATTATTAAATATTTGTTGTTGTTGTTGTTGTAGATAGTGTAAAGAACGTTTAAGAGCATGCTGCAGGTTTCATGTTTGTTAACTCTGATTCTTCGAAAATTGCAAAAGTTCAAAATTATGTCATTGTCTTCTTATAACTAAAATATTAAAGATAGAAATTTTTTCTGTTAATGAAATCTGTTTGTTAAAGATAAATTTTGAAGAAAGGTCATGTACAATTTTCGGAAAGGTTTTGGTCATCTACTGACAATGTATTTATTCTACAGCAAACCATGGTGTAACAAAGATAATTCAATTTACAAATGGATATGGCATTTATTGACTTCGTTCAAGCCTTTGATAATGTTGATAGAAGAAAACATTGGGATATTGTGGACAATGATGGCTACCTTAGTCATTTCATAGAAACAATTAAAAGCATGTATAATAATTCAAAAATAATTATTAAGACAGGTTGCATAAAGATAGAACAAATTTTAATTAACATAGGTGTTCGACACGTTCAATGTCACCAACATTCTTTAACGTATATGTAAATGACATATTTCCAAGATGAAATCAAGATATTAAATCAATAATAAAATTGACTAGGAAATCTATTTTAAGCCTTCCACTTTATGCATACATGCTGTCATAATTCAAGAAACTGAAAAAGATCTGCAATATGCCCAGTACCACTTACATCAGCTATGCAGCTCCTACATTCTAATCATCTCAAAAGACAAAAGCAAAACATTAGCGTTTTGGAAAAAGATTATCCATTCAAAAATAATTCTAGACAATGTAAGTTTGGACCAAGTTCTTTGTTTTAATTACCTAGATGTGACACATAGGGACGAAAAGACATTGATAAAAAATTAGCACAATTTCAATCTATCTGTGGAATCATGTAGATTCAATCTATCTGTGGACACAAGTTTAAAAAAAAAAAATGGAAAGATACTAGAATAAAATTTTGTAAAACATTAGCTCTCCCAATATTGCTTTATGATGGTGAGTGCTGGGTTCTAATGCAGAAAAGAGTAAGAAAAATTCAGAGCTCAGAGATGAGGTTCCTTTAAATACAAAAGGGTGCATCTTAGAAGATCAGATAAGAAATGAAGAAATCAGGTGAGAATTGAATGTGAATAGCATAAATAATATAATGGAAATAACCAGGAAAAAATAGGTGCCGCACTTAGAAAGAATGGAAGAAACTCTGTAATAACTGATCCAAGTGAAATCGCGCAATGCTTTTCAAACGATTTCGGAAAAGTATATACTGTTGAACCAGAAGGTCCATTGCCGAATATTGAAGAGAAATGCACTGGAATTATTGAAAATACAGAATTTTCAAACATCGAAACTGCCCAGATAATGTGCGGACTGAATGCAAACTCATCCGCTGGCCCTGATGGTAATCCAACCGTGTATCTGAAAAATTGTAAATTACAACTGTCCTTTTACTGAACAGAATATTCAAACAGTCATTAGAATCAGGAAAGTTGCCCTCTGCATGGAAAAAAAGCTGTCATCACACCAGTTTTCAAGAAAAGAGACAAAAAGTTATCAAAAACTACAGACCAATAAGTCTGACAAGCACAGGGAGCAAAGTTATGGAAAAGGTGATTGTCCGATGGCTTATAGATCTTGCATTTAGATATGACATTTTCCCTAAACAACAACACAGTTTCATCCCAGGAAGATCCATATCCACAAATATACTCCAGTCGCTTGATATATGGACCAAAGAATTGGATCAGAAACGACCAGCGGACGTCATTTATCTGGATTATGCTAAGGCTTTCGATAAAGTACCACTTAAACATCTCATTCACAAACTCTCATCTTTGGGTATACAAGGCAAACTACTGAAGTGGATTCAGGAATATTTATCAGACAGGACATTTCAGGTAGCGATTGGAAACACACTGTCGAGACCCCGTACCATTACAAATGGTGTGCCCCACGGCTCAGTTCTAGGTCCAACACTATTCATCCTGTATACTTGCAACCTAGGTAATGAACTGTCCTCATGCTGGAACTGCTATGCCGACGACACCAAACTTTTCTCAAATTCACTAAAAAACTATCAGACTTTACAAAATGATGAGTTTACAAAATGAACAAAGTGATGAGATGGTCGGAATCCTGGTTGTTGCCTTTAAATCCGATAAATGTACAGTCCTCCATCTAGGAAGAAATAACCCAAATTTTAATTATACCATTGAAAATTCCATCCTCAATTCTACGACAGAACAAAATGATCTCGATGATCTTATCACTCGAAATTTGAAATGGGATAACCAAGTGTCTGCCATTACCAAAAAAGCCAATAAGCTACTATACCTGATTAGGAAGACATTCTCCACATTGTGTCCGACTATGGTAAAACCTATCTATACGACGTATATCTATATTAGAGTATGCTAATGTGGTTTGGTCCCCCTATTATTAGAAAGATAAAAAACACATTGAAAAAGTACAAAGGCAGATTACCAAGATCCCTAGAGAACTACGTCAATTCAATTATGAAAGAAGATGTAGAGAAATATCACTTCTAAAATTAGAGCAGAGAAGAAATAGGATTGATATTATAGAAACGTATAAAATTTTGTATGGATATTATAACATTCCTGAATTTAACAACTTCTTCACTAAAGCCACAGAATCTAGGCTTAGAGGACACACAATGAAACTGGTGAAAGAAAGGACAAGGACAGGACAACGCTCTCATGTTATTGTAAACCGAGTAGTAAACACATGGAATAAACTTCCCACACTCTGTATACAAAAGGAAACCCTGAGCGTCTTCAAGGATAGTCTGGATAGTCAACACTTTGTGATCAATTAAATTATGATAATATATACATATATATTTCTACATGTACTATCTGTGATTTATAATTGTGATTTAATTATAACTTTGTTACTCTACGAAAATGAATCATTATATAACTTTATTACAGCAATGTAATGATATGTGTACAACAGTTTCTTCCTGCCACCATTAATTAATAAATAAACAATAAAATAAACAAAACAAGACCGCCAAGATGAGCATATGCTTACAAACCAAGAGGGAAAAGAGATATGGGAAGACCTAAGGAAAGGTGGAAAGATACAGTGGAGATGGAAGCCTAGGCCGTGAGGTGTAGAAGAAGAAGAAGAAGACAATTTTTCAAAAATCTTAATACTTTTTGCATAATTTGGTGTGAAAATACGATCTAGAAAGTATGTGCTGTTTGAACTCCCCTAGTTTTTGCCAAAGAACATGTAGTGGAAAATTTCATTTAGAACCTAAGGCGGTTACACAGGTGTCATGTGCATTTCATTGCTAGGCAGCTCTGCACTCATAGGCACTGATGTTCAGCAGGTCACATTGGGATGCATTCAATGAGATTTAATGAACCTGCCAATTTCCAGTGCATATGGGGATGCCTAACTATCAGATGCAACTACAACATGTACAGCTTCATTAAATATGATTTCCAACCATGTGTTCCTTGACAAAGTGTTCATTTTCAACCCATGTACATGACCTAGAAGATTTTTTAACATTACAAGCTGATCATGTGTTGACAGACTTAATGTTTTAATCAAAGTGTACGCCCTTGCCCATCTTTTATCCGTGAGCGAGTGCCCAGAAGGTGCCGAGTGTTCATTTAATTCTAATTGCTGACAATCAATAACCTTCTATAGGAGGAACTCCACCTCTCAAGTTGTATAGCTGCTTTAAAAAAGTTTCATTTTTTATCACCGCTGGGCTGTGCCATCTGGACTATTACTACATGAGAGGAGGAAACTCTGAGTATTCCTCCTCAAAGCAATTTCGAATTTTCATGTCCCCTAAAAGGAGTGTGTAGTTTAAAAACTTTGATCAAAAACAATTTCTGATAAATATAAAATTTTAAAAAATTTTAAAAATTAAAAACAAAAACAACAAAAAAAAACATTTTCCCCTCTTATATCAAAGAAAATATTGTATTTAAAATTTATCACCCACAAAAATTGGTTTAATATTTGTTTTTTTAAATTAATTAAGAATCATTTCTAAATTGTTTAATAGATAATTAGGATCATTAGGCTTTCTCTAGAATTTAGAATACTAGAGTTTCTCTATGTATGTGCATACATATTTAACATTTTGGATCAATAGTCCAATGTTGCCAGCCAGTTAATGGTGTCCCCATGCCTGGGCCTACTTAAATTCCCATATTTGAGGGTAAGATCGACATGACCTTATTCCCTTCACCTCTAAGATCTGCCGCTTCAACTAGCAAGATCTGTCCTTCTGAGCTGTTCTTCTTCACACAGCTAGAGAATCTGGAACTATTTTAAAGGAAAACCACAACTCTAATAATATAAAGAGAGAAAAGAAGTAATCTTCCACAAACAAATTATTAAAGAACTATTCATCAGTTTGCAATTTTGTGCACCATGCAATAAGCACACCACGAGTCATATTGACCATGTTACTTGGATGCTCTGAAGATGAGGCGACAATACCTTGAAAAATGTTAGAACTGTAACTGATGAATACTTCATTAATAATTTGTTTGTGGAAGATTACTTCTTTTCCTCTCTTTATATTACTATAATGGAGTTCCACAATATTTCTGCAGAAACCTCAGAGTTTATTTTTTTGAGCTACAACTCTATTTTGTCCTTGACCTGGAAGTGAATCCAGGATCACACCAAGGGAAACTAGTCCACTGACTCATTTTATCTTTTCTGCAGAAATAACTAACCAATAACTGACCAAATTGAACAATGTAATTTCTTTATTCTTTAAACAATTACAACTACAATGTCTATATTTTTAAGATCGTTTAATAATACTTCAAATTTGTCTGTTTTTATTCCTGAAGCTTTGAGTGTTTTTTTGTTGTAGTAATACAAAAGAATACCTGTCAACTTCAGCATCTCATAATACCAATAACACCTTGTTGGCATTACACATTACGGGAACACTTTTATTTTTATTTTGCTGATAATTGCCAGTCAAAACTATGTTTTTCTTGTTGAGATCTGTTAAACTAGGGTTCATTTATTCAATTCAACTTTTTCTGTATCAGAGTGATATTTTGATTTGCTGGCCAAGATTTTCCTTTTTTATTCAAATGCATTCAACGGCATTCCAACATACTTTGATCTAATTTGTTTAAAACTAGGACACTGCATTTTTTAAAAGTTGAACACAAGGCTTTTATGTTAGCATGTGTTCTCCTTATTTTCTTTCTGACACATTAGTTTTGTATTAAATCATGCCTATGAAGAATTGAAGCAATTGTGATGCTTCTGTCACTAAAAATTGTTTTAGATTTGTAAGGCATTCTCCGGGTTTGTTGCAAGGATCATCATTTGCTCCTTCTGCACTCTTCAAGTTCTTCATCCCTCCCATCAAATGGAAGTGGTTTCAAAATATTGAGTGTCAATATGCCGGCTTTTTGAGTCCCCTGACAGCGAGATTTGCTTCTTTCTCATTTATTTTTTCAGCCAATGATTGTTCATGGCTCACAGACAACACTGTCCCTTAATCTTTTCTTCTGCCTTCTTCTAGGCCTAGTTCTTGGTGAGAGTTCTGCACCCTTTCCACTCCGGATCCCATGACTTCTGAAAGTCATCACTTAGCTCAGCATGTTTGTTTGTTATTAGTTGTTCTGCAATATTACTCTCATGTCGGCTTGTTCTTTTTGCTTCTTTTCTTTTCCTGTTGTTCCATTTATCTTCTAAGCTGCATGCTAGCTGAATTGGCACAATGCAATTTTGTTTCTGCAGTACCAAGTTTGAGTAAAGGACAGTTTTCGCTTTTTGGTATTATAATTATTTGTAAACTTAATAGTGTTCCCTTTAATTTATTTAAGGGCTTTTACCTTGTCGAAAAAAAGCAAATGCTAACCGAACTTCTAATTTCTTTAAACATGTGAATAAGTTTATGGAAGCGCGTACATTGATAAAACAATGGACCTGGCTCCTGATATGACATAGCCACTTGGACTCTAAATTCAGTGACTAACCTATTTTATTAATTTTTTACATGATGTAAGAAAATCAAAAAACTTGTAATTCTAGGAGCTCCATGGATTCCACTTTATCATTATTTAACTCTCATACACTACCAATACTCAAAACAACTCCTATTTATTCTTTCATTTATGACTTATCAATGACTCATATCAAAATGCAATTGAAAAGTTTATTTACATGATTGCTTGAGCTTGTGATTGGCTTTTGTATAATTAATATTCACATTTGTAAGAGGCTGTTATTTGCTGGCAGCTGTGTCCTGGATTTGTGCTGCAGTCCCAATGAGACAAATTTCGTTTGTTGTCTGGTTGATGAACAACAAAGTAATCTCAACAAATTGCTATTATTTGATTTAAAAACAAAAAAATTGGAAGTGAGTATACAAAGATATACGTTCTGTCTAAAGACCAAACAGTATTTTATTAATGTGTATAAATTAAAAAATCAAATTTTGAAAATTAAAAGATTACATTTTAATAATGTGTTCAAAATATGGAATGTGTTTGTTTACAAAATAATACCCTTGTGTGTTAGTACGTAGCATACAAATTATTGACGTACGATAAATTGTCAATTCTAATAAGAATTCCATTTTTTCCCCCAGAACTTCTATCTGTTTGGAACTGGCAGTCACTATGCAAAATGCTGTGCTTTCAATCACAATGGACAGCTGCTGTTCACAGGTTGCACAGATGGTGCAGTGCGTATCTTTGATATACGAAGTTCTGATTGTATAGATGTCTGGCATCTACAGAAAGAGCCTATTGAGGCCATTCAGTTAGTGGCTGACTACACTGCCTGTTTCACTCTCTCTAGAGACTGCAAGGTAAAGCCAGAAGAATATGTAATACGTTTTATGATTGAAGACATATTAATTGTGGATTATCTGAGCACATGGATCACCAAAAGTATATATTCTCAATATTTCAGTTACGACGTCATTGTTTGAGTCAAAGAGGGCAGATATTATCAGAACATTACCTACCAGAAGTTGGAGCATCGCAAAACTTGCCTGAAGCTCATGGCCAGTTCTTCTCATTAGACACAGCTGGCACAAATGTGTTATTGTGCGGTAACACAGGTGGTGTAATTGCCCACGTAAGTAATATACTTACTTTGTGGCAAAGTTTCATTCTGGAAATTATATTCGTAGTAAATATAAAATTTCATTTCTTGCTGCTCTCTGCTATGTTCAAAATCAAATGAAAGAAAACTTTACAATATATTTTCCAATCATTTTATAAGAAACACAACTAATTCTTTAAAAAAGGGTTTCTGTTTTTCTTATCTTATCTTTTTAATTAATCATAATTAATAAATATTTTGTATGGTTTTTTCAGGTAGGTACTTCTAATGTAAGAAAACTGCTTGACATGGGAGGCATTGTGAGCCTGTTGTTGCTGTAGATTGGGCCATTGCTAATCAGTGTGTTACATCTGTTACTGCCTCCAGTGATGGTAGAATTCAACTCTCTACTCTCTTGACTCCTTGAGACTTTCAAAACTTTAATCTGTTAAGTGCTGTAATGGTGTTGTCTCGGATCGATCTTCATTGTTTTCCTTAAACAACATATATATCACTGCTCCAATTCAATTCTAAAGCTTCTTTAAAAGGATTGTTTTTAGAAAATAGCATTTTAAGATTTCATTTATATGTGGTACTTCAGTAAATTGATTAAAGAAATTGAATTTCATATGTGATACAAGTTGTAAACAATTTTTTTGAGCTGGTTAATTAAAATTTACTAGTGGAAAAGGCGTGCATTGCTATTGTTGTGAATTACACTTCACACACTACTGGTCACATGATTGTTAATCACATTTTACGCTACACTCTGCAAACATTTTGAGAGATGAAAGACTTTCTTGCAAGTATGGGTTTGTTCTGTGTCCTGGTTTGGACGTGGTTGTCAAGTATCCTATTGTTAAAATGTTCTCCCATTTGGGCATGCCTTTGCTTGGACACTGTCTTGGAGAAATTTGATTTATTTGTCCAAGATATTGTTCAAGTAATAATTGTGGCCGATATTTCAAAATTGCAGGTAATGTTATGTATGTACCACCCTACATATTAATTCCATTCAGGGTATGAGGATATATTATTCCATAATAAATTGTTTTTAGTTCCTTTTCTCCTAGTATTTTACTAAATTTTTTAAATACAAAAACTCCTAGCTGGCCTGGATAGCCAAGATTGTTGAGGCTGAAGAGTCATTGCTACCTCAGCTCGAAGGGTCTAATCATGCCTTGGGCACAGATGTTTGAGTTGTGTTTGTATTGTCATTACATAATCTTCCTACAGTTTAAAAATCACAGTGGTCGCTATATGACCAAAATGTTGAAAAGTGACCTTCAAAAAAATTCCTGACCTTGGTTTATTGAACTGTCAGTATAACCTTCCGAGGGTAAGGTAGTGTTAATGTCTACTCTTAGGAATTTGATCATCTGTACGCTTGATATAGGTTCATTATTTGTTCATTATTGTTTTGTGGTATTGCTATGTTGTAGGTGTTTCGCTTGATGTCCAATGTATGTAGCGTAATGATTTGAAATGTGCATATTCAGTTCACCTGCTTTGCTCTTCTTCTCATCTAAGTTTGTGATTATATTGACTACTAGAGTGGAAAAGTGAAATGATTCCCTTCGTCGTTTTTACTGCAAATTGTAGACCAAATTAGGTTACTAAATCTTTAAAAGTATGAGTAGGAAAACTATTATCTGCAATATTTATATTAAAATCTCCCAAGGTAATTATTGTAGGTGATGTGTATTAATAATAAATGTACCAGAAGCATTTCAAAATTAATAAAGATGCTCATGTAGTTTTGATTGGGAGGTTGGTATACTCCAACCACAATAATATTTTTTCGTCTAATACTGCTCACTGCAACTACCTCAAAATCTTTTTCCACGCAGAGCTGCTTTGTATTTTCTACTTTAAAGTGCTTTGATGAATTTCTTTAATATACAGCTACACTTCCACTTTTGTGAAGTTTTCTATAGAAATAGTCTGTTAGTTGGTAATTTTTGAGAGAGTAATTTTGAATTAAATTTTCTTTTAGATCAAATGTTCTGTTACAATGAACGTTTGGGGCTGAGTATCATTTAATACAGTTTCTAATATCTCTGTTGTGTTATTAATGTACTTAACATTTTGGTGGATAATTTGAAGTGTTTTTTGTTATTACTGTTGCGTTATTATGTTGATGAACCGCAGACTTAGTTTCCCTGACCCTCACCTTGATAAGAATAATTGGTGTTTTCAAGAATAAATTTTTTCATTTGACCTTTCCTGAATAATTTGGGAAATCTCTTTCCCAAGCCACTCTTTTTCCAATCTATTCATGTGCATGCCATGGCATGTAAACATGGCTCTTATCTATTTTGCTTTTTAAAAAAAGACTACTTTTATGTTTTGTTGAGCATTTAGATTTCAGCTTTAGTTTTTTTCTAATTTCCTTGTTCATGCAGGAGTGACACAAGAGATTGTGAGTATGGGGAATTATTACCACTGTAATATTTTGATCTTTGTTTGCGTTTAATAATTGTTTAAAACCTGACAAACTTTCTTGGCTTCATTGCAATAAACTTCATTTTCTCCTGCAAAACTTCAAAATGGTCTTGCATAGTTCCATTAAGGACTTACTCTAATAAAGTTGTTTGTTCATGCACCTGATTTTATAAATCCTCATTACTTTAAAATTTCCTTTTACCTCCTTAATATTAGATGACGATTGTCCATGGCTATCACCATACAGATCAATTGTGGCCTATTTTCTATGGCAATCCTTGATGCAGTCCTCTGGTTACTCTCCTCTTGGTGGCAATGATTTGCTGAATTCACTTATCCCATTTTCACCACACAACACTGCAAATTTGTTTGTCAATTGCAGTTCAAACTGTCTTTTTACCTGCCTGCTGGTTTCTTTCTTTCAGCCTGTTCCAATTGTGATGATCATAATGCACCGCATGCATATCTGTGATGACTCCATGAAGCCCATGTGGGCACAATCACAATAGCGAATTCTCTTCTTTAATTTGCTGAGGTTGTTTTTCAATGTTGAAATTACGTTTTGAGGGCTTGCTATGGATTCCCTTAGTTTACGTTACTTGATTTCATGCATGGCGGATTGTTGTGTTATACTGAGACCACTTTTTAAATCAGATGAGATAAATCCCATTACTGTGGCCGACACCATCTTGGTCAACTCTGTAATAAATCTTCGTTGGTTTGTTCCTCAACCATTAATTTCACTCCACTGTCACTCAAAGGTACTGCACCTTACAATAAAAATCCAACTCCCAGCAATAGTGTAACACCAACCACAGTCTTACACTGTGCTTCCAACTGATGTAAATAAAAAACTATCATTGAGTAGGTGTGCAAACTTGGAATGATGGTATGAGTAATACAATTTACGTTATCTTAGTATAGCTCAGATTTTCTATTTATCTTCTCAGTGCAATAAAGAGACAAATTAAAAGGTCTTTGTATTACACTAAAAGATGAGAGAATGTACTGCAGTGTGATGTACTGCAATGTACTGAGTTATCATTCTGATTGTATAAATACTTGAATTACAGAATGTGCCTGTATAGTCAGAAAGAGTAACTGAAACACTACTACCCATGTAAATAATCTCAAAATGGGATTTTTCAAGATGTCCTGATATTGAACTGAAGCAGCAATATATTTCAACTTGTGTATGATGGAAACTATTTTAAAATGTTGGCAAAAAGAGCAATTTAATTTCAAATTTTGCATCATCCTGCTGTCCCTTCTATTTGTGAAAATTTATAAAAAGCAATATTGTGAGATAGCAACAAAGAAAAATACTTTTGTTTCATGTGAACCTGTTTTTCACATTGTCTCTACATTCTGTGTAAAGAATGATTTGTACTGTGAGTGAATATCAGCTTTATAAAGTCACTTTTTGAACTTGCATTGTGTAGTGTAATGTGAAGTTACCTTAAGAGAATACACAGAAGGAATCAGCAGAGGAAGTGAGTGTTGGAAGCAATCAATTTTCTCTGCTCCTCAACATTTAATCTGTGTGACAATAGACTGCTGATGCCTTATTCTGCATGATTCATTAAAATTTTAATTTTTTAAAGCAGGGGTTATCTATGGGAATGAAATTATATTGCACCACAGAGCGTAAAGGCCAAACATATATCACGATATCCAAATAATTTGGAGTCAGAAATTTTCAGCAATGCAGACAATAGCTTTTCTGTTGTTTTTTTTTTCTTCTTTTTTTCCCTTTTGAAGACTCAAGAGCCCTGTGATGATGAAGAAATTTCATTTCAGCAAGGATGTGTAAAGACAACTTCTGAATAAATTGCCACAAAACTGTTTCAATGGTAGTGCATATGCATTTGCATTTGCCTTTCATGATGAGGAAATGATGTGAGGCTATCTCCACCTGGGGTGAAATTATCTCTATTTTACTTTTCCATGTACTGAAGTTATCTCTGTATAACTTATTTATATACTGAAGTGAAATACATGGGCATTTCTCTTCACTATATAGGAGAAGGGATCATGATCAGTGAAGCAGAATTAGGAAAGAAGTAATTTAAACTCCCTTCATTCGAAAATAATTCACATTACAATATGTGTGGTGGTGATTCATGTAGTAATGCACTGAAGTCATGCAATTGAAATGATTTTTTTCAGTTGCACTAGTCATTGCATGCTTGCCTACTGTCAGTAATCTGAATGTTAAGTTCTATTGTAGAAAAGTTCATAAAGCACTTAACAAATCACTGCTGTCATGCTTCTTGACTGCATTACTTCAGGCAGGCAAGATACCAACAATGAAAGCTTTGAATGGATTCAGGTTTACTGGTAATACAAAATTTTGTACCATTTTCCTTAATTATGTATGTAATGTTCTTGTAACAAAAACATTTGTGATGTATGTATAATACATATTATGGCTTGCAGACAAAGATGCAAAGAATAAAATTAATCATCGTGACAAGTTGTAATAAACTAGAAAACAAAAAATAAGTGTCTCTGAAAGTGCTTCTATGTGTGATTGCTTTTCAGTGTCTGGATGTATGTGATAAAAATAAATTTGTAGCATCTGTTAAAAAAGATAGTAAAAATATTGTATTTGAAATATTTTACAGAATGGAATAATTAATATAAATACATGTTTAAACATTGTTAGTAAAGAAATAGCCAAAAATATGTAAGAGGATTGCAAAAGAATCACTAACATTAGCACGTACAATTGAGAGTTTGCTGCCCCTCTGAATAACTCACTATAGGCCACAGTAGTTCATATTTTGTTGCACAGTGATAAGCACCCCCCCCCCTCCTAAACATCACTGGGTTCAGAGAATCTCGGCTGTTTGGCAGTCTCCAGCCAAGCTCAGCAAAACATGCGATGTATAAACTTGTATTGTGAGTGATGATCTTTAAGTGCACTCTAATTCATGTGTGCTTTTACTGAGCTTTTATTTGTGTTTTATTAATTTGCTGTACTACAAGGAAACTTAAAGACAATATCATAGTTGAAAGAAAAACCATTGGTTCAGTTAAATTCAAAAGTAAGCTTTTGACCAGGCTGACTCTACCCTTAGTTATTAAATTTGATATTTAAAGTTACCGAAAGAAACAAAGTTTACATTAGGCAAATTATCTTTTTTGAAGTTTGCTAGTGGAACTGTGGAAGTGATTGCCTTGCCTTTTATTTTAAAAGTAGAAATGTTCTGCCAGACATTCATGGTCGTAGGAACGGCAAACAAAAAATTCTATTGGAATTGTAATTTCCATGTAGCTGTAAGATGTACAGAAGTTTATTTGAAAATAATATTGATGCACAATACCAGAAAAATTAGCATGGTTTTGAGTGTTTAAAAGGCAGAACCCCTACAAAGTCCAGTACACAAATTTTCATTAAAAATTTGGAGTCAATTTAGAGGAAGTATAATTGAAGTATTTCTGAACATGTGCAATTTTGAGCACATTTTCTAAGAAAAGTTTGAGTTTTGGAAAATTTTCATTGAAAATCATTTGAAGAATTTCTTCTCGCAAATAAAATAATGTTTAAAAAAGTACATATTAACAACATGAGAGATACATCAGATTAAAAGAAAAAGAATACATCAAGGTAACATTGATGTCATATTATTCAGAGCATTAGCAAATCCAAACAAAAAATATAATGAAAAAATTTGGAACCATGTTTCAGGCAATGGCATTTGAGGATTTCTCAAAATGAGCAATTTTCGAGCTCATTTTCTCAAAGTTTTGAGTTTTTGAAAAAGTTAATACAATATCATATAAAAAATTGGTACTCAAAAATGTGTACCTTTTGCACAGGGATAAATATTAACAAAATGAGAGATATTAAATTAGTGGTTGTACGGAATGGTCCAGAATTACTGTAGAACCCTATAGTAGTTAACATTTCTACTGAGTCTAAGCTATTTTATCAGCTCTGCCCCACTCTCTTCTCAGCTGTCATTCTTCTTATCTAGGCTGAGAAGCATCTCAGCCTACAGGCGCCTAAAGGTCATTTCGTCAATTTGTAGGTCTTGAAATGGTAAAATTGAAACGACTTCAAGAATATTAAAGAAGAGTAAACCCTGGTCCTCTATGTACATTTCGTTGAAAAACTTATTCATTGTGAGAAAATTTTCGAGCGTTTGTAAAAGTGCGCATTTTGAAGCTGGTTTTCTTTCAATCTTTTGAGAAACTTAATGAGAATTTATTTGAAGCAACTGAACTCACTAATGCGATATACTATAAGAAATGTCCGTAATACTAACGAGGACGTGAGAGATTTTATGCAAAATGAATTTGTGTGATTTGAAAAAGAAAAGAAAAAAAAACAACAACAAAGAATCCAGCAAAAAAAGAGCGGATTTAGCATTATCCTTGGAAAAATTTGGAGCCGTCTTCGAAAAAAATGGGCGGTTGAGCATTTCCGAAATTGCGCATTTTGGTGCTCAGTTTCACGGAAAACTTTTTGAGTTTTCGAGAAAATTCATAGAAGATTGTTTTTAAAGTCTCTGTACTCACGAACACTATGTATACAAATCACCGGTAATGTAAAATATTAACGGCGCGACGTGAGATTCAAAAACTAGTGGTGCTACAGAATGGCACGCACAAACTTTATCGTACGTGTTAGTTTTCTAATTTCATTGGTCTGGGCTAGATTTTGGTTTTTGCCTCACCCTTCTCTCAGCTGCCATCTATCGCCTCCCGAAGTACATTTTTTCTGTCCCCTAATGGTAAAATTGAAATATGACTAAGAATAATATAAAAGAGTAAGTTTCGCATCGAGTCACTGTGGTCCAATTTGAACATTTACGGGGACATTTCTCTTTTGGAATTGAAATCCACTAAATAACACTTGTATTGTTAAATGTATATGCTTTTGAGTATTTTATGACTGAAATCTACAGTTGGGTAATTTATATAAGATCTGTATTCGTTTTAAACACTATTATTGCGACCAAATGAGAATAGACATTTAATACTCTCTATTTAAATCAGAGTAATAAAATGTTTGATATTTCAAGTTACATACGAGTATAATATAGAAAAGCTAATAAAAAACAAGCACTTACATGACGAAAAGGAAATAAAAAACAAGCACTTGTATGACTTATTCTTCAAAATCACTCTCTGAAGAATCTTCATTTTGGTTCTGGGATGAATCTTCTGGTGAACTCGTGGCAATTCTGGGGGATGCGCACCCACTTTCAATATGTTGATGACTTGCTGTGGCAATTTATTTATTCTTCTTTTAGGTAAATTTCTGATACTAGAAATAAGTGGATCAGACGATACCAAGAGCGCATGGAGGTCTTCCACATTTCTTTGCCGACTACTTTTGCGAGTATTGTGTTCGCGAAAGTAGCAACTTTTTTTGTGCCTTGCTTCTAATGCTTCCTCTCTGAACTGGCCTATAGGAAGCAAAAATGTTTCCATAACGCCAGCTCCATGAATTAATATTTTATGAATTCTTGCTGGCATTTTGAACCATGCATAATGTTCCACAAAAATTCCTGCTGATTCGTTAGCGTACTTTTTAAACTCTTCAGTGTTACTCGTAACCGCAAAACATGGCTTGTAAAATCACCGAAAACCGTGATATTAACTTTTCATTAACCTCAGTGATTTCTGCCGCTTTTTTCGGGTCCTCCTTTTCGGGTCTAGCAGTGATTCCATAATTAGTAAGCCCGGTACCCTTCACAATATCCACCAGTAAACAAGTTTCCTGTCGAAATTTTGAAATAATTTGCTTTTTCCTTTCTTCAAATGCAGCTTTGTTTTCATACCTACGAACTTGCCAAGTTTTAAAACTTAATCTATACGATATATGCAACATGCATTCAAAAAATCGAATGTGTGCATGTAATATGGACAATCCATATAAAAATGTGGTTGTGTTGCAAGGCATTTGCAAAACAGCGCTTATATCGTTCACCTCGCTGCACACGGAGAGAAATGTTTAGTTCATACAATTAATCACGTAATAGATTCAACTAAACAGTATAGTAGGTTTTCGTAGAACAAAGTGCTTAGTCAAGTTCACGAAACTGCTGTTTAGTTAAACACACTAACGCACGTATAGTAATGTTAACTAAACAGGTCGTACCCGGGACGAATGGCATTTAGTGGAGAAAACTATACGAATCGTTGCGTTGATTAATACATTGAGTACTATTTACTAAACAGTGCGGTTAAAATAACTAAAGGAAACGTGAAAGGGAATACTTTCTTTCGGTTCCTCCAAGCAGGTAGCAACTGGGGTTCCGCAGCGGTCACCCATCCTCCGATCCGCAGACTTGCACTTCCTTAACTTCGGTTACCTGATAAATAGACCCTAGCCTAGCAGAGCAGCTATGGATACAAGCTGCTGACTGTGGGCTGTCGACGGTATTTCTACCATTAATTTAGAATATAACATAATTATTGAAAACCAGTAAAATACTAAACTTGCCAATTATATAGCATATAATGCTATATACAGTGTTGAATTCTCACACTTCAGACGAGTTCTGTAGCCATTTCAATTGGGCAGGTTGCTGAGAACGCGCGCTTACTAAACAGTATTTAGTAAACAGTGCTTACTAAACAGAGTTTAGTAAGTGTGACGACATGAAACGTAGATCTCACCAAATGATTTTATCTACGAAACAAGAATAGTACCACTGACAATTCTCTTTGTTCATTCACTCACGATTATGAGTTGTTTAAAGTACTAAACCATACTAAATCATGTTTAGTGAATCTTACTACACGAATAATTGTATTTACGATACGATCGCTTACTAAACTTATTTAGTAGATTCCACTACAGCATTTCTCTCAGTGCAGTCGCATGGCAAATGTAGCAACTCTGGGTAAATGGATTTCCTGCTTGTGTGTTGGCTATTTTTGTCATCCAGCATGGTCTTCAGCAATGAATAATACACATTAATTTCCTTTCCATTAGTTGTAATGCAAGTTGGCTTCAATGCTGATATTTGTCTTTCTATGTATTCATTCTCCTGAGCAATGACATCATGAGTTTCTTTCACAAACTGAAATTTAATTGGCATGCAAAATCTTGTAGACGAACAGCGAGGATTTTGCCACATTATTTGTTCGACTTTCTCAGTGTTTTGTTGTCATTTTTAAAGGAACAGTTGATGTTAACAACAAATCAGAATCAGTAGAATTTGTGCTTTCAAGAAATTTTTGTTTACAGTTTGAGTGGCAGGAACTTCCATCAAAACCCCATTTGTATATGATTTCCAAATTGGAATTATTGTGCTCACTAACAACTGTACTGAGAACTGCGTTCTGTACTAAGCATAGACGATGTGCGGTATGATCGAGTGGACTTTGTAATTTAACTTCAGCTTTTGTCTCCGAAACAAATATATCTTCGAGGTAGCTCTGCTGTTTTACTTTTAACACATTGTTGTAGGCCGGGTATATGTCACAATTTCTCTCTTTCGTACTTTTTCTTAATCGAATATATTGTGATTTGCTCAATTTTGCATCTACAATTAATTCCAGGGTTTCTTCTGGAGTGTAACGCTGAACATTTTTCTTTGGCAAGTTTAAGCGCTTTATTGTTCTCAAAGAATAAACATTTCGTTTGCCTTGTTTTGTAAAAATCGTTTGTATTGCAAACGCTAGTTCTTGGTGGCTATGGCTCTCGACTAAGTTTTTTGTGCGCCTTCTCTTTGTCCTAGCGCTTAGTGTGTCAAATTCTCGTTGTTTTGTATGACTTATGGATTTTAAGTCACTTTTATGTTGTGGAAGAAAAGTCATTTTTTCTCTTAGCCAATCGTTATTGTGCTTCAAACATTTTCCTTACGTCTTCCGCTTGCATTCCAACGACGTACAATAATAATGGTAAAGAAATTGATTTTACTGGTAATAACCTCTTCTGGAATATTTGGTATTCTTGATAAAAACGAAATCTACAATAAGCTTCCTCGCACATGTTGTATTCGCTCGGGAAACGAGACTTTCGCGTTAAAGAATTTCATACAATTGAAGTCGCATCACTCCCAGCGGTGCACCTACCGAGAAAGAAAATTAAATAATGCAGGTTGCGCAAGTTTCCGCACTTTAAAATTAGTGCCAATGTAAAGGTAGATAAATACTCTATATTATGTAAAATACCTGTAATGTTACAACGTGTAACAGTTTTGTTCTACTCAAATCAATTCCGTATAAAAGTTATAAATGTTCATTTTTTTTCTAATACTTTAGAAAATAAATTCTGTATTTACAAAACGTTAAATTCACTTTAAATATAGTGAATAACGTACCTCAGGAACTTGATGCCATATTGGCATAAAAATGTTCACAACAATATATTATAGACACGTGTAAGTACACTTGGAACACAACCTTCCGATCGACGTCCACTCTAGACTGAAAGCGCTCCACAATATACGCTGAGTTTCAAGAAGCCTTATCGCTCTACGCTTCACAGAATATCGTCTATTTATACTTTTTCGAACAATTCAAGCTTCTGTTCACAATCCTGAATCGATACATCAAAGTTTCAGCAACTTTCGTTTCAAGGCAAATGTCCCCGTAAATGAGCAAAATAGACCACTGTGCGAGTGTGGAAACTGTCGTTGCAAACTTTGGAGCTGTTTTTGAGAAAACGTTTAAGGGTTTCTGTATGTGCGAAATTTTAAGCTTTTTTAAGAAAACTTTGTATTGCAATTTTGTGTACAAATCGTTGGTAATGTAAATATTAACGATGTGAGAGAGATGTAAAAAAAAAATACATTTCCGCAATTTTTTTAAGAAACAAAAGATTACAGTAAAATGGTGTTTATGACATACTCGTACAGTGCATTGAGCACCATCCGTTCAAAAAGGTTGAAAAATGTGCATGCGTTTTTGAGAAAAATCTAATTTTTAGTATCTTTTTGTATTGTCCAATGGACGATGTCAATACTTCACTCAAAATCGCCCGAAAACTACAAAAATTTCGAAAAAAAATGTGTATGACAATAATGAAAGAACAAAATGTGAAGAACAAAGTAGGAAGACGCCGAAAAAAATCCAAACTTTCGCAATTTTCGAAAATCCAGAGTTAAGTGAAAATCGGACCTGTGCCATCTTTCTAAGTGCATTTCACTCTATTCCAGGGGCGGTTCTTTATAAGGTTCACGCAACATCCAAAAAGTTGAGAGAAAATAGAATGTACACTTCGTTATTACAATATCATTAATAGTATAACTTTTTTCTGCTTCTTTGTATAATTTTCATACCAGTATTACATTGACGAACCGATGTGTCTACCAGTGGCGTAGCGTCAGGGGACGCTGAGATGCTGAGCATCCCCGTTTATAAGAATCTTAAATACTGTATTGATAACCTTACAAGTGGTCTGTTGAGCGAAACACGTTTTGTATTAATTTTAAATTGATTTCCTATGATTGAATTCGGCGGGCTGTTGAAGCTGGCCTGTGATTGCTTGGAAGCTAAAATGCTTCTAGCGTCTGCCGCCAGATTGCGACGAGCAATGACGCATGCGCAGATGGCGAGGTTCCCCTCTCCCCTCTTCACCCCAGGCCCAGAGAAACCCGACTGCTTTACGCTAGCATCTACTGCGGAAAGAAGCTCGTTTGTGCACGAGAGTGCAGCACACTTCAGGCGGTCAGTAAATTATCTCTCTCTCTCACTCGGGAGTCCCCGCTTGGTCATGGGTACAAACTGTAGAAATAGTGCCTGTCTACTATTTCTTAATTAATATCCAAGAAATTGTATTATCTCTTGAATAGATTACATATTATTTAAGTCTGCAATGTATAAATTAACAAATGGTCTTATAGCCATTCGCGTATAAGAATTAAAGCTGAGCCATTGTATAATTTGTTTTCAAGACATAGGCAGTCCTGACAGCTGTGAGGATTTTGTGGAAAGTGCCCACACCGTCGTAAGCAATCGAGATCGTGGAAGTAGTTCCAGTGTATCTGCCTTGTGTTGCCTTCGCCTGTTAGATGAAGTAGTTGATAGTGACATTTTGTGCGTTATTGTTGAGCATCCCCAAACGCGCGAGTCACGCTACGCCACTGGTGTCTACATGGCTGTTCACGATCTCGAAACAACACCTTGCTCAGACTTCGTTTCATAAGGACCATTGGGTACCACGTGAATTCGCTTCTATGTTATCATAGGGCGCTTTCATCGTATTATGTTCACACTTACGCCGTGAACTCCGCTTGGCGCAGCCCTCGGGCAATCACGTCATCTAACTCGAGACGAAGTCTCCGGCTCGCTGTCAGTAAAACAGTGTCGTTGATACGTTACTCCGAAACGAAAGTTTTGCTTCTGATGTGGATGGTAAGGGCCGTCTTAAAATCAGTGTAAATATGTGTTTTACATCTCGGGTTCAGATAGTATTTAAGTTGTGGTGTCTGTGCATTCTGGTATTCAATTATTTCTCTAAAATGAACAAAGTTGTTAATCTTATTGGAAAAAAGTTTAGCTACGATGATATTCTTGAAATCACGAATGAAATGATCACTTGGTTCGGATTAGCCTGTTCTGAAAATTGAAACAACTGTGAAATCAGCAAAACGAGAGTTGCGTCGACGATTCAGCCCTAATATTTATTCGACATACTGAACGATCATTTTCAACAATGAAGCGGATAAAAACATTTCTTAGAAATATAATGACAACCGAGCGATTGTGCGCCCAACCATGCTGTCAATAGAGAAGCAACTTATCCGCGAAACCTGTAACTTCAATTAATTAGTGATGGAGAAAAATGTGCATCGGCAATTGGGTTTTCAATTCAAGTAAACAAGGTAAGTTTATAATTTCCACATTTCTAGGTAGATTGATCAAATTAATGATAATGTTTCGTTCTGATTTTTGCTAAATGAAACTTGAGGCTACGTATAGAATCGTAAGGATCAAAATTAATATATAGCAATAAGCGAGAAATTAGGCTTTATTTTGAAGATTAGTTATTAATGTTGTAAATAGTATTCATTTTTTTTCACAAGCTGGTCAGGTCACTGCTATAGCATAGTAGACAGCGTGCTCCTTGATCGCAGAAAAGCAGTCAGCCAACGTTCACATATCAGTCGTGTGTATTGAAAGGAATGCGATACGCGGACATGCTGCGTGGGCCGACTTGTCACCGGCGACGGATGTTGCGCTGACTTCCGCTCAAATTTGGAACAGCTGCGCGGCCCCACTCTCAAGGCGCGTTGTCACACGTGGGGGGGGGGGGGGGCGTTCGAGAAAAGTTTATAATCAGTTTCTTGGAATGGAAAGGATACTTTTCCATGTCATTCCTTCTTTATAGTAGTTTTCAGTTTTTACATTAATTTACAATTATTCGTAGGTGAAGTGTTCTTAGACAATTTAAATAGTAATTGTGTCTGTTAATAATTGTGTCCATTAATCGGGAAATATTGGGAAGACCCATCTCACGACAATTGCGTATGCAACACCCTTAAATTTAACTCACCCACCGCCACTGCTCTATTCTTACGAGCAATTTAAAGAAAAAATACTAGCCATTTTTAAGAAAGTTTTGAAAATGTCTCAGGGGCTTCAGGGGAAAGTACCCCCCAAAATTGAAAGAATATTTTTTGAGAATGGCATAGCTTCCAGACCGACCAGATCCACCGGGAAATGTTCATTTTGGAAAAAAATTCTACAAATATTAGTTTAGACGCTAGTATTATTCACAGACGGATGGTCGTTTTGAAAAAAATATCAATACGGGTTGTTTTTGAAAAATATCTTGTTTTCGTAGTTGCTTTGATTTCACTTAAAATTACTCGAAAACTACTCACTTCTATTTGAAACTAGAGGTGCTTGCAGCCCATACTTTCTCGCATTTTTATAACTTTTGACTTTTCCGAAAATTCAGGTAATTCAACGAAAATGAAATCTGTGCCATTATTTTAAGCGTCTCATTTATATCCGCGTTAACCTTTTACGCTGGACACACTTGTAGGCACCGCGGTCAGACTCGTAAGACCTTCCGCGACAACACGCATACCGTACAAGCGTACACGAAAGACGGGACAAACAACCACACCCACGGCGGGACTCGAACCCGCTACCTTTCCGACGGAGGCGCTGAATCGGCACCACTTCAGCCATCCAAGTCGGCAGTTTGATGGCGGTAATAAATGTGTTAATATGGATTTCCCCCCCAATTTGTGTCAAACTCTCAGGTAGTAAAATGGAATATTTTTGCGTGGGTAATACCTCTTCTGCCTTGTACATACCACTTCTGGCGGCTCTGATTGTGTCAAGAAGCTGACGCTTTTATAAATTTCGAAAATTTAGATAGTTTAACGAAAATCGTAGCTGAGCTATTTTTTTAAGCAAACTTTGCGTTATCATAGAAAACGTTAAATAAAAAAATTTGGAGCCAATTTTTTAGAAAAAATGGAAATATCGTTGAGGCTTCATGAAAAGCACATCCCAAAACCAAAATATCAGTTTCGCAATCGCATGGCCACGTGTTCTCCTGATCGATGAGGGAATTTCATTTTTGAGAAAATCCTATTAATGATTTCAGTGCTAGTGTTGGCCACAGGCGGACAGACGTTTGAACCCCGTGAACCAATTTTTAGTTTTCAGTATTACGTAGAGGAAGCAATTCACTACATAAACGCAGATAATTGCGAGATTTACTAACTTTTTTGGTATCAGTGACCCACAACACGACTTTTTCTGTTGAAAAATCCCCACTTTTCTTTGCAGCACACGATATATTATCTTTATTACGTAAGTACGTAGTATGTGGCATCCTCACCCTAATATATATGTACTCAATATGAAGTAATAAATTAAACGCAAAGATGTAATTCACAAAAATTGAAAACTAGTTCCAAAAGTTTCACACTTTTTATAATTACAATCATTGTTTTCTGAATGTTGGGTAATGACTCCATATCCCTAATACGAACATTATAAAATCATCTTTTGAAAAGGTTTTATCATTTAAAATTTACCTTACACTTCCCCAAAAAGTTTAACACAAAATCTAAAGTTTTTTAAAGTTCTAATAATCATTGTTGGAAAGTCAACTTTAAAATCCAGGAATAAAGAATGAAAATATACTATTAGAAATAAATAAAATCATAAAATGTAATATCACTGGTTGCCTCTATCGACAACTGTTGAAATACATTTCTTTTTGTCTGGGAACAACACTATCCTTTGATGTTTAGGCGTTAGTATTGTTTACTGACAGACGCGCAGACATTTTGTGAAAATCACTAGACGTTTTTCGCATCAAGGGACCCCAAAAAGTAGATTTTCGTTTAAATATCTACATTGATTTTCTTATTATTCTATAAAGGCTGGAGGATACACAATCTTTTGACACAGTGTAAGGTCCAGCCGGAAAATATATTGATCTTCGCGCTTCATAGTCGCCGGCAATTGTTACTTGAGATCCGCCTCATCGGGGCGAGTGATTTTGACGTCTGCCAGTCACATCGGTTTTGGTGTCGCTGGCAGCCAATCACATTCGAGCACGAATTCGTCCGGCATTTGTGAGCTTGCGCGGATAGAAGGTGCGTTGTACGTGTTGTGTACTCGGCTTTGTGCAGTACATTTGGTAATATATTCAGTAGGCAGCACAAGGTGGGCATCGGTTTCGTGTTAAACAATTTTTCCAGTCAGTTATTTGTGGCCTTGCTCTCAGTTTTAAGGGAAGTCATGTATCGAGTTTTTTGTAAGTATCAGTGGTGAACATAATATGAAATTGAACAATTTCCTACAATCTGTGTTCCTTTTGAGAAATATCTTCTCACTTAATACTTGCTTTTAGGATTTTGTATGTACACTAACCGGAAGGTTTCTTACACAATATTTTCTTTTGCCTTTTAGTTCTCTTAGTATTTGTACAATTGAGTTGGGCACTGTACCCTAGTAGTTCAGATGTAGTTGAACTTAGTCCTGCAAATTTTGATAGACTAGTCATTCAGAGCGATGCAGTATGGATTGTGGAGTTTTATGCTCCATGGTGTGGCCATTGCCAACAATTAGTACCTGAATATTCCAAAGCAGCAACTGCTCTTCGGGTATGAATATCCAGATTGATTCTTCTTAAAATTTCATCATGTTTTCAATGTTTCATGTCATCAATGTTTTCATCATGTATGTGAGACTTTTGTATGTTTTGAATATTTTCTTAGGGCGTTGTCAAAGTTGGTGCAGTAAATGCTGATGAACACAAATCTTTAGGAGGACAATATGGAGTAAGAGGATTTCCTACAATTAAGATATTTGGAGCTGACAAAAACAAACCTGAGGATTTTAATGGGCAGAGATCTTCTCAAGCACTGATTGATGCAGCATTTTCTGCTTTGCGAGAAAAAGTTAATATTCAGCAAGGGTCAAAGAGAAGTGGAGGGTCATCAGGAAGCAAAGTAAGAATGGTTTATTTTATTGATCATACTAAAACTGGCTTAAATTTTGTTTGTTCCAGGTTGTGGATAAATACTAAAGTACATTGCTGTATGTATTATTAATTAATATTTTAAGTTCACTTATTTGAAATAATTGTAGAATTTAGCTTTTAATTTTTCCCTTAATGTTTGTGGAACACTGGTATGACCATTAGATGTATATGAACAATGTGCATGAAATAATCACTTTAAAATTTGTGGAACGTAAGGACATTAATGATACACTAAAAGAGCATTGAAGGAAATTCTATTCTTTTCAATTTTAAAACTTATCTCTTTGTGTGTTCTTCCATAATTTTTCATATTAAATTTATCATTTAAATTACTTGTTTACCTCAAAATGACATTTCTCTGTAAGAAATTGGAATTTTTCTTTGGTTAAAGTAGGGAACACGGTACACTTATAGAAGCAGTGGGGAGAAGGGGGCAGAGGAAGAGGAGGAGGGGAGTCTCCTTAAGCCCTCTACGCTAAGCTAATTACACTATAAGCTCTGATAGAAACAAATAAAACTTACCGATAGGTGATTTTCATGGCTCACCCTTTTTTCACTGTGTATTGAGATATGTACTTTTCAATGCTTAAAACTGTTTGTTTCTAAGTTGGTTAGTTTTTTATTTATATGAAGTTTTCTGACTGTATGTGCATATGCTATGTCCCAAATACATGAAGAAAGGATGTGCATTAAACCTGGTACAATCATTTTGCAAGGAGTGACTTTGTGACACAAAGAAACCTCATACAACTAAAAGACAGACCACACCTAAAAGTAAAAGCAGGAGGAGACACTTGAAAGGTCAGAAAGAGGTAAAAGAAGGCAAGGAATTCAAAGTGGAAGGTGTAACATATCATCCTGGGGCATTTTAGAACTAATGAATCTTAATATGGCTTTTCTCAAAAGTTACTTTTTCTCTTGTTTGGCCTGACTTGAAACATCATCACTCTTCTAATTTTGAAGATGTCTTTTATTCCTTTTTTATTTAATAGCAGAAAGTCAGTTCTTATGCCTAACCCTGATATTCTTATAGAAAATGCAGATTAGCACTAATAAATTGCTGTTTTAATTGATATTGTTACCAGTGAGTTTAGAAAGTTCTAATTCTAATCCCTGTAAAGTACATACAAGGTCCTTATCAATCTTCAAATTTAGATTCAGGCACTACAGTACAATCCAAATGTCAATCTTAAAAGAAGAGTCATCAAAAAATATTTAATGGTTTGTGAGAAACGATTGTACAAATTATACCCTATTCTCAGATGGAAAAAGGGCATATCAGATGAAATAATTAAAATAAATTTTAAAAAAACAATTTTTTGACTTCGTTAATACTTAATCCTATAAGTAATCACGCTTAAATTCTGATATATGCAACAAATAAATTTTTTAAAATTTAGGTGCTCCAGGGTGTATCTTAATTTCGCGTGATGTAGAATTGTGGTTCAGTTAAGACATGAAGTAGTAGAAATAATAGTTTCCATGTTGGTTTCCTCCATCAATAATATACAGGCACTTGTGCAAATTCATGTCTAATCCAAATTGATGTAATGCATTTCTTAGAAAAATTTAATTCTGGATGTTGGATAGTCACAGTAACTTTTGTTACATTCTGTTGAAAAGGAGTTTAATTTTGTCTAGAATGAAATCAAACTTGTTATTCTCATAATTATCAATTGAAATGTTCTTGTGGTCTCATTTTTACATTGAAGTTTTAATTACTGAAATAATTCAATATTTTTACAGGGTGATCCCAAAGATGTTATAGAACTTACGGATTCCAACTTTGATTCAACTGTGTTGGATTCAGAAGATATGTGGCTTGTAGAATTCTATGCTCCCTGGTGTGGACATTGTAAGAATTTAGCTCCACATTGGGCAAAGGCAGCAACGGAGTTGAAGGGAAAAGTAAGGAGGATCTTCTAGAACTTGCCCCATTTTATTCAGAGTGTTCTTTTAATATTCATTTATAATCGGTAATGTTGTGTGGTGTTAAATTTCAGGTGAAATTGGGTGCTTTGGATGCCACTGTAAACACTATCAAATCTAATCAGTTTGGCGTTCAAGGATATCCCACAATTAAATTCTTTGGACCTGGTAAAAAAACTGCATCATCTGCTGAAGATTACAATGGAGGTCGTACAAGCAATGATATTATCTCATGGGCACTAGAAAAACTTGCAGAAAATGTTCCTGCTCCGGAAGTAAATCAAGTATGTAACTGTATGCTTAAAAGGTATTATCTTCTATTGTAATATGTCTTCACACATGGAACTGATCCAGTCCAAAGTTCATAAATCTAAATACCTGTTTGTTAGTATTAGTTATAAAATTGAAAAAGTGTGTATTCTGTGCACTCTTTATTTCCGTATTACAAATCAGTCTAATATATCTGGTATATTTTGAAGAAATGAACATTTTAGCTTCTGCTATAAAGTTTCTACAGGATGTCCATGGCATTGTGAGTTGCTAGTTCAATTCATTGAGGACAGAGAATTCATTTCTAAACTAAGAGAATGTGTGAAGTCAAGTTTTTGATGTTAGTCAAAACAATGCAAATTAATGTAAATAAATACTGCATTTAAATTAAATTTTATCTTTTATGACAATTAATGTTAAAGAAAACCTACTTCATTCCATAGCAATTGGCATAACTTGATTTGATTTTTTCTTGTAAACTGGAAATAAATGGTGAATGGTAAATTTATTTCCCCTTAATTTGAAAAAAATATTGACTTCGCTGTTTATCATTTACAGATAACAGAGGAGACTGTATTGAAAGAGGCATGTGAACAGCATCCCCTTTGTGTGGTGTCCGTTCTTCCTCATATTTTGGATTGCCAATCTGAGTGTCGAAATGGGTATTTGGAAACCTTGCGAAAGATGGGAGAGAAATATAAGCAGAAAATGTGGGGGTAGGTTAGTTTGCTTTCTCAGAAAATAATTTATTTTGATTTATATCTTTATAATTTCTAGGTTGTGTGTCAGTCATTGAAGAATAAGGATTTTGGAAACTTAGTATGAACATTGATGCAAACACACAATGTGACCAGTGTTTGAAATGCAAAATAATAATAATAATGATAAAAATAATAATAATAATAATAATGATAAAAAGGCAACAAAAATGAAGTTCAAAATTATCGGCCAATTTCTCTTTTGTCAGTTTTTTCAAAAATATTAGAGAGACTTTTTTATGTGCGAATGGAAACCTTTCTGAATAAACACGACGCGTTTTCAAATTGCCAACATGGATTCCGGAAATCAAAATCTACGGAAACAGCCATTTTTTCTTTTCTTAAGGATGTTGCCTCATCATTGGATCAAAACGAAGCAACTATTGGAATATTTTTAGATCTTTCAAAAGCTTTTGACGTCATTGATCATAACATTTTACTTTCAAAATGACCTTCGTATGGAATCCGTGGTATTGCTCTAAATTGGCTATGTTCGTACCTTAAACAACGATCTCAGAGAGTAGAAATACCTTACTGGAATGATGGAACTTTATGTACACACCTTTCCGGTTCTTTGCCAATTGTACGTGGAGTCCCGCAAGGATCGATTTTAGGCCCTATTCTCTTCCTATTATACGTAAATGACATGCCCTTAGCGATTCGAAACGGAAGAACAGTTCTCTTTGCGGATGATACAAATATTCTTTGCAACAAAGAAACCGTAAATAGTACAATATCAGACGTTTCAAATTGGTTCCGTAATAACAAATTAAAAGTAAATGAAAATAAAACAGTTTCAATGCAGTTTTCCATATCAAATAAAAAATTCTGTACTCCATTGAAAATGAACGGTGTGCCATTGACTGATGTTAATGTAACAAAATTTTTAGGTCTATCAATTCAGTCAAACCTCAAATGGAATGCCCACTTAAATGAATTGAACACAAAATTAAGCTCATTATGCTACGCGTTCAGAATTCTTTCAAATTCCGTCAGCCTTCATACAGCTCGTTGTGTATATTTTACCAATGTTCACTCCCGCCTGAGATATGGCATAATATTTTGGGGAAACACATCTTATAGTTCAGACTTTCAGATTACAAAAAAGAATTGTACGAATAATAAGCAAATCCAACCCACGTGATTCTTGTAAGTCACTCTTTATTAATCTAGGAATTTTACCATTACCTTGTCTCCTGATTTACGAATCAGTAGTTTTTGTCAAAAATGACTTACTTAAGGACGGGAATATATTTTCAGCAAACGCCGATGTCTATAAGTATAACACACGACGTAGTAATCATATTCACCAGGTGGCAGTATCAACAGCTCACTACAAAAAATTCACATACAATTCATGTACATTACTCTACAACACTTTGCCAGAAGACATTAAACGATTAAATTCAATAGAAAAGTTTAAGTCCCAAGTAAAATCTTTTCTGCTGCATAACTGTTTCTATACAATTCGAGACTATACCGAGCAACAAAAAGGAAAGTAGAATTAATTTTAACAATGATAGTTAATGTAATTATTTATCATTTGGACTGTATAATTCTAAAGAACCTGTAACAAGTATTGTACCACAGTTTCTGGGTTGATGGCCCCCATCTCGATCAGGTTTTTCGTCCAGTTTCCCTGATCCTTGAGCAAATGCTGAGATGGTCCCTTGTTTTGCTTCTGGACATAAATGTAACTTCATTATTTGTGCACGTCTTCTGAATTTCAGTGGGAAATATAGTTATTCAAATTATCGTTTTTCATATTATCGCGGCAAAAAGTATTATTCTTTCATGAAGAACATGAGGGTTCAGGGCAGAAATTTATAGCTAATTTACCTTTGAAAATATATTTTATTATATAGGAGCGAATATTTTGTCAACAAAACTCGAAAAAAACTCTCTTTTATGTATTCAAAATTCGACCAGAATATGGTTTAGGATAGAGACCACAGAATTATGAAAACGTGCACAAAATTCACTTCTCCCCATAGCTCGTCATACGCAGTTTTTAACTGTTTTTGACGTAAATAAATAAATAAATAAATAAATAAATAAATAACGATAATTGTTCATTGGTGCAGTTTTATTGTGTACTGCTAAGAATGATTTATGAAACTTTAAAGTGTAATAATTGTAATAGCACTGTGAAATTTAATAGGAGCTATAAAGTTAACAATAGTAAATAGGTTTTATAGCCCTTGTTACAAGCAGCAGAAGTCTTATTTTCATTCCAGGCTTTATAATATTCGCTATCATTAACACTCAAAGATCATGAATGTTTGTTGAAAATGGAGATACATGACACAAAATAAATATAAGGAAATGTTAAATTGCATATCTAAAAGTAGTATATTGTTTCTTAAAAGACAGCATTTATAGGTGGTGTTTATTGCAGATGGGTGTGGTCTGAGGCTGGTGCACAGCCTGATCTTGAAGTGATGCTGGAAATCGGTGGCTTTGGATATCCAGCAATGGCTGTAATGAACACAAAGAAGATGAAATACTCTCTCCTGCGGGGCTCTTTCTCATATGATGGCATCAATGAGTTTCTCAGGTATTGTTTTGAAACTTACTGGAGGTATAGATTCAAAGGCAGTTGGATATAAACAGAGGATCTCAGTTGAAACAATACATTTCTGAATCATGGATTCATGATCATTAAAAACACTTATGTATCCCCAAAAAATAATACTGGCCTAGAAAAACCACACGCATACACACATTTTTTCGGTTAAAGAATAAAACACTTTGTTTCTGTACTTCTGTAAAATACTTATGTTTTTGAAAAATTGAACATGGCTTTATTTGAAGACAACAAACCTACTCAAGAAATAATATTAATACAAAACAATTTCCAAAATCAGTGTTTTAGTCAATGATTTAAATCCATCAAATAAACATTGCAAATCAATTTTCAAATCATTCACTGATCTCATCATCCACCAAATAGGTGCATTATAAAATGCATTTGTTTTTGTTGTTGGAGTGACTAATTCATACTGTATATTACAACGAAAAATTTCTAGATGGTACTTTCCAAGCAACTATGAAAGGAGCTCACTACAGTCAATCGTAGAACTCATCAATTTAAACAAAAACAAACTGTCATTCACATCCCTGTGTGATCTTAGGGAGGATATATTATACAAAGAAGCAGTTTCATCATAATTGTGTATATTTTGTGTTGATGGAAGATGCAATTTCCATGCCGCATAATTTAAGAATTTATGCTGAATAGACTCTAATCTATGCATATGAATTTCATATGAAAACTGATGTTTTAGGCATTTAAAGTAGGTTACAAAATAATTACACAAAGCATTTAACAAACATTGGGCCTGAAAAGTTATATTCTTTATCTAAAACTGATCACAAAAGGATTAAATTAGTTGCCTTTTTATTTAGGAAAGTCAAGTATTTTTCCATTTAAGAAAGTGACTACAATCAAATTATTTTATTCACTTTCATTTCATTCATTCTTTCACACTGCCTAAGCGAGTGCTGATTGGACACGAGCATAAAACATTCACTTAATATAGACTTGCAGAGCTCCTTATGTTCTGTACGTTGGGTGAGAGATTTCTGATCATAGTAGATTGCGTATTTGATCAGAGAATATTTGTGTTTCGGAAAATTTGGAAAGATATTTGTGTTTCAATACAACTAAATTTAAAAAATGAGCAGTTGAAATACAATAATTCTTCAAAATTTCTTGATTTAGGCAGTTTTAAGCAAAAACCAATTAAAATAGGTATCAAACATCCATTTAGGACATTTTAGGCACTATTAGATGCTTTCAGTAGATGTGAAATCAGAATGTTTTCATGATTCGTAAAAAGGAACTTAATAGGCATTTGTCCTAAAATCAGAGGTCTAGTTATAAGATAGAATACTGTCCGGCAGTGACTGTTGGTACTGCTTGCTGTTGCAATCCCCAAAAGAAAATTAAGTACTTGAATTGCACAATAACAAAATGCATAATCAAGAGAAATAGTAGTGTTAAAAGAAATTGAACAAGGTATGTAATGTATTACATCAGAAATAATACAAATGGAAATCATCATTAATTTACTTTGATTTTCAATCTTGACCAACAGAAAACAAAAATATAAAACAATTATGTTTGAAAGAAGAAAATGCCTTTTCATACAGAACGTACCATACATCCAGCTCCAAGGGAGTAGTTCAAATAACACTTGTCATTGTAGAAATTCGCAAAATGTAAAAATTGCCCAGGTGGCTTTACAAGAATTAAATGTCTAAAATGTCTGTTTATGTCTTACAAATGCAAAGAACTGCTTCCATGATTTACATAATAAAATGGTTGATTTTTACTGTACTTAATTCGTAGCGATGTAATGTATTAAGTTCCCCATGTGCCCATTGTAGTCATAGGGCGATGTTTAATAAAAAAATAAACTAAATATTCTCAGTGACATGATCATTGATATCACTTTTCTTTCTCAAATACATTTATGTTGTGAATATATTAGTCTATTTAAATTGATTTGCTTTGTGTTATTAATATTTTTGTAATATATTCCTTCACATTTAAGACTAATTTCATAGTGGCTCTTCTCTCTATGTGCAGGGATTTGTCTTTTGGTCGAGGCTCCACTGCTCCAGTGAAGGGGGCTGCGCTGCCAAAGGTGAATCCTACAGAGCCCTGGGATGGCAAAGATGGGGAGCTGCCTCAGGAGGAGGACATTGATTTATCAGACGTAGAGCTTGATGACGTTCCTAAAGATGAGTTGTAAGACTGTACACGTCGTAATTTTTGTGAATCAGTAAACTGTACTAAGGGAACAAGATCTCTTTGATATAGAGTGACTGAAGTTTTACCAGATTCATATTAACCTAAATTTATAAATTTCAACAGTTCTTGAAAGTATAGTTTAAAATTGATTTATTAATAAAAATGTAGGGAAACATTTGCTACATGCTTTGATCTCGCATTCCACAAAATATGTTCTCCATAGGAACTATATCATATCATATGTGGTAATTTTATTTTTCCAAAAATAATTTGTAAAACAGTGAATTATGTACTACAGTGGGAAATTGGACAGAGGGTGTTTTTGAATGTGTTCGGATGTCCGAACAGATACCCTATCACGTGTACTCATAGATCAGTTGAAGATAATTTATGTACTTTAATGACAGGTATTATGATAGAAAATGACCCACTGCCAGAGCATACAGTAATTGAAATGGATATTAACAGCTAATGTTTGTAAATGTTTCGAAAGTACAAATGCAAATAAATCATCATTTTGGTGCCATTTGATTCTGACCCACTTACTAATAAAGTGAAACACCATGCTTAGAAAGACACCTGCTCATTTGCATCGAGACAAATTTGGAGAATTTCATAGTCAAAAGGGTTGCAAAAAGAGATCCCTTGAAGGAGAAGCCTCTGCCAATATCCTCTGGTTTCCCTTCACCCCAAAGAAACATTTTCAGTAATGAAATATAATAAGAATATGTTCTATTCTTGTATTGTAAAGTTCCGAAGCAGATTGCGAGTGCATGATAGTAAATTACCGTTCACAGTATCTGTGGCAAGATCATGTTACATGTGCATTTGTGTATTCATGGTTGTCTGACTCTGTAAGTTATTTTGTCTGAAGTAGTTGATACTACTGTGTGATTCAGGCCTGTGTCACATGAGCATTGCGTTGTCTTGCGTCTTAGATTAAATCTTACCTTATGCGGAATGGCTGAAGTGCTTGTGTGCCATTTTCCATAAGACAGTATTATTCTATGATGTGTCACTTACCAGGCATCAATGCAATGCTCATGCGCAGGTGCCCATAAACTGATAATTCAAGTTAGTGGAATGAATGACTGAAAGAAAATTATTCATATGTAGCATTTTGGATTTTGTTGCTTTTCTTTAGTCTTCCTTTATGGTTTGCACTTTGCAGTCTCCCAGAAAAGTGCGTATTAATTATGAAAGTCCTACAAAGTGGTAAAACATGGCTGGATTTCGTTTTCATATCAACATGTTAGAATTGTAATATTTTGCATGCACGCATGTTCCCTGTTTTTCAACTTGTGGTAAATTTTATATATATTCAAGCACTAGTCGATAATCAACTGGAAAATGCTTGTTCATTGTGATCTGTAATAGGGAGTTTTTGCATGTTGAAGAATTACAGCAATGAACATCATTATCTACCTTCTGTATATGCGCAGTTTGTTTCACATCACTTTTGTGCATCTGTACATACCCAGAAGAGAGAGTTTGCAGTCGATTACTGTGTACAGTGTTCTGGAAACACACTCTAGTATTACTCTATATCTTATTTTATGTTTTTGTATATTCCCTCAGGAGCTTTAGAGATGGAAAGCAGAGATTTGTAAAAATATTGAACATTGTAGATTTGTTTTTAAATGTATTTTGTGATTTTGGCAGAATTGTGAAATGCAAACAAAACAAGGAAGTCAGGTAGAAATAGTCATATTGTGGAAACAGATGTAGCTTTTATTTCTTAAAGTGTGATTGTGAAGTTACGCTTCAGTCTTCCAAGGTGTCTATTTTCTGGTGTGGATGTGAGTTTTCAGTTGTTAATGTCTGACAAATAAATTCACCTATGTACATTTAATAAAATCCCTTTCACTAAGTACTCACTTATTTTAATAGGTATAAACGGTATCCTGATTTTATTTCTTACTTTCATAGATTGAAAGTAAGAATTCAGCGACTTACATGCTGTATATTCAATTCACAAATTTTAAGTATTAATGATATATTAGGATTTAAACTAGTGTCTTGAAATCTGCATACTGTTACTGTCTGTTAAATAATCATAGTTTCCTATTGGTCAGTAAAATAATTTGTACTTTATCAAAGAAAACCCAAGACATTAAAAGGAATTATTTTGTAATTTTGAATAAATATTGTATGGATGGATGGAAATGTGTCATTATTGCTTTCTTTAGTTTTTGTTTTAGAATTGTAAAATAAAGAAATTAGTTAGGAGGTTCTTTCTCTGTAAATATAGAATTGCTGCAAAACATTGATGGAAATTATTGGCACTAGTAAGTTATCTGTATCATGAAAATATTTGATATTTAGTTAAATCACATAATCTTATTGTGATCACATGTACTATTATTCACAGGAAGGAAGGTAATTCCATAATTAAACCTGTCATTGCCTTTGATTCAGATTCAAACACTTAATCATTAATAATACTTCAAATGATGAAAGTAAAAAGATTTTGTAGTAAGTAAAAGGATTTGTAGTAAAATTTGAGTGACTATACCGTAGTTTTCAAAATTGAAAATTTCAGAAGAATTTCTAATACAATTCCTTAAAATGGAAAAAATTTCTGTATTTCATTGGAAGTTACCATCAAAATCAATGATCTTCTGTTCAATAGGATTTGTCAAACTTTTGGGAAGTTGTCAAAATTTGCGTCTGAATGCAGAGGTGAAGAGAGAGGATTAATTGTACATTTGAAATGGACCGTTTGAGTCGAAGCCAATATTAACAAATTAAAATTTGATATTGAGAAGATACAGTAACGACAAAATTGCTGGACTTGCTGATAAATTATATTTAAATTAGTGTATTGAAATTCTGCAAATCATCAACATTTGGTTTGTATATTTTTATCATTGACTTTGTATTTTTGGTCTTCAGAGTCTAATATTTATTTTTTTCTCTTGATTTATAATTTTAATAACTTCACTAATTTTAACTCTGGAAGGTCGTCCATTAACTGGACATGATCAAACCATTTTTGCTTATACTTTTTTAATTCAGTCATTTATAACAAATAGTTTATTATATTTATGTATTACAGAATTAATTTTTATATTAATTAAGGAACATTCTGCCAATTACCTTTAAGAAACTTTTTTCATTATCTTTTAGTCTTTGCACTTGTAATCTTTTCAGTGTCTTTAAGTCACATTCATAAAACAAGTGTGGGGGGGATTACCATTGTTTTCTAAATTGTGAGTAGTGAAGCATTTCAAATGCTTAAGGATTAATTATCAATGATGGATGGGTGGGGAACTTTCCCAGATAGTTCCATAGTGATACTAAAGGGTTTGTAATTCTTATCATTGTTTTCTGTGAGTAGTGAAGCATTTAAAATGCTTAACGATGGAATGCTAAGGATCAATGATGGATGGGTGGGGAACTTTTCCAGATAGTTCCACACTGATACTAAAGTTGCTCTCTTTTAGGTATGTAAATTTGTCATAATTTTGAAATGTTTCAATACATAATAATTGATTTTGCTGTATGACAATGTTAATTTGAACATTATGAGCACCATATCTACTTATATTGTAAATATAATTTTTAGATGGTGCTCTTTTGAGTCTTTTGTTTTCTTTGGTGTAATATTTTCTTGGAACATTTACAAAGTGTTGTGATTGTAGTATTATTTCTGCACATTTTCTGGAGCCTTATTTCTTTAGAAAGGAGAGGAGTTGGTTTGGGGGCAAGATGCCGGGGGTTTGGTTTGCTTCATCGCAAGACCAATGTCTTAAATCTGTACTCCTTTTTTTATACAAAATAGTTTCTATTACCCTGGAGTGAAAAGTTCTGATTACGATTTTGTTAACTCTTGTTGCTATCTTTTATTTTTGTTTCAACTAACACAGAGATTTAGTAGATGATTCATCACCTGACCATGCAACACAAAAGCATAATTGTACTGCACATACATCATCCAACTGCATGTTTTTGTGATCATTGGTAACTTCTGTACTGAGGTAGAAAGTAATAGTAAACTATCTCAGAGCCCATTAAATACTTTCAATCATATATTCATCTATTATTGTAATTGTTGATTATTAATCATTATAGTAACTGCTTTGAGTAGGCCAGAATATATATACTTATATCTTTAACTACTATTAACTTAAAACAGTGAAAACTAAATGGTAATGTCAATGTGTTAGAAACACAATCAAAAATATTCATATTTTATTTAGGTGAAAATTCCATCACAATAGTTCTCAAGAAAGCCGGGATGCAGAAAAAAAATTAGGACATAAAATAATCGCTCAGAATTTTTTAAAAATATCACTTATTTATTTGTCAAAAAGCAGTAAAAACTGTATATGACGTGTGGGAAAAGAGCGCGCACATTTTCTTGAGGGCCAGAATAATAATAATAAAAAAATAGAAAACGAAAAAATGAATTTAGAAAACAATTATTTTAGAAAAATAAAAATATTTGAAAAACGTTTGTTCCCACTTTTTTCGGCATTGACGATAAAATGGTTTTTGGAGGCTAAACGACGCGGTAAACTTTATTTCGCAACATTATAATACAGCTCATACGCAAGATCACGCTTTAAAAAAATACTTTCTAGTTGTGGTGGTGCAATTATCGATAGCTTTATGAGAAAAACCACGAATTGCACATCATACAAATTGAGGACCTAACGCGAAACAGTTTATCAACTGGTTGCTATGACAACATTTCATTTGTCTCTCGTTTCACGTTGGTTCACGAGCTGAGCATGCGCCATGCGCCCAAGATCATCTGTCCCTTCCTCGGGGGAAAGATTTTTGAGGCCCTGGTTACATCAGCTGATGCTGAGTGTCTTCACGTATGGAGCGATCAGCGATTTCAGGGGCTATCGAATACATCTACCAATTGTTCCGATGATCAGAACTGAATCTACTGAATCGTTGTTGGACCGATGTGGTCGGAATTCAACGGCATTCTTCCATGTCCTGTTTGTTCTAATTTCTGGAGAAACTTTACCTGTTGGTGGTGAGAGTGACATACTTATGACACATAACTTTAGGAAGACTTCAAGCTGATGAAGAGAACATTGTTGTACTTGATTTTGTGTAAGTGAATCACAATTATGTTTGCTCGTGTAACGTTTTACCCCACACTTCTATACAACGTTTGTATGGAAAAGATATCTAGTCGCCGATGGTACGACCGTATTGATGAAACTGTGATATTAGGCGCTCTTCCATTCAAAAATATGACCAACAAATTAGTAAACGATGAACGCGTGAAAGGTGTTGTATCAATGAATGAAAGCTATGAGTTACTGCTGGCTAATGATAAAGAAGATTGGGAAAAACGAGGTGTTCAATTCTTGCAGTTAAGTACTACTGATATATTCGAAACTCCGTGTCAAGATAAACTAAAACGTGGCGTGACCTTCATCAATTCATTTAAAGGCACGGGTGGAAGTGTATATGTGCATTGCAAAGCAGGGCGTACAAGAAGTGCAACATTAGTTGGTTGCTACTTGATGACTGCTAATAGATGGAGCCCAGAAGAAGCTGTTCAATTTATGAAAAACAAGAGGTCTCATATTTTGTTACATTCTAAGCAGTGGGATGCCCTACGCAAATTTCATGATGAAAATGCTAGATGATTTTTACCAAACGTGCAGAAATGGGAAAATTACATATGCAATGAAGTGCTCTGAACATGGTGTGGCAGCAATTTATATCAGTTTTTGTTGTAATCTATTTCTTTTATTATATCCAATCAACCTTAAAATGTTCTGAGGGCTGTGAATGTTTACATTATAGTACCAAACCAATGTTTATGATAAATCCTCAATTTTATTAAAGTAATTATGTTTGAATTTATTAGCCGTGTAAATGTCATATTGTTCTTTTACACATGTTTTATATAATTTTTGTTTGGATTTATATAGCTTATTAGCAAATATATGTTTTAATAATTGTGTGTAAACTTATATTCAACTATTTTCCCCAATCTACTGTTTACATATTAATTCTATTACACCAGAAATTGTAGCATAACATTATAGGAGAAAGGCCCTTTAGGTGTGAATCATGTGCTTGTACTACTCAAGCCTGTGGCAAGAAAATATTTGGATGTTTTAGAGAATTGTGAAAACCATTCAGTTTACAAACTTTTATTTTCCTGGAAGTTTGAATACTGCATAACTTTACATACTTGCATACTGCTGAACTTTAATAATGCATGTTAATGAAAGTGAAAACCTCTACTTTTAATGTTTGGATTGATTAATTTTAATCTTTCTTAGTAAACCATGACCCAGCTAGATGCAATTAAGTTAATGTTAACTTTTAGTACTTGCAGGATCGTACAATCTGAACCTTTAGTGAAAGCAGAATTGTGAGGGAGAATAACTCAAAATATTTGTAGTAGTTTAATAATTCATAATACGTATTACAAGTAACATAATAGGTGATAATTCAAATTCCAAAAATTATCACTGTAAATTACATAAATCCTCTAGCACACACAAATGCAAGTGCTAAACTAAATCCACAGAATTATGATGAAATAAAGCTCCAGTGAGGAAGTAACCTCTAACCTGTCAACCAAGATGGAAAGTATACAGAAATAGTCCTGTTAATTCACTATCACCAAAAACTAGTAGGAAAATAGATCTTCTGAAAATCTAATAAAACCAAAATTTTAAAATATACTTTCTTTCATAGTAATGGCATCAAATATTTTTAATACGTAAATAGAAGAGGGGCTGCATTTTGAGGAATGTAGAGTACAACCTACTCAGGTTTGTGGATGATATTAATAAAGATTTTTTACTAAAATAGTTTTTAATCTCATTTAAAAAACATTCTTTTGACATTTATTGTGAACTCTTATACAAAATTATTTCTTGAGTTGTATTTTAAATGATTACGTAAAATATGTTCTGATCAGATGCTTATTACAATGAGTTGCAAAGGAAACTACATCAGAGATATGCAATTACACAGGCCTCGACACATTTTTCATTGCAGTATATATATAAACCAGATGGCAAGCAGCAAGATTGAATGAATTGGATGAAAAATCCATAATATTCGAGGTGGCAACCAAAAATAGATTTTTATAAAAGATTACACAAACATTTCTTACAATGTAACTCAAAACAAAACTTCAAAAACCTTGATGCCGCAATAGTTGATAAAAATATGGTGCAAATCTTTTATCAATACACATATTTATATTAAAAAAATTAACCACAAAATACATTTCACCTTACGCAGCCGTTTACCAAATCAAAACCTCTCCACCTCTAGAATGTAAAAGTGCATTACTATAAAGATTAAATTAATTACGAAAAACATATTCAGTGATCAATTTTCAAATTTTACTTACAATCATGGAAAACTTATTTTCTATATTCACGTAATAAAAAACTTGAACTCTTCAAATAGAACAAACAAGGTTTTTAAGGTACCTTCCCCTTAATTTCATTCTGAATATGTATGAAGCAAATAACCAAAAATAGTAAAATATAAAAGATTCACATTATTGGAGTTTGTGTATTTTAGTATGGTCAGTAAAATTTGTGATATTTGGAAGATTGTCCCACCACAATCGCAAATTATGATTTATTATAAGACGAAACCATGGAGTAAGACGCACAGATGAATTTATAAATGAATCTAGTTGATGTCTGTCAATGTAACAAACTTCACTCACTTCGTCAGGGTTTGGAAGAAGAGTAACATCTTTATGAAGAAATAAGATATAATCAATTTCATGTTCTCCCCAAACCCCACCATCGTTTTTTGCTTGATAATGTATACGAGTCAAATACTTCAGATCTTCTATTGACGCTTCCTCAGTTGGTATCCCCAATTCATGATGAAGTCTTCGTTGGGCTGCTCTGCGAATACCCAGGGCAGCATTTTCTTCTCGTTCACCAGGTATATCATAAAGAGGATGGCTACAACAAGTGTTGGTAAAACAGTCCGGGAAAGTTATCTTCTGAGATGAACGTCGCTGAAGTAAAAGCTGATTTTTTGAGTTGAAAACAAAAACGCTGAAAGCTCTATGTAGAAGTAAACTTCCATTTGCTTTTAACGAATGACAGTCTCTCTTACTCGCTCTACCCACAACTTTATCATTTTCATCCACTAATATACACTGTTCTTCTAATGCCGCAATTTGCGGAGCTGTTTTGGATGCAACAGCAAAATGTCTTTTACCTAAATTACAGAATCTGAACTTGCTTATGCGCTGAACAAAATTCATTTTACCTCTCGTAAGAATCTGTGATGGCTACGTAAAACTGACACCAGATGAAGGCAGGTAATCCAAAACACCTCCTCGATGACGCACACGAAACGCAAAGAAAAGAAAATTCAAATGAGTTTGACACTAGATAAGAGTGTCACACTCCGCGTCACTGTTCTTTTCTTCGACCTGCCACAGCATTTCACAATTGAAGTCGGCCAACATCAAGAATGACAATCATAACACAACTTTCTCGCGTTTCTTAATTCAGCTGCGGATGAGACACAACCTCACTGAGTGCACCTACGCAACACCTCACTAAGCATTTCACTTTTCACCCTCCGATCCCCAACACCACCCACTGACCCAATTCTTTGCTCAAACACTGCTTCCACCCGCCACGCGTATACTTTGGTTTTTATTTCTTGGCGCATTACGATGGCAGTATGTCATCACGATGGAATATCTCACGGTATTTCGCATCGTTCTCGATGTGTTGCTAAAAGTCGCATGATCGTGACTGTATCGAGCTGTGCTGACGATCATGCTACTCCTAGCGGCACAACCGAGAACGACGCGAAATACCGTGAAATATTTCATTGTGATGACACACCCTCACGCGCCAAAGAATAAAAACTAGTATAAACACTTATATTTGAGTTTTATTTCTTGGCATTTAGGGACCTGTCATCAAGATGGAATATCACGTCTTTCTCGGTCGTGTCGCTACGAGTCGGATGATTGCGACTATATTGGGCAGTACTGGCGATTATGCGACTTCCCGTGGCACTACGGAGAAAGACGCGAAATGCCATGAGATATTTCATCGTGAAGAAAGCCCACACGCGCCACGAAATAAAATAATAAAAAACGCGAAATAAGCAACATTTGAAAAACTATAAAAATAATTAAAAAAATTATGTTACAAAAATAGAAATTAGAACAAATTTTGTTCTCCAGTTATAGAAAATCAATTTCAACGGTAAATGAAATGCTGATTTGATTTTTCTACCTTGCTAACAAAATAGCAACGAACTACTATTAATCGCGCAACTTTTGTTGACCAAAGACCTTACTTCCCCCTCTCTGGCACAAAAACAGTTGACGACGAAAGATCGCAGTGAGCACTGATGACAACTTTCAAAAACATATCTTCACTGGCGGGCAAATGGAAACTATTTTCTGATGAAAACAATAGCTTCTGTCCGTGATTTTCTCAAAAAAATCTCAAGCAGGTGAAGATCCATCATAGGAGATACCTCAAAGTTAAGTTAAACGTAAATTACTGAGGAAAGTTGCAAAGACGACTAATTCTCCAGGGATTGGCATTACGTCATAAAATCTAGTGGCCGATTTCGCAACTAATACCCCCACTCCATCCGCATTTCTTCAATACATCGACCAAGAAAAGTTGCGCGAGTACTACCACTACAAGCAAAAGCAGTACTCAACAAAACGTGCGCACAGTGAAGCTACATTTATGTCCAGAGGGAAAACAAAGGGGGCCTTCTCAACATTTGCTCAATGGATCAGGGAAACTGGACAAAAACTTGATCAAGATGGGGGTCATTGACCCGGAAGCTGAAGTACTTTACTTGTTACAGACGAATTAAATATTTTTTTATGTATACAATACAAATGTAAACTAATTCATTATATATCATTGTTTTGTTAAAATAAACATGATTTTTCTTTTTGACGATCAATATAGTCTCTAATTGTGTAGAAACAATTAAACAGCAAAAAATATTTTACTTTTAACTTAAATTTGTGTACCGACTTTAATTGTTTAATGTCATCTGGCAATGCGTTGTTAAGTAACGTACATGTATTGTATGTGGATTTCTTGTACTGAGCTGTTGATACTGATGCACGTGATTTCTACATGTGTTGTAATTATAAATATTAATATTGCATGAAAATATGTTCCCTCCGTTAAGTAGGTCATTTTTGACAAATATTACAGATTCGTAAATAAATAGACAAGGTAATGGTAAAATTCCAAGCTCAATGAAAAGAGGCTTACATGGATCACGTGGAAGGCATTTTTTCATTATTCGAATAATTTTCTTTTGCAATCTGAAGGTCTGAGTACTACAGGATGAGCTTCCCCAGAATATTATACCATATCTCAGGCGGGAATGTAATACATTTGCAAAATAAATGCAACGAGCTGCATGAAGGCTGACAGAATCTGAAAGAATTCTGAATGCGTAACATAATGTATTATGTATTATAATTAATTTAGTGTTTAATGTTGTTATATGTACATTCCATTTGAGGTTTGATTGAATTGAGAGACCTAAAAATGTTGTTACCTCAACATCAGCTAATTGCATATTGTTCATTTTCAATGGAACATGCGATTGCCGATCTGAAATGCAAAAATTCATTGAAACGGTTTTTCTTTCGTTAACAATTAATTTGTTATTATTAAACCAACGTGAAACTTCTGAAATCGTACTATTTACTGCTTCTTTTTTTAAAAAAACATTCGTGTCATCGGCAAACAGAACCGTTCTTCCATTTTTAATAGACGAGGGCATATCGTTCACATATAACAGAAAGAGGATAGGCCCTAAGATCGAACCTTGCGAGACCCCATGCTCAATTCGCAAAGAATTCGAAGTATAAGTATGTAATGTCCTTTCGTGCCAGTATGGTATTTCTACTCTTTGAGTCCGATGTTTAAGGTACGAAGTTATCATATCTAGGGCAATACCACGAATTCCATACGAATGTAATTTTGAGAGCAAGATGTTATGGTCAATAACGTCAAAAGCTTTCGAAAGATTTAAGAATATTCCAATGGGTGCTTCATGTTGGTCTATTGATGAAGTAACAGCTTTGAGAAAAGAAAAAATGGCCGTTTCCGTTCATTTTGATTGTCTAAAACCGTGTTGTGAGTCTGAAAACGCTTTGTTTTTCCATAGAAAAGTTTCCATTCGTAAGTAGGAAAGCCTCTGTAATATTTTGAGAAAACTGACAAAAGAGAAATTTGCCGGTAATTTTGAAATTCATTCTTGTTCCCTTTTTTAAAAAGTGTCTTAATTTTTACTGTTTTGAAAATATCTGGAAATATTCCTGTATACAAGTAATATTTCAAGTGTGAACTGAATATTGAAATTCAACTATCAAAATTTGATTTCAGCCCAGGAAAATGCAAACATTAAAAAAATGTATTATAACAAAATGCAAGATTTATATTTTTAAATAACCACATCACAGTGGCAGCCCGTGCAGGGGGTTTAGTGGTTTAGTGAACCTCCTATAAAATTCCATGAGATCAGAATTTTTTATTTCTGCCGAATGAGGTGTTAATACATTTTTTTTGTGTCTTTAGAGGGGCTCATCAGGTAAGAAATCTATCAAAAATTCAGTTGACAGCACGAAGGTCTGAAGCGCCATGACAGCGCCGCGTCATGCCTCCGCGCAGCGGGCTAGGAGGTTCACAGCGTGTTAGAGAACCCCTGAACGCCGTGAAATGTGGGCGAGGAGAGGCGGGTGGCAAGAGGGGGATATGCGACGAATACGTGGCTCGTGCCCTGGTCCCCGCGCCAGCTCATAATCCAAAGACCACCGAAAGGTGCCGAAACTCTACGATCGTCACAAAGGCTTCTTCAGCAATGAAGAGCAAGAAAGAGCAACAGAGACAGAGAACTAGGGGGAATCCCAAGCTTTCTTCGCCGAACGAAAACTCGTGCCAACTAAATACCATATTCTGTTTTATAAAGGAGTATTTATGCTGTATCCTCTTCAAAAAGGATATGAAATAGATTTAAATAATTAAAGAAATGCGAGTTCAATGTATTGCACAAATATCTTTATCTTTGAAAGTTTCTAATTCTTTAATTCATTGTTATATTCGAAGGTTTCCTATTCTCTTAGCTGTGACAAATGTTTAAAAATCTCTACTGCTGATGGCAGTAGGCAGTGCAGGGCCCTGGCAGGGCCAATGCTGATTTATTGTTTATAATACTTGGATTACAAGTTTCAAACAATGTCATTGTTCTTAGATAAAAACAATTAGCACTAACCGTAATAATAATTAATTAAATCATAAATTATAAACTTAAGTTACTACAACTTGTTGCTTGTCCTAAAGAAATAAATAACTTATCATATAGTAAGAAATATATAATTATTGTAGCATTGCTCTCTTTGTCCATGATAATTCCTTTAGTTTATAAGGGCAAGTTTCAATGAAGCAATTTTTTAGTGCTTTTTTGACTTTAGTTTTGCTTAACTCCTTAATATGGTTAGGTAGTTTATTGAAGAGTAAGGCCCGCAACAGACTACGCCGAGGAATGTGTTTCCAGAAATGTGCGACGAGAAATGTGGAAAGTCGAAACAAGGGACTCTTATGGACCCCCACACACCTGAAAGAGTTTCCTCGTTCGCCTCTGCGGAGCTGAAAGAGTTCCTCGCTCGAGTCGGTCGGCGAGCGAGTTTTCTCGGACACATTTCTACTCTTTCACTTGTTATACGACATTTGGGCGTTCGCTGCCGCAGGAAAACACCAAACAGTGCAAGAACTGAGTGAGGTTATAACGTTTGGCAGTAAAAGATGCGATAAACTACCAGTTTTTTAATTGTTTTCTTGAATTTTCTCTTCAAACGGAAATGAACACGTAAAAACTTGTATGGAAGATATTCTTATTTGTGTGAAATCCGCTCATGAGTAATATAAAAATAAAAATTTGAAGCAAGAAACTTGAAAGGGTATTTTGAAAGAATTGAATTAATTTATTACTTTTCTTAATTGGTATTTATGAATGAATTTATTAATTGTGAATTTTATTATGAATTATTTTATCATTATCTATTCATTATTCAACCAACAAATATAGTAAACCAGAGCGTGGTAGAGATTACGGAGTTCAAGAAAATTTGCTGATGAAAAACTTCTCCCTTATACGTCACTTAACTTCTTGTTTTTTAACATTAAATAATGATTTGTATGCAATGTAGTAGTGTGTTTCTCTGTAGGTAATTCGAACTCGTTAAACAAATGGTTTACGATTATTGTAACAAAACAAGGATATCACGAGTAAAAATTGCGTAAGAGCATTTAATAAAACAAGAAATGGGACTCAGATGATCTCATAGCTAAAACTGCTGCCATCACTCTCGGCTTGTGGCACACAAAGGCATTTCGAGACATCGAATAACCTCTTTGTAGTGTGTGGACGCAGCCTCGCCGGCCTCTTTCCACATTTCTCGTCACACATTTCTCGCAACGCATTCCTCGGTGTAGTCTGTTGCGGGCCTAACGCAGCATTCCTATAAGGATCCTTCTCTGAGGAGGATTTTGCAGAGTACATCCTGTGATAGTTTTCCTTTCCTCTAGTGTTATATTGACATAAACATTTATTTTGAGTAACGTGACAGTTATTGTTTTTCATGAGCAGTATTATCCTAAATGCATAAATTGCAACAACAGTCATTATTTTGTATTCTTTGTAAAAATGTTTACAAGATTGGTTAGGATGCAGCTGGAAAATGCATCTCAGAGCTCTTTTCTGTATTATCATAACCCTGTCCATGTTCCCTACATTTGTTGCTCCCCATATTTCTATGCCATATTGAATATGAGGGTATATAATGCCGTAATACGTAGTAATGAGCATTTTCACTGTCATATATTTTGAGAGATTTCTCAGTAAGTAAATGTTAGAATTATTTTTTTTGCGCATGGCATTAATGTGTTCGTTATATGTTAGATTTTGGTCGATGTGGATTCCAAGAAATTTATAGTTTTGCACTTGGTGTATATTTTGATTGTTTATATCAATATTTATTTTGTCATTTAGGTTTTGTTTGTGATGACTAAATTGCATTATATTTGTTTTGTTTATGTTTTTGTTTGATTATTATGTCGTAGATAACTGGATATTTGATGCATTGTATTAGTCATATTTTCTTGTAATGCTATTATGTTTTTTTTTATTACTACAGATTAACGTTGTGTCATCTGCGTATGAGATCAGTTTATTTTTTGACGTTGGAATGTCATTCACATATATTATAAATAGTAGTGGTCCCAATACTGATCCTTGTGGGATTCCTGCTGTAACTAGAGCAAAATTAGATTTAACTTTATTTATGAATTTTTCTGTTTCCCAGTACATTTGAACAATTTGTATACGTTCTGTTAAGTATGACTTTAGTAATTTATGAATATTACCTCTTATTCCATAGTGATCTAGTTTTTCAAAAAGTAGTTTATGTGAGACACTGTCAAAGACGCTTTCGATAAGTCCATAAATATACCTGCAGTATAAAAGTTATTTTCTAGATTATTTATTATGTCATGAATAAAATCAGCAACTGCAGTAATAGTGGATTTATCCTTCCTAAATCGACTGAATGTGAGTGAATTCGTACTACACCGGGATGTGAGTTATGGAAGTTTTCGTGGTTTTGATTGTTTATTGTTTATAATACTAATATAATATAATATGGTAACGCGAATGTGTACGTGCGTGTGCTTTCGTATTCTAATCGAGTTATCAAGAACGATAACAGTATTCCACTTTTAATATATACTGCGATTTTCGTAACTTTGTCTCTGACAGAAGTCAGCTGTTCACGGTTTCATCCAATTGGGGGCTTGAACGTCACCATAGTGACGTCACTGTCGCGAAATATAAGCTCCTGATTGGATGGCAGCGAAATAGCTGATATCTGTCAGGGACACAGTTACGAAAATCGAGAATCTTAGTACTTCGTGTAATCGAATACACATGTGCATGAAGTTCAATGAATGAAAAATGACTGCTCTTACCTTGTTATCTGTTGAAAAGGACATAGTAAATGAAATTAGAGACTTCATTGAGAAAGTATTTGATATATTCGCGAACAAGAAAGAAAGAAGAGTGAACTTCTAGGATAAGCAGCACTGCTGTTGATTTATCTACATTATTAAGAGGTGTTTTACTGAAAGGTATGTACAAAAGCTATTGATTGTCTTCCAAAAATAATATTTTAATTCTTTTACATAATCTATATCATAAGAGTTTTTCAATGACGTTTGTCTTGTTGCTTTTATTATCTTAGACTTTTGGCGTCTTTGAGTTTTAAGATTCTAATCCTTGTGAATCCCCTGTGATTATGAGCATGCGCCGCCACTGAACCACATACTTATTATAATTAATACATTAAAAAATTAATAGTTAAATTACATTAAATTCTGGTTAAGTTGATGTTGAAAGTTCCTTCATGCCATGAAAAATCACGAACGTTATTGGAACTGTATGAACATTTTGGATTTTTTCCAAAAGATTACCATTTAAGTTTAATGGAGGTAATATTTCTCTCGATAATAATTAATACAAATTTATAAAATAAATATTTATAAAGCCAACGGTTAATAAAAACGTACGGGGAATGTCACCCGAATAGCACAGGAGCTCGAAATTCGTTGGCACTTTTTATAACCGATGAAAGGGCACACGGAACCAAATGTTTCATACATTTCATTTTATTATAAAGTAGCATCTTAGCGTCGTCGCTAAGGTCATGATAATATTTACTTTGAACCGTTTTCGAAAAGAAAAGGTAGTGACTTGACAAATTTTGATAAAATAGTGCTTTTTTAAATCCAATTTGTCGAGGAAATTCGCAGTTAGAACCTAAATATATCCAAAGAAAGCAATTATCACTGTAAATAACAAATGTGTTAAGACACGCGCACCTCATCAAAATACAGACACAACATTAGTAATTCTGTAGGAATCGCTTATACGCACAGCAAAGATTGCCACTCAACACTTTCCCGCCAAACGTTATGACGTCATTCTGGACATATCTATACTTTGGTTTTTATTTCTTGTCGCGTGAGACCCTGTCTTCACGATGGAATATCTCACGGTATTTCGCGTCTTTCTTAATCTCGCCGCTAGATGTCGCGTGATAGCCAGCACCGTTCGATATGGTCGCTATCATTGACATCTAGTGGCACGACAGAGAAAGACGTGAAATGCCGTGAGATATTGCATTGTGAAAACAGGTCCTCACGCGCCAAGAAATGAAAACCATGTATATACGGTGCAGTTATTTTTTTCTGAAGAACACTCCCTTTAAAATTATATACTGGGATTTTCGTAACTTTGCCCCTGACAGGAATCAGCCGCGATGTTGATGCGACTAAAAATAAAAATAATTTAAAAAATTAATTAGGAATCAGCTGTTGACGGTTTCATCCAATCGGGAGCTTGAACGTCACCATAGTGACGTCACTGTCGCGAAACATAAGCTCTCGATTGGATGGCAGCGAAACAACTTATTTCTGTCAGGGGCAAAGTTACGAAAATCGCAAAATAGACAGCTGTATATAATTTTAAAGGGACGTGTTCTTAAGAAAACTGCGATTTTTGTAGGAAGAGCTCTCAAGATAACTCAAATCCCATCTTCGCGATGGAATATGTCACGGCATTTCGCGTCTTTTCTCGATCTTGCCGGTAGAAGTCGCATGATCGCAAGCACTGCTTCATACGGTCGCGATCGTGCGAAATCTAGCGGAACGACTGTGAATGATACGAAATGCCGTGACATATTCCATCGCGAAGATGGGATTTGAGTTATCTTCAGAACTCTTCCTACAAAAATCGCAGTATAAGAAAAAAATAACTACTAAAGAAGACAGCATAGAATAGAACTAAAAGTATATGGTGCGGCCTGCCTGAGGCCTGCAGGACCTGATTGAGAGCGCTCGAGACGCCGGAGAGGAGCATTCGACGGGTGCTTTCTGATTTCATATACATCGATATTGTTGCAATATCTTGAATATTGAATGTCATTAAATGTAAAATGGATATTCGTAACATATTGTAATATTTCTTTCGATTATTTGAGCTTTTGTGCAATTTGAGCACGAGCCACCTCTGAGTAAAGAGCAGAAACTGACATGATGAGCGCCTTAGGGGCAAGATCCCTTGGACCACAGAATACTAAAGGACTGCCTTGCAGTGGCGTAGCGTCAGGGGACGCTAAGATGCTGAGCATCCCCACGTGAAATCAAAGAAGCCTAAATATTATATTGGTAATCTTCCAAGTGAGTGAAACACATTCAGCAAAACACGTTTTGTATTAATTTTGAAGTGATATGATTGAATTCCGCGCGTTTATACAAGCTGACCTCTGATTGCTTGGACACTAGCTTCTAGCGTCTGCCGCGTGATTGCGACGAGTAATGACGCATGCGCAGACGGCGAGGTTCTCCACCACCTTCTATACTGCGATTTTTGTAGGAAGAGCTCTCAAGATAACCCAAATCCCATTTTCGCGATGGAATATGTCACGGCATTTCGTATCATTCACAGTCGTTCCGCTAGATTTCGCACGATCGCGACCGTATGAAGCAGTGCTTGCGATCATGCGACTTCTACCGGCAAGACCGAGAAAAGACGCGAAATGCCGTGACATATTCCATCGCGAAGATGGGATTTGAGTTATCTTGAGAGCTCTTCCTACAAAAATCGCAGTATATAGCATAGACAAAATAAGCTTTGGTGCTCTTTGTTCTATAGTTTCTATAGGTAACTCTAGGAGGTGGTGATCTCGCTCGCCGACCGACTCGAGCGAGGAACTCTTTCGCCTCCGCAGAGGCGAACGAGGAAACTCTTTCAAGTGTGTGGGGGTCCAAAAGAGTCCCTTGTTTCGATTTTCCACATTTCTCGTCGCACATTTCTGGAAACACATTCCTCGGCGTACTGTTGCGGGCCTAACAGTTGATATAGCGATTGCCTACTAATTTTCAATTAATATCTAAGAAGTTGAATTCTGACTTAAATATATTAAATTTTATTTTGGTTCCAAATATATCAATTCATAAGTGATCTCATTGTCAACCGCGAGTGAGAACTAAAGCGGAGCTATTTCATAATTTGCTTTCAAGAAGTCTCCTGACATAAATCTGTTGAAGTAATGTAACATTTGTTTCAATAACTTAGATTCTAGAGAACATTAAGAATAATGATGTCGTCAATTTGCATTATTGTTGAGCATACCCAGACACACGAGACACGCTACCCCACTGTTGCCTTGGACTGCCAGGGATTGGCCACTACATAGTTTTGATCCAAGAGAACAACTCCACAGTTTAATAACACAGGATAGACTTTGAACCACGATGTGTGGACTTATACTAGATGGTTGGACTTCAGTACTCTCTGCTTGGAATGATGGTTGGAGGTCCAGGAATTTCCTTGCATCATGTTTCGAAAGGGGTCCGTGCGGAGGACCCGGCTAGAGGCGAATTGTGATACGCTGTCACGGTGTATACACTGTGCCAGCTATCTCCTTTAAAACAATAGAAATGGGAAATTAATAGTTACCTTTTTATAAATTGGGCCTTTTTATAAATTTATAAAGTGTCCTGTCTTGAGAATAGATTTAATTCAACGTTGATACTTCAATCACAATCCAATGCGTTTCTTAAATCTCAATTTCATTTTCAAGAAAACGACTTTCGAACAACTCGCAATGGCTAGTGTTCAATAGAGTTTCTTTCAGGTTTCTTTTGTGAAATAAAGATAAATTATATCAAATATATTGACGAAATTATTGAGAATAGATGATCATAGTGGCTGTGTGCGCAGGTCATGAACATGTCGAACGCGAATATGGAATCAGCAGTTCGGCACATCAGCGCAAGCGCATGCACCATGCATGAGATGCGCACACGTCATGTCAAGGATTGACTGAAATTCTGAAAACTGAACAACAGGGTTCAGCGACTTTTGCTGGTCTGTAGAACGTGAAAGACGAGTGACATGACTGCCCGAAGAAAAGTGTTGAGAACGAATATTAGTTAACGAGAACACTCGGACGAACCATGTTGTGATACAAAGCTCTGAGAATGGTTGTGCTTTTGTTCTTCAGTACTAGGATAATGCGGACTCCAAAGACCGAATAGTGTAGACAAACTGTCGAGATTATTGGCTCAGGTAAATAACGACGTTTATGGCTCAGTGTGTTCAGAATAGCGTTACATTATTATTCATAAGATCGAATAAAGTGCTTTCCGGGATACAGTTGCGGGCTTGTTATCAGATGCAAGAGATAATCTGAAAAGACGACAACGCCCCAAGTGACAGGTTAATATCGGAAGTTTTTTCCCCCGTAATTCTTGCACAGTGTTGTGTGGTGTTTAAAATGAGTAGTGGTTTGATTTTTGGGATTTGTATGACATGAGTTTTATGTATCGTAGCTGGATTGTTATTGACTTAACCATATCTTTTCGAGGTTTTGTGTTAACTCAATGGTGCGTATTGAATATTGCAGGTTTATAAAATATTGTTTAAGGAGTTATTACGCACCTCTAAGACGAGAATTAACTATTGTTTGCATTCGAAATTAATTTAAAACAGATATTGATTAAAGGAAATAACATTCTTAATTGATCTTTGAATTAAACCGAAATTATTTCTTAGTGTTAGTTGTTAGTTTTATTTGAAGATGATTATTAAATAAATGCTAGTGTATGGATGTTCAACTTATTATACATATGTGAAGTAGAGGCTTTGTATTAAGTTTTTGATTTGCTAAGTGAAGCAGATTTTGTGATATTGTTTTTAACATTGAGGACAGATTTAATTTAGATAGTAATACATGTAAATAGACAGTAACATAGAAATAAAATTTATTGATTTGAAAATTACTATTTGATTCTAAATTAAGCCTTGTGATTTTTGTTTTGTTCTGTTGTGTTGGTTTGTCTTAGGAGGTTAGGTATCTTTACATAATATTGAGATATTGCTCTCATTCATATTTTTTCCATGATTTCAGTGTACATTAATATTTTATGTGCTTGTTCAGTTCTTAAGTATACATTTTAAATGAAGTATTAGCATTAACTATAATTGTCATTGACATGTTTTGTCACTACCCAGTGACATCCACCTAATGTGATTTTGCAGAATTCATGTTATTCTAGATTGAAATTTGATATTATCTTTAGTTCCAGATTAAGTGATGAAATTATTTTATTTGTAATTTTATTGTAACATCTTTTCTTGTTTTTCAAGCATCTGAAATTTTGAATGTTGCAGATCAAAATTTAAATTCTCTTTTCTGGGAATTTCAGGTCAATGTCATTCATGGGATTTGGTCAGAGCGACTAGAAAAATGGGTTAAAGTAAGGTGTACGGTACACCCTTAGAGAAGCGATGCGAAATGAATAAAACTTCCCGATAGGCGATTTTCATGGCTCATAAAGTTTTGAGATGCCCTTATAAGCTTTGTCCCCTCCGCATTATTATGCCAAATTACTTTCAAAGGCAAGTTTTCTCGCTTCGCTCGCCCGGATCTCAAGTCACGGCGAGGCTTGGGCCTTTGGCCCTCGCGTTCACTATTAACAACCTTGAGTCTATCCACCGCATAATTGCCAATTCACTTTTATAAGAAATCACTTCAGTAAGAATTTATAAGAATGCCTCCAGTATTTAAACTGCGCAATTACAAACACGTGAAGATACACAAAATGCCTGTTTGAACGACTTCCGTAAGTGGTACCGTACACTAGACTTTAGCCGAAAAATGATACCATTAGTTTGCTGACATTTCAGAATATTTGTATTCCATCCCCAGGGCTTATGTGTATGCATGAAGGCAACATCAGTATGAATATATGCTTACACAAATTGTGTAATTGTATATTATTATATATTGTGGAATTGATTTGTGTAAGTGTATTACATATTACCAAATTTTTTGGAGTACTTCAGATGAATCCCTGGGACATCAAAATTGTCTTGAAAGTGGATCAATTTTTTTCTTTGTCTTGTATGAATAGGCTGAATTAAACTTGTGAAGAAGGCATTGGTCAGACTTTACAGATATTGCATAAATGTAATTTTATTTTTTTCAATTATCTCTCGCATTGTTTTCTTTACAGGCGATTTTTGCATTTGTGAGTACAAGTTCTTTAATGATTTCTGATGAAGTTTATTAAGAACTCAAATGCTTTCTGTGAAAGTGAGCTCAAAATTGCACATTTTTAGAAACGCTGAAATGATATTTGCTCAAAAACAGCTTCAACGTTTTTAATAAAAAATTGCATACAGGAACAATTTTTACTCTTACATAACATTTTTAAATAACATTCCAATTTTGCTATTAAGGGAACCGAGAAACTTAAGATGTGAAAATACTTTTTTGATGCCAAAAAATTGCAGCTGGAAAGGTGGGACAGAACCAAATGATAGCCCGAACTAAAGAAATTTTGAAAGGAACTAGTACTTGAAAGCCTGTGCTATTCTATAGCACCACTAGTTTAAAATTGAAATTGTTTCATTGTAATTAAGAATTTCAGTAATAAATTCTTGTTTAAGATTAGTATATCAATAATTGTTTTGATTGAGAAGTTGATGAATTAATTTTTAAATATTTTACAACCAACAAAAATTAATATAATATGGTAAATTTTTAATTTATTCATTTTAAAATTATTTAATTTTGGCCTGAAAGCCCTAAGTAAATTACGTATTTCATGAATGCATCTTCTTAGAATAGTATTTATCAAAAGAATTAATTCCCTTATCCGTTATTAAAAGCTTCATAGATAAAGTTATTTCAGTCAGGTGTCATTTAATAGTGTCCAAAGTGTTTTACTACTAGTGAAACTAATAGTACTCTGAAGTGTTTATTTAAATTGGTTGAAATGTCCCCGAAAATTACATGAATTTTAATTATTTTTAATAACAATTTTTCTTATACTGTAATTGAACTTTTTGGAGAGTGATCTCCTTTATGTGCTGCGTGGGCAGTAGAAAGGCCCACTGAATTCCACTCTGCAGAAAAGTTCATGTGTTACACTGTAGAGCCCATCCAGTAAAATTATTTAAGATTTTTTTAGATTTTTGTTGTTTTTTTCTGAAAGTTGCTTTCCTGTAATATTTGTGTAAAATAATTTATTATGGAGATTTATTTGTACTAAATAGCATGTAAAAATGTTGAACCTTCGATTACACATTGCCTTCATATATCATATCTTTTGTTTTGAATAATTATACTGGCTTGATTCTCCTTTCAGGTTGAAGAGAAGAATGAGTAGATATGAAAATGATGTGTCTACTATGTAGAAATGGATAGTTTACAGGTGGGGCAGTCTGGAAGTAGCAAATCATCAAGCAGAAGTGCTTCTCCGTGTCGCCCTCACGTGGGTCACATTCCGACACAAAACACTACCCCTCTGCAACATGTTGTGGGGTGAGTTTCCAAAGTAAACGTTTGAACAGCTTAGAATGTTTCTGTGTTAAATTTTGTGATTTTTATGTAAAAGTGTGTAGGTAACTTTCTTGTTGGTGTGCTTTAATCGTATAAAAGAAATGAACGTGCATTTGTGTTTTTGATAATTTTGGTGTACTAAATTAAATTTTTTTTGGCAACTACAAATTCGATATTATAAATAAGATTTTAAAATTATAAGAAACTGATGTGAAATTTTCAGTTAATTAATATTATTTTCATTTAGTGTGCTTAAAAAAGAATTTAATGAACTCTTCACTAAACTTGTGGACAATGAATTGAAATATTTTAAATGAACTAAAAATTATTATAATGATCTTAACTTGCATGTTTGATTGCATTAAAAAAAAAAAAAGATGATGCAGTAACTTTAGAATAGTTGAAAAGAGAATGCAAGTTTTTTCTTTAAAATCAGTTGCATGTGCTTAGAATGTACAAGTTGCAAGATGTTGCTTATTTCTAACATAACTGCAATTTAATGTTCAACACACTTAATTTTTTTAATGTTGATAAGAAATTGCATGAAGTGTGTTCTTGTGAACTGTTTTTTGACCCAACATGGGACTGTGTCAGAAAAGCAGTGGAAGGCCAGTGTTTATTCATTGTTTGTGTATAATCTTCTTATGTAGATTATAGTGGTCTGCATGAGGAGGTTAGTAGAATTCTAGAATATTTTCTATATAACAGAGCAATTTTTATGACAGGAGGTTTTGTTAGCGATTTCATTTCTTGGAATTCTTATGTTAAAGCACATGCAAATCTTAATTTTCTATTATTCAGTTTTGAATATTTCTTTTGTGAATCAAGTATTGAAATACACAATTGATATGTGAATGGAGTACCATAGTGATTATGTTGAACAAAACAGAATACTCTGTTTTTTATACTATGTGTGTGTAAGAGTTGATAAATTAACGATTTAGATTTGTGTTAATATGTGAAGTTAATCACAGTTTTTAATGGATCATGTATTTTCATTAGTCTTTCACTTTTGCTAAACAAGGGAGTCATTGTAATATTCAATAATTTGGTTTCATAAACAAACCTGTCTGTGACGCTAAATATGCTCCTTTAATATTTTCTTGAAATGATCCTTTGAAAGTTCTTTCTTCCATTAATTTGCACTGAAGAAGAGAAAGAATGAATGATTTAACTCTTAAATTTGTTATTTATATTGTTGGATTTGTCATCTCTAATTTCTCACTTTACAGTCGAACATCCATATATATAATCTGATAATTCCTTTGATTATATTCGACGTATGGAAATTTTGATGAATAATAATAATAATTATTATAACTTTCTGCAAAAGGTTTTGAACAATTTTGGAAAAATTGGATAAAATGGAATTGTCCCACAATAGTCCTGCCAAACACTGTCAGAACATTTCCTCTCAATTGAAAACCGTGCCGAATTGTAGAATGCAATTTGTAGTACATACTGTATATTTTATTTCATAAAAAAAGTCAAGTTTGATATATAGAAATAATTTTCAGTGTATAAAAATGATTTTAAATGGAATTTTCAAGGGACAAAAAAATAATTTGATTTATAGGGAATTTTGATAAATAGAAGGTTGAGTAGTTATTCCAAAGAAACAAAGACCTGAAGGTTGCTCAATCCCTCTACTTCTTAGATTGGTAATTTTTTTTTCCCAACCCAAAGGTGGATTCAAGATTTATTGCTTATTATGCAATTTGAAAAATATGAACATACAGCAATTTCATATCTTAGGTGTGATATGAAAATTGAGTAAGATGTCCTCTTTCTCAATTTTTTAAAAAATTCACGAGACTTTCATGAATAATTTAAAAGTTTATGCAAATCTAAATTTATGTTTGTAGCAAAAAAAATTGGAATTCTTTAAATGTGTACTTTTTCTTACTCATCCAAATTCATTTGTTCATTACACCATCTTTTGAAATAAGATTTGTATATCTTCTTTACTGGTTTGAACTCTACAAAACTAAAGGTAGATGTGTTGATAAATCTGTAAAGCCAAGAAATTCAACATTTTTGTTAAAGAACAAAATTATAGTTCTTTGTGTTCAATGTCATTTGCACTTCAGAAGATTAAACTGAACAATCCCATGTAGGTTATGAAATTATTAAATTAGTAATTTCTTAAGTTAAAAGAAACTAAGTAATGTAGATATTTTTATGTTAATAAAATGACTGCAATAAAGGATCATGTTATACAGTTTTGAAATTAGCAATACAGAGCATTGGCAAGAATTTTCTATGGTTAGACCATGTTACTTGTCAGGTAAAATTGTTTTAATATCTGAAAAGGACTTACATTTTGTCATTGAAGTATTGAGATAGGTTTTAATAAAACCTTAATCAGAAGCTCTCAGTTGTTGCTAGATAAATGCAAGGTAGTTATCCTCTTGTTGTTGACTCGAAATGAAATCTTTGCAAATCATTACCCTTTTCAATGTGAGACATTGAAAAATAAGTAATGATAATTCTTAAAAATCACTTGTTTTCAATCAGTTGATTTTGTTTTCAGCAATCTATGCCGGGATGGGCAACAAATGTTCTTGAACATTCTATTAAATGTTTTCAGGAAACCTGGTTTTTCAGAAGTTAAAAAATTATTTCCTGCATCCCCTTAAATTAATTAAATAGGCATTTGCCTTAAAAGGTGATGTGTGTAAGATAAAAGAAGTTTGCTCCAAAAGTCTAATAATAAAGAATAGGTCATGTGTATAAGATAAAAGAAGTTAATACCAGTAATTGAAAATATGAACTGTGAATTAAATGATATGTTTTCTCTTTATAATAAAATAGGGAACATGTGTTGTAAATTTTGAATGATTAATGACCTTCCTAGGCTTACAGAGAAAATTAATGTTTTTTATTGAGTAGTTGTATTTGTTATTATTGTGATTATTAAACAAAACACAGTTGCAGAGATTGGTAGATCAGATCACAGTTCTCTTCAGGGTTTTCCCTATAGTTCATATCTGTATTAGGAGAGCACCTGTGAGAATAGCATACAAAACTAATAAATTAGATCTCAAATATTTGCATAAGAAAGAAAAAAATAGTAAAATCCTTTTTAAAATTTATTTCTTTACATATATTCTTGTGATTCTTTTAGTAAATAGCTATTAATTTATAATTAGTCTTTTTCTATTGCTCCAAGCTGAGAAAAAATGTGAAATTAACATGTGTACTCTCCAATACTCATGACATAACAGTTTCTTCGAAGATTATTTCATCAGCAAGAAAATATTTGAACTACTGTGAAGCTATTTATTCTTCAACCGTTGAAGAAAGAACAGGAGTAGCATGTTCATTATATTGTTTCAGGAATTGGTGTTGATAACAAGATGAATCGTTCACCAGGATCTTTCCTTGGAGTTTACAGGTTTGTTAGGATACACTTTTTTTTTTGCACAATGGGTGTTGGAGTAGAACTGCTTGTAATAATTATGGATACTAACTTGGGTTATGAGAAGTTATGGATATCTTCAGTTTACAGTTATCTGGAAATGGTTGTTTTGAAATTGGTTTTGGGAACATAGTTTCAATGCTGAATTCTGTACCTAAGAATATTGTTATAAAAGATTTTGGTCTTCTTTTCTTGATCAAGTGCTGCTGAAAGTGTCCACAGAGGGCAGAAAGGGATATGCATCACAGAGAATGAGAAAGAAGTTCCTAGGAGATTCAGCTGCTAGAAGGGCATTGCAGATTGTAATTAAGAGGTTTGCAGTGTCATGAAGTGTAGTCAGTTGATGAGGATTTTTTATAATTTTTTTAATGCTTTACTTGTCACTTGTGCAATTGGAATGTGAAAAAACCACTGTGGATGTGGAATGTGGATAAATAAGCTTTCAAGTCATTGCCAAGAGGCATGTTCTGTTTCAGACATATGTTGATGTCTTCAGAACGGCTACTATTGTGAAGGGCATGTCATCCCCTTCTACATGGTATTTATAGCTTAGTTTATCCCAAGAATTGTTTGCATGTTTTGTTTTCATAATTTTGAAGAGTGCTGTACTTTTTCAGTCAGCAGAATGAAGTGCATGTCAGTATCTGACAACTGTATTCACAACTGCCTTGCTTGATTCTTTCCTTTTTATTGACGTTGCATTTCTCCTGAATTAACTCAATTTCTAAGTCTATACTTGTGTACTTGGCTTGTCCACTTTTGCCGTCTTCTACCTTCTGTCGATAAAAATTCATTTGCACCATCTCTTGTACTGTTTACTTAAATTGTGAGTGTATGAAGTATTGTATTTCTTGAAAAAGTTGCAGAATTTGACAGTTTTAAAGTTAAGAAATTTGAAAGATATTAAGTTTGTGAATTTTATTTTGTCTACAGAGAATGAATCAATATTATTTGAGTTTGGTTTCATGAATGTAATATGTGAATGTATAAAATGGAATTGCATATGTTTTATATGCCGATTAAATTTTACCCAAATCAAAATTGAAAGCGATGTAGGAAACTGTTATTTGCATGAAACTAATTATTACTGAAATGAGTATTTTCTTAAACATATTTATTAACGGATCAGTTCTTTCATTCAATATGGGATTTCAATTGTACTAAGCATGATAATAAATTGATTTTTTAATAAAGGTTTTGCATGCATTTGGGACGTTGAGGTAAATCCTACTCTCAATTAAAGCAATTTGGAATGACTAATTGGATGGTTCAGAAATTTTAACTTGTTAATTGCTTTTCAAAAAAGATTATACTGTATCAAAGCAAATTCAATTTTTTTGTCGTCTGTGGAAAAGGTTGCTGCTTGATTGCACTTGCATCCAAATGGAAAATTGTGAAAGAAACAAGTGAGCTGCACAGAAACTAATGAGGCTGCTGTATGTGCAATTGCATTGCAATTTTTTAATAAGGCATTGCTTCTTTTTATTTCATTGAATATGCTTGTGATGTTAAATGTGACGCTAAGGTGTCTTTCATGGAAAAGAAAAATAGTTGTATAGAAACTGTTTATTCTACTTCATAGGATCTGTGTGAAGTTTAGAAATTTTATTGTAATGAAATCAAGGCATCAAACCGAAAGCTTTAAAAACCATTCCAATAGTGAGATTGAAACCATAACAGATATTTTTTCATGAACGTTATTGCAATAACACTGTGACTGAATGAAATGACTTTTATTTTTAAAAGGTCTTCATAATTTTTTGTAACTTATTAGGCTATATTCACATTTTGAAAATTTATCCATTCTGCAAACAACAAAGTGAAGAGTTCTCGATCAGTTTTCAAATTCATTAAGGGGAGTATAAATAATATTTTTTCGAAAATTTACGTCCTCCCCCACACACACACACTGGAAATAACAATTGAATTTCACTCTGTCTTTTGGTGTTTGTTTATTTACCTACGTCATCCAGAAGTTGGGTGAATTGATTTTTACACGTCTGCATCACTCAGAAATCATAGCAGTCTTGAGTAACCTAACTGTCACACTCCCAAAACAAAAAATATTGTATCTCATTACCCTTCAGAAAAGTGTAATAACAATTAAGTTTTGCTCTTTATTTTGGTGTTTGTTTTATTTATCCACGTCATCTGGAAGGTCATTGAATTAATTTTTATTTACAAGTCTGTGTCACATAGATATCAGGTCTGTCTGGAGTACGTCACTGTCACTATCTCCAAAAGAAAAAAATATTGTATCTCGTTACAGTTCAGAGAAGTTTAACGATAGTGACTTGTATAAAACTAAAGTTAGATTTGTCTATGGACTTACATGCATCAGCAGGGAACTGAGTTCTGGCAAAACACTTTGCACCTGTGAATTTTCCATGGCTCCCTACAAATTATTCTAAATACAGAAGTGTCCAGGCTCAAAAAATAACCCAAGATGTTAGATCAATGAGTAGAAAGAGGAAATTAAACTTAGAAAATGCAGAGAAAGATAAAGAACATGAAGCAGGAGGGTTTTAGTCATAATTTTTAATAGTAATCATAATTTTTAATAATAGTAAGTGATCCATAATATTTGATCTTTAATGCACTTTACAGAAAACTACGTTTTTTGGTAGAAATGGCCCCTTTTCTCAGAAATCGTAAATAACAGAAATTTGAAGTTTTTGGTACATTTTAATAACAATATTACTGAACCACAGCTCTAATGTAAATATGATTAGTAGATCTCCCTCAATATTTAAAATTGTGATTTTATTTTTGTAAATTTTTAGTTAATTTCTGACATTTATAGCGACGGAATAAAAATATTCAAAATAATAACTAGAAAAAATTTCACAGGGTTAGCTCCAACCATTTGAGAGAAAACATGTCATCTTTTCAGCACATTTAACATGGTAAGGATATGTCATTTAAACTCTCCTTAAAATGTAAGATTTCACTTTTGTTTTATTGAGTTGTTCAGAATGAAAAAGACCTGCAAAAATTAAGGTAACGACAGGAATGTCCTCTTGATCTCATGTTTCTCGTGTCAATTCAAAATTCATTCCCAAATCATTCAATTCAATTATCCTAAGGTTGCAAGGTTAAACTCGTGTCAGTGATGATTCTTTTTTAATTCTTTCATTTAATCATTTTCATTATGAAACAAACAGGATAATGATATCCCACAAATAGAGGTTCCAGTGCACTTCTTTTTAACTTGGACTCAAGAATCCTTGTAGAAACTGAATAATTTTAGTCAGGCACTTTGGTAATATTTATTTTGTACAAAGTAATAAATCAAAAGAGATAATGAGTTTTCATATTTTGGATGTGTGCAATAATGTGTTTTACAACATAATACATTTTTATAAAACTATTAAAAAAGCACCAGAACAATTCAAAACCAAAATGTGTCAAAAAATGGAACTAGAATGTTATGAAAATGGTTTGTTGCCTGGAATACAAGTTTGTCTAGTAATCTTAATGAAAAGTAAAGTATTAAAAACGCAGATGAAGATGATTTATTTATGTTAATCGGCTTTATACATATAGAAAAATAACAAATTAATTTATAATATAAACATTGAACAAACATAATATAACATTGAATATCAATATTAACGTCATTTAGCAAGCATTATGCTTCTTATTTTTGACAAAAAATTTGGTGTAGAACCTTTGAAAAAAAATCGATATGTGTACAGTATTCACTTACAAGGTTTACTATTCTATTTTTTGGCCCTTGGCATACATAAGTTTTGGAGGACTTCATTAAGTTCAATAATCTGCTGACATGATGACGAAGATTGCGAAGATGATGAAACTAGAAAAGAAGAAGAAGAAGAGGAAGTTTGTGATGATGAAGACTGATGAAGAAGAACAAGAAGAAGAAAGAGACTGAGATGAAGATGATGATGAAGAAGACTGAGATGAAGACGAGGAAGACTGAGATGAAGACGAGGAAGACTGAGATGAAGACGAGGAAGACTGAGACGAAGACGAGGAAGACTGAGACGAAGACGAGGAAGACAGACGAAGACGATGAAGAAGAAGAAGAAGACTGAGACGAAGAAGAAGAAGGCTGAGACGAAGAAGAAGAAGGCTGAGACGAAGAAGAAGAAGGCTGAGACGAAGAAGAAGAAGGCTGAGACGAAGAAGAAGAAGGCTGAGACGAAGAAGAAGAAGGCTGAGACGAAGAAGAAGAAGGCTGAGACGAAGAAGAAGAAGGCTGAGACGAAGAAGAAGAAGGCTGAGACGAAGAAGAAGAAGAAGAAGGCTGAGACGAAGAAGAAGAAGAAGGCTGAGACGAAGAAGAAGAAGAAGAAGGCTGAGACGAAGAAGAAGAAGAAGAAGAAGAAGGCTGAGACGAAGAGAAGAAGAAGAAAAGGCTGAGACGAAGAAGAAGAAGAAGGCTGAGACGAAGAAGAGAAGAAGAAGAAGGCTGAGACGAAGAAGAAGAAGAAGAAGGCTGAGACGAAGAAGAAGAAGAAGAAGAAGAAGAAGAAGGCTGAGACGAAGAAGAAGAAGAAGAAGGCTGAGACGAAGAAGAAGAAGAAGAAGGTTGAGAAGAAGAAGAAGGCTGAGACGAAGACGAAGAAGAAGCTGAGACGAAGACGAAGAAGAAGGCTGAGACGAAGAAGAAGGCTGAGACGAAGACGAAGAAGAAGAAGAAGAAGCTGAGACGAAGAAGAAGAAGAAGAAGAAGAAGGCTGAGACGAAGAAGAAGAAGAAGAAGAAGGCTGAGACGAAGAAGAAGAAGAAGAAGGCTGAGACGAAGAAGAAGAAGAAGGCTGAGACGAAGAAGAAGAAGAAGGCTGAGACGAAGAAGAAGAAGAAGAATGAGACGAAGAAGGCTGAGACGAAGAAGAAGAAGAAGGCTGAGACGAAGAAGAAGAAGGCTGAGACGAAGAAGAAGAAGAAGGCTGAGACGAAGAAGAAAGAAGAAGGCTGAGACGAAGAAGAAGAAGAAGGCTGAGACGAAGAAGAAGAAGAAGGCTGAGACGAAGAAGAAGAAGAAGAATGAGACGAAGAAGGCTGAGACGAAGAAGAAGAAGAAGAATGAGACGAAGAAGGCTGAGACGAAGAAGAAGAAGAAGAAGGCTGAGACGAAGAAGAAGGCTGAGACGAAGAAGAAGGCTGAGACGAAGAAGAAGGCTGAGACGAAGAAGAAGGCTGAGACGAAGAAGAAGAAGAAGGCTGAGACGAAGAAGAAGAAGAAGGCTGAGACGAAGAAGAAGAAGGCTGAGACGAAGAAGAAGAAGAAGAAGAAGAAGAAGGCTGAGACGAAGAAGAAGAAGAAGAAGAAGGCTGAGACGAAGAAGAAGAAGAAGAAGAAGAAGAAGGCTGAGACGAAGAAGAAGAAGAAGAAGAAGAAGAAGGCTGAGACGAAGAAGAAGAAGGCTGAGACGAAGAAGAAGAAGGCTGAGACGAAGAAGAAGAAGAAGAAGGCTGAGACGAAGAAGAAGAAGAAGAAGGCTGAGACGAAGAAGAAGAAGAAGAAGGCTGAGACGAAGAAGAAGAAGAAGAAGGCTGAGACGAAGAAGAAGAAGAAGAAGAAGGCTGAGACGAAGAAGAAGAAGAAGAAGAAGGCTGAGACGAAGAAGAAGAAGAAGAAGAAGAAGGCTGAGACAGAAGAAGAAGAAGAAGAAGAGAAGAAGAAGAAGGCTGAGACGAAGAAGAAGAAGAAGAAGAAGAAGAAGAAGGCTGAGACGAAGAAGAAGAAGAAGGCTGAGACGAAGAAGAAGAAGAAGAAGAAGAAGGTTGAGACGAAGAAGAAGAAGGCTGAGACGAAGAAGAAGAAGGCTGAGACGAAGAAGAAGAAGAAGAAGAAGGCTGAGACGAAGACGAAGAAGAAGAAGAAGAAGAAGAAGGCTGTGATGAAGGTGAAGAGTTCTCAATCATTTTTCAAGTTCTTTTAAAAGATAAGATTTCTCTTTTTTGTATTGGGTTCTTCAGAATGAAAAGGTCCTGCAGAAATAAAGGTAAGGACAGGAATGTCCTCTTGATCTCGTGTTTCTCATGTCAATTCAGAATTCATTCCCAAATCATTCAATTCTATTATCCTAAGGTTGCAAGTTCATGGTGATGAAGAAGAAGATGAAGAAAACGGCAAAGAAGAAGATGAAGAAAACGGCAAAGAAGAAGATGAAGAAAACGGTAATGAAGATGAAGAAAACGGTGATGAAGATGAAGATGAAAATTTGTGATGGATCTCGTGTTTCTCATGTCAATTCAAAATTCATTCTCAAATCATTCAATTCAATTATCCTAAGGTTGCAAGTTAATGGTGACGAAGAAAACTGTGATGAAGATGAAGATGGTAATGAAGGAGATGATGATCATGAAGAAGTAGGAATATGTCCAGGTAGTTTCTAGTCCATCAAGAGCCTCCTAAGGGAATAATTGTATAATCATAACTGCATCGAGGAAAGGCATTTCTTCAGATGATTGTGACATATTTCTTAGCCAATTTGTAAACCTTCCATCAATTAAATTAGTTTTTTGGTTAAGAAAACTAAACTTCTAGTATAGATTAAAATTATTATCATTTTAGGGAAAAATAGTGAAGGTCTTCACCACCAAACTACAGGCAAACTATTAGAAAACACAAGTTTTGGTATTACCTACCAATAAAACTTTGTTTTTAACTAAAAAATCCTCTTTAGGAAGTTGATAGTTGTATGTCTGTTATATAAAAGATAAGTAGTATACAATGGTGTCACAGAAAATAAGTGTGATTACTCACAAATTTGACATGAATACTCTTGAGTGATAGAGAAACAAACATTGTGTAGTTGCAGTTCAAAGCGTTACCCCAAACTGTGCTGCTTTTACAAAATAATAAAAAGTTGTTGTTTGAAGTAATTTGGTTCAGCACTTCCTAACTATAGGGTAGCTTACCCATTGTTAAAATCAAACTATCAAACAAGTGAACTGAGTGCAAGGAACTGTAACTATGTGTTGTCCTAAAGGACAACATGGATGTAATAGAAGAATTAATTAATGAAGAATATTACTATAAATTATATTAAAACAAATATTGAAAATATATATTACCTCTGGTAAATGGTTGTTTATTTTACTTTCAATTCCATAATGTGAACTGCTTCTATTTGAAAATGATAACTTGAGTAAAGAATAGATATGAGTAAAGTTTTTTTGTTATTAAAATATGAGTGAAGAAGTCCAGGGGTTTGGGGGTAGGGACGAGGTTGAGTGGGACAAGTCCATGGGGGAGAGGGGGGGAGGCACCAGAATAAATAGAAGTGAGCAAACAGGCTGGGAATAGATATTCACTATCTATGAGAATACTCCTATTAGATAATGAATGTTGGAACAACAGGGGAATTCAATATGATATTAACAGATTAAAATATATCTTAAATAAAAATTGTAAATTTGGCAATACTTCATGATTTGTCACCTAAATACATGAAGAAAGTTATTATTGGTGTTAATCAGAAGAATTTTTAAAACCTGGACATCACCATGTAGGCCAGTTATCTAATAGATTATTATGTCAAATGCCTGAGCAGTGCTGGATTTCTTAAGCATTTTCTAAGATTTTAAAGGTTTTTTTACTCCACATTACTTCTATTTGACACTTAAAATTCTTTTGCTTGAGAAGAGTTTAGATGAAATCATCCTAAATAAATGTTGTTGTTGTTGTGGTGTGTGTGTGTGTGTGTGTGTGTGTGTTTTAAATTAATTGTTGGGGGAGAAAGGAATATTCCAAGATATCTCAGATAACAAATATGGATACTGAAAGAAGGTACATGCTAATTCGTTCATATTTTGAAAGTCTGGTTTGTTACAAATTCTTAACAGGAAATATTAAACCAAAAATTCAAAATCAATTTTGTTTCTTCCAAGAACCACCTTCGTATTTGTAAGAAAAGAAGCATCTTAAGAAAGAAAGAAAAGCATAGAAGATAAACCTATTTTCTCAGCTCCTCAGTAGCTTCAGCAAATGGCTAAACTTCTTTTGTGAACAACACTGTTTGGAAAATGTTAACAATTCATGTAAATTAAACGTGTGGTTTATTTCATATGAAACTAGAGAACGAATGTTAGGCATAGAAAAATCGAAAATGACCATTGAAAAGGCTCTAAAAATATTAAAAATAGGCTTTGAAATAAGTTCTCGAAAATTTTTCATTAATTTAATCAATAAAAAAATTGAAAACCTTAGAGAATCACAAGTTACCATGTAAAGGTAACACACTAGCGTGTCACTAATTTCTAAAGCTAAAGACCTAAAGCAAATACCTAAATAAGCAATCATTGATATTACTCAAGAAAATAAGAAGAAAAAGCCGAAATTAATTTTTGCTTTACACAATAGTAATATCTTGGTATGAACTTGTTATTTTTATGATATCTGTAATAAAAAAGTATTGACATTTTTCCGTACCCCCAGGAACAAATATCTTTTCAAAATTTGATGTTTTTATCAAATTGTTCGTTTATTTGGCAAATGCTAATTTTGTATTGCTTTTCCAAATACAACTAAATCATTATATTTAAATAGTGAGTTTTAAAAGGAAAATGCAATTTCGATGCAAAATTTACTTTTCTCCACTGCATTTATTAATGTGTGAATTGCATGTTCAGAGATTCTGAAAAGTTCATTAGTGATATTCACTCTTGCTTGTTCAGTAAACAAAAGCATCATGTATTGTTTTTCATTTATGTTAATATGGAGTAAGTAGATGATTATAAATGTTTTTGTGATGGCACTTGTAAATTAGTTTTCTGACCAACTACTGTTGCTGATGTACCAGCCACTGCTTCATACTGAATTATGGACATATATTATATTCTGTCAGATGTACAGTCATTGTAATTCCTTTCTATGGATACCTTTCACAAACTTCATGTTTTTCTCTTCTTAGTAACTTACATCTTTTGCAGTATCTGCCTTGCTGTTATTTTGCTATTTTCTTCTTTTGTATTTTACATAGTTGTTTTACAAGACATGTACTTATTTGGTATGTGTCTCATTACACTTATATGTTGCAGGAAGCGGTCGGCAGATGCCAGCAGTGGTGGCAGTGGGAGTAGTGGGGGTGGCGGCGGAGGAGGAGGGGGCGGTGAAGGGGGAAGAAGCGGTGGTGGCAGTGGGAGTGGTGCTGGAATAGGCCCAGCAATGAGTGGCTCAGTGAAGAGCAGGCGTAAGTCACCTGTGGCCCTAAGGAAGGACAAAGTTCCTTCGGCCGACGGAGGCCCTGGCTCCAGCAGCAGTGCCAGTGCCAGCGCTAGTGCCAGTGCTAGTGCTAGTGCCAGTGCCAGTGCCAGTGCCAGTGCCAGCACCAGTGCCAGCGCCAATGCCACTCAACCCACAAGGCAGGAAGGACTCTCTGCACAGGGTTCTGAGGAGGAGAGGGCTGCACACAGTGGGCCTGAAGAAGATCTGGTGAGAGAGGTTACCAAGACCCTCATTGTGAGCATGTATGTGCTGGTCGATACGGGTGTGTGGATGGGGTTGTGTGAGTGTGAGTGTGTACACTGAGGCCCTAAGTGGAAGTGTGACTATGAGTAATGTCTGTAACTTTGTATAGTGCGATTTTGATAACTTTGCCTTTCAAGTCCCTACAGCCACAATGGAATATCATATGGCATTTCGCATCTTTCTCAGTCTTCCTGCTAGATGTCACATGATCGCAAGTGCTGCTTGATATGATAGCAATAATGCGACATCTAGTGGCATGACTGAGAAAGATGTGAAATACTGTGACATATTCCATTATGAAGACAGGCCTTGGGAGGCAAAGTTATAAAAATCACACTATACTTAAGAATGCCCAGCATCAAAACCATCAAGGAATACCATTGAAATTTCTATGGCATATTTTAAAAAAATCAGGATAAAGCATACCTTGGTATGGTAGGAAATAGTGGTGTGTATTGGGATGTTACGTATATGGCATTGAATTTCCCAAACTTTGATGCCAGTGATTTTTCTTTTCCAGGATATCTGTCCAGCATCATCCTCTGTAATGTCCAATGGGTCTTCAGAGCAAGTGATTGCAGGGCTGGATGATGTTGATGGTCATCTTCAATGTGACATCTCTCGCACTCGGGCTGCTATAGAGCACATGCAGTCAAAGATTGGACGAACGAAAGACCTCATTCGTGGAGAGCAGACTACAAGAGATGGTACTTTTCTTCCAGTGTATACTAATGTGTAACTGTTTGGCTCTGTCTCTAAAGTAATCATTTAATTTTCAATTTTCACAGATAATGTAAATGAATACTTGAAACTAGCAGCCAATGCGGATAAACAGCAATTGTTACGCATCAAGGCTGTTTTTGAAAAGAAAAATCAAAAGTCAGCTCAGTCAATTTCACAGCTACAGAAGAAGTTGGAAAGTTACAACAAACGTCTGCGTGACTTGGAGGTGCATGGACTCCCTAGCACCCATCGCCAGCCTCGTGAAGTCCTGCGGGATATGGGCCAAGGATTAAAGTGAGTATTTCTTGAATTTTGGAAGTTGGTGTTTGAACGGGGGCTTATGACATGAAGAGAGGAGGCATTTTCCTTTGAATCTAATATTCCCTTAGTCAATGCGGAGGTGTGCCTAGTTCCTTCTTCCTCTTGGTCTTTATATCAGAATCTGTTTTAGGATTTTGAGTGGATTCATTCTTCTCACATGTTCTTGCCACTTTCTTTGGCATGTTTCTATTTCATTAATTATATTTTTAATTTTCAGACTTTTTATTACGTCTTTATTTCTCATTCTTTCCTTTCTTGACGCTATTAGCGATCTTGGGTGTCATACCTCAGCTGCTTTTAACAGGCCATCAAGAAGGGAAGGCCTGCTCCTTCACTGAATGATATCACAAAGGGTAGTTGGTAGGAAACACATGTTATCCATGCTCTCTGCAGTTTCAGACAGAGAAATGTTTATTACCATTGCATGTAAATGCATACTTGTTTAATGTGATGTAAATCAAATGATGTCGTAGGCTTCCACGGCCACAGTTGTGATGTGGGCTCTCTGGGTAATGCTGCATCATACGCTGAGGTGCTGACGTTTTGACCGCCATGTTGCGATCTTCTTCAGGGCTGCAGTGCACATATTTATTTTAATGTAAATTTCACTGCGGGCAGGCAGGCGGAAAGACGTTTTGAAAAATATCCACTTTTTTGGTATCAGTGGACCCCAAAATGTCTGTTGAAATCTCGAAATCAATTTTCCACAGTATCACATAACTTTCTCTACACCACATATATACTCCGTGAATACATACATATATGAGATAGTAAAATCTACTTATATTTGAAGATCAACTTAACAATGATAAACTTTTACAGATTATTCATAGGGTGCATATTTTTGTGTAAAAACATAAAACATAGCAGCAACAACCTAATAGCAACAATTCAAACAAGATTACTTTGCAGCATTAATATCATTACCACTCTCTTTACTTAACATTTTTCTTAAAATTAACACTGCACATAATGTTGTAGAATATAATATTTACAGTGTGTATCAGAACACAATGGTCTAGTTAACTTTCATGTAATGTTTATTTTGCAGAAGTAGTATTTTATCAAAAAACATTTTTTTACATTTTCTCAGTTTTTTGATCTCCTTATAGTAGAATTGAAATATGACTTTCAGAATATTATAGAAGAGAAAAAAATTGATTCTATAAGCAAAATTTCATTGCAAAATGTGAAGTTGTTTTTAGAAAATGTTGTTTTTACTCCTTTTATACATATCTATATGAGAAAGTTATAAAGCAAAATAAAAATATAAAACAGTTCCAGAAGCATTATTAAGCCTAAACAATATCAAGAAAGCATTTCCCAAATTTTGGAGTTCTACTTGTGAATTGTCTTAGTATTATTTTGTTTTGCACACAGGTAAACTAAAAATAGCACTGCATAAAAAATTAAATGAACAAAATTTTCTCAATAAATGTTCCATTCTTGAAAGTTTTTGTTATGCAAAAAATGTTTACGCTTATTTTCTGTTTGATTGGTTGTCATGTTGTTTGGTCATGCAGATCCTCAACATCTTTTGCTCAGTAATGAAAAGTAAACTAGTTTGTAAATTAAAAATTCTGCTCTAAATGTATTCATTTCTTTTTAATATGCGGTTGAGAAAATATTTATTTATCAGTATTTGGGCAGCATTGTTATAACTACAACATGACATGGCAACATCTGTATTACTTATTTCAAATATGCGCATAAATTGATGGAAAAATTTGAAGCCTCCTGCTATGTGACAGGAGTCTGTGGTTTTTCATTTGATACCCAGGAACTCAGGAAAAATCCAAAACCAGTGAAATAGTTTTGACTAAATGCAAATATTTGCTTTTGTTATTGTACCTTTTCTCATACTGATTGAACCAACTGAATTCTTGAACTCGGTACAATACTACTGTTGTCATGTGACAACAAAACTACAAAGAAGAGGCTGCATGTCATTAATTATTTGTTATTCATAATGTGTTATGAATTTCAACTTTTTGACATCCTTAGTACATAAAGAACTTTCATACTGTATATTCTGTATTTTGTTGTTGTATTTACAAAGACTGTTTTGGTTAAAATATTCAGTTTGTTGCCATTGCCATGTATTTTATTTGTTGTTCTTGAGCTGCCCCTATTTGGAAAAACAATTTTTGTGGTTTTATTTAGCAGCAGGCCACTAGTTTTTATTGAAAGTTTTAAGATGTTTGAATAAAGCTCACAATTCATTCATGGTATATGCAGAAAAAAGTTGAATTTTTCTTTACAAATTGGTCACGCAACATGTTAGAAATTTGACAGTGCATGAAATTTGGTAGTGTGTGAAACTCAATATTATAATTCTAATTTTATTGAGTAATTTCAGATGATTCAAGAAAGTATGCAGTATGTTCTATCACTGTTAGTTTGTAGCATAATTTCTGTATTAGGAGGAAAAGAATGGAGTTCCTGTATTGTATTTGTCGTTTTTTCTTTATTGCTGAATACTACTTTTCCACTTCTGGAGAGAAGTATCTTTTATCTCTCCCCCTCTCCCTCCCCCTCTCCCCCCCCTCCCTCCCTCTCTCCCCTCTCCCTCCCTCTCTCCCCCTCTCCCTCCCTCTCTCCCCCTCTCCCTCCCTCTCTCCCCCTCTCCCTCCCTCTCTCCCCCTCTCCCTCCCTCTCTCCCCCTCTCCCTCCCTCTCTCCCCCTCTCCCTCCCTCTCTCCCCCTCTCCCACCCTCTCTCCACCTCTCCCTCTCTCACACCCCCTCTCCCTCTCTCCCTCCCTCTCTCACCCCCTCTCCCTCCCTCTCTCACCCCCTCTCCCTCTCTCCCTCCCTCTCTCCCTCCCTATCCCCCTCTCCATCCCTCCTCCCTCCCTCTCTCCTCTCCCCCTCCTCTCCCCCTCTCACTCCCTCCTCTCCCCCCTCTCCCTCCCTCCTCTCCCCCTCCCTCCTTTCCCCCTCCCTCCTCTCCCCCTCCCTCTCTCTCCCTCCCCCCTCTCCCCCTCCCTCTCACCCCCTCCCCCTCCCCTCCCCCTCCCTCACTCTCTCCCTCTCTCTCTCCCTCCCACTCTCCCTGTGTGTGTGTGGGGGTGGGGGGTTATGAGGGTAGGTGGAAATATTCAAAAGACACTATGTGGCTAATACCACATGATAGTGTGAGATTTTTACTCACTAAAACCACCTCCCTTCTTCTCCATCCTCCCCATGGAACTGCCCTTAGGCATTACATCATGGGGAGTGGTTCAGAGTGGCTTTGTCACAAGCCACTTCTCTTCCCCAGATTGTAGTAACGATCCAAGGAGGATCGGTCAACTTCCCTTCTCTCCTTTTCTATTCTCCTGAGCTCAGCTATTGTGGTCTGGGCATATGCACTCACCGCAGACCAGTTGGTTTCTGAGACGCGCAGGCGCCCAACCATTGCTTCAGGTGTCAGCGGTTGATCCTGAGTATACTCATAATGTGCCATCACTGCAGATGGAATCGTGGGCACTGGAAGAACACATGCTCAGCGTATTCTACAGGTTCACATAGTGGACAGAAGGGTGTATCCTCCAGCTTGAACCTGTGGATATAAGCCAGAAAGCATCCACATCCAGACAACAGCTGAGTCAGGCACAGATTTATTTCGCCTAGTTTACAGTTGATCCATGGTGCAACAAAGGGAACGATGCGGTATGTCAATCTGCCTTTAATGGACTTGTCACAGCGGTCCTGCCATTCGAGCAGTGTTGTCGAGCAGTCTGGATTCTCCTCTTCTTCAACATGTTACACGGCAGCGATGGTGTAACGGTTAGCTTATTGGACTGTTACATCCCAGTTCATGGGTTCAAACCCGATCGAAGCCGATGATTTTTAGGGGCGAAAAATCCTTTGTACGCCTTCTTTTGGAGGGGAAGTAAAACCAGCTGTCCCATGTTAGTAGATTAAAGTAGCATGTAAAAGATCCTCAAGCCTAAATGACACCTCTGATCTAAATTTAAAATCACCTGTTTCCTAGCCCTAGAATGCCTTCTTTCTCCGCTAGCTGGTGAAAGGAGCATAGCGAAATTTGCGGGGTCAGATGGAAGAGCAGGCCTCATGGCCTGAGTCTTGCGACCTAAAATAAGGCAATTCAATTCAAAATTTAATTTTTCTTTGTGATATTGCCTCTGTCTCTCATGCGCCAAGATATCAATAGAAGGCTTCCCTGCGATGACGCACACTGCATTGTGACACAGTGCGGAATGCACAAGCTACTCACAATACTGATAACCTGTATATTGACGTCATCCCTCGGACGTAGCTATTTGTTGACGTTCAGGCGGCCCATACTGGAGCTCCATAGGGCAAAACGGACCTGACAACCAAGGCCAGAAGCTTCCGTTTCTCCTGACAGGGCCCTACATTGGACATTAGCCTTGACAGTGCTGCATTAACTACCGCCGCTTTATTGCGGGTGTATTTCAGGTGGTCAGCAAATGTCAGACAACCACCGACTAACAATAGCGATTGCTTCATTGCAAATGTACACAATATATTTCGCAACGGTGACGATAGCAATGTCATCTGCAAAACCAATGATATTGGTTCCATTCTGGGAGGAGAAGCCAAAGGACCTCGTCATACATCACATTCCACAATAGTGGGCCCAATACTGACCCTTGCGGGACGCCAACGGTGACATTGTGTACCCTCAGTCCATTATCTATATTGTAAATCAGGGCTTGGTTACTAAGATACTCAACCACATTCTTCCTCAAGTACGTTGGCACCTTAAATCGGCAGAGAGCTTGGTGAATATTACTCCATTTGGCCTAGTGGAATGCGTCCTTAATGTCTAACGTAACGACAGCACAGTAGTGTTTTGGGCCTCCCTTCCATCTACTTCCTCCAATTGCTTGCCGGGCGGTGTTAATGATAAGCTAGTCGGTGTCAACTGTCGAGCGGGCTCTGCAGAAACCATACTGATTTTCTGAATGGCCTCCTCCTTCCTCTACAGCTTTCTCCAGTCTGGTACTAATTATTCTCTCTGGAACCTTGCCAGCTGTGTTAACCATACACAGTGGCCGGTAAGACGATGGGTCTTTGGGAGATTTATTCCCCTTAGGGAGGAGCAGCAGACACTGTTTTTTCCATCTTTCTGGATACTCCCCTTCTCTCCAGCAAGAAGAATAGAGATCCATAAAGATGTCAGTGTGGGCGAGTATCACAGTCTTGAGGGCAATATTTGGAATGTTATCCGGTCCGGGAGCTTTTGTGTTGCTTGTTTTGTTGATTGTGTGCAGAATTTCTTCTTGCTTGACTGAAGGAATTATTTCTAGCTCAAGTAACGCTATATTAACTGGTTCACCAGGGTTGTTCAGGAATAGGGCTGTTACAATTCTGAGCAACATATTGGGGCTAGTTGGAAAATGTAGGTGCCACTAAGCTACTCATGCCTGTCTTGTATGGTTGCGGCCTATCCCACAGGTCCTTTTCCACCTTGTCACACAGGCTTTTGGCACATAAGCGTTTGCTCTTGCAGATTTCTATCTTCAACTGGCTTTGAGCGAGTTTGTATTGCTCTTGCAATTGAAAGTTGTCTCTGCCATGAGCTTTCTGGTACTGTCTTCTGGCTCGAAGGCACCTCCGGCATAATGGGGCGATTTCCTCATTCCACCAGTAAACTGGTGAGTGTTGAATGATTGCACCCTGTCTATGCATAGCCGCATCATAGGCTTTGGTTACCCATTTTATAACCTGCCCAGCTTTGACATCTGCAGTACCTGTTGGTACTATCGTCTCCCAACATAGTCAGAAAACTTCTTCGTCAAAAGCTATTGCTTTCCACTCATCTGGTTGATATTTCTGTGCAAAATTATCCCTGTGTTGATTTTTCACCTCGTTCAAAAGTACCTGGTGGCCACTATGGGTATAGTGTTCTCACTCTCCAGGACACTCCCATTCTGATAGATTATCTGACATGAACGTAGGATCCACAACAGATCCCACTCCCCCTCTGCAGAAGATGTGTATGTCTCCTGTGTTGGCAAGCTTTACATTCAGAAGGGTGAGGGATGCCAGAACCACTCAACCTCGCTCATTAGTGGACGAATTACCCCACTCAACCACCCAGGCATTGAAGTCTCATGCTATCACTAGGTGCTTTGTTGTCTTGCGTCATAAACTAAGCGGTCAAGGAACTGCTCAAACTCGTCCATTGTCGCATTTGGTGAGGCATAACAGCTATAGATGTAAACACCATTGATTTTTACCCAGACAAATCCAGCTCCGGATCTCATCATTACTTGTTGGAATGTGTGTTTTCCACAGGCCCAGATTGCCGCGTGGTTGAAGGCAGATATCCACACTTTATCTTCATGGTTTCTATGCTGTTCGCATATTATTGCTAAATCAGCCTCTCATTCCCTTACCAGCTGTGCTAGGATATCCTGGGTGACTGCACAATGGTTGAGATTGAGTTGTATAATTCTCATTTTCTATGTGTGGGTGTGTGTAGGTGTGTGTGTGTGTGTGGGGTGTTTGTGTGTTTTGATACTTTAAAAAAAGGTGTGTACAAAAAAGTTCTGTTTTAATAAATTGTTAAATATTTAAAATCCACTTTTTCACATTAGCACAATTTATTGAACATCTCAAGACGAGAAATACGAAGACGTTATAATTCTATATATGAAAAATGTTTAATCTGATGGACCAGGGGTTCTCAAATGTGGATATGTGCATTCCCCGAAGTATGTGGTGGGCTTTTAGTAGGTATGTGAACAACTTTTACGGGAAGATTGAAGACTTTAACCGCTTAACAGTAAAGCCAAAGTATACTCTGAATTTTCAAGTTTGCAAGAAACTATGGAGGACAAGTCTTGCTCCACTACAGTGTTTTAAAGATGTTGCAAAAGTAAAAACCTATGTAGATTGTACCCCCGACATAAATTTAAGAAATATTTCATTGAACACAATTAGTGTAATGAGTAGCCTGAATGACTCTTAGCATATTCACAGAGGGCAATCATTTTGTATGATGGTGTATTTATACTATCATTTGATATGTTCTTTCAGAGCTTATATAAATTAAGAAGTTAATCCTTTGTAGCATTAAGGAAAAAATTGAAAAGGTTATTTTATATTATATTATTTGCTAAGTATTTGGGATAATTTGTCATGGAGGTATATTAAAACATTTGTGTGTTGTCATGTGCGAGGAGTTCAATCTTTAAAAAGTTTGAGAACCTCTTTTCTAGTTTAACATTGTACTTCATTTTTTAGTGAAACCTTGAAATTGATGTACTCTTTTGCTTTTGTCTGTTGTCTTGCTTTTGGGGTTTTGTGTTGTTTGTTGCTTTGTATTGTTGAGATCAATGTTATGTTTTCTATTTCGTTTTCAGAAATGTTGGTGGCAACATACGTGATGGTATTACAGGTCTGTCAGGGTGAGCAAACTTATTTGTCAATTTTTGTACAGTTCAGTTTTCTTTGATTCAAGTGAAATTTCTTTTAATTAACTTTATATCTATTTGTTACAGAGTTTTGCCCACCTTTCTTTCTTTTTTTTTTTTTTTTTTTTAATAGCCTTTTTAAGTCTGTAGTACCTCTTCTGACAATGATGGGTGCTTTTATTTTCAATTTCCTTCTTTCAAAATAAGTGTGCTATTATTTTTTTCTGGTGATTTTTAGTGGCAATGTTTGGAACATTTGAAACAAAGTTTTTTGAATTTAAACATTTTATTAAATAATATTTATTCTCAGTTTTGTGAAACCGTTAAAAACATTAGAGATTGATATGATCCTCCTGAGAAAAGTTTTCTTGTAATACATTTACTTAAATTGCGTATAAAGAAAGGTCTTGGTTTCTAAGAATAAAATAATTTAAGTCTATCATGTGATGTAACAGTGTATTTTCAGATGGCACAGAATATATTACTCTTAAATTGGGGTTGTTCATATCTATGCCTCTATGGTGACCCAAGACTGAAAGGTTTTATGAGGTATCAAGATACAGATATTGCATTTATTTACAATGGTTATACAGTAAAATCTGTCTAAACCGGAAACCTGCCTTAACTGGAAAATTTCTGTGACCCTTGAAGTTAAATGGCATTTTACACAGCATAAAACGGAATCTGTCCAATGCGGAAACAGAATGGTTTTTCTTGTCCTGCAGAGGGGAAAAAACCTTTGGAAAACAGAATTTCTGTTAATTTAATGCTGTTTGCAGACACACGCAGGATACTCTTAAGTGGAATTAATGTGTCTGCAAGCTGTACAGTGAAGGAAAGTGGCTTCCGCTGTTATCGTAGAATTCGACCTTGGGGTCATTTGTCATTTGTCAAGGCGTAAGCCGTAGGGGAATTCCCTCTCTCCCGACTCTAAGAGTGGGTATGGAAATGGTTTCAATCCACGTGTCTCCCTGCCTCGCGTTGACAATCGTAACCTGTTGACCAGAGCTGCATTGCTCAAGGCCATGCGAGGGTGTCAGATAGACCTACTACTCTGAGCTGTGACGCATTGTGCGCTGAGTCTGCGAGAAGTCTGGGTGCAGCCACTAGCCAGTGAGGTGGTGTGTTTTTATGAGTTTCACAACCAGTTTGACAGTGATTGAAAAAACAAAACTAAATATTAAAATTTGGCAACTTTGGAAAACAATTGAAAAAAGTGTTAGTAAGACAGAAAACCAAAAAGCAAAATTCTAGATTTATGTTGAAAAAAATTATATCATTTCAATGAACATGTCGTGAAATATTTCCTTTTACTGAATTGTCAGAAATAATTATGTTTAATATTCATTTATTGGTGATTTCTTTCGTAAATATGTTTATGCTAGTATATGTTTTATAATTACAATAAAGTCATGTTACTAGTTTCAGGACGGAAATATCAATACAAAAAGTGTCATAAGTGTTCAACCCTGCATAAAACGGAAACCTTCCTAAACCGGAAAAAAAAATTTTGTCCCAATCAATTCCGGTTTAGACAGATTTTACTGTATTTACAACATATCAATTGGATCAGGGTAACAACTGTTGCTACTGCAGTGACTGACCCGGAGATCCTATGTTTCCAGTTCTGATGGTAGATTTTCGCAATTGAGTACAGAGCTATTGGTTTCTCCAATTAATACTAAGCAAATTCTGGAACATTGATAACAAATTAGCCACAGACCACGTACAATCTTTCTTTCCTTATCCTTATCCTCTCCACCTCTTCCATGCACATACACTTGCCTTACCACACATGTTGGGAGACTAGTTAGGAGCTCAGAGCCCGGCTAGAGCAAGAGGGTTCGATGCCCTGCTGCTGGAGATGCCTAAAGAAAGGAAACCCCATGTTTCCTAAGAGATGCCTAGAGTAAGTCGATGTGTAGGTCATTGCCAGATTTCATGTTTTAGCTGAGTAAGAAACACTGCAACCTCCAGCAAATTAGCATGCACTACACTTATGAAATGAATGACCATTTGTATCAGGAAACACAAAATAACTTATAAAAAATTACTCTTAGGCCCAATAAAAAAGTAATGTTTCTTGAACTCTTGAAAACAAAATAAAAAACTGAAAAGAAATGTTCTCCTTTCTCAAATGTTGGCTTACCACCCAATATGCCGCACCCTTGATTTCATTCACACCAAGTAATGGGATGGGAGTGTATGTGGTGATACTATTGCTTACGGTGTCCTCCCAAGAAATCTTGAACTTTTGCAGCAACTTTCATATCTGTTTCCTCAAGCACTTGGGAATATTTATTCACAATCCATTAAAGTGGATTCTATTAATTAATTCATTTACAAACAGTCCTCGTTGCTTGGAAAATAAGTAGTATTGTGCAGCTTGTTCTTTGTGTCCTTTTCACTGCTGTGCATGCTCTGTCAGTCACAGAGCTGCCTTGCCTTGACTTCCCCTTTCATTCATGTCACTGGAGCACACTGTACCTTAATTATTAGTATACTTTATCATGAATCGATCAAGGCATTACTTTCTTGAACACATTTTTTTTCAAAATTCTTTTAGTTAATTTACTATTTTCTGTTGAAATTCCCCCCCCCCCCTAAGGGGTTAGTTAAAACAGTTGTCATCTAAACCACTGTAATATACAAAATTATTAGAGTTGTTCAAGTACAAGTGATCTAAATAAGATGTATTATTTTCATTACTGTTGGAACATGCACAGAATTACAAATTTGATGGTTGTGTCAGAGAGAAAGTTTTATAATGTTCCCAATTTGATTTATTGAGAAATTCAGGGAATTTCTGATTCTGTATTTCAGTGGAAGGTAATCAGGATGTGTTCTGCTGCTTTAATTTCTTTCTCCTAAAACTGTTTCATTCTCTTCTCTAAACTCGTTTTCTAGCTCAAGGATTTCATTTGCTGTCTTCATGTACAGTAGAACACCAATTATCCAGATTAATGGAGGTTGTGGTGATCTGTATAACTGGAAATTTCATATTATTGAATTTGTCATTAAATGAATGTGGTATAATATAAATAGCTTGGAAACAAAATTATATATAAATTGATGAAAATATACCATATTTTTATGGTGTGGTTGTTTATTTATAAGAAATGTAATCGTGGGGTGACTTCGAAAAACAAGAAATCGATCCACGTAAATTGGAACATCTGGTTAATTGGAGTTGTACTGTTTTTAATTTTTAGATAATGATTGGCAGGTGCATGCAAATTGTGTCTGTGTAAGGGCATAATACATTTGTCTTTATATATCTTTAATTTTTGTCTGTATTTTAAAACAACATACAATGGTCTGTCAAAAGACATAACTATATTATTTCTTGTTTTTATTTCTCATAGGACTGTTATGTCAAAACCAAGGGAATTTGCACACCTAATCAAAAATAAGTTTGGGAGTGCTGATAACATCAATTCATTATCAAGTGAGTTGATGAGACTTTCTTTTCTGCTAAGTTGCTGTTTATATTTTTACAGTAATTATACCTTTGAAATATCCATAGGAAATGGTGACAGCAGTTCTGTAGATGAAGAGAAGACTCATCACGGCAGTGCAACTCTGCCTGGAGGCTGCGGGCTGGGCTCTGCATCTGCTTCTGCATCGGCCCATGCCTCCTCCAGTGCAGGTCTAATCAAGTACGCCTCCGAAGAGGGCTCCGAGTGCAGTTCTGTGACAAGTGAGAGTTTGCCTCCAGTACAGACATCTCCACACCACCATGGTCCTCCTGTCCATGTAGCCACAACATTTAGTTTGGACCCTATCCTTACAGAATTGCAAGAACGACGTGAAGAATTTGATAGGATGCGTGAGGAAATAGAGGGAATGAAGGTATGAAGAAATGTTATTCTTTTGAAGATTTCTCCTTATTTTCTCAAATATTTTAATCCGAGAAAATTTCATTTCCAAATGTGTTGCAGCAGGCATTGCAACAGGAAGTATCCTTTCTCAGCCAAGCGTTGCAAGAGGAACGCTTTCGAAGTGAACGTCTTGAAGAACAAGTTAATGACTTAACAGAATTGCATCAAAATGAGGTAGAAAATTTGAAGCAAGCAATTACGGATATGGAAGAAAAAGTGCAATATCAAAGTGAAGAAAGATTGCGTGATATCCATGAAATGTTGGAATGCTGCCAAACGAAGGTGTGTGCAATTATGAGTTTCTTTCCAGTGCAACATTTTTAATCTTTAGATTAAGTCATCAAAGAGTTTGACATTTTGGCTTAGAATTATCTCATACAGTAGACCAGAAGTGGATGTTATCTGGAAGTTTATGAGCTGCCATTGTACTCTTCCTATTCATTTTTGTGTGTATGTAATAAATTTCCATTTGGTTATATTAGAATTACCTGATTTTAAGGCTAACATTTCTATGAGATGTTGCAGGTAAATGTGTGTATTTTGTTTTACTTAAAGGTCTTGTTTTCAGATTTCTAAAATGGAACATCAACAGCAGCAGCATCAACAATATGTAACTCTTGAGGGCATAGATAATTCAAATGCACGAGCACTTGTGGTGAAGTTAATTAATGTGGTTTTAACTGTATTGCAAGTTGTGCTTCTTCTTGTTGCTACTGCAGCTGGAATAGTAATGCCTTTTTTACGCACAAGGTATGTTGAGTGACCTAAATGTAAGTTTTGCTTAATGCATAAGAATGTGATATTTTACAATTTTGAGTTTTCCATTGCCAGATTTCTCAACATCATTTGTTTATCAAGTTAACTTGTATGTTGGACAAACGAATAAAATAGATATACTATATTATTATTACAACAGCTAATATCCTGTGTAGAATAAATGGAGTTATTTGGATTATCACTGATAATGCTTGAAAACTTTGAAGTCTAATAACTACTGCAAATGGGGGTGAGAAACAGGAAGGATAAGAAACTGTGTTTTGAGAATTGAATAACCAAGCTTAATTGTTCCATTCATAATTTAACTCATAATTTATTGAAATTTTTGTGAGATGAAAGTGGCTGCCAAATTTTGTGGCATGAGAATAGTTGTAGTGTTCTTTTAGATGTCTTGATATTTTTGCCATGGAGAGTCACCTCTCTGAAGGAAACTGGAATGAAGATTTTTAGCAGACTAGAATTCACAACCTTCAATTGGAAATTAATCCAGTATCTTTGACCCACGAAGGGAAATTTCTCTGATTTCTATTGGTGGCAAACTTCTTTGCCTGAAAGAGGGAGTTTTGGGCACACTGTTTGAGGAAATAATGTTAGAATTAGCAATTACATAACTTGTATCCTTAATTTGAAATATTTTAAGAATGAAGATATTGGAGTTGGAGGATTGATCATTGTGAATTGTTATTTTCTTCTTTAATGAAATTAATACTTTACCAAAAAATTGAACTAGATAATAATTTAATAAGATATTATTACAAGTGTATATTGTTTATAATTTAGAATATAATTCTCAGTTGAAGCAGTGGATTAATGATTCAAGAGCTGAGAGTTTGCTGCTAAACATGTAAAAATATCAAAATATTCTTCATCGCATACTACACGTAAAAGAGTTTGAATAGTAGAGAAAACCCATGATAAGTTTTAGGTGGATGCATGGACTGAGTGGCTTGGTTTAGACTATTGGATTGTACTGTTCAGATTCCAGTCACTTCTTACTATGTTTCTCAAGCCTCCTCTGATTTTGTGGGAAATATACCAGCCCTTCTCTGCTCATGTACATCAAATGTACTTCCCTGGTCTTCCTACTGCTTGCTTTAGTACCAACTGCTAGCTTTCTGATGGATTTACATGTCTCCCCAAAAATGTTTCTAAATGTTCCAACTCGAGTGAAGTCTGTTTTAAATGCATGTGGAATTTAAAGTGATGATAGAAACATTCAGTAAAGAAGTCCTGCGATGTTTACCAGGCCCAGAAAGTGAATGCATTAACATCTTTCATGAGAAGGCCAATCTCATTTACGATGAGGACTTCATCTACCTGCTTCATATCTCCACTGTGCTGATTGCAACAGCATGGAACTACTACCCTATTTTGGACTGAAGATGGGTATTCTTGTCACATTCCTCCAGAAGCTTTGCATAGGTATGCGTGAGAGTTGTAATATGGCCTGCTGTGAAAGAATCAGAACATCTAAGCTTTCCTTTTATATGCTTTTCAGTATTATTGTAATCCTAATATTGATTTCTCTTTATCCCTTGAATGAATCTGTGTTTAGAAGAAGAAACAAGGAAATCAAGGTATGAGTTTACACATGCAAACCTGCTTGTATCCAGGGTGGCCAAATGCAAGAAAAAGTCATGAAATTTAAATTTTGAGTGGGTAGCCAAGGAATTTTATTACAAATCAAAGTATTTTTCCTTTTGTGTTGAATTTTTTAGTAAACTTTATATAATACTGGTCTTACTAATGCTATTCAGAATTGAACCTAATTAAAAACCAGTATGAGAAAAATAAACACTAGTACGGCAATTGCTCTTGCATGTTTGAGCTGGAAGTCAGTGCTGTATGCACATCCGGACAATCTGCTTTTGGAACTCAATATCTGCAGATTCCAAGGGACTATGTAGACATTATGCAGGCTAGGGATGTACAACATTGTGATTAAAAAATGAGTTACAGGAACTAAATTGTAAAAACACTGTTGGGTTCAATTAAATCCACTGTCAGTTAGTAAAATGAACCAAAAATGTAGATATATTGCAAAGAACATATGTCATAGTACAAAATTATTTTGTCGTAACGAATAAATGAGGATGAAATAAAAATATAACCTACAGGAGAGGACAACCTGCCTCTCTTTTTGCTCTTGTGGTAGAGGAATGGTGGATGCCAGTAGGGCAGGCTGTGTGCTCATACATTTGATTACTCGGACAAGTGGCAATTTACCAAGCCTGGATTAGTTCTGTTATTCTAAAGAAGTTCTGAAATATGACATATTTTTGTACCAAGTGTACTTTCATAGAAGTTACATTTTTTTCACCTAGAAATGTTTGCAGTGAATCCACATTAATTATTTCTCATTAAAGTCCTATTCTTGTTAAGATTTACAAGAAAAGACGGTAATTTTAATCAGGAAAGTTTTAGGAAATTTCAGTTTCATGATTATGTTGGTCACCCTGTGTATAATGTGTGGCATTAAATACCAAAGAAATTTATACTTCAAAAAGCTTACCTCCTTTCTATACTTCATGAATCATACAAACACGAAAAAAAAATTCTCTAAAACTTTACACCTTCTTTCAGTTACTTTATTTTTATCAGAAAATATACTCAATCTTTACTTCTACATGCTATTTCATGCACGTTAACTCTCTATCTCTGAAGAGGACACCCTCAATTAAATCTCTGCGTATTTCTTCAAATTCTTTCGCTACTCTTAAATTGTTGCCAACTCTTGCTTTTCTTCCCCTCTCTTTCCCCTTCTCACTTCCCCTCCATTCCTCTTATCACAGCCTCTCCATTCTCCTTCTCACCCCACCCCCTCTGATCCCTTTTTCACGCTCCCTCTGATCCCCTTCTCGCTCTCCCAATGTTCATGTTCTTGCTCCCCCTGCGTTCCCCTTCTCCTGTCCCCCTTTGCACTCTCCTTGCGTTCCCCTTCTTGCTCTCCCTGCATTCCCCTTTTTGTTCTTACATTCCCCTTCTCGCTCTTCCTGCGTTCCCCTTTTTGTTCTTACATTCCCCTTCTCGCTCTCCCTGTGTTCCCCTTCTCGCTCTCCCTGTGTTCCCCTTCTCGCTCTCTGTGTTCCCCTTCTCGCTCTCCCTGCGTTCCCCTTCTCGCTCTCCCTGCGTTCCCCTTCTCGCTCTCCCTGCGTTCCCCTTCTCGCTCTCCCTGTGTTCCCTTTCTCGCTCTCCCTGCGTTCCCCTTCTCGCTCTCCCTGCGTTCCCCTTCTCGCTCTCCCTGCGTTCCCCTTCTCGCTCTCCCTGCGTTCCCCTTCTCGCTCTCCCTGCGTTCCCCTTCTCGCTCTCCCTGCGTTCCCCTTCTCGCTCTCCCTGCGTTCCCCTTCTCGCTCTCCCTGCGTTCCCCTTCTCGCTCTCCCTGCGTTCCCCTTCTCGCTCTCCCTGCGTTCCCCTTCTCGCTCTCCCTGCGTTCCCCTTCATGCACTCCTTGCATTCCCTTTCTCGTGCTCCCTGCATTCTCTTTCTTACTTCCCTCAATTCTCCTTCTTGCTCCCTCGGTATTCCCTTTCTCATTTGGAATGCGACATCGATAACAAAACATCAATGTTCAAAATTAAAACATTTATGTTAACATCATTCAAAGACAGCTACAGTAAAAAGCATTTAAAATTTCTTTATAAGCATATATCTACAAAACTTGGGCAGATGATATGTTTTATAAAAGAGTACATTATGAAACTGAGTACCTGAAAATTATGTTCCAAGTTTCACAATAAAAAAATACTATTTTCTTTTGTAATTGTACCGTACATAATTTTCCATCATTATACATAAACCATTTGCTACTTGATACATCAAAAATTACTTCAGGGTAGATATTAGGTGTTGGATTAATTCAGTGTTGAACAATGTTTATTGAAATTGATCTTTACATGGATCTCTGATGAATAGGGTCCGACATCCTTGTAAAGTTCAATTTCATTTCTGTTTTTGGATTTGATGTGAGCAAAGCCTTTTTCCTTGTATCTGTAGGCAACAAGTATTCATTGTGGAGACGGAATGGTTATTTTAATGGAAATATTTCATGAAAATTATTGTAGAAGTGATGAGGATAATTAATTATTTTCACTATTTATTTAGTAACCCACCGATGGAGGCGAGTCTCAGATCACCATCAATGCAGCAAGAAAATCTTTTGGACCTGATTTTTTCTCTTGGGAGGAGAAGGAAAGAGCGGGGAAAAAAACCATACATACACATATGTTCGAGAACAAAGTTTATATAATTTTGAGTGATATTTATTTCAGTTTTTATATTTACATTGAAGCTGAAAGTAAAGATCAGCTTCATTCTCCACCAATACTTTCTTCTCTATTTGAACAGTCTCTTTTTATTTGATAAAGTGTGCACCTTTGAGTTGCTAGGGAGATATTCTGTCAATATCACTGTGCTGTGTAGTGGAGAGCACAAACAGCTGTCATTAATTTTGAGTATGGTAATTTAGATAAACATGCTCTGCTTGTGGTGTCTATTCTGGCAGTGTGTGTAATCACTGGTAGTGCCCAGATGTTGATACTCTGGTTGGATGAGATTTCCACCATTGGCTCTGAGAAGTTTTCATGTGCTGACAAGGAAGAGGTGATATTGTTTTCTATTTTGTTCCCTGACAAGGCAGAAATCTAAATTTGGAGGCAGGTAATCATTAGCTGCTAAAAGCCTAAATGCTTGTAGGCCTCCACCATGGATATGTTTCTTGTTGCTGTTAACTAGGAGTTTGATGTTCGTGGTTTTGCTTATTGTATTTCAGCAGATACTGGAAGTGGTACACTTGTGTACAACCAACTCCATTATGATACCACTATTAAAACCTCATATTGTGTTTAAAAGCAACTCTCGACGTTATGCTCTTTTGACTAACTCCGAAAACATCTAAAGTTTTTCACTATCCAACTTAGTGGGAGTGTCGTATAACTTGTACTGGATCAAGCAAAATGAATGTTCGTAAGTCGTCTTCTTACGTTTTGTAGGCTCATCTTCTCAATGATCTACACATCTTTTATTCCTCTGACAATAGTCTTTCAGACTGAAGATATTTTTCTAATATTTCAAACATGCCGTGTAGGGATTTCATATGTAATGTAGCTCTTGTTTGTTGTCGATAGGTCGTTCAGGTCTTTGTGTCGAAATGAAAGATGAAGATTTTTTGAGAATTTAGAAGACTGAACTGTACTTAGAAGTTATTTTTTATGTTTTATGGATATTTTTTATTGTAATGGTTCGTTGGGAGTTCATAAGCCAGCCTGTTTAAGCCAGCACCTTAACCACGAGTAGGAGATTGTGAATTTGAAACAAATTTTGATTGATGGGGTGGGGGTAGTGTGCACATTAAGCCTCGTTTTTTCAAGTTTTTCTTAAAAATGGCTCCAATTTTTTTCTTCTGATGTCTTGTAAGAATAGAGGAAAATATAAAGATGGCACAGGACCAAATTTTACTGATGACTCTGAATTTAAAAAAAATTGCAAGTTTGAAATTTTTGGACTCTCCTCTTACCTCATTATCAGAGGTAGAGATTTTTTTCTTCAAATAAAATTTGTTCTTATTTTAGATTTCTTGTATTTTTGCATGAAATAAAGACAAATTTTAAAAAAATATTTTTTTCAAAATGGCTCCAGATATTTTCTTGAAACATTATGCAATCTTTTGTATGCACTGAATAACATAACATAAACACCATTTTGATGTATTATTTTGATTTTTAAAATATTACCAAATTTAATTTTTTGATATGTATGTTAGTCAATAATATTTACATTAATGGTGTTCTTTTTATACATTATTGCATTTGTGAATACACGTTTTTCAAATAATTTCCCATGAAGTTTCTCGGAAACTCAAAAAAAATTCAAAATTGCAAATTTTCAGAAATGCTTAACCATTTTTCCCAAAAACAACTCCAATTTTTTTCTTAAAACTTTTGGTATGGATAGTACTAAATGCACTGAATTGTATTGAAAATGTAATTTTGATGTATCCTTTCACTTTTTTAATAATTACACTTTTTTTTCCCATGTCCTTAATATTTACATTACAACCATTTTTTTAATGCATTATTGCGTTTGTGAGTACAGGTGAAAATATTTCCTATGAAGTTTCTGGAAAATTGACATTTTTGCTGAAAATGAGCTTAAAATTGCATATTTTTGAAAACAGGCAAACGTTTTCTCAAGAACAATTCCTCTTTTTTCAATGAAAATTTGCATATTCAACCTTTCTTACTCTTTCAAAATATTTGTAACCCATTAGTGCCCATTGGGTCATTAGCGACCCACGTATTGAAAATTTCTTTAAACATCAATTGCATTGCTTTTTATTTTTATTTGGTATTGTGTTAGTACATTGCATGTTACCTTTATACATTTTTAAGCAAATAAACACATTTCGTTGACAACTTTCCTTCTTAGAATGGAAATAGAATGGTGATGAGTGTGGGGTTTAACATGAGAGAGTTCTTGCACGGTTATGCGGAGGTAGTAGGGAAAAACGTGTGCTATGGCACAACACAAAGAACAAACTTTTTACATTAGCTAAGTAAAATTGCTTGAAATAAATGAAAAACAAAAATCAAAACAAGCTAGCCTACAATACCTAAATAAATTTAAAATTATGGAATGAACAACTACAAACCATTGCAGCCCAATCGCATGATTTAAATGTTGGCGGTATTTAGAAGTATGTACATCAACGCTCAGCTGCAAACTCATATTGTAAATAATATAGGGTTTGATGTTAACCCTTTCACTGCTACACATTAGGCGCGCTGGCCGCTTCACAGTGCTGAATACTTTTTCGTGCGGTCTTCTCTCGCTCGCGCTTTCAGTTGTTGTTAGTTATTATATATTTACTAAGGTGCTTATTTACTTTCTGTCATTCTTTTAGATCCAGGCTTTATACTGGCACTGCCGAAGTTGAAAGTATTCAATCCCAGAATACTGCAATAATATTTTGACCTGCTCACTCTTGGCTGGAGCTGCGCGCCTTCCACAACCCATGCCTTCCACAACACTTGAAAAATCTCGCAACAAAAGCTATAAAACGCTGTCTAGTAGGCACCGAAATAAACTTCAAAGTGTAAAGAACAGAACCCATGTTTTGGTAATTGCCGAATTTTGAACGCAAACTAACAACAGACACGGGAACCCGAAAGAGCAGCGCGACGCACCGGTGCGTCGTTAGCAGTGGTGGCACGGCGAAGTCTGACGCACCGATGCGTCGTTAGCAGTGAAAGGGTTAAACTCAAGGTGGCGGTTCAGTAAGATAATGGAAACACCGTTTGAGCAACATTCCCATGTACCGAAGTGAAGTCTAAGCCCAATTGTTTCTAATGGTAACAAATGGTATTTAGTACTCAAAGGTGAAAATATTAGTTTAATTATTTTTCGGCTCAGAATACTTTTCTTGAGATATGTAACAACGCAGAAAATAATCCAAAGCTTTTTAGTATACAAATAATTTTTCAATTTCTGCACCCTAGCAAGCTGGCACTCTGACTCTCCAAAGCCCCCTCTGTTCCTCTTAACAAATCAAGGAAAGTTAAATAATATTGCAAAGAATAGGGTTGAACTAGCCCGATCCAGTATTTCGCGCTACTTTACTAGGCTTTCTCAAGAGTAAAATCCTTTTCTAATGTTTTTGTGACTATAAAAGAAAGCGAAAAGCTAACTCTCAAGGAAGACTAAAGAATTTCTTCAAATGTTTTTTTAAAGAAGTATGAATTGTTCCAAGAACATCTCTTTGTGAAGCTGAATAAATCTTTATTGAAAATTTGTTTCCAACCTCAATTGCATTGTTATTTTTGTTTAATATTCTGTATATACATGAGAATTAAGTACAAAAGTACATTTGAAGTTACATTTATACATTTTTAAACAAACACGTTTCATTAACAACTCTCCTACTTAATGAAAAGGATAGACAAATGGATAGGAAAAGGGTGGGGTTTACCATGCAAGAGTTCTCGCATGGGTACACTTGTCCCACCTTACTTTCATAATTCTTGTGCAATACTTATTTTGGTGATGGCATTTTTATATTTTACACATTTAGACTGTGTAAAGGGTTAAGAACCCAGAAAATTATTTCATTGTTGGAAACTACAGATCTTGAGGATGTGTAGGTAGATTTGGACATAGTATTTATATCCTGAGTTGCTAGAAACGACTCTGGAGATGAAATGTGCTATGATCTTTGCAGTCACTGCACAAATTTGCTTCAATCTCAGGTAGAGTTCTGGATGAAAGAAGGTAGTCTCTGGGATAGGCTTGATAGATAACAGTAGGGAAGACTCGCATAGTAATCAGTTGCATGGACAGGAAACTGACAATTTTTTAATATTTTCTATGCTGGTGCTTCCATCCAATCAAGAATCAATTTGGTCCAATCCAGTAGTTTTCTGAATTATTGATCTGTCTGTGAACAATGTGTGGCAACTAGGAAAAGCCAGTCTTTAGATAACTTACAGTTTCGTAGAGAAATTGCAATCTTCTGCAAAAATATGGTGTTGCACATTCATCTCCAGTGTTGGCACATCAAGTAAACATCAATAATACTCACTCACTTTCAAAACAGCAGGACATTTGTTGATTGTTGGACAACCAGATGCAGAAAACCACTTTCTAATTATTTTCTGTCAAAATGTTCTTGTTATAAGTGTTTACAATAATAAAAGAATCCTAATATCAAGTTTTGAAAGAAATTAATCTGAAAATAAGGGGTCATCCATAAATTAAGTGACACCAAAGGGGGAGAAAGGGGGTCTGAGGCAGCATTACGCTACATTACATAGGGGTAGGGGAATGTGTTACAAGGGGGAGAAGGGGTAATGAAAATAATCGAAATTTGTGTTACGTAATTTATGGATGGCCCCTACATTCTGAGCATAAATGAGTTAGTCATATTTCATTTTTACTTTTAGACAGACAAACAGACATTTTGCTTTCAATTGGTTTTGCGGTATCTCAAGGACCCACAAAACAGGGATTATGGCTGCACCACCTGTTAGGAGATTTTTTTTCTTAATTTAGCAACTGGATTTATCCACTTGTTCGTTACCAAGGCCCTATAATAAGAGATTTTCTGCCGAAAATCTGCCGTTTCTTCGCGCAGCATTGCATAACTTTCCCTATACTATACGTACATATAGTATATGGGAAAGTAAAAATGCCTTTTAGTTGCCAATAGTGGATAAGCAGATGAGGGAGCATCAACACTGAAAAGCTGACTGAAAAGATTAGAAAACTAATTAGTCTGTGCCATTTGGAATTCTACTAATTTCATTTTACCTTCTTTTCCTCTCCTCCTTCTCTCTTTGTTGTACAATTTCATGTTTGTATGGAGTTGCTATAAGCAAATGATATCTCAAAGACTGGCATGGGAATGTTAAGGATGCTGTCATGCCAGATGTATTATATTTTTGGGAGGTATTGGTGGTGATCAAGGTAGAGAATTTGAAATTGCAGTTGTTGTGGAACAAATGGCTTAGAAATTGGGAGGACTTTCTGAAAATCTGCTATGTACCCAATTTTGCAAACTAATTTTTATGGAATTTGAATTTCTGACTTTATCTTTAAGTGTGTGCATGCTGCTGCTAAAATTCTGTACGAAAAATTATTTGATTTTTAATATACAGTGGAATCTTGTTAGTATGTTTTTCAAGGGACTGAAAATCGTGAGTGTCCTGAGTGGGAAAACATGCTAATGATAAATGCTCAATTATACTTATTTTCCACATTTCCATCTGCAAAACAAACATAATTCGGAAAATTATGAATACGTAATGAACATGCAAATATCCATGGGATAAACTAATTTACTTATAAATGACATTAAATTAAACTAAATTACAAATACAAAAAGCAAAGTAATACTTCCTAGTTCCGTATCAAAGAAGCATGTAACCCGGAAACAAATGGTATCACACACAATGAAGAAGGCGCAATGAAGAAGAAATCTCTATATAACACAGTATAACGCTACCTCAGACCCTTCCCTCCCCCTTTAATGTTACGTAACTTATGGATGACCCCTAAACACATTTTTCCTGCTCTGGAATGAGACTGAAAGTAAAAGTGGTACGCAAAAGTATCTGAAAACAATACAAATTACGGCGCTAGTGCACTGGAAAACGCATGCCTCTCCCGATGCAAGTTGCCTACCATTTTTGAACGTGCTAAGCAGGAATGTTGAACGTGTAAATGAGTAATTTGATGGAATTGGGATTGGGAATTAAAAATATGAATGTACTAAGCAGGAAAATGTAATCAGGATCGTGCTAATGAGATTCTAGCATATTTTATTTCAAGTTGAATTTCATTAAATTTAATGTATATCTATTTTTTTTCTCTTTAACCCTTTGCACTTCTAATTTTTCAGGTCCTAAATTCCTATCATCTCACTATTTAAATCTGTCAGTTGTGCTACATCGACACTTGTGATGCTTTGGTAATTTCTAAGTTTTGATTTAAAAAAGAAAAGGTAGTTTGGTTAAGAAGTAACGAAAACAAGTTTGGTTCACATCATCACAGTCCTAAGCAATTAATAGTTTAATAAATTGTTTCACAAGTTGAAATGATTTCTCAATAAACACCATTCATTTTTGTATTGTTTGCACTCTTATGTTCTCTTTTGTATGGCATCTTTCAGAGGAAGATCAATTTTGCAGTGTTGAGTCTCATTCAATGTAGTAGTGCAAAGGGTTAAGGTTTCCGAATTTTTCATGAGGAACATTGTTTTATCAATAATTGATCTTTGACAAAATTAGGAAGACTAATGCTTATGAAACACTCGCCTAATGATGTTTTTCTCCCCTGTGTTCTTTCAATTTCTTCTAATGCATTAACTTTTTCATTGAATGAAAATCTGCCTTCTTTTTATTTGCTTATTTATGAATGTTCGTTTTTTTGTTTTGGTTTCATACCTTAGTCTTGCCTCTTTGCTACCTGTTTGTTTTGCCATCTGCCTAATTTGCATTTATTCTAGGTACTACTTTGCATTGCCTTGTAGAAGATATTCAATTTTTATTTGTTATATTGCTTCCATTTCAATATGATATTTTCCTAATTTTAAACTTCTCTTATCATTGCAATTCTAAGATATGTTTGTATGTATTAATTTCATTTCAATTCATTTATGTGACATTTTTTTAGAATGCAATAATTTGTTCTCAGATTCAAAATTTGGAGCATTTCTGTTGAAACAATATCTTCTAATTTGTTTATCTTTGTTGCCCTTTACTGTTCTTGTCATGTTCTCTTGCTGAAAAGTTCTGTACAATATTAATGTTTCATTTTTGTTCACAGATTACGGATATTATCCACAATCATCCTTGTTGCTGGCATTGTATTCATACTGAAACAATGGCCAGAAGTTCGGGATGTTGGCAATCATTTGATGCGGCATATAAAACAAGCTTTATCTGTAAAATAATTAGCATGGTGAGTAATCAAACCAACACTATCCTACCTAGCTAAATTTGTGAATTATCACTCATCATCACAAATTTTAGTGAATTGCTACACTCAGGTTCTCGTAACCAATGACAACAGTGATTTCAATTTGCGGAAGATGAAGTGTTTCAAATATACAAAGGAGAATCCATGGGGTCTACAGGCACTGGGATTAGTACTGCTGAATAAGGGTCTTCAAGGGAAAGATCTTGACGTGAAGAACTGCTGAAATCGTATAGAAATACATTGTGTATGAACACAACAAAGAAAGAACAATCTTAACGTTTGTCTTGGAGATAACATTCTTTAAGAGCTATATGGGGGGTACAATAGTCTGTAAACATTTGACTTTATAGTTGACAAAGTGCCAATGGTAGCTTGTGCATGTATCATAAGAGGAGCAAAGAATTCAATTGCTTAAATACTTCAGAAGAATGAATTGAGAAGAATAGTTGTAAGAGGAAAAAGGAAGACTGTGTAAATAAAATATAAGAAGTGAAGTCTTGCCTGAATATTACATATCTAGGTATGCACTTAGCAGCGAATTGTAGTAGTACACAAGATATTCAGTGGAATATTGAAGGGGAAAGTAGCTGTATGACAATTGCATCCCCCAAGATGTAACCCAACTCTGAGGAAGAGTTTAAGGGAAGGTTGTATAAGATTATCATTAGGTTTGAAGTTTGGAAAGCAGTCAAAGGTAATGAAAATAAAATTACAGCAATGGAAATGAACCATTGGTGAAGAAGCTGTGGATTGACATTGTTTGACAAAGTTAAAAACTGATGAAATTAGAAGCAAAACTGAAGCTACCATTGGCACTTTGTCAACTATAAAGTCAAATGTTTACAGACAATTGTACCCCCCACATAGCTCTTAAGGAATGGTATCTCCAAGACAAAACTGAAGTAGTAACAACATTATAGATATCATTGAGTGGTTGAAGTAAGATGGCCACTAAAGTTTTGGAATTGGCAACCAGCTTCACACAAGAGATAAAGAACTTACAAGGACATGAAAGGAAAGAGTGGAGAAGGCAATGGTTAAAAGATTTTCCTCAGAAGGCTGGAGTGACAGACTTCAATGGAAACTGGGATATGAGAGATGTCTTATGGTACAAACTGCTATTGCTACTGCCACGGCCTTTACAAATTAGATTACATGCATCTACTTGCAATGACTAAGAGAGAAAGATGTACAAGTTTGGTTTGCCCCTGTCTTACTCCAGCAGAAAGTAAAAGAATACTTGACTAGATGGCACTTCAAAGGTGGAGATCCTCCCCTCTTCTCTTCTGGTTTTTGGAAGGCCCTGAGATATGGGTGATTAACAGACCAGAGGAGGAAAGGCTGAAATTTTCTTTTCAGAGTGATTTTGCATACCTTAAAAGTGTACTTGGTTTAAAACTTAATCTAAATAAATTTCCCTGTAGCTATCAACTCAAAAATTATGTATTTTCATTGAAACTTCAAAGCAAATATTTTTGTATTTACATTCAGAAGAAGAAAATACGTGAAGAGAACTTTCCTCCCTTCCCTCCCTCTAGAAATCACCGCTGCAAAGTGCAAGAACCTAGGGGAGTGGAGGATGATGCAAGTGATGATTCTGAAGAAGTTAAAATGAAAAACATGAGTGTTCAGATAGATCAAAAATTAAGATAACACACCTTCAAAAATTTTGTTGTAATAATTTAAATTTGTTATTTGTTTTAACTAGGCTCTAGCATGTTAAATGTTTTAATTGTACTAATATGTAGCCTAATTCTTGCATGAATGAGGAGAATGGTTTCAACCTAAAACCTGGTTTTTAACTTTAAGATTAGTGTTTCTTGATTTCACAATTTTGGACCAAGATATTTTATCTACTTCTATACATCTGATGAACAAAAGGAAAAACAAAACTTAAATTAATAAAATTTAGAATTGCAAAAATTACAACAGAAATACCTGTATTATTAATTTCCAATGCGCACAGAAATTGAAACAAAATTATGCCTCCTCTGGTCATGTGAGCAGTGTTTATTGATGATTTTTTTTTGACCCAGGAACTCCAAGAAAATCCAAAAACATCAATATTATTAAATTTCAGTGTATACTGAAATTGAAAGAAAACCATGCAGCCTCCAATCATTTGGGAGGTGAATATGGTTTTGTTAGGTACCCAAGCACTTGGGAAAAATCTCTTTTGTCAGTTTTACAAAAATATTAGACGTTTTAACGTACAAATGGATACTTTTCTTAGTAAATACTAAGTGTATTCAAATTACCAATACGGTTTGAGAAAATCAACATCTAAGGAAACGGCTATATTTTCTTTTCTTAAACATGTCACTTCATCAGTGGATAAAATTAAACACCTATTGAAATATTTTTAGATCTTATAGGCATTTGACTATTGGTCGTAACATTTTACTTTCAAAACTATCTTTGTATGGAATTCATGGTATTGCTCTGTACTGGTTACGTTTGTACCTTACACAAGAATCTCAGGGAGTAGCAATACAGTACTGGGATGATGGGATATTATTTACTCACCTTTCCAATTCAATGTCAATTACACATTGGGTCCCACAGGGTTCGATTTTAGGCTCTATTCTCTTTCTTTTATATGTAAATGACATGCCCGTGTCAATTTGAAACAAAAGAACACTAAAACAATGAAGAATCCATTAATAGTGCAATATCAAATGTTTCCAATTGGTTTCATAATGATGAAGGGAAAATGTATTTACAGGTTTCCATTTCAAATATATCATTGTATACTCCATTGAAAATGAATGATGTGCCTCTGATGTTAAGGTAACATTTTTGGATGTCTGAATTCAGTCGAACCTCAAATGTAATGTCCATTTAAACAAATTGAACACAAAATTGAGTTCATTATGCTATATGTTCAGAATTATTTCAAATTCAGTTAGCCTTTGTAGTGCTCTTTGTGCATATTTTGGGAAAGTTCATTCTCACCTGAGATGTAGTATAATGTAATATTATACTGCATCTCAGAAAAATAAAAATAATGGCCTTCTGCCTGATTAGGGTTTCAAGAAACAATATCACATGTTCACTCTTTCTCCAGAAGGAATGGGTAACAGCAAAACGAATTCTACTACTGCTTTTCCTCGTGTCAGCGAAATGAATTTTACTGCATCGCTTTGCGTCCTAGGGATGGGGTGCCCTCCTGACCTTGCTCGTGAAATACAATCAACCACTTGTGAAGGGACATGAGTAAAATTTTCTCAACATCAGTCACAATACGCACCTTATGAAGACAAGAGTGCTAATGTTTGTTCTGTGAAACAGTGTGTACACTGTGCATCATGAGTAGCGATCACCGTATGAGATAAACAGATGTTTCAACCCATTTAATCTTTCTGATCACGGTTTTTAGAAAAGAAAATCTTCAAGAAGCGTAAACCACAATTTGCTGGTGAATTTACAGGAGTCATTAGATTGGCAAATTTATGATTCATTTTGGAAGGGAATCGGCTTCCAAAACAGCCTTCTGTTAGTGAAGAGAGCGTTGCGATCAGTGGCTCTCGTGACATGAACAAAAGTAACGGAACATTCAGTGAGTATAGTGGAAATCAAGGAAATAACAATTTAAGCTCTTCAGAAATTAGTAAAGAGAAGATAAACAAGATTTTAATTTCAATAGGAGAAACCCCCGCCAAGAAAAGAATATTGGAACAAAAACTGTATCCCCATGAGAAATTTCAGAAAGTACAAAGTGCCAACACAGATAATTTTTTTCACATTGAAGATCCTTCGAAGTCCATCGAAAAATCAGTCAAAGATACTATTTGGAAACTTATCGATTCCTTTCACTCAACAGATGGCATGACGTTCAATATTAAAATTTTGACAATTTTTGAAAGTTGGACATACAATAAAATTAAACGACATTTTTCTGCAACCGAACGCATGATAAAAGTGTCCAAAAAGTTGGCTGAAGAAAATGGAATTTTGTCCAGACCTGAAGTAAATTCAGGCATTAAAACTGACGAAAGTTCAGGAATTCTATGGTAAGCAAGTACTTGTATTTAAAGTTAGTTGTGAAGGACCAGAAATTTTCAAAAATGTCAATCAAAACACGAGTCAAGAATCCGGTATTTAATTATTTATAAATTTATATAATATTTATAAATATATTTAATATTATTTATATGTATTAATATACATAAATAGTATTATTTATAAATTCAATCGTAAAGTTTTACAACCTCAAGAGTATTAAATTACTGCTTTATCCAAAGAAACCGCCAGCCAGTAACACAAGAAACGCCACTATTGCAGCAATCTATTATACGCTCTTTTGTAAAATATTAATATCTTTTAAAATTAGTGAGATCCCACTTTGATTTTTCCTGGAGATATCATCAGTAATCTAGTGCGTTTAAATTCAGGAAATTAAATATTTTGCAAAATCTTAAAAATTTGTTTTTAAGTTTCGAATGGAATTTGAACAGAATTTCTACACTTGGTGTATTCAAGTATATGGTAGTTTTATGTTAGTGATGCGCGTCATTTTTAGCAAATTTCATTATACAATATTTCCGAAAATAATAAAGTTAGAAAAAGAAAAAATTCACGTATGAACTTATTTGATCCATATAACAAATAGAAAAAATTAGAAAATAAAAAAAAAATATGAAGGTCAAATTTTGGTCTTTTTTGTGCGATTTGACGTGGAATGGCTCAGTAAGTTGATTTCTTCACGAATAGCACAATGAGTGATAATAGCCAAAATCTGTATCTGGTTTGCTTTTGCAATAATATTTATTACATGGAAGCAAATGTTTTTTATCAATTCTGTCAAAAATGCTAATTTCCACTCGTATTCATAATCCAACATAGGTTAGGGATCTTAGAACTCTAGCAAATGTACACAAAATACACTTCTCCCCATAGTATGTCTCACACAATTTTTAACTGTTTTTGATATTAATTAAATCTATCACTAAATCCCCAAAATAATAAAACACTTTTGATTTTACTGAAAAGTGCAAATATTTTATTGTATTGTTCTGCCTATTCTCATACTGTACATACTGATGAATTCTCATACTCAGTGTGTCACTGCTTACAACACGGCTGATGTCATGGAACAGCAAAGCTCCAAAGAAGAGGCAGACTGCTATTAAATATTTGCTATTCCCTTGTTGCATTATGGAACAGCAATTTTTTTAATATGATGGTATGTAGAGAACTAAGTTTTTGTTACAATATTTACTGTAGTATTGTACGAGAGTATTTTATTTGTTCTTGAACAGAGTAAGTTGTACTTTCTGGAAAACCATGTTGTTCAACATTGCTGCTGCTGCAGGCCACTAGTTTTCTTAAAACAAATTATTCTTTATCTGTATATTCATATTTTTTCCAACAAATATTAAGAAAAATAATTGCATTGGTTTGTTTCTTTACTTTTTCAGTGTCCAGAATAGTAAGAAGTTCCATGAAGATGTGGTCTGGCCTTGTGTGTTGATATGTGTTTGAGATATATGGTACTTTGTTTATCCTGCGAGACTGAGTGGACTGTTGTGGATCTCATTAGGAACAAATCAAAATAATGTTACAATTTGCAGTGTGTGACTTGCTGCTTGAATTTGTTGCAGTGTGTGTGTGTGTGGGTGTGTGATTAAGTTACATATATGATTAGGCATAATATTAATGCGTGTGCATGAACCCATGAATATATCCAAAACATATTGATGTGAATGACCTGAAGTATTTGATTGAATGTACACAAGTGTATTTCATGAATTACAGTAATCACATAATGTGATTCTTGGAATTGTTAGTACATTAATGACACGATAAAAACAGAGACTGATCATTACAAGAAACTTGTATGTTGATAGACTGTGTTAAGAAATAAATAGCATAATCATGATGTACTTGAACTTTTAGTGAAAGTGAATTCTCCTTCTACTGTTGAAAATTAATTAAGTTCTTTAAGTGTTTCCTGTTGTCTGAGTAAACTAATGGATCACTGAGATGATACCAAGATCCAGGCATCAGTACTTTCTGTGAAATGTAGTTGTTGCTGCACTGGCTCAAGTTCTGCGGGTCATTTTCAGAGCATCTTATTGAATACACTTACTCTCTGCTTTATTTAAAATTCACATGTATATTTGAAATGTGGTTTTATAATGTTTTAATTTTTATTTTCTATTATACTTCAGAATAATATTGAAATATGTGCAGGAAGTACATGCATCATAGATTATTTGAGCATGCATTGTGTGATAACTCTCTTGGAACATTAGTGTTATAAAACTATGTATATTACTGCATTTTGTGAGATATTCTTCTTGTGCGAAGAAAATATCTATATCCGTCAGCTGGAATCTGTTTGCAAAATGTTGACAGCAATTCCTTAGCGTGTTGTGATAGCCATGTTCATATTTTTGAACATTGCATTCTGTGAAGAGCTCTTTCTGTGTTATAAGAAACTCTGTATTATGCAGTAGACATGGTCTAACATATTGTTAGTATTTTATTTATTGAAATCAATTATGCCTTTTATCTCAGCAATTGGCATGGAAAGCTACTGTGTAGCCAACATACGTTTCTGCTAAGAATGGATTGAATATTTTCATTGTTATGTTTTCCTGGTGTTTTAAACTCTTTATAACTAAGGTCATCACAATTATTTTCATTTTCCTGCGATATATATATATGTACAGAATGTATTCCCAAATGTTTGCCTATATATTTATTTATCAAGCCATGTTTATGAAAGTTATAATAAAACCCACATTTTGAATATATTCTTATTACTTGAAAAGTGAATGATATATTCTAAGAATGGCAGTTTTGAATTCAAAATACCTCCTTAATATTTCTTTGGCCCTGGTGTATAAGCTGATTCGTCATGAAAACTTAATTTTGAAGGAGAGCAAGAAAGCACTTTCAAGTGATGCTGTAAATCAGGGATAAATGATATTCAAACAAAACCCACACACAAATAGTTTTGTTTGAATATCGTTAATCCCTGATTTACTTCAGTTGAAAGATGATGTTTGCTCTCCTGTAAAATTAAGGTTTCATGACTTATCAGCTTATTCACCGGGATCAAAGATTTAATGTCCTAAAGACTTTTTTTCTCACTTGTCCTATCATCTTATTTTTGGAGGATATGGGTAATACATAGTTCACAAACAATTGACAGAAACATTTTATTTCACTCAAGCAATTATTCTTAACATATTTAGCAGCTTTAAAGTTCTTCTCTTTATCAGGAATTAGAAACATGTAACCCTTGAAGATTTGTTATTCATTTGAAACATGATTGGGGTACATGAAAAGTTGTAAAGATGATCGTTGTAAAGAAAGTTTTATTTTAATGCTTCTTGAAATTAATTTTAAGACCTTTAATACGATGCAAATTTTCATTTATATTATTAGTCCTTTAGATTCTCTCATTACCCCATGGTTGTATGCAGGCTTGACTGCGACATGACTATGCATGCGGACAGCATTTGTTTTATCTTCTTTGTTTCATTTTATATTCACTCATCATTAAATTTTTTGATGTATGAAGCAAACTAATTTTTTTAAACTGAAATACTTTTCAACAAACATAACTATCCAAGTACTATGTGAGGCCTTGCAAAACCAAAGTAGCAAAGTACCAAAATTTTCAAAATTAAGATTTTGACATTTAAGTATATAAATTGGCACCAATACATAATTAAAAGAGTTCGAAACGTCTTCCAAGTACATAATTCCAACATCTACTCAGAGATGAGTTTGGTTGTATGTTAAGACTGATATGCTTTTCTACAAGAGCTTTCTGCCTTGCAGCAACCTCTTTATAGATATTGTGTTTATGTAATTTGATCGGATTTTGGAGGATTGATGTTGCGGGGGGGATCTTTTCTTTTACTCCTTTTGTGTGGAATATGTAGGGGGCGACAATTGCATTTTGCAACAAATCAGGAAACGTAGGTTGAAGAAAGCTTTTAATGTGCAAAAGGAGCATGAGTGGTAAATCCTTTTATTTTCTTACTTACAAACTAGACATGGTATTGTGATTCCAAAGAACTGCTTCAGCGTAGGCTAGTAAGTTGAAATGTGTTAAAATAATTTGAACCTTCATATTTGACATTCTATACCATGTCATGAAAGAAGGAAGATAACCTAGACTGTTCAAGATCTTGACAATGGGACGTAAGACTGCAAATCTGTAGGGCTACCTGCAAAGAAGCAACAGTTGTGGTTAAAATCAAAGAAAGTTTAAACATCAAAGTTGATTCAAAACCTATAAAGTGCTACAATCAGGGATCAAGCTGGAAGATATTGTCATGATGGAAATGCATGCTCTTCCTGCACGAGTTAGTTTGTCAGAAAATGAAAAAGGTGACTTCGAGAAAATGACCACGATATAAAGAATTCTTTCTCAATATTGTGAATGAAATTTAAAATCATATCGCATATGGCATATCAGTCAGATGACATTATAGCAGACCTGCACAGCATTTTGCACTGACCTCAGGAGCTGCGTGCGGGCATCCCGGGTGCAAATGAGAAAATCGATGAAGGATCCCAATCTAGGAGTGGGGTCCACCAATCAGAATGCGCAATTCGAAAGATAGCGCGTAAATTTAAAGAGCAATCGGCAAGAACATGACGGTCATATACAGTTCAAGTAATATAGTCTTTTGTATTATATTGCAAATGTTTGTTCTCGATATATGACAGGGCGAAATATGAAACTACAACGAATTATACATATTAGATTTCGACTCCAAGTATTATAATTGCTTGTGGGGCTTATAATGTAATTCGCTTTGCTAAGATGTAATCACAAATTTAGTGTTGTGCTAAACACAAAATTGTGATACTGAATTGTTTGTTTGAGGACGACATCAATAAACTATTTTTTATTAACTATGTTTAATTGAATAAGACGGTTCTCTCAAAGCAAAAACATATTGTTCTTAAAAAAAAATCATGATTATTTTCTGTTCTAATTTCTGACAAGAATGTAGAGTCGTTTACTACATCATATAAAAATATAAAGCCCTTTGCATTCTATTTAACCAATACCCATGATTATCTTATGATTGTCCATAACATATCGTGACAGAAGTTTGCTCGTTGATCTCTTTTATTCAGTTTCATAATGGGGAAAAATGGTCACAAATGTGCTATTAAACATTACCCTTCTTGGAATTTCCACATATTCTATTTTTATGTCAATCTTGATGTGAGAGATTGCTCTCATGATTTTGTTCATTTTTCTATGATTTGGAGATTATACCATTCCTGGTGAATAATCAATTATTAAATTGCAATTTTGTGTTAGAATTAAATAATATTTTTCTCTTATATAAGCATATATTTTAAAGCTATTGCTTTAAAATAATGCTTAAGAGTCACAATGAGCATGTTATTTTCTTTAAAAAAATTAGAAAATGAAAATGCATAGAGTGGTGGATACAAAAGTGGATATACAGCTGTGCACAGAACGTAAACAGTGAATTATGGCCCTGGTAACTTGAAATACTAGATATAATCCATTTAAACAAATGGGCATATAATTTTGAAGCATGGATCATTATTAGACGCCCAGGCATTCAATCTACGCGCTGCGTCGTGCTACGTCAGACTTCTCCCCTCCCCGGAAAGCTTGATTGATTTCCCGAGAAAAGCATTTTTGGCACTTAGCTCCTTTGGCTTTGCAAGGCCTCATGTAATGTTGAAGCATACACTGATTTGAGTGAAATTTTAAAAAAAAATTGTAATACAAATGTAGATCTGAGTGTATTCTTATGTCGTGTAAGAATGTTTAAGAATCCTAATAATGTGAAGAAAAGAAGTACAATTAAGTAGTATGTGAGTCTAAAATATTTAGTAGAAAGAGATGACTTGTAATATTTACACAGCACCCCATTTCTTACAATATTTCATCTAAGGTCAGTTGCAATGCCTCACTGTGTTTAGCTGCTTGTTTATTTCCAGTAGCCCCAGGTATGCTAGTGGTGCCTTGATCTTTCATTGTATCTTGGAATTTAATACTTCCCGATAGAGTTATACCATCGTTGTTACTTATGTACATGTCCCCTTAAAAATTGCCTTTTTGACCTGTTCTCTCACTCTGACAACCATGATTACTCTTGCTTGTTACTTCATTACCATTATCAGAGGCACGTAACTTGTCATTTTTCACAACCATTGTATAGTTTTAGCATCCATCAGTCATATCAACTTAAAAGGTTAAAATATAAAAACTTTTAAGAAGTTAGTAAGTAAGAGAATAAAAAGATAATAGTTCCAACAATAGAGAAAGCATGGTTTAGGGGCTTTAGTTTAATACATGATTTACCAATAACTTGCTTTAAGGCCTGTCACACTAGCGTTGCGTTGACGCGCGTCTCCTAACGCTGATGATGTCGGTGAGTTGACGCGCTTCGATGCGTGCATACACAATCTCTCAACGCGCATCGTAGTTTAATACTATGTTATGCGAAACGGCACATGAGCGCTCTTGACGACGTGCGTTGTTGCCAGTGCGCGTCGCTCGTTGAAAGCTAGAAACCATACGTTATTTTGAATTACGTTGTAGTTTGACCTGTGGACGTAAACGCACGTCGCCAAGAGCACTCGTGTGCCGTTGTACATAAGATAAAGGCGCACGTTAAGAGACTGGTGTGGGCAGGCATCAACAGAACTGACGTTATCCGCGTTGTACTTCGGTTTTTCTTGGCGGATGTGTCAATAAAATGGAATATCTCACGGTTTTTTTTCGCGTCGTTCTCGGTTGTGCCGCTAGGAGTCGCATGATCGCGACTATCGAACAGTACTGGCGATCATGCAATTCCTGGCAGCACAACGGAGAACGATGCGAAAAACCATGATATATTCCATTTTGAAGAGAGACCCCCGTGCGCCAAGAAAGGAAAACCGAAGTATAGGGCATGCGCCCTGTGGGGGTCGACACCTAAATGTAACTAGTGTTGCTAAAACAGCACGTTCTTTGTCGCCTGTACTTACATGCAAAATTGCGCGAAAAGTACTTGAATTTTCGAAAAATTGTACATGACCTTATTTCAAAATGTCTTTAAGGAATAGATTGAAAAAACAATCTATCTTCATAATTGTATTTGTAGGAAGACATCGAAAAAATTTTGAACTTTTGCAATTTTCGAAAAAAAATTTTCAACAAACATGAGACCTGCACCATTCTCTTAAATGTTCTTCACAGTATCCATCAACAAAATTTAATCAAATAAGATGGAGCCTTTTTTAAACTTTGGAACATATTCCAGAGGCTTCATGTTCACCCCCAAAATTTAAAATATATATTTCAAATTCAAGGGGTTGCAACATCAGCCATATTTATTGGGAAACATCCGTTTAGGAGAAAATCATCTGAATGGTTTAGCCGCTAGAGTCGTTCACAGACGGGCGGACAGACAGACGTTTTGATTTTATTGGATTTGTCGGTATCTGGGAGACACAAAACATGGATTCCAGCTACACCACATATTAGAGGACTTTTTTCTAAATTTAGCAATTGGATTTATCCTCTTTTTCGTTACCAGGGCCCTGCAATAAGTTTTCTTTCTGCCGAAAATTCCCCGTTTTTTGTGCAGCATTACAAGAATTCCTCTCTACTGCGTAAGCGGTAGCAAAAAAGTATAAATAGATTAAGTTTAGATTTAAGAATTTTTTCTAGTAAATTCAGAAATTCAAAATAATCCTGTGTTTCCCTGCGTTATGCGTGGTACGTCAAAATTACCTTCATATGGAATCCATGGTATTGCTGTAGATTGGCAATGTTCGTAACGTAAACAACGTTCGTTCGTAAACAACGATCTCAGAGAGTATAAATACCTTACTGGAGTGATGGAACTTTATGTACACACCTTTCTGGTTCTTTGCCAATTGCACGTGGAGTCCCGCAAGGATCAATTTTAGGCCCTATTCTCCATCTATTATACGCACGGTGTAAGACATATAAGACGGAGGTGGGTTCACTCCCGGTGTAAAACTGAAGCTAATGTGAGGTTTGTTCTCACAGTTCTCGCTATGCAAGCGCTGCGGACGACTTGGGCATTTTTGGGACAAGATGGTGATCCATTTAACAGCTTTGTAAGGCCTCATTCACAATGCAAACTTAAACGTAAACGTAACGTAGCCGCAAAACCTAGAAATGTGTTATTAAGCGAGACCATTCACAATGCCTTGACGTAACCGTAGACGTAAGACCGTAAACTTAAGAGTTCGCAAGCTCCAAGCTTTTACGTTAAGTTTACGTCGGAATTCTACCGAAGACCAATCAGAGAGCAGCATGGAAGTTCAATTTCAGATTGTGTTCAGGTAATTTGTGGTTATGTCATTGTTATTGAAATGTAGAGAACTAGTTTACGAATGCTTTTGGTGCGTGTTGTGAATTCAATGTAAGAATTTGGACAATTTTTATTGTGACTTTAACCTGAGATGGCGAATAAACTAATTATGTCCGACGAATTACTCATGAATTTGGTTCATGAGAATCCTTGCTTATAAGATGAAGGAATGAATTCTGATTGGTTCAGGCGAAACTTACGTTCGTCATTGTGAATGCTTGTTTTTACGTGTAAATTTTGCGGCTAAGTTTACAGCATTACGTTACGTTTAAGTTTGCATTGTGAATGAGGCCTAACCTCTGGTGGAAGCCACTGAATCGCGAGACGCCATCAGGAATGCCCAACTCAATCGTGCGCACCGTACGGATAAGTGAGGAACTAGCCTCAAACTGGCTTCAAAAATTTTGCCCAAAAGGCGGCTAGTTGACGCACCTATATATCTTACACCGTGTTATACGTAAACGAAATGCTCTTAGCGATTCGAAGCGAAAGAACAGTTCTCTTTGCGGATGGTACAATTATTCTTTGCAATAAAGAAACCGTTAATAGTACAATATCAAATGTTTCAAATTGGTTCCGTAATAACAAATTAATAGTAAATGAAAAGAAAACTGTTTCAATGCAGTTTTCCATTTCAAATAAACAATTCTGTACTCCATGGAAAATTAACTTATGTTAAAGTAACAAAATTTTTATACTGCGATTTTTCTAAGAGCGACCCTCAAGGCCACTCCAATCCCATCTTCGCGATGGAATATGTCACGGCATTTCGCGTCTTTCTCAGTCGTTCCGATAGATTTCGCACGATCGCGACCGTATGAAGCAGTGCTTGCGATCATGCGACTTCTACCGGCAAGACCGAGAAAAGACGCGAAATGCCGTGACATATTCCATCGCGAAGATGGGATTTGAGTGGCCTTGAGGGTCGCTCTTAGAAAAATCGCAGTATATGTCTATCAATCCAGTCAAACCTCAAATGGAATGCCCTCTTAAATGAATTGAACACAAAATTAAGTTCATTATGCTACGCGTTGAGAATTCTTTCAATTTCCGTCAGCCTTTCATACTGCTCGTTGTGTATATTTTGCCAATGTTCATTCCCGCCTGAGATATGGCATAATATTCTGGGGAAACACATCTTGTAGCTCCCAGACTTCCAGATTACAAAATAGAATTGTACGAATAATAAGAAAATCCAACCCACGTGATTCTTGTAAGTCACTCTTTATTAATCTAGGAATTTTACCATTACCTTGTCTCCTGATTTACGAATCAGTAGTTTTTGTCAAAAATGACTTACTTAAGGGAGGGAATATATTTTCAGCAAAAGCCGATGTCTATAAGTATAACACACGACGTAGTAATCATATTCATCAGATGGCAGTATCAACAGCTCACTACAAAAAATTCACCTACAATTCATGTACATTACTCTACAACACTTAGCCAGATGACATTAAACGATTAAATTCGATAGAAAAGTTTAATCTCCCAAGTCCCAAGTAAAATCTTTTCTGGTGCATAACTGTTTCTATACAATTTGAGACAATACCGAACATCAAAAGGAAAGTAACATTAATTTTAACAATGTAGTTAATGTAATTATTTATCATTTGTATTGTATAATTCAAAAGAACCTGTAACATATTGTACCACAGTTTCTGGGTTGATGGCCCCCATCTCGATCAGGTTTTTCGTCCAGTTTCCCTGATCCTTTGAGCAAATGCTGAGATGGTCCCTTGTCTTGCTTGTGGACATAAATGTAACTTCATTCTTTGTGCACGTCTTCTGAATTTCAGTGGGAAATATAGTTATTCAAATTATCGTTTTCCGTACCATCGCGGAAAAAAGTATTATTCTTTCATGAAGAACATGATGAGGGTTAAGGGCACAAATTTATAGCTAATTTACCATTGAAAATGTATTTTATTATATAGGAGTAAATATTTTGTTAACAAAACTTGAAAAAAAACCGCTCTTTTTCTTCGTATTCAAAATTCGACTTGAATATGGTTTAGGATAGAGATCACAGAATTATGAAAACGTGCACAAATTTCACTTCTTTCCATAGCTCGTCACAGTATTTAACGGTTTTTGACGTAAATAAATAAATAAAAGACCTGATATCACGCATGGTTTCATTCTCCCCTCCACCCCCGCCGTTTCAGAGCAGCCGGGCAAATTGCTGAGATCAACAATACGTGGAAGCCAGATGTGGGTCGCCCGAGTAATAAGTTTTAGTTGTAGCCCTTGAGGCCTTGCAAGTTGGATATCCCTAGTCTAGAAAATCAAATTCACCTAAGAAGACAATGGGCACTGAGAATAGTGATACTTATGTTATGAAGTCAAAATAAAAAAGTTTTATGGTTTCTTCATCAAGAACATCTGGTTTCTTCAAGTCGTAGGAAAAAATAAAAAATCAAACAAAATTTAATGATCTTGTTACAAAATTCGTTGTTAATGGAATGAAATCCTAATCAATTACATTTATAATTGCATGAAGAAATATTAATGATACAATATTTGAAAAACTAGTAGTGTTGAAAGAAAACGTGTCCTTCGTATACAACTGTAAATCATAAACAAGTTTTGAGAAATAAATTGTGCAACTGGATTACTATTGGTTGTATTTTGTATTTTCAAAAGTATTTTAAAATACTATTTTGTATCTAAAATACTTTTATGGAAGTATTTTGTATTTGGTATCTGAAATACTTTCAAGGAAGTATTTTGTATCTGAAATACTTTTTTCAAGTATTTTGCCCAACTCGGGGCACGTCGCAATATAATAAAATTTTTCAAGGCCGTCGCTGGGCGCACAAAAAGATCCGGCGGGTCGCATGCGCCTTGTAGGGCTCTAGTTGGAAAGCCCTAGTTTATGCGCTAGTGTTCACAGACGGACGTTTGGAAAGAAACCACTTTTTCGATATCAGGGGACCCAAAAACGTGTATTTTCGTTGAAATCTCGAAATCGATTTTACGAAGCATTAGAGAGTTAGGTTAACTGGTCCACCGTTTTTAAACTAGTTCTAAAATGTTATTTTCTTGATTTTTACACGTGATATTTTTTGAAACAGCAAGGAGTCGCATGATCGCCCGCACTGCTCGAAATAGTCACGATCATGCGAATCCTAGCGATACAACCGAGAACGACGCGAAATACCGTCAGATATTCCATTTTGATGACACCCCCCCACGCGCCAAGAAAGAAAAACCGAAGTGTACCAGTGCCCTCTGGAATACAAAGCCTGGCGACGATTTTGTGACGTAAGCACGAGTAGGCCCATGAAGAGACTCTCCGGCCGGATACTCCGTGTGTTATGCGTGTTGCTATGTTGTGTTAGTTGTGATTTTTCAGCAATTTTATTATTTTTATTTACGGAAATTTGAACTTGGTAAGTACAATTTATTAACAGTAGTTTCTGATTAAGTTCGCTTTACGTCTTAGATCTAAAATTAAGGCAAATATAAGCAAATGATATATTTGTGCTTCAATTTGTAAAAATGTGTTACGAGGCTTTTAGGTTATTGTGCATATTGGTCATACAGGATACATTTAGGACTTAAGTAAACATATGTTAAAAAATTCGTTACTATTCAAACCCTCATTGTTTCATTTACAGCTCATCACAATAATGCCTTTCAAGTATTGTGTACCCAATTGTAAAGGCAACTACCGAAATGGCCGTGCTGTTAGCGTGTTCAGCTTTCCCAATGAGAAAGAGCCAAGGAGTGCGTGGATCAAAGCTATTCGTAGAGAGAAAACTTTCATACCCAACAATAACTCAAGGATAGGTATTTAAAAAATGCTTTAAACTTGCAAACGTTGGTGATAGTGATAGTAATAGTTGTGGTAATAGTTATTGAATTGTTGCAAAATGGATTCAATCTTTGCCTCATCAACAATTAATATGGTCTCATCCACATATTTAGCACAAAATATTTCATTTTGTCTTAAGATGACTGTGTCTGCTGAATAACCGATTCAGAAAAGAGTGGGTCATGGGTCCACTCATGGGTCCACCTATTGGAGTCCCCTGTTTTTGTTTGTAACAAGAATCACGGAACTTGAAGAATTTGTTATTCAACATTAATCTACTTGCTAGCAGGATCTCCTCATTCGGTATTTTAAATGAATTTTCCTTATCAAGTTTTTCGTTCAGAGCTTCAAATATTACGTTATGTGTGATGTCTTATGTGTTTTAATATATACATAATTGTTACGTGATATCTCAGCTCGAAATCTAGCCTGCAGCATGATTCTGCTTCCGTACTTTTCTTTCCCAAAATATTTTAAATCGCCTATTCTGTAAAAATAATGTTTGTGTGTATTAATGTAGGATTATGTATGCATATGTATTGAGAAACTACTTAAATATTTTTGTTGTGTTACACAAACTATCTATTGAGTAATATATGTAAATTGTGACATGATTTTCTTCAAAATAAATTACTATTTCTAAAATTAATCAAAGTGTATTTTTATTAACTTCTGATTTTAATTTCGTTGATAGTTGTAGGAATTTTTTTTTCTTTCAAAGAAACATTGTCCGGAAATAAAAGCAACATATTTCTAAAAATATGAATCCTTCAATTTTCGTTACCCAAATCTATTGGTGGAAAATGAAGTGCCAGGGAGTAATATATTGTGAAATGCTGTTGCTATTAAGTTCCGCATAGATCGCAGGCCCACGGCGGGGCTGTTGGGCCTACTCATCGTGACGTCATTGGCAAGATGGCTGCCCGTCGCCAGGCTTTGTATTCTAGAGGGCACTGAGTGTACTCCCCAAGGGTCGATTAACGGAGGATTACCCCCCAGCGCAAAATACCCCCCCCCCCCATGGAGACGCATTACGTCAATTAAGACGAAAAAAAGGCCAAGAAACCAACATGTTTATGCCATCTCACAGAATATGTTTAGCACTAGCGTTTAAAGAAAATATTTGGAGGAGTTTTTGAGAAGATCTTGTTTTTGTAATTTTTTTAAATTGCACATATTGTACACAATATTTCACGAAAACTACTAAAATTTTCAAAAAAATGTCCATGACAATGAAAGAACTAATTATGGACAACGAATTTTATTTGAAGTAAAATCTCTATCTTCAATTTTGTAGTTGTAGGAAGACGCCGAAAAAATTCAAACTTTTGAAATTTTCGAAAAATTCAGAGTTAACTGTGAAAATCGGACCTATGTCACCTGTTTAAGTGTATTTCACCGTGTTCTTACAAGAAATTTAAAGAAAAAAATTGGAGCCGCTTTTGAGAAAATGTCCCAGGGGCTTCATGTAAAGTGCCCTCGATTTTTGAAGAAAGTTTTTGAAAATCTCTGAGCATCAACTCGAAACAGATGGACAAAGGTTTCTTCAATTTGGAAACAATCCTACGCATGGTTTAGCGTTATAGGGGCACAAGTTTGAAATCTCCCTTCTGGGAGGTGCTTAGATTCGTGGGCTTCTCCCACCGCTGCTACTGTGCCAGATTATCTGAACCTGCTGCGCGCACACAATTCGTCACCCTCCCCCAGCAAGCAGGAGCTATAAGTCATCAATATCACTGTAGCCTTCGCTGTGTGACGTCATTGTCATCCTCAGAGGAACTGCCCCGTAAAGAAACGATAACATTGTCCACTTTTGCTTTCGTCGTCATGTCTGTTTTCATATATTCTTCTTCGATTTTCTTAACGTGTTCACAACACTTCTTCCATTGATTTGGGCAATATTCAGAAAATAATATTCGGCATACATTTTCTTTAACTTGTAGAGGGGTACCGATGCTTTCTTTAGTAACATGATTCTTAATGGAACTCCAAACTAATTCGATGGAATTGAGATCGGAATGGTGAGGAGGGAGCTTGATTTTCAGGTTATATTACCTGCAAACGGTTGTCCTAGTGTTTAGAAACAAATACACACAATATTACACCTGTAAACTTCAATTGAAATTAGGCCTACGCTAAGACACGCCACACTGCACAGCACTTGAAGACGAAAGGGACAGGACTGAGGACCAGGGGCGATGTTTCCTATACATATATTTCTTTTACTGAATCATAATATCTTAAGAGTCAGCGTTTGTGCTCTGTCAGCTGGGAAGTGAGCGATTGATGGTGGAAGTCACCCCGCCTCGCGCATACACTTTCGAAGGGAGCCTTCTGTCCTGTCGGGGTATAGTAGTGATCACAGACGGAGGATGAAACGCGGACGTTTTGAAGAAAAAAACAACGAACACTTCAAAAATCGATTACATAACTTATCCTATACCATGTTTATTACTCCGTATATACGTATGTATACGAAAAAAATAACTAGTGGTGCTACAGAATGGCAAAGACTTTCCCGTATTAGTTTTCTATTTCCTTGGATCTTCGCTAGCTATTCGGAATTGCCACAAACTCTTTCTTGCCAGCTGTCATCTATCACCGCCAGAAGTACATTTTTTTTGTCATTTTCTTAATTTTTCGGTTTCCTATTGGTACAACGGAAACATTAATTTTAGAATATTAAAGAACACAAAAACATGGCAATTTTCTTTTAAAAATGATGTGCCGTTTAAGAAAAAATGGCGTTTAAGCGCTACTAAAAATGCGAAATTTGAAGCTCATTTTCACAGACAATGTTTGAGTTTTCAAAATATTTTATTTGAAGCACATACAGTCACAAATATAATAATGTTTACAAATTGCTGGTAATGTGCATATTAAAGATGTGAGATAACTTAAAAAAAAAATTACAATTTTGTAATTTTTGAAAAAAAAAACTCAAAATAAACTTTACGCTATACTAAAGAGTGTAATTAGCACTATCCGTTACAAAAGTTTGAAGAAAAAAATTGCAGCCATTTGTAAGAAAATGGCGTTTGAGCGTTTCTGAAAATGCGAAATTTTGAGCTACTTTTCACAGAAAACGGTTGTGTTTTCGGGAAACTTTACTTGACATTATTTAAAGCACATGTACTTGCAAATATAATAATGTCAACAAATCGCCGCTAATGTAAATATTATCGACGTGAGAAACATGTGAAAAAATGTACATTTGTGTAATTTTTGAAAAAAACAACCGATAGACTAATATGGCTTTTATGTCATCTGATAGAGTACATTTACCGCTATCCTTACCAAAAGTTTAAAGAAAAAATTTGGAGCTGTTTTTGAGAAAATCTTGCTTTTTTAATTTTTTAAAATTGCACATATTGCACACAATATTGCACGAAAACTACTAAAATTATGAAAAACATTTACATGACCTTAAAGAAAGAACTCACTATGAAGAAAAAAATTTATTTGAAGGAAAAATCTCGATCTTCAATTTTGTAGTTCCAGAAAGACGCCCAAAAATTTTAAACTTTTGCAATTTTCAAAAATTCAGAGTTATCCGTGACGATCGGACCTAAGCCATGCAAATAAGTGAATTTTACTCTATTCGTACAAGAAATTGAAAGAAAAAATTTGGAGCCGTTTTTGAGAAAATTTTGAAAATCCCCGGGGGGTCTTCATATAAAGTACCCCAAAATTTTGAAGAATCTTTTTCAAAATCTCAAAGCTTCGACTAGAAGCAGATCGACCGGGGAATATCCATTTTGGAAGAAATCTTACATATGGTTTAGGCGCTAGCAGTGTTCACAGACGGACAGACAGACAGACAGACGGATGGACGGACAGACGGACGTTTTCCTTTCAATTGATTTTTGGGTATCAAGGACCTAGAAAACAGGGTTTCTGGCTACACCACGTGTTAGGGGATTTTTTTCTTAATTTAGCAACTGGTTTTATCCACTTTTTCCTTTTAACGGCCCGGCAATTAATTTTTTTCCGCTGAAAATTGGCCATTTTTCTCGCGCAGCATTACATAACTTTCCCTATACTCCGTGTATACGTACGTATACGGGAAAGTAAAAACGGAAAGAAATTAGTGGGTTGTAGCGCCCCAAGCGGTACTATTCACTATATATCGCATGTTGCTGCCCATCTTTATATCACTGTATCAATTTCTTTGCCATTCAGAGTATTTCTATAGTCGCCATTTGAATCGACGTCAAAACATTTGGTTATGTATGTTATGTATTTGTACGAAGTGATTGCGACTGTCGTTTGCATTGCAAATATTGTCTAAGCGAGTTCGCCAACGAATGCTTTGTTGAATTTTGATCGAAACTTGTCGAATTGTACTTGTTATCTCTAGATGTAAAGTGTTTTGTAGGTTATCAGTGGTTGACGTGTTTTGTTACGTTATTAGTGGTTAATGCGAAACTCTGGCGTACATTAGCTAACGTGGATTAATTTTTGTATTGTACTTATCAATATTGAAGCTGTTAATTGTTTCTTGGGTACCAGCTAGTTCCATGAAATTTGTGTGATATCAAATTTTGTTGCTGGAACTTTTGTAATTGTTAATTTGCGCAATATATTGCGGTTTAGAATGGATGCACAGGTTCTTCAAGAAAATCCCCAGCCTTTCTCACGCTCCGAACGTGTGGAATTGTGGTTGAAACATACTCAAGAGTTCTATCAAAGAAACATTGGAGAAAATACTGGAAAAAGGAAACGTATTCCAAGCATTGATGACTTGGCAAATTCAGATGTTGAAGATGATGTGGAAAGGTATTCTGATGATCTTATTATTTGGGAACCTCAAACCTCGGGACGTCAAGCAGAATCTAGAAAACAATATAAGTGGAACCAACTTCCCCTTCTGTTTAAATGTGAATGGTTGAATTGTTCCCATGAAAATACATCTCTTGAAGATTTTGTGAAGCATGTCAGTTATCATATTCTGGAAGGGAATATTATATCTGATGATAAAAATAATGGTAAGTTAATGTGCTTTATGTATTGTGTTCAAGTGCATCTGAGTTAATGTGCTTTATGTATGGTGTATCAAGTGCATTGGTATCTTGAGTGCATGTGTTGTTTCACCTGACACAAGACAGAGAAAAGTTTGGGGTGCCAACCTCCAGTAATGGAGACAGCACATCTAGAAGATGAATGTGCTTTATGTAGCATTTTAGGCAAGAAACATCTGAAAGAAGATTCTCTACCCTTTCACAAGCTTGTTTTAAAAAATTTATTTTATGATTAAAAACTGTGCGTGATCTTTACAATGAAAAAAGGAAGTTATTTAATTGTATTTTATTTTACTCTATAACAGATTTACTTCATACATGAGTGATGTCTTTCTCATTGTGAACCATATTTTATTTTACTCCATTGGTTTGATTAATTTATCAAACGGGCAATTGCCAAATGCAAAAACAATACACACACCAACAAAAAACAAAAATCTCACCACAACCTACTCCACATCATAACTCTTCAAAACCACACAATTTCACATCACATCACATCACATCATCACAAATACAGTTTTAAAAAAACAATAAAATAAAACATACAAATCACTTAAAATTGACAATCCTCATTTACAACTCGTAATCCCAAATACATAAAACTAAAATTAAACAAAGTCAATCAATATCACTTCTTTGGCTAATTTTTTGAAGGCACTTTTTGACAGAGCACAATAGATATTATTGTTATTTGCTATCCTACATGTTTTGTTAATTAGAGCTTTAAAAGACAATTATTCCAGCAAATGATTGTGCATATAATGCTTTATTATTACTTCTGAGACTTCTCTGAGGAACCTTCAAATAAGCCTTGGATAGTAATGTAGGACAATCAATATTATTATTAAGGAGATTACAAAATAACAAAAAACTCTTTTAAATCATGATAAGAGGAGAGAGAGCTAAAATTTAACAAATTTGCAATCTGTTAATAATCATGAGTTAGCCTCAGCAATGGCAGTCTGAACTTGTATGCAACAAAATTGAAGAATTTATGCTGGATGGACTGAAGTTTGTTTACATAAATTTTATTAGAGGGTTACCATGCTGGAGAAGCATATAGTAAAGTAGGTCTAATTAACAATAAATATAATATTTTATAAGTTTCAGTATTTGTAAACTGTGGTCATCTTCATCATAAATCCAAGCATGCGACATGCTTTGTCTGCTACATGTTGGATATGACTATTGAATTAAAGTTTTGGATCAAAAATAACTCCCAGATCTTTAAAAGTAGAGATTGAATTTAACAAATATCCATCCAGCACGTATTTGTGAGGAACAGTATTACTCCCTTGAGAGTATATTTCCATACTGTTGGAAAAACTCCTTCCTGTATGGATTTATTATAAATAAAATGTAAAACTAGGGAAGTGTTGCAATTCACCAAAAAACCTGGGGGAATACCATCCAGTCCTGGTCCAATCTTCATATCCAATCTCTTGATTGCCAAATGTACATCATATTGGCTAACATACATGAGGCCTGTATTTATAACAGAGTTTTCATAGTGATTTTTCAAAAGAACATATGATGACTGAGGGAGATGCACAGATAAAAAAAATAAATAAATAGGTTAAAGTAGGGTGTACGGTACATCCTTAGAGAAGTGATGCGAAATGAATAAAACTTACTGATAGGCGATTTTCATGGCTCATAAACTTTTTAGTCGCCCTCATACGCTTTGTCTCCGCCGCATTATAATGCTAAATTACTTTCAAAGGCAAGTTTTCTCGCTTCGCTCACCCAGATCCAAATCACAGCGAGGCTCGGGCCTTCGGCCCTCGCATTCACTATAAACAACCTTGAGTCTATCCACCGCATAATTACCAATACACTTTTATAAAAAATCACTTAAGAACTTTATTAGAAAGCCTCTAGTATTTAAACTGCGTAGTTGTAAACACATGAAGATGCGCGAAATGCTGATTTGAACGACTTCCTTAAATGGTACCGTACACTAGACTTCAGCCAATAAATAATAATCAGCAAATAAGTCAACAATTTCATGCCCATTATCAGCCTTTTTGTCATTAAAAACATTCAAGTTTGGTAACTCTTTTGTATTCCTCAAAAAATTTGTAAATTTCAAAAATGATTTTATACTTATTTCGGTTTTTAGTCACATTAATGCAATTCATATAATCTTCTCTAGATATTATTGTGCATCATTTTCTAAGATTAGAAAATTAAATAATGCAAATCATTAAAACTATTTTTAAATTCCACATGTGTGTAATATTTCAATGTATGTAATTTAATCAAATTACTGGAATACCAAAGTGGGTATGTAGATATTGGTATAATATAGTTAGGAACATATGTATCAAGAAGATCAAAAATTTTCTGTTAAATCAATGATCAATGTATAACTTTAGGGGGTTCGCCACAAAAAAGATAAACCAATAATACGATATCAAAATCCGATTTATTGCTACATAATCTGCTTTAGAAAAATTATATTTAGCTTTAATTTCATCAAGAATCTGCATACATTTACCATACCATATCATATGTTTACGGAGAAACCAAATTTCAAGGGCCGGATTATAATAATCACAATTTGCTAGTGGACAGTCAACTTTCCATGTTAAATTTTCCATATCATGCAAAAAAATCAGATCTAAACTCTTATCTTTATTCAAAATTTTAATAAATACAATTTAAAAATAACAGTGTATCTTACATACCTAATTTGGTGGGCAAGGGATGGGAATATTGAGAATTGAAAGAAACAGTTGACACTCATTGTACAGGATTGTTACACATGAAAGTTGCCTGTTTGCTTTTGTATCTGCAAATTGGCATGTTCTGTTATGGAAGATTTGATTGATGAAATGATGATGTCGAATGATGTGGAAGGCACAGTAGTAAAAGAAAGAAATGATTTGATCCCGGCAGAGTCAAAAACAATTGTATGATGAACTTCTGCAGAACTTCTGCAACTGGAGAGTTAAAATTTGGAAGATATTTTGTCAATAAAAAATGCTTATGTGTCCTTTCCCTTCCTTTCTGTGATCTTTTGCAGTTTGTGTTTGAATGGGACAGCAATGGTATTATTGACTGAGGGACATAGAAAACACACTTCCCTTTCACAAATTGCAACAGACAATTGATGGGAAGAAAAAAACAACAGCTAGTGTTTAGATATGTTATTGCTGCAAGGTCTTCATGACGGCCCATTCTTTGAAGCTCTTAAATTATGTGAGGTAGTAGCTGTGGGGTTAGGGTTGCCCTATGTCCTGAAAGAAGCAGGATATGTCTTGAATATTGACATGTGTCCTATTAACCCTCTCCAGATTGTTATTTCTGCCAGATGCCCTGATTTTTTTATTCTATAATTTCATATAGTCCTATAAAAGAAAGGCATTTGGGGACATCTTGAGAATTAAGGCAATGCAGCTACATAAGACATTGCAAGCTGCTAATTCCTTTAAGTAAAAATTGTTGTTTTTTTTCCAGTGCTATCCGAGAGCTGAAAAGTAGATAGAAAAAGGTAGTGCGTATTTTGAATCGAAGTGCATATGATTGATTGATTGTTAGTGATTCTGGGCACGTCAACTGCTAAGATAATTAGTCCTGTAAGTGTAGTGCATGTTTTTCCTTGGGCGGTGGCGGTGGTCTTCCCCTTTTGGAGAGCGAGATTAGCATTGACCTACTATGGGCTGTTATGGAAGTAGCATTAGTAGCATTATATAAGTAAAAAAAAAAAATTAAAATAAGAGTTTCAAAGTTTTTCATGTATTCTGAGCATTTAATGGGAATATTATTGAAAGAGATTTTTAAGTAACCATTTCAAAATGAAATGAAAGTGCTTCTAAACTTAGACATTCAGAATGACATTAGACTCCTTGTTGTATATTAGGTGGTTTCTAATGATTGACAAAGTTTTTTCTCATGATACTTTAGTGAATACTAGGTGATGCTTATTGAAAATATTGCATTTTTATTTTATTTTATTGCCAGTAAAAGGAAATAATGATGACCGATCAATTTAAATTATTAAGAGAAGACACAAGTTTGGCTTACTATAAAAACAAAACATAAGTGTCTGCAATTTAAAAAATATAATTACATTTTCCAAATAGTAATTGAAATGTTTTGGAAATTCTTAAGGTTTTAATTACTGAAGTATGTGGGCAAACAATGTGCCGTGAATCACTGAGCAAACTGTGCAGGAAGTGCTGTGAAAAAGGCCTCCAGATTGTATTGCATCCACTTAACCAAATAGGATGAACTGATCTTGTGCCCTCGTGCTCCACTTTGCTCAAACAAGAATGAATCTCTGATCAACTTAAAATCATTGTTTTGCTCAAGTCCAGATTTGTCCACATTCTTGAATTCATGCTACTTGTAATTTGTTTACATGTTTATTGCTTTTAAATTTGATTTAAATTTATGGTGCACCCTTCACCTATACATGTCTTTTGACATCTCCCAGACGTCACGATGGAGAATGGCCTTACCATTTTTTGACGTCCCAGAGACGCAAGTGTGTCGGGTCCCACACAGTAATCGAATAACTGAAAATGGAGTTTTACGCAGAATGACTGTAACATATTTCTATTTACGGCATATTCTGGAATGTATCCTGACAATGTGTTGGGATTTGGTGTTCTCGTTCGTAGACCTTCCATAATGTTTAAATTTGAAGTAGTACTGAAAAAAGAAAGTAGCACACTGCATTTAAATCTGAGGGGGAGGCTAGTGCAAAGGGCAAAAAAGCTGAGGTGAATGGGTTAAAGGGCTTATTTCTGTGTCACATGCTGTTCTGCAGTTTTTGACATTCTAATGGGAGTCTCAAGTACTTTTGCCTAGTGATTTTAAGAAATTTTATATGTACTTTAAAATGATGGTAATTATATAATGTATTGTTTTTTCTTAGATATATTTGTGTGCCTGTGGAAAACCTGTGAATTTCAGTCACCAAGTGATAAAGAATTTGTGAGACATGTGAATTTCCATTCTTACCACACCAAGTTGCTGACCATTGGTGAGAAAATGGTGGAGTTATTGAAAATGCCAGTAAGCATTTCTTCATTTTATACTGGAAATGTGATTAGAGAATTGACAACAAAACCCTTTAAAAGGTTTTAGATGTAAACGGAATATAAAGAATAGGGATGCCTAAGAATAATCCAAGATGCCTAGAAAATTTTGAAATTAGGGTTGTGAATAACCGAAGTGCTTAGAATAATGACAGCAGATCCCAACTGAAGTTCTTTTTGAGAAAAATTAATTTTTCTATTTTGTTCATGGTTACGTACACTTCAGACGAATTTTTGAAGGTGGAATTTGAGGGTTTTGTCATAACCCAATTAATTTGATATTTCAGCAATTGATAGATATATGGCAGGAGCTTACTGTCATACTTCTAACTGAAAATGTAAGGTTGGTTGGCGATTGCTGTTATTATCCTGAGCTCCTCCATTGAAATATATGGTGTTTATTTGTGTGCAGGGGAGGTATTCCAGGGAAAGTAAAGTCTTCCCTACAATCTACTGATCTGTCTTACTCATTTTTTCTACATCCTCTAACTTGCTCTTGTGGTATATTTCATTTCCACAATTCCATGAGACCCATGGTTTTAGGTCATGATTGCACAACCCCCTACACTCACCTACCAAATAATGCCAAAGGGAATATGTAAGGGTCATACCGTGATAAATATCGTGGATATATAGAGGTCTTCTTGGTATGCCTGCTGGCTCTCTCTAGCCTGTTAAAACTGCTCCAAAGAAGCCTAAAGGCCCATCTCAGCATTTACCTCTTAATTTACAAGTTAGGGACTGTGAATGATTTTGGCTCTTAATTAGCTATTGCATTGAATAAAGCAATAGCTACCATGCCACAAAACCTATGAAGAAAACTCCCTCATCTTCAAGTTAATAACCTCCTTTTGAAGTCTGTTAATAATGTCCTCCATTTCAAGTCTACTTTTGAAGTTGGTATACAAGCTTCTAATCTGCCCAAGTTGTATGTAACACATGAATCCATTAGACATGGTTAAAAAAGAAAATAACAATAGTAACAACAACTACAACTACAACTTTTTTTGATATTAGGAAGTCTCAAAACAGATTTTACCCTTAAAATTTCAATCTTGATTTTTTGGACTGTATTCGATATTTCTTCTGTGTACTATCAAACCAAAGAAAGTAAGAACAGAGAGGAAAAAATTCATTGAAAAATTTACTGCGGGCTTTGGAATAGAGATGGCCTTAATTATTGTGTTGGTGTCTGTGGTGTTGGGAGTATAATATAACCTATTGGAAACCAAAACCATTAACATTAGTGAGAATAACAAGGAGACTAAAGTCTCAAACTTCAATGCTTTTGAAAATTATTGGTTTAATACTGCTTCTAGAATTTATTTGATAATTGTTGTTCGGCATAATCTCACAGTAGTAAAAAACTTGAATGTCATCAGTGTCTTAAGTTGTATTTTAAAGTAAATGTTTTCAAGAATGTTTGTGAAACCATTACAAGGTTATAAATGAAGACAATCCAATTTGCCATTAAATGGATGTTTAAGGGGAGTAATATTTACAAAATTGTTTGATTTTCTTAATATAAGTTGTAATGAATGCAGATTATCATTTCAGAAATGCTTGGGAAATCCTGAACAACGGAGTGTGCTGCCTAGTTTGCCAACGGAGTTTTCATGTGAGTGGGAGGATTGTGCCCGTGTCTTCAATAATTCACAGATGTTTTTCTTCCACGTTGCTTCACATTTGACATGCTATAAAGGCCGAAGGTCAAATGTTGAGAAAATTCGAGATATTCGTTGTGGCTGGCTGGGTATGTAAATTTGTTTTGACAAGTCTTTTGTTGGTTTCTTAGTACTCTGAAATTTGAATGAGACTCTCCAAAGGCAATTTTTTCAAGAATTCATATAAAAATGAACTATTCATAGGATTGTGGTTTATTTGAATCACTTACTTGTGAAGATGGTGGGATCCAGAATTCTCAACCAGTGTAAAAGCAAACACGGCAATCAGTCTAGATGTTAATGCTTAAATTGTTCAATTTATGAATCACTATTAATTCATAATTGATATTATTCTGGGTTTTAGTTTACAGAGAGGTATCTTGTCGAACTTCTGTACCTTTATTTTGTACATTATCTGTTTATTTTTCTCCTGTGTATAGAATTTCTGAGAAGCAAATATTATTAGGGCATGCCACTGAAATAGAATTTTGAAATTGAGAAGTTAGGAGTGTTATAAAAAGTTGTCTCGATGTGTTGTTTTGGAAAATATATTTGCCAACTTATTCAAATTTCAATTTGCTTGGTAAATTGGTAATTGAATAGGTTATTACAGAAACCTATCAAATGCCTTATGTCATGATAAAATTGATTTTAATTGTTTTTCACCATTGTCCACATTGTTTAAAAATCTGAAAAAAATGCATGTTATAGAATGTTATAAGACATATTATAGGGAAAAAACTGAAACACTACTCCGTTATCATGTCGAAAATCAATTTCAAAAATGTATTTATTTATTAATTTTTTTAATGTGGCGCTAAAATTAGTTGACAAAAAGACCTTCAACTTCACCTATTTTTCTCCAGCTCTTCAATTTTTTCAGCCTGATACGTGCAATATAAGATGAGAAAAAAATAAAATATGAAAAACATGTTTCTCATAGTATCTGTGCAACAGATTGCCCTAGAAGGGTGATTTTGAGGGAAATTTGTGACATTTTTTATTCTCTTTCACATGAGTATCACGATTATCGATTTGGTTTGGGGCCACTTTTTACCCTCTTATTTGGCTATACCCTTTCCTTTTAACCCTGCAGTAGTCGCATGCGAACAACCACTAAAATCAGGATGTCACATGCAATCCAAGCTACTTTGGAGGGTTATCAGCACCACCTCAGGGGTCGATTAGGTTACACGTTCGGGAAGGATAAGGAAGTGTCTCTGTGATCTCTATCTGCACTTCTAAAAGTAGTGAGATTGTTGTTCTCAATTTGTCAGGAGCATCTGTTGAGAGTGGCATTTTGAAGTTTCATGTCGAGTTCTGAAGATGAACCTTTACGTAGGAGACACAAAGTTTGTTGTGAAGAATCAGTGCAATATCACACGTAATGCCGGGGTAAAGGGCGAGGCATATGTTTCATACACCAGAAAAAAGCTGTCATGCATGAAGGCATGTAAATGCAATATTAAATGCTTTTCATATATTAATGAAATAGTGATAATCAAGACCTGTATTTATGTATATTCTCTAGAGAAGATGTAAGGAACAGTACCCAGAAGATAAACTAGGCCATGAGAATAATCTTGAGGAATCTGAAGATGATAATAACATATCTAATAAGAAAAATCACTCATATGTTTATTATTTAAAGATAAATGGGACTTTAAAACCAGTTTGCAAGAATGTTTTTCTGGAAATTCATGGCATATCACGAGACTGATTAAGTAGGATTTGTTAAAAATAGTTATTGCTTAAAAATTAGTCCCATTCTGATGAAAGGGGCAAAAGCAGCAGTGGTAATGCTATGTCTGGAGCTATTTGTATTTATATGTGTCACTTATCTCACTTTCATAACTAAAATAGGAAGTAACAAGAATTTGTTTTACTCAATGTTACAAAGCACTTCCATAATATTTTGGTTATCTTCAAATATTTCATTAGATGTGTTTGTTCTACATTTTATAGTCCTTATTGTAGGTATCAACTAACAAAAAGAAGATAATAGTATTTAGTGAAACTGAGACCTTATGTAGTTAGCTATGTACAATTTTATGACAAAATTTTGCATTGACCAACCAGAGATGGTTCAAGGAAGCTTGAGTTCAGGAATATGCTCCTCTTTGCCAGGGGGTGAAATCAATTGCATTACCTTTAATGACTGTCAAGATAGAACCAAAATGCTCTGAAAAGCTGATGACACAGATTGATACTTTCAGAATATAATAAAAGAACTTTATTCAGTGTACAGTAAATTTGAAGGAAGGTATCTTTAGCATTTCACAAATTTAAATGAAGTGGAAATCTACTGAAGTGATTGGTCAAAATTTAGTTGGTTTTAATTAAATAAAAGTAATCGGTACAGATTTTCAGACCATTGGAGAGGATTCCACAAATCTGAACGCTGGTTGGGCATATGTTTCTTGCACTGGATTGAGCTGCAGCTGTCTCTTAAACTGATCTGGTTAGTTTGTACTGTCCACATAAATGAGTGACCATTAGGGTATTTAATTACAGCCCTAGTTGACAGAACATAACAGCAAATGGACAGGAGTAATTAGTCAGAGTCCTACACCTTGCCTTGGAACTGGATATCAATCTATCAACTACACACTCAATTGGGAAACCTCTTATTCCAAAAATTCTTGTTTGTAGTTTTGTATCAATTGTTCAATGGTGTGTGGGAGTAAGGATATTGTTTTGCCAACTATAAAGTGCAGCATTATATCTTTTAGTGAAGTGATAATTCAGAACTTCCCAAATCTCATCCCAAAAATTATTCACTTGCGAAGTAGAAATGATGTCTTCACCAGCTCTCTTTATGTACTATCCAGGATAACACCTGCTTTTGTGTCAAATGCTGCTTCTCTTTTAGCACTTTTGTTGTTGGTCAGACATTGACTATGAGTCTGCTTTGACTTGTGATCTAACAAAGATGATATTAAGTTCATTGATGAGTCAATTAAGTATTGAATTTCCCCTACTGTGACACCTTTCATGATCAAACACTTAAAAGGTGAGACAAACAGTTGACAGAAGCAGCAGGCGTAATGTACCCTCATGAAAAGAGAGGAGGATATCAGAATTCAAGAAATGAGCAGAGCATTAATGTCAAAAAGTGAACCCAAGCTAGATTTGGAACAAATTCCAGTGTTTTTTCAGTTTTGTTTATCCTTCTAAATTAGTTAAAATGTTTTGACTCATACAGAAATGAAATTTTATGTTAAGTAAAATATATTTTGTCAAGAGAAAGAGGTTCTGTTATTTTAACTTTTATATGTTGAAGATAAGTGATCAAGTCATCTGTCATTATTTTTAAGAGCATTTGGTTAATATTGTGAAAGAAACCAAGATTTACCAAGATAAATGATATCGTAACAGAAAAATGATAGCAGTTTTGAATTCCTTGCAGAAGCATATTTTTGACCTCTCCCTCACTGTTGTAATTGGCAAAAAAATGATTTGTGAGCCTTTCAGTGACATGCCTTATTATATTATGTCAGTGTTTACACATGTATGAATATGAATGCAAACAACACCAGTTCAATTGTCCCCGCCCCCCCAAAAAACAACAAAAAAAAAAACACACCCACACAATAAGAATTCCAGTAGTGTTACTAATCTGGATCAACTTACTTGAAGTTGTAGAATTGGTGTGTAATGGTTAATTTCTGGTTTGTTTTGTAGTTTTGTGCTCAACTCTAACCAGAAGGGAGACAAACTTTCCCAAACTTACTGCTTCTTTAAAGTTATAATAATTACCTTGTGCTTTGTATTACAATAATCTCATTGAAAGCTATACATTTCTTACGTGATAGTAACTGTTGAACCAATATTATTGGAGGTCAGGTACTATTGAAAATGGAAGAAGAAAGAGAGGGAAGGGAAATAAATTGTAGTGCATTTTCCAAGTATTTATTTTGCATCAAAGCATTGTAAACTTTATGAATTCAACATGCATTATATTCCATTTGGGATAGCTCAGTTTTCCATTGTCATCTGAGATATATAATTCTATATATAATTGTAAACGTACATGGATATGACATTTCATTTATAAGAATATCATCAATTCAAGTAATAATCCCTGTAGCTGACTGGAGTTTATTTGTGCTTATAGTTTGTTTGCATTAGTCCAAACATTGTGTCAACGTTCCTCAAATGAATGAAAGGAACATGCAGTTTAGATAATTTTAATCAGGTTTTTCTTTATTATTAATCAGGTATCTAATTATTAATCAGGTATCTCATTGAAATTTTTCTGGAATTATGACAGGATGCTCTAGGAAATTTTATAGTCTCTGCAAACTATCTGAACACATGAAAGTTCACACTCAAGAGAAACTCACAGCTTGTCCGACATGTGGAGGACTTTTCTCATCTGCCACAAAACTCCATGATCACTGTATGTCCCAAGCTGATCGTAAGTTCTTTAACATACTTTTATTATTATAAAAGATCAATTAATAAATAATACATTGTTATGATTTTTATCCTAACCTGTCTAAATGTCTTTTTGCAGCTAAAGTAGAATTCAGATGTACCTCATGTTTCAAGTATTATCAATCAGAACGATTGCTTCGTGATCACATGCGACGCCATGTGAGTCGCATCAAATGTTCATTTTGTGATATGACATGCCCATCTCCATCATCTTTAAGTCTGCATATAAAATTTAGACATCTGAATTCCAAACCTTTTAAATGCAATGACTGTAATTTTGCGTAAGTGTGGAATTTCACTTAAGTTTAATACTGTAAAAGCAAGTGACTTACTTCAAAATCTGCTAATATTTCAGAGTTTTAACATTGTTACTTGTGTTTGTGTACACAAAATGTGATAACAAACAAACAGAAAAACCTACGTGTAAAAATAAATGTTGCTCAGGCACAAATAGGTGTAATATTTCAATCTCATTAGTAATGCCATCAATGTTTTTTAATACATCATGTTTGTTAATAAGCACCTGATGATGACCTCAAGATGATTTCTAAAAGTTTCTGATCTCATCCAGAAGACGGCTGAATTGTTCCAGTGTTTTCCCTCTAAATGGGCAAAATAAGAGTTGGCATATGGAGGGCGCCAGAGAAATATATGATGGGAGCCATGGTGTTGGCAGATGCCATGGCACCCTTGGGCGCCATGTTGAATAACTGTTCTATAGCTTCATCAAAAGTCATTTCCACCATAACTACTTTCTGCTTGCTCTTCATCAGCATTTCCAAAAATATAAATGTGCTAACAAAGCAAGTTTTGACAGACCACTAGAATCTTTACCGGGATGAATTCTGTTTATTTTTATAATTTGTTAAGAATAAATCTGATTTTACATTCCATTATTGTTTGACATTTTTTCATTGAATATGTTCATTAGAGCTACCCAGAATTAGTTTCTGTGATGCAAATTGTTGATTTGTAATGAAATGTAATGTGAATATCAGAATTGCCTACGTAAATGTGTGTAACTCGCTTTTACAGTACTCAAATTTGAGCGTAATATATTAACATTTTTGTGACAATACTATTCGGAAGCACAATTTGAATGTAATGCACCATGCAATAAAGTTTACAATTTTTATGCTTAAAGGGTGAAGACTCAGAGGGATTTGGAAACTCACTTACGTGTTCATTCACCTGTACCTCAGTTTTTGTGCCCTTTTGAAACTTGTGAATTTTCATGCCGGACTGCGGCAACTGTTTCTAAACATGTGCAAGACGTAAGTGTTAAAATTTATATAATCATGGTTACTTATCCTTCATAATTTTCTATACCCATCCTTGTTGAAATGCATTCTTTATTTCTTTCAATAATATAGGAGTATTTTTCTAAAATAAGAGACAGGAATTTCATTGTTGATGTGGATTAAGGTGAAGTTCCTGTCATCATACTGAGATGGGTAAAAATACCTATTAGATATTTTTGTATAAATTGATAAAAATATGTTGATGGAATAAAATAGGAAAGAAGGGAAAATAGAGGGAAATATAAACAGAAATGAGACTTTGGGGATGTAACACGTTGATAAATAACAATAAAGACATGTTTGTGTAAATATCTAAACTATTAGAAAAATAATTTTTAGTAAATTATTGTGAATGTAAGAAACCTTGTTACAATTGAAAAGAGCATCCTGATAAGCACCGGGCAAGGACAGGTTATCATCGAGTTTAGTGCTATAACAATGCGGAACATGTGAATGACAAAAAAGCAGCTGATCCAATGGAAGAGAATTTTGGGTCAGAATTGCTCTTGGTCTGGTAGGGTTCGGACATGTTGTCATGTCTGGCAGAAGGTTTATTTAGAAAAGTTCTAACTTAGATTTCGTGCGGTTTGGTTGACGGAAGATGTACATCCACAAGTGGTGTAAAATTCCATAAGTTAAAAATAGGTTGTGATTTATAGAAAATTAATAGAAGTATGACATGGACATTAAAGAAATCGTATGCAGATATGAATACAGTGTACAATCCAGAACCTGTGGATTGGATGACACCAAGGGTTGAACAAGTCTTTGCAGCACCAAGAGAGTGGTCTCCATTGCCATCAAGACAGTTATAAATTAATTACAGAAAAGACTTAACAAAAATAATTTGTTCAAGGCCAAGAATGTTAAGTTATTAAGTTAAATTTAAGGAAGTAGATTGCAATTATAAGACAAAAAATAAGTTTGTTTGATGGCCATCAACATAATAGTTAGATGAATAAATATAATTAAAACCAAGTTTGTAACAACTTAAAATTGGAAAGAAGGTGGAGAAAAAAATCTTGCTTTCAAAATGAATTAATAGCAACGGACACATCATGTCGCTGAGTAATAATTCAAGAAACATTGTGTTCTTATTTCTAAATTATCTGATTCAGTAAATCAAACCGAACATATTGTAAAATAGAAATATTTCACCAATAGAATTCTTGTAAGAGTGGTATTTTCAGCCCACAAGAGAGCAAAAGACTAACCCTGAGTTTGTAATTATGAAAAGGCCCAATTTCAAGAATAAAACAGAGCTAGCCAAACAAATTTTTAGAAATACAGGATAAATTGAGTTAAAAGGGGGTATTTTTCTGCATTGTCATAATACCCATTATCAAACGTAAAAATTGAATTTATAAAATCAGTGTTTTCTTTACATATGTTAAAAGAGCATCTTTCAATACATTTATAATTGCAAAAATGTACGTCCTTTTTTCCCCCATCCCCCCCTCTTCATTTTCTTAGTTAATAGAAATTCTATTCTTTATATCCAAATGAAACTTCTGGACTACAACAGTGAAAAATATCTTTGGAGATTATCTTGATAGGAGTAATTTTGTGTGCATTTTTAGAAGTTGATGTTTTGGAAAAAAGAAAAATGAAAAAAAAAATCTTTGAAGGTTTTCAGGTGGTTCATTTATTACAATTTATTTATTTCCTTTTGTGGATAAATTCTTATTTGCCATAACAAACTGCAGTGTGTGTCTCCAAATGGTATTCATTACCATGACAAGTGCTATACCATTCGCTTCTCCAGAAAGTGGGACACTAAGTTTTCCATATAGACTCAGTGGGAGGATATTGGCTGTGGTTGAGAACATCAGAGACCTTGGAGTTATCTTCGACAGTAAACTCAATTTCAGTGACCACATTAATAGCATTGTTAACAAAGCTTGCGATCCTGTGAAACTCATAACAATTTTGATCACTCTACACTATCAATTTTCCCTTTAAATTGCTGGTTAGGCCCATTCTCAAGTAGGTGAAGTTGATTTGGTCTTCCTTCATTGGGAAAGCCATAAATCATCTTGAAAAGGTTTGCTGTAAAGACATTACAAAGTGAAAGTTGAGATGAAAAATTGCGACAATCATCAACCAAGTTTTAATGAAAGACAGTGAAACCTGCCGAAACAGCCACCTTTTTTAAGCGGTTACCTCTCTTAACGGCCATTTTTTTTATGGAACTGATAGATGTTTCCCATTGTCAAATTACTTTGAATAATCACTCACATTTTCAATGCTTCTTTACGTACAGGAATATTTCCAGATATTTTCAAAACAGCAAAAATTAAACCACTTTTTAAAAAAAGGGAACAAAAATGAAATTCAAAATTACCAGCCAATTTCTCTTTTGTCAGTTTTCTCAAAAATATTAGAGGGGCTTTTCTACTCACGAATGGAAACTTTTCTCAGGAAAAACAAAGCGTTTTCAGACTCACAACACCGTTTTAGAAAATCAAAATGTATGGAAAGTGACATTTTTTCTTTTCTCAAAGATGTTGCTTCATCAATAGACCCAAATGAAGTACCCATTGGAGTATTCTTAGATCTTTTGAAAGCTTTTGACATTATTGACCATAACATCTTGCCTTCGTATGAAATTCAAAATTACCTTTGTATGAAATTCGTGGTATTGCCCTAGATTGGATAACTTCATACCTTAAACATCGGACTCAAAGAGTAGAATTATTATACTGGCACGAAAGAACATTACATACTTATGTTTCCAATTCTTTGCGAATTGAGCATAGGGTCTCGCAAGGTCCGATCTTAGGGCCTATCCTCTTTCTGTTATATGTAAATGATATGCCCTCATCTATTAAAAATGGAAGAACGGTCCTGTTTGCCGATGACACGAATGTTCTTTGCAAAAAAGAAGCAGTAAATAGTATGATTTCAGAAGTTTCAAATTGGCTTAATAATAACAAATTAATTGTTAACAAAAGAAAAACTGTTTCAATGCATTTTTGCATTTCAAATTGGCAATCTCATGTTCCATTGAAAATGAACAATATGCAATTAGCTGATGTTGAGGTAACAACATTTTTAGGTCTCTCAATTCAATCAAACCTCAAATGGAATGTACATATGACAGAATTAAACACTAAATTAAGTTCATTATATTACGCATTCAGAATTCTTTCAAATTCTGTCAGCCTTCGTGCAGCTCGTTGCGTTTATTTTGCAAATGTATATTCCTGCCTGAGATATGGCATTATATTCTGGGGAACCTTCAGATTGCAAAAGAAAATTATTCGAATAATGAAAAAATGCCTTCCACATGATCCCGGCCAGCCTCTTTTCATTAAGCTTGGAATCTTACCATTGCCTTGTCTATTTATTGACGAATCTGTAATATTTGTCAAAAATGACCTACTTGACGGACGGAACATATTTTCATGCAATATTAATATTTATAATTACAACACGTCGTAGAAATCACATGCATCAAGTGTCAGTATCAGCAGCTCAGTACAAGAAATCAACATACAATACATGTACGTTACTTTACAACGCATTGCCAGATGACATTAAACAATTAAAGTTGGTACATAAATTTAAAAGTAAAATATTTTCTGCTGCAAAACTGTTTCTATACAATTGGAGACTATACTGATCGTCAAAAAGAAAATTAATGTTTATTTTAACAAAACATTGATATATTATGAATTAGTTTACGTTTGTATTGTATACATTTTTAAAAAATATTTAATACGCCTGTAACAAGTAATGTACTTCAGCTTCCGAGTCAATGACCCCCATTTCGATCAGGTTTTTGTTCAGTTTCCCTGATCCATTGAGCAAATGCTGAGATGGCCCCTTGTTTTGCTTCTGGACGTAAATGTAGCTTCACTGTGCGCACATTTGTTGAGCACTCCTTTTGCTTGTAATGGTAAGAGTAGAATTGATGTTCATTACTATTTTATTAGCAATGCAGAAAAATCAAATCAGTTCATTTACCGTTGAAATTGATTTTCTATAACTTGGGAACAAACCTTTTTCAAATTTTTATTTTTCTGAAATAATAATTATTTTCTAAATTCTTGTTTCTAGTTTTTCAAATGTGGCTTTTTTATTTATTTATTTTTTTATTTAAATTCTGGGCCTCAAGAAAATGTGCGCAGATAATCTTTTTCCCCACACGTCATATACAGTTTTTACTGTTTTTGACCAAATAAAAAAAAATTTAAAAAAATAAAAAAATAATCTGACTTCCAGAGTGACTTGCCTCGCAGGGGGATTACTTTCAGGTAACAAGGGATTATTTGAGTAAATTTATTTGCATTTGCATCTCTGATTTCACAGCATTTGCTATGAAATGAAACCATGGTTTGAAAACTCGGGGTTTCTTTTTGTGGAAATCTGTGAAGGACTCGTGGAGCATGTGGAATGCGTTGAACAAATCTGATCTTAAGGTCATTTGCTAACTTCATTTGACAACCCCTACTGTAAAATTTCTGTAGGATATGAATTGCATCTTAAGTCTGTTTTTTGATTTGGTGAGAATGGAAAGTGAGTTTCTCACTGATATAAGTCAAGGGTAGTTTTGATATCTGCAAAGAGAAAGCAGATGATCCTGTTTACCTTGTTTGAATTGTATTTTGTCATTTATGATCATTAAAAATGTTGAAGAGAACAAACTCCATTTCATAGCAATTAGCAGCATTAGATTTGATGTACACTTTCGGTAACCTTGATTAAACAGCTGTCTCAATTAACGGTTATTTTTGTCAGAATCGTTGATGACCGCTTAAATCAGGTTTCACTGTAGCCTCATTATTTAGTACTGCAGTCTTTGAATTTGCACAAAGTTAATTAGAAAACTATGTGGAGTTTATAATGTTCATGCTATTAAATAACATTTTGTATTCTCAGAAAAATTTTATTGAAGCAGGAAAGTTTAGGAAAGTACAGTATCAAATCTTGGTATATTAAACTTATGGAGGAAAGAAACATTTTCGTTATAGAATTTTTCAAGGTAACAAGGTCTATAACTATTTCTGTATGTAAAAATGATGAAAGGAATAATGGGGATCTCATGGAATTCATGGTATTGGAGTAGAAGTTATCTGTTGTACGCTACAGGATCTCTGGTCTGTACAGTAGTATTTATTTAAAAACTGACCCACTGTTGAAATGAGTTAGACTCCTTGGATATGTTGTAATCTGTAATGATATGATTTTCAGTTTAAAATTTGGTAAAGTATGCTGACAAAATAAATTTTGATTTTTCACTGTTCTTTCAGGTACATTACGGTGGGTCTAAGCCTTTATACTGTTGTCATATATGCAACAATCGTTTCTATAATGGATATAAGTTGACTAAACATTTATTTAAGTACCACAACTTCCAGTGGTCCTCTGGTCATTCTAGATTTACGTAAGTTGTCTTGAAAATGTTTTTCTTTCTGAGTTGTGGAGGAATAGGACACTAAAAAACAAGTGAAATACTTTTTGTTTGTTTCAGTTACACACGAAATGAAGATGGTTATTTTCGACTGAAACCTTTTCGATTAGAAACTTTGGAGGTCACTCAGGAAATTCTCCAGGCTGAGATGGATGAACATCCAGCTAGCATATCAGAAGTTTGTGGCAGTCATTATAGTGTTCGACAAATAACTCGCACAGATGACGGCAAAAGAAGTGGTAGAAGAAGAAAAACAGTTGTCATTTCTATAGATGAAATTGATAAGACAGGAGATGTTGTTCGCAGAGAAGTAATGGAAACAGAAGAGGTACCTTCTCAGGGAAGAGGTGGAGCAGTTGTGTGCTATTACTCAGATGGTGATGGCATGAATAGTACAAATATTCAAAATGATATGGAAAAGAATTAGAGGCATTATTTGAAAGTGCTGCTATTCAAAGTGTAATGGATTTATAAACTTCTCTGAAACCATATCATTCAAATAATGTATGTACATAGTATTTGAGATATGAGAAGAAATCATTAAATAGTGATAAAATAAAGCCTGTTACTGTAAAAAGTATTTTTAAATGTATGAACCCCCCTTTTTTTAATAGTTATCATCTTGATGATCTTTATGCAAATATCCTCTAAAATGTTGCTGATGTCATGTAATTATATACTACCGTAAACTGGGTTGACTGAGGATACCCTAATATCTTATTTCAGATGTCACTGTCATAAATATATTTAAAAGTGTATGTACTTGGTGCAATATTCCTGTGAATGGTCTCAGGCCTACCAGCGACGTCCTTGCCTCGCAGCCATGGGTTAAGAGGGTACGTGTGGTTAGAAGGTAGACATCCCATGCCATATTCTTGTCTTCTCAACCTAAGAAGTGAATTTTCTTGTCACACAGCAACATATACTGGGACATTGTAAGGAAAATACTGGGACATTGTAAGGCACACTATAGTCTTGCCTCAATCTGGAATCGAACCCGGTGCTGCGTACTGGAAAGCTAGCATGCTGACCAAGAGCTGCCACAAGGCTTATTTAAAAATTACTGTACTAAATATATTTGTAATAAAAAAAATTATGTATACCTTCTTCATTTGTCCTAATTGTATCATGAGGGTGAGATGGTGAGATGGAAATGTACGTTTCAGAACGCTAAATATCAAGGTAATAGGTTTGTGTATCCAAGTTGCTCCACCTGAAGGGGTGACTTGGGTATAGCTTTGCCTTCATTTTTCTTTGTTATAATAAGTAACAAAATAAATACCCTTGTATTAAGAAATAACCAAAAACTTATTTTTTCTAGTGGTGAAACGTTTTTGTAAAAAATATCAGTTTATATAGCAGATAATACAAAAAATGTTCAAAATTTCAAGTCGCCGGTTTTCGGGACAGAAGATCCCCCATTTTATGGTACTTATTTTAGGACAGCAACAAGCTGACACTCGTTTAGCATCTTGCTGTTGTTAAGATAATTTACATGTCATTTATTTACTTACAAAAATCAGGCTAAACGTTCAAATTAAATGTAATGACCCTTGCATTAAGAAATAATTACATAATTCATATACATTCCATTAAAAAAATTCAGATTTTGATTGTTGATTGAAGATGTTAATGGAGTGGTCAATGGTGGACAATTATTGTCTCTCAGTCTAGTCAGTCTTGAAATTGGTGAGTAAAAACCATAATTAGTTCTGTGAGTTGGATTGTAACTATGATTAACTGTTCTTTGAGAATATCCAGTTGAATTTGATATAAATTTGGTCTTCTGATGTGGACATACAAATACATAGTTTTTATACATATGCCTTCTGCATTCTGCAGGAGAATTCTAATTGCAGGTTGCTCTGATTGATAGTTTTTTTTGTTGTTTCTCTAATCTGTAACAGGTGAATTCCGGTGTATTACTGTAACAAATAGACTGCAGGTGATCTTCATGTCCTCTTCCTTGTCCTCTTCTCTCTCGCGTTACACATGTTTTTTTGAGATCAGTCAGGAGCATAGATAAGGGATGAAAGGCTACGACTGATAATTGAGCAGGATAATAGGAGGATTATGCTACTCCACATTTAATTATAGTACTTGGTTATAAGTAGAATGTTGTTAGAATTAACATAACAGAACTTGTTTCTGGCTGGGGTGGTGCCTCAAGGGGGAGTAACCAGGAGCCGACACAGGTCACTATCTGATCTCGCTATCCAGCTAGGATAGCTCCTGCTCTTTGGTGATGGGACATTAAGCATTTTTATTTACTTTAGTGTGGAATTCCACCTTGGGGCAACCTGTTTCCTTTTCCTCTATTTGGTAATTTGCTCTGAAATTCACTCTGTAACTTCATAAGTAATTTGAGATGTAGTGGCATCCTGAGCCAGCTACCTGAAGTGATGCACGCAGAGCTTTCCCCTTCACCTGCAATAGAAAGCCTCTGCATCCAACCTAGGCTCTGTGCAGGGTTAAAGATTACGTATTCAATAATGACACTCAGACTCCTCAGACAGGGCCTCAGGGCTGGAGAGTGGATCTGTTCTTATGCATTTTTAATATTTAATGAAATTTCACTGTTAAGCTTAATATGCTTTATGTATTGATTTTATAAGAAACTAGCTGGTACCCGGCGCGTTGCTGCCGCAGATGAAATAATCGAGGAAAATTTCCTCTCCCCCTCTCTCTTTCCCTTTTCTTTTTCCCTTGCTCTTTTTTCTCTTATCTTCCTCCCCCTCTGTCTTTTTCCTCTCTTATTTCCCTCACTCTCTGTCTCTCCTTTTCCATCTGTGTCTCTTCTTTCCCTCTGTCTCTTTTCCCTCTCTCTTGACTCTTTTTTTTCCCTCTTTCTTTTCCAGCTATTTCCCCCTCTATTTTCCCTCTTTCTCTATGTTCCCCCCTCTCTCTATTTCCCTCCCTTTTTTGGTGTCCCCCCTTCTTCTATGTCCCCCCCTCTCTCTATTTCCCCTCTTTCTCTTTTTCCCTCTCCTCTCCTCAACTTGCGCCACCTGCTCCTCATGTTCTCCTCGACCTCGCCCCACAGCACATGGCAATGCCTAGCAACAATGAAGCTCGTGTGAACGGGAATTACATTTAACTGAAGTGCCATCTAGTGGAGTTACAATAATTGTAGTATGCCTTCGTTCTTCCTGCAAGTACAAGCTATAAGTTGACATATTTTTATCGCAATTGGATGGACGGTAGGGCACTGCATTAAGCATGGACCAACAAACATTGATTTTTATTTATTAGATTAATTTTCTGTATAATTTTTTTCATGAAGATTTTCAATATTTTAATAGTTATTCTGCTATTCAGGGCGGAGATAAATCCAAATAATCTGAAATAATTAAAATTGGTCCAGTTGTTCTAGAGTTATAAATGGTTTAATTAACCTGACATTGTTTTATTTACTTAGATTCTGCACATCTTTGAGCAAGTGGCGTAATATCGAGAAGCACCATACCAGCAAAAATGTAATAAAATGTTCAAAAAGATCTCATTCTGTAAAATACGGTATGACAAGTGTTTCAAAATTGTAGTTTTTAAGACCCTAAAACACTTTGTTAAGGAGTTATTTAACGATATAGATTTGAAAATCCTATGCATGTAGCAGGTTGCATTTTCATGAATATTTAGTTTTTTATTCTTCATTGCCGTGTGCCATTTTTTCATATTTTATTAGTTATTCTGCTATTCAGGACCAAGATGAATTCAACAAAGCAGAGATAATTAAAATTGGTCCAGTTGTTCTTGAGTTATAAACGGTGTAACCAACACGACTTTATTTTATATATATAGAGATATAGAAAATATTTGAACTTTTATTCAAATAGTACAAAAAGAAAAAAAAGGTTTGTGAAACAAAGATAATGCAAATTAGTATTGATATTGGCTTATTTACTCAGATATACAGGGTGAGTCACGTAACTTTAGCACCTCTTGTAACTTTTGAACGGTTGAAGTTATTGCAATGCAGTTTTCACGAAAGTGCATGAGGGAAAGGGGGTAATTGATACGTGCATTAATTTCTATTTTATCACTTGTATTTTACGAGATTTTTTAGGTAACTTTGTTTTTTCAAATGGAACTATACATATTTTTTCAGTCCACCATGACGAGCATAAAAAGACGAATCCAATGATGTACATATTGTCATATGTTAGATAAGGATTTTTTTGATTAATTTTGATTTTTGCGACCGGGGTTTAACGGACGTTTTGAATAGTCCACCACACAAGGTCATGCAGCGCTCCACCAGCACACGTGCGCCCGGCGAAAGGAAGGGAAGGGGAGGGATCTTATTTGAAAATACGAAACATAGTATTCCAAGTATTCACAAAACCATTGCAGTTTTTTTCCTGAACTGTGCTTTCCATCCTTCTGCATTTTCACATTTTCGTCTTTCTTTGATTGAAGGAATTAAAGGATGGAAAATAAGAATTTGTCATAAGTTTGTATTGTAATAAAATTGTTTATAACTTCAACTCCATTTAATGGGATTTCATAAGATACGTAGTAATGGGATCTTGAAACAAAGCACAATAAGAATAAATAATTAAAACTGTACAAAAATATATTGTATATTTTGAGCAAACAATTTCAATGTTAATACGAATATAATAATAACTTAGGGATAGAAATAAATCTTATTTCAATAAATACTACTTAAGACAAATCCGTATTTTCAATCCCTAAGAAACCCAAATTACTGAAAATGGATTAAGATGAAAAGGAGAGTTCAGAAAAAAGTGCAACAGTTTTGTGAATATTTTTCGTATCCTCAAGTACTTAAATCCCTTCCCTTACCCGACCCCGCGTTTGCTGGGGGAGCGCTGCGTGACCTTGTGGGGCTGACAGTTACAATGAAAATATCCGTTAAACACTAGTCGCAAAAAAAATCACAATTACTCAAAAAATGCTTATCTAACATATGACAATATTTATATCTTTGGATTTGTCTTTTTACGCTTGTCATGATAGACTGAAAAAATATGTATAATCCCATTTGAAAAAACAAAGTTACCTCAAATATCTCGTAAAATAAAAGTGATAAAAGAGAAATCAATACACATATCAATTAGCCCCATTCCCTCATTCACTTCCGTGAAAACTGCATTGCAATATCTTCAACCGTTCAAAAGTTACAGGAGGTGCTAAAGTTACGTGACTCACCCTGTATATGTTCCCTGCTCATTACGAACATTTTTCTGTTAGATCTTTGGTTTTGTTGATTGGCACTGCACAGTATATTTATGTAATTTCCTTAATGGTATATCGAAACCACTCTGATGATTGATGATGGATCCCACTTGGTACTCAGAATAATATAAATATATATATTAATATTGAATTTACCTTTGACATTATTTATAGACAGTTGATTGGTATACCTCATGGTGCTCTCATGGGCACTATTTTCTGAGTTGGTTGTCAGGAGAGAGAAGGAAACTGTTTTATTTATCAGTACTCCTTGTTTTTACAAATGGTATGTAAATGAGGTTTTGATTGCCATGCAAAGTGATGAAATTGATGGTCTTAATTTGCACTACAATATGTATGATCTGGGTACACAATTCACAATTGAGAAATCAGTTAAAACTACAAGTATAAAATTTGAAATTTTGATGTTGGGGTGTCAATTCAATTGTAATTTATTTTCATTTTACATAATATGTACAAAACATTTTTAATTAATATTTAGAATTAACAAATGATTGACATTCTGGAGAATAAACAAGTTTTATACAATATTAGATTACACAAGCCCTTAAAACATGTGCATTCTTCATTTTGAATCTAAAATAAAACTGTACCATAGAACTAACTACACGTTTGATGCATAATAAGGCTGAAATGACATTGGTTCATGTAGAATCTCTTTATCACAACATTATTCTAATCTCCATATTTGTTTCAGTAATAACTCTGTATTGTTCTACAAGATTGCTCTGAAGTTTAAAAAAAGGTTTAATGCATTACAAATAGGCATAGTTTGATGAATAATTTAAAGGCAAATAAAGAATTTTTGGGGGGGTCTATAATTGTCTATAAAGGAATGTTTTTTTGTTTGTTTTTTTTATCAAATACTTGGGCATTTTTTTGTGCGGACATTTTTCTATACCAGTGTCAATATAATGATACACAACTTATATGAGCTTTTGCTTTCCTTCAGGAATAGATGATGTGACAATGGCTAATAGTAAATTTATAGTGTATTTCATACTAAACTATGCTTATACTAACAGCAGCTCTTCATTATCTTGGAGTGTGTAAACACATCTTTGGCAGATGTTCTTATTTAACTACATGCAAAATGCAATAATGAAAATTTATTACCCACATGTTGCAAGTACATCCATTACAGGAACAACATATACACAGAAATAATGAATAGATGTGGATAAGTACAAAAATGATAATTTACAATACCATGTTTCAATTCACATGGTTTTATCTCCATAAATTATTGCACTGTACAGGCCATTGATTAAAGTTTCTTGAATCGTAATATTACAAGTGTTGTTATTACATATATAGTTATCCATGCTACAGAGACAAGGAATCCACCATACACCGTTGGTGAATCCACTCCCCATCCTCGTAGAAGAAGGCATCTTAGAGACTCCGTTGGGTATGTGAGTGGAAGGCAGTAACTTATGTATCGAAGGATACTATGCATCCCTTCAATTGGCCAAATCACTCCTGTCAAAATTATTTAAAAATTAATTTCAGAATTGATACTATTTGAAGTAAGTTCCTTTAAGATTTATTCAAATAAAAGTGTATATTTCAGTGCCTTAATCAACAGACATCATGAAATAAATTTCTCATGAGCTGAAGGTAAAATTATAGAATTAATATTTACAATTGATGTTTTTTCCTTCAAAAGTAAAATTATATAATTTTTCATCATGTATTTAATTTTTAAAACTTTTTCTCACCAGAGAGAATTACCAGTGGGTGGAAACTGCCCATGCCCAAATATGTAGCCATCATGATATTATCACAAGCTGATGATATTAATAAACCTGAAATCAATCCAAAATACAATTTAAAAAAAGCAAGTAAACCAAAACTGTAATTAAGCATAGTCTGAACTTTAAAAATAATATTAATTTTAAAAATTGGGCCCATACACTATGAATTTGGAAGAATAGCACAGAAGCTAATAATGGAAAACAAATGTTGAGGCGTTTTCCGAAACATCACTATAAGCACTCGTCAAAATACTATCATTTTATCATATTACATGTATAATATTCACATTACACAACCTTTGAGTTAAATATAAAATTGGGATCTCACAGATACAAAGGTACATTCATTTTTGTCACCAGCAATTGCAATTCCTATAATCTTATCATCCATTCATTTCTTCAATATTTCACTTCCTGACACATTTGACCACTCAACTGCAACTTTTCATATGAGTAGGTGCAAAAACTTGTGCATATGGCAATCTTTTGATAAAGGGATTAATAAAAGGAATGGTGATTCAAGTGGGATTTCTCCAAGGGAGATTGCTGCTTTGAACTAAAATCACATTGTTGATTGGTACAAAGGAAAAGGGCAGTGAAAAATATTATATACAGGTAATTCATAACAAATATTAAGGTAGTTGGTGATGAGAAAATTGTGTTCAGTTCTATTTACAAAAGTGCAAAATTTTCATGTGTGTAATTTGTTTCTTAGTCAAACTCTGTTGGTTGTCTGCCAAAAATAAGGCAAGAAACAAACCAAAGCTATGTGAAATTTGTCTGGAATGAAGTCTGTAAGATCGCTTCTGTCTGTAAGGCCTGGTATGAAGTCTTAATTTTTAGTCTCTGAAATCTCCCATTTAGACATTAAAATATGCTCTTAAAAGGTGAAAATAGGCTTTATGCTTTCTTTAATAGTTAGTATAAGTTGAGATAAAAACTACTCTGTAGAATAAACTATATTTTATTTCAAAATATTTTATTCCAGATATAAGTAGTATGAAATATAAAAAAAAAGTTTTAAATGCTAAAGCATAATTATTGCAAATAGAAAAATATGTGGGTGCACTTCTCTAAAACCTCTAAAATTATTTTCAATAATTTGACTTGCAAATTACAATTAAAATCTCTTGTGAATTATTTGGCTGGAATTTATGTCTTTTAACATTCAAACTCATTTTGCAAACAAACAAATCTTTCTATTTTTTTCATGTGTTTTGGGTGCATTCATTCATTCATTTTGGAAAAAACTGATGACTGGAAATAATTCTTCATCTTGTATGGCTTTACCTATTAAAATTGTTTGTCGAATGAAGCTGCAATAATTCTCTTAAGTGAAAGATGTAAATTGGTCAGAGAAGCTAATCAAAATTAGTGGCACCTGAGATTGAGCTTAATTTCTTATAAGTTTGTGAATGTACTGTGACTGATGAGAATATGTTTTAGAAATATGTTGTTAGGGACATTGACAATGAAATTCTTTTCGTGTTATAGTTATCATGTTACAGTTTCATGTTAAAAACATTTTTTTTTCTTCTGATTTTCCTTGAAAAGTGCATTATATATAGTACACATTCAAAAATACATACCAAAACACATTCCAGAAAGCCCTTGCAGTAATGTTAGCACAATAACTGCGAACATAGGCCCTTGATGTGGAATATTGAACACAGCAAATGAAAATAGGAGAACTAGAGATGTTTGGCCACATATGACGGCAAATTGTGTGACTACATGGGAAACAAGTATTTCAGGCACCAGCAATCCTGAAATAAAAATATAAACAAACAAACCTGAATCTTATCAGTTTCTCATAAAATTTTTCAACTCCTTATGCATTGATAAATATTAGAATATTGGCTATTTAATGTATGTTATAAAGTAATGGATGGATAAAGTCTATCAGAATGATGAATATAAATTATAAGACTTCTAATAATTTCCAATGCTTACTTTCTAGTTTTTCCTCTTATGGCAGTAAAATAATGTTACAATGTCATATGCATCTTTTTCAATTTATTATATTGAATGTAGTGTCTATTAAAAAGATCAGTTTGAAATTCCCAGTGATAAATTCTTGAATGCTTGACATCAAGCATGGGTGTCACATGCACCTAATTGTTGTTGGGGATGGCCCAAATTGATGAAGTTTAGAATGCTGAGAAGTCTTGCCAGGAAATGCTGCTTAAAAACACTTATTAAGGGTTCTGAATGTCTCAGACCATGTATTTTGAAGGTAGACTTGCAAAGTTATTTGAAATTGGGAATGAAACTATAGTATACATTCTGAATTCTTGTCCCTTGAAGAAAGTCAGAGTGAATTTCTTTAAACCCTCTTCATAACAATTCCACTTGACTCTTGTTGGCAAATGCAACTACTATAATAGCACCCATCTGCAAGCTATTACCATCTGACACAGATCTTATTGTGTTGATTTGTATCTCCCCTCCTTCAATGTTAGGAAAACCAAGCTGAATCACACATGAAACAAGAAATTGAGACCCTCCCATGCCCATGCAGAAACATTTTTATTGAGATACAAAAAACACTCTTTTTTTAGTAATAAACGCTGGCTGATTTTTTCTGTACTTTGTTTCTAGTCGATGAAATAGATGAATAATATGTGAAATAGATGAAACTTTTAAATTTAAATATAAATAGTTTTTAAGTTCATGAACATGTGGGTTTTCTCAACTGCATCACAAAACAATAAAAAGCTAGTTGTAATATTTTTTTTTTTTTCATTTGGAAAATAATGTAAAGAAAATAACTTGCACACATCATGTAATGAAATAGCCATTAGTAAAACTTTTTATTTGTATACATTTTTGCTGCTAAATACAAAACAAATTCAATTTTGACTTCTACATTCTTTCAGTTTTTTGTTGACTTATAATAAATGTATCTGAAAATTTTTTTTCCTTCTAGTTCTTCACAATAGGAACAGAAAGCCTGATATAAAATTTCTTTGATGGTCTTTTTGACCCACCAAAATCTCTTCCAAGAATTACATGAGAATGCCGTTTTATTGGAAAATGGTGAAGGGCACTCACAAACTTCCCAAAACTATTAACATTAGGAACCACTTTATAATCCAGTTTTTTTGTTTATTTGTACGTGCAGATGTTGTATTTTTTCCCCCTCTTTTAGAAACTTAAACGGAAAGGTACAATCTTAATTTGATTCCTTGTGCCCAAATGCCTTCTTGGTAAAAATCTTTTTCTCTGCTTTCCTCAATGACAATTATTAAATAAATAAATAATAGTTGCTGAGAGTAAAGTGTCTTGGATTCAAATGAATGGGAGCTGAATTGTTTGCGTGTAATTGGTGGGCATTATGGCATAAACAAATATTGTCCTCATATAAAGAAAAAATATTTGTGATTTTAAAGAAAAATTTTTTTATTGTTCTTTTAGCAGTATCGTTGAAACTAGCAACTTGTTTTAATGTTTACTGATAATTGTTCAATCTTGTAGCAAGAATCAACTGAGACTAACCTGACATTTGATCAGTTTTCAGTGAATATTTTCAAATAAAATCTTAAGTTACAATATATATAATTACTGGATTGTCTAAAAAAAGCATTTGTCCCAAAATTTTTAAATTAGCTGTGAGCTCAGTCAACACTCAGCAATACCAAAGATAAACCCCATATCTCCTGGACAAGCAGTGTTTCTGTTTCTTTGAAATTTCAACTTTCTGAACAACCTAGAGAAAGAAAGAAAGAAAGAAAATAGTTTTCTTTCACAATACCAATTCACTATTAAAATATATTTTGGGTACACATAACCCAATACATAGCATTCAACAGCAACCCATAAATTTCATTTTAACATTTGTTATTGCTTTGTATGGAATCATACTATTACTCTGCAGGTCTCAAACATGTAATTACTTTAATATAATGATATCACTTCCACTTCCTGGATCTTGCTATGTTTAATAGCATCGAAAAATGGTTCAAGAGGTTTGGACAATAGCATTCTCTATTGTCCAAATCTCTTGCACTAACAAGAGATTTCTGCAGGGATGGATCTTCCATACAGATGTTGAATGAATCGTACCTGTCATGAGTGCTCGATCCAACAATCCTTCAGTTTTTTCTGTCAATATCACCCCAGCTGTGAGAGTTACTGCCAAGAAGTAGATAATCCTGGTGAAAAGAAACGAATGTGTTATGTCAAGAATGTATTTTCCTGTTTTCAATAATTAAACATTTTCATTTAAAATAGAAAAATAGTCATCTCCCAAATTTATAATACAACACTCTGGAAAACTTTCTCCTCTCGTTATTGATATGAAAGTTAGACTTGTTTTAGCCTGCAAATCATCATCATCATCATTATAATTAAGAGACAATTAGAACTTAGAAAATTGCAAGACTGAATTTTACAATTGAATGTTTCCTAGTACGTCTCACTTTTTTTTAACAAATACAAACTATTGAGAATTTTCACCCGAATTGAATCTGAAATCAGATGTTCAATAGCCTCAATGAACTTTGAGATTCCACTATTGGAAGCAAATAATTCTAACAAGCAAAGAAAAATGAAAATGAAAACTTACATTAATATTGTTCCAGGACATGCAAAATCTGTAAACACTGGCCGAATTGAGCCATACACTGGAGCTTCAAACTGTGAAATAAAAATACAAATTAGTAGAATCTGAATAATAATTGCATATATCAAATTATTTTTCTAGTTGAGCATGTGAGCTTATGAGATCCATTAGATTACCTTAATAGGTGCTTCAGCAAGTTTTAAATTCCATTTACAGTCCATATGCACATCGGCAAGAAATGCTTGATAGGTCAAAACTAAATCATACTGAATGGTTTGTGCTATATGTTGATCTGTGGAAGAAATACCAAAAGAAAGAAAAAAACTTAAATTTAAAAACAAATTTTTATAAAGCTAGTATCCATTTAATTGTTACAAGCTAAAATAAAATGTGGAAATGCACATGACCTAACATGGGCGTTATATTTGAAGATAATAAGCTCTTCACCAACAATCTGATTATTTTGAAAGAAGGTGCAGAAGATGTGTGTTTTCAGGCCAAAATATTGGACAAAGAATGTCAAGAGTGGGATTACAATTAACATAGAAAAAACTAAAAATTTAGTATAATTTTTCAACAAATAATGTTTATGATTTAAAATAGAATTTAAATAATGGGCCAGATTTTGCTTAGCTTATACCTGTATATGGTTTTCAACACTTCAACACTTTAAAACTTCAAATGTATTTATAATGTATCAATTACTGTCAAAAATAATAAAATGTATGAAAAAAAATTATTTCAATTAGGTCCAAATAATCAGAAGAAAATCTTAATTATATAAACTTATAAAATTATGATTTAAATTAACACATATTATAAGTAAACAAAGAAATAAACTAATTTTTTAATTAAACATACAAATTATACAACTTTGTGCTATTGGTGCTACCTCAATAATAGTAGATACTTGTCTGGCTGAGAGTTACTGTGTCATAGGCATACTTGCCAATATTTTGGTTATCATCCTGTGACATTCTTCAATAGCTGTGCCTAGGATGCAGTGTCTCCCCGACAGCCAAGAATCTACTGGCTTAGGCTGCAGAAGACTGCACTTTCTTTCTCAATTATAGTGACTCCTGAGCCGGACTCTGTAATAATGCCACTGATCTGGAATATTACTTAAAAATTACTAACTTGATTGATCCATCCACACTTTGATTTCACTGTTGTCCCAGTCACTTGGCTCAAAGTAAGATGTGTCTGAGAAGTTGATTCTTTGAAGTAAAGATTCAGTGTAGTTTTCTGTGAAGTAGATTGCTCCCCATACATGACCAGATTTAACTGCAGACACTGCATTGCTGATGTTAGAATAATTTTCCTAAAGCATAAATGTTCACATTGCTATTAAGTTAATTAATCAAAAATGTAATTTTCATTGAATGTAAGATATTAAGGCATGTTTACCTGTACAATACTTTTACTATTGTTTAGATGATGCAGGTAACGACAACTTAAGAATTCCAACTGACATTGATGGTGAATATGTTCTGAGCATAAATGACTGGAATTGAGTTCATGATTTACTACAGCTATACTAAGTCCAGTTGGATCTTGACCAATTGCAAGACAAAAAAACATAATTTGCAAAACTGGTTGAGCAAAAATGAACAACATGACCCTGAAAACAAAATATTCACACTTGAGTCAACTGAATTAATTACCACAATACTTATAAAAGTTTATACAAGTAGTTAAAATTTAAGAATTTGTTGTAGCTCGGTTCAGTGTTTCTCAGTTTCTCTCACAATGAAATTAATCAATTAAGTTTTGTTTGCAAACAATTGTTATGTTTGTTTAATATTTTTGTACTTTTCATTGAAGGGTAGCGAAGATATCCTTTTATTTGCTATTAAGTAATACTTAGGTATTGGGTTTACTGTGAGACACTTTGGCTGGTTAGGCTATAAATTATCACCATAATCTATTATGCAGGAAAAGAAATGAATTCATTTATAGTGAATCGCTGGCCGCCTCCGTCCCATCCCTTTGACATCAGCTTCAAGGGGCTCCTTGTGTGGATTTCTCTCTTGCCAGGGCATCCCCCCCCCAGTCGGGACAGGCTCTAAACTCCCGAACGGTCGTGTATTGCAGAGAGTGAGAGGGAGAGAGGGAAAGGGAGAAGGGAAAGAAGGTGATAGTGAGTGCGTGCGTCTGTGCGTGTGCGCGTGCGCGCGCGTATGTGTGTGAGAGAGAAAGAGTGAGATTTGTATCCCGTTTGTCGGGGTACTGCTCTGGTATTCGCCTGACATTGGAGACACCACGGACTCTACCGATGAAAGCCGCTGGCCGCTGGAATTCTCCTCTAGGCAGTGACTGAATTCTACCCATTGGCGGATCCTGGAGGGGGGGGGCATGCCCCCACCCCAAAAGGCGTGGAGTTTTCGTTTACCTTCCTTTATTTGGCAAAATTGATTTAAACATTTATGTTCAAATTATACAGAATGTCCCACCAACTATGGACCACCCCTATAACTTCTCAAGGGTTCAGGATATCGAAGTGCAGTTTTCGATTAACAATGCGGAATTATGGGGCAAGTAAAATACCATAGAGAAATTGTCTATAACATTTTTAGTTTTCGAGAAATTTAATCATCTTTGATTTTTTAAATGGAACTATATTTTTTTTTCAGCAGCAATGTATAGATCATGAAAAGAGGAATAAAATGATGTATCATATGCTAATATTTTGATAGTAATTTGAGTATAAAATTAGATTTTCTGATATGTGATTTTGAATTAAACGGACAATATTTCATGAAGCAACCCTTGCAACTCTCGCCTTCGGGAAAAGTGACCTTCACGGCGTCAAGACTTGCGTGGAGAGAGGAGACTGAGAGGGGTGGCAATGAGGGATAAGAGGCCAAACTAAAGCAATCCAGGGTCTTGTTACAAAGGTCACAGTAAGAAACACTAATTTCAACGATCAGAATAAGAGATTTTTTCCCATTGATTTATCTGCATGTAACTTGTCTTCTTTAATAATAAATATCATTTTCAAACTTGACAAGAATCCAACCACCGTCTCTTCGTTGGTAAATTTAATTTTTAATTAAGATGATTATTCGTCCACTGCGCAACCGTACCTCTCCTGTTGTTCATAAATGGAAAAGAAAACATTACACTTCCGTCTTCTGCCGTGGAGTTTCAAGTTTGTGGCAGCACGTGGCGTTATGAAGTGAGAAACTCTCCAATCAGCATTAGCAGTTGTGACTGCAGATGTGCATTTGTTTTAAAGTTTATTAAATTTACACTGAGAGTCTGTCAAGAATATTTCAAAAATTGTATTGCTTTCTTCTTTTTGTACGTGTTTAAATAAGAAGTTTATTAGCAGTAAATAATAATAGAAAATGTCTATCTATCTATTATTTAATGAATTAATCGATATATTACAATGAAAATCTTTAATCATTCATTCCCTTTCCATGTTTTAAAATGAGAATTTGTTTCTGCAAACACACTGAGCTCGATTCTTGTAAGTTTGAAAAGAACCTTTATTATTATCGTCCTTCCGCTACACATTATTTTTTTTTGTTCTTTTTGATTATCGTTGCTTTGGAATTTCAGTAGAAGAAAAGTTCAATTCAGATGAACAAATGGCAAAAATCTCTCATTCTGATCGTTAATGTTGAGGTTTGTTCATATGATCTTCATGTCAAGACCATGAATTGCTGTAGTTACCCCTCTATCCCTCACAGCACCCCTCTCACACACCTTGTCTCCACGAAACAGTCTCGATGCCGCGAAGGCTGTCTTACCAACGGCTACTGTTGCGAGGGCTGCTACAAGAAAAGACCGTTTACTTAAAAATCACGTGTCAGAAAGTCTAATTTTATACTCAAATTACTATCAAAATACTGACGTATGATACATCATTTTATTCCTCTTTTCATGATCTATACATTGCTGCTGAAAAAATATATAGTTTCATTTAAATCATTAAAGATGATTGAATTTCTCGAAAACTAAAAATGTCATAGACAATTTCTCTCTGGCATGTTACTTGCCCCATCATTCCGCATTGTTAATTGAAAACTGCATTTCGATATCCTGAACCATTTAGAAGTGATGGGGGTGGTCCATAGTTGGTGGGACATCCTGTATAATTACAATGTAATAATAAAACTGTGTAGTATAATATCTACATTACATAAATAATATCCAATATAATAAGAAATATGTATACAATTATAATCTACGATCCTCCCCCCAAATGATCGTCTGGATTCGCCCCTGATTCGACCTAGCTGTCGAGCCAGAGGACCCTCGGCCAGCGACTCTGCAGGGGCAACGGCGGTGCAGTCAATGGGCCATTTCATGCACGTCTGCTTACGGAATGTTCCTGCTGATCCAGAGGAAGTTCTTCCAGAGCAGCGCGCGCAGGCGGTAGCTCGACCACTCGGGGCACGCGCAGGCGCGCCGCCGGGCGGGGGCGGGGGTGGCAGCGGCGGCGGGGGCGGCTGCAGTCGCCAGCGCGGAGGTTGAGCTCTGCGGAGGAAACACGGCGGTTGTGATAAACGTGATTAGGAGGGGGCGGATTCTGATGACCTAAAACATGGCCACAAATGATCAATAAAATGCTCTTAAAATGATCTAAAAGCAAAGAAAAAAATGACGTAAAAGAATTTGATCAAAACCACTTCAGATGAACACAAGCTGTCAACTCGATACTGAAGTAAACGAGGCTTCTTCCATTCTTTCAAATGAACTCAGCTCGCGAACTTTTGATTTGGACTGTTCTTCACCAGGAAATCTTGTCTTTGTCTTGATTTGTCCTGAAATCGACCGAACCTGACAGGGTCACAACCTTAGATTGCAATTACAATTTCTGAGCGAAGAAATCGAATAGGCTACTCAGGAATTCTATGGAGAACATTTGTTGCATCTCGTAAATATTATTTGAAGCAAGTACCATTAAGAAGATATGAAAATTGATGAGATTAGCGAAAATTCATTAAAAATAACGGAAAAAGATAAAAAACTTATTAATAGAAAGAGACGAAAAATGCCAAAAAAACCTCTTACAAATTCCTTGAATTCATTACATAAAAATGAGTCATTTAAAATTAATTTCAATTCTAAACGGCAGTGAAAAAAATATCAATAAAATCCGTCCCTATAGGGGCTATATGCCGGTACTATACATAGTACCGGCAACGTATAAGCGACTCTGACAGTTCTCTCACCACGTGCTGTGGTACGTCATGTGACCCGCTCTGCAGCAATCAGCCTGCGAGGACTTGTTTACTTTCTTTCAGCCAGGGTTCAGCGTTGCCACTCCTCTGACTCACACGAAGTCGCGGAGGCGATAAGGTTCGGCTTTGGCGAAGATGCTGCACCAACTCTATTTCCACCTATTTTCAATGAGTATCAATCGATCTGCTTAATAATTTAACTTGCTTGCATGTAACATCTAAATATTTTATTAACCTACTCAAAGAGCATGTACAGTCCTAAATATACTACGAGAATAGTCCTAGTTTTCGTGCAAATGCTGCAACTTATCCAAGATGTAGATTAACTTGTAATCACTTATTTCCCAGCTTTTTCAATGCAATATCACGACTGAACTTTTTGACGAAGAACATCAAGAGGTGTAAGAGCCCTCTTTCCATCATAGTTTGATTTACTTTCTAAACTATATGATAATGTCCTTCTCAAATTTTCTTAAGCCTTCTGCCTTATTTTTTGGATTCACTCGCAGAACACCCTGGCAATTTCGTGCAGATGGTTCATTCCTTGAGTCTCGGTCGTCACGTAGTACACTGTAGCTAATTTCGTTACTTTTCATCATAGCATAAAAAGTTGCAGCAAATTTTCCTTTTATCAAAGTGAAGTGCATCCACCTTCAAAGAAATGATCTCCAATAAACTAGGTAAAACAATTATTCCTCTTAAATGACTTATGTTAGGTTTCCCCAAATGTAACGGTTCAGTTTACACTAATGCAATACCAATATTAAACTAGTGGTGCTGCAGAATGGCACAGACTTTCCCGTATTAGTTTTCTATTTCCTTGGGTCTTCGCTAGCTATTCGGAATTGCCACATACTCTTTCTTGCCAGCTACCATATATCACGGCCAAAAGTACATTTTTTTTTGTCATTTTCTTAATTTTTCGGTTCCCTATTGGTAGAACGGAAATATTAATTTTAGAATATTAAAGAACATAAAAAACTAGCCCTAAATAGCAATTTCCATTTAAAAATTTTGTGCCGTTTTAAAGAAAATTGCGTTTTAGTGCTTCTAAAAATGCAAAATTTGAAGCTCATTTCCACAGAAAATGTTTGAGTTTTCAAAACACTTTATTTGAAGTTATTTTAAGTACGTACACTCACAAATATAATAATCTTTACAAATTGCCGGTAATGTGCATAGTAAAGATGTGAGAGATCTTTCAAAAAATTACAATTATGTAATTTTTGAAAAAACCAAAATTAACTCAAAGTACACTTTACGCTATAATAAAGAGTGTAATTAGCCGTTACAAAAGTTTGAAGAAATCATTTGCAGCCATATATGAGAAAATGGCGTTTGAGCGTTTCTGAAAATGCGAAATTTTGAGCTACTTTTCACAGAAAAAAGTTGTGTTTTCGAGAAACTTCACTTGACATTATTTAAAGCACATGTACTCGTAAATATAATAATGTGAAAAAATCGCCGCTAATGTAAATATTATCGACGTGAGAAACATGTGAAAAAATTTACATTTTTGTAATTTTTGAAAAAACCAACCTATAGAGCAATATGGCTTTTATGTCATCTGATAGAGTACATTTACCACCATCCCTACCAAAAGTTTAAAGAAAAATTTTGGAGCCGTTTTAGAGAAAATCTTGTTTTTTTTAAATTGCACATATTGCACGCAATATTGCACGAAAATTACTAAAATTTTGAAAAACATTTACATGACCTTTATGAAAGAACTCAATATGCAGAACAAATTTTATTTGAAGAAAAAATCTCCATTTCGATTTTGTAGTTGGAAAAAGACGCCGAAAAAAATTCAAATTTTCAAAATTTTCGAAAATTCAGAGTTATCCGAGAAAATTGGACCTATGTCATGTTAATAAGTGTATTTTACTCTATTCATACAAGAAATTGAAAGAAAAAAATTGGGCCTGTTTTTGAGAAAATTTTGAAAATTCCCGGGGGGCTTCATATAAAGTACCCCAAATTTTGAAGAATCGTTTTCAAAATCTCAAAGCTTTAACTAGAACCAGATCGACCGAAGAATATCCATTTTGGAAGAAATCGTACGTATGGTTTAGGCGCTAGCAGTGTTCACTGACCGACAGACACGGACGGACGTTTTCCTTTCAATTGGGTTTTCGGTATCAAGGACCTAGAAAACAGGGTTTCTGACTACACCACGTGTTAGAGGATTTTTTTTCTTAATTTAGCAACTGGTTTTTCCTTTTTTTCGTTTTCACTGCCCGGCAATGAATTTTTTTCCGCCGAAAATTGGCCATTTTTTCGCGCAGCATTACATAACTTTCCCTATACTACGTATATCACTCCGTGTATACGTACGTATACGGGAAAGTAAAAAGGCGTTTTGAACTTAGGGCCCCTTCCCACGGCGCTTCTGAACAGCGCTTCCGAGTGGCGCGTCTGCTGGCAAAGCATTGGCTTAAATGGAGGCATTCGCACTAGCGGCGTAGTCGCGTTGCTAAGGCGCCCGATGGCAAACTCTCGCCACCAGCAGCGCAGAAGGGCCTTTGCACCACCGTTAGAAGAACACAGTTCTAAATGGCAGCCTTCACACGAGACGCGCCACTGAACCGCCTATATCTGCTGACTGCGTTTCGGCCGTCTGATCCCATAGCCGTGACTCCCGAAACCTTCCTCTCCGGTGCGGCGCGGCTGCTGCTGACCTGCGCGGGTCCGTCGGGTCCGTCGAGTCCGTCGGGGCAGTCGGCGGGCGAGGGCAGCGGGGGCGAGTGCGCGCGCGCGTGCTGCTCCTCGGAGGGCGGCGGCGGCGCCGAGGCCAGCTGGCGCGAGCTCAGCAGCAGGAAGACGCGCTCCAGGCTGCCGCAGGCGAAGCGCGCCGTCAGCCGGTCCGGCGCGTCCTCGGCCAGCAGCCGCCCGCCGCGCATCAGCCCCACCTGCGCACAGCAACACGCACGCCTTTGGTTGGAAACGAAACAACGTCCACTCGGCCACCCTAGTACTACTCACAGTTGAATGATGAAGAAAAGGATCAACAAAGCGATGATTTATTGATGGATTCGTGTTTCCGGGCGCGGCAACTATTTAGGTTCCATAAGTGTAGTGCGTGTTTTTTTTCTCGGGAGGTGGCGAGTTCCCCGCTGGATGGCGAGATCTGGTGTCGACGACTAGCGGGGTTTTCCCCTCAACCAGGTATCTCCCACCAGCGGGGCACCGCCCCGGCCGGGACAAGCTGAAGGCTTTCGACCGGTCTCCCGGCATGTGTGGTAGTGTAGTGCATGTTCGGGTAAGTGTGTGTGTAAGAGGAGAGGATAGGACAAGGAAGAGGAAGGAAAGATCGCGCGCGGTCCGTGGGCCGTTTGTTAGGGTACTGCTCCGGTATTCGCCTGGTGTTGATCGGAGAAACCACGGAAAACTACCGATCAGAGCAGCCGGTCGGTAGAATTCTCCTCCAGACAGCGACTGAATTCGACCTAGCTAACAAGCTAGTGTCGAAAATCCTGCCGCCGTCGGGGCTCGAACCTAGGACCTCCCGGTCAGAGGGACTGCAGTCCAACAAAGTGAGGTTAGCAATATTTGAAAAACCACAAACTTTCATTCTCGAGTCATAGAAAACCCATTTGCATCTTATTTGCTATGAAACTTACGGTGTGTGCTTGTTTGGATTCCTCGATGTAATGTGTTGTTATTATCACACTCTTGTCTCCTGTTTTGGTGATTTCCACGAGGTAATCCCAGATGCTGAAAAATATAAATATTCATATTAAATCAGGTTATGTCCAGGACAATAAGACCTATACAGTAGAAGTGAAAGACTGCATTTGATACATTTACATAAAAACTTTAACTGTGTCAATCATGTTGAAAGTAAGTTTAGCGATCTGCGTTTGAATATTTCATTCGTACAAAAACAGTAGGTATACATAATTGTCACCATTCCTGTTACCTTGTTGGTTGGTGACAATTAAATATACATACAAGGAGCGATAGTGTGCTCGTGAAAACTGTTCAAAGGGTTGGTTGACTCGGTAGCTTAGTGGTCAGAGTAGCTGGGCGTAAGCCCGAAGGCCCGGGCTCGAATCCCGGTCGAGCCGACCAATTCTTAGAACAAGTTTGATAATTAAAAACAGCAGGGAAGTTTCAATCAAATAATGCATAATGCAGTTAATTAAAAACTGTTTTTGAGGAATGCTGAATTTTTGCGCCTAATTATCTTGAGGAAGTGAAGTGTTCAATCTTTTAGCAGAAGGCAGGGCAGGTGAAGGCAATGTGCACGTGCCTAGGCGAGGGGGCTGCGACCTGGCGGGGAAGGCAGCCCCTGCGGGGCGGGTTGCGTCGTGGAGGGCGTGGACGAGGCAAGGCAGAGCGGGGGGTGGCGTGGCTTTTATTTACTGATCAGAGGCGTATCTAGGTATCTAGGCGCCCATGGCAAACATAGAATTAGCGCCCCTGTTAGGATACTTCAATTTAGGGATTTGTTACTTGTTTTAGCGGGTCTACTCTAAATAGCGCCTCTTGTGAGTGGCGGCCATGGCACGTGCCATGTCTGCCATACCGTAGATACGCATCTGTTACTGATTGATTAGTGATTCCGGGCGCGCCAACTGTTATGGTCATTAGTGCCGTGAGCATGTTTTAATCGCGGGAGGTGATGATGATCTTCCCGCGCTGGATGGCGAGATCCGGCGCCGACCTCCCCGTCGGCTTGCGGGGTTTTCCGCAATCAGCTATCTGCGGTCGGGTGTGGTAAGGCCTGGCTTGGTGGGTGTGGCGGGCGTGGCGGAGCGTGGGGTGACGGGGTGGGGTGTGATAAGGCGTGGTTTGGTGGGCGTGGCGGAGCGTGGCGTGGCGTGGCGTGGCGTGGGGTGGGGTGGCTCACCTGTGGCGCAGCACGGGGTCCACGCCCACCGTGGGCTCGTCCAGCACCAGCAGCTCGGGGTCGTGCAGGAGCGCCGCCGCGAAGGACACGCGCCGCTGCTGCCCGCCGCTGCAACGCAAGCGCTCACTCGCACCGCCACCTCCCGGCACATTATCACACGTCCACTTATTGCAATGATCCTACCGCAACACTGGTTGCGTGAATCTTATCTGCTTGATGGTGCTTACTATTTTTTGTACTAATTCAAATAATCATATTTTTATTTTCAAGAATTCTTTAGGAAACAACGACAACAACAAAAACTATCGGTAAGTGAAATTGAGTTATTTAAAAATGAATTCCTGGCGGTTCTACAAAAGCCAGTGATAGTGTACATACTTCTTTTAATGAGAAATATCACTTCGATCAAATATTGAAATATTGTATGCTGATATTCTTGAATTACTCTGAAGAAGGATGAAAATTAATTTAATGTCATTACACAAAACATAATTCTGTGTTACTAAAAACACTACGATAAAATATTTTATAAATTAAAAACGTAACGAAGTACTAATATTATGGGAATGAATGAATGCATTTTTCAGGTTCTCGATCACGGTAGAGAATAGGTGTGTCAACTTCCTACGGGTATAAATATTGGGCGGATAACTGTTTCAATATAAATGTGAAATATATGACCGTTTTTTTTGCGCAGATGTATCTCTCTGTTTACATGTGTCCTACAGAATTCGCTCTTAAATCAATATCCCGTTATAAAACATATTATTTTGTTCAGGGGATTGGATGTAAAAATTAATCGGTGGCATAGAAAGCCCCATATTCTAAAACCCCTAACAATTGAGCCCTTGACGGCTGCGAGGCGATGGACTCTGTTCCAGAGCCCAGGCCTTTGTTCGCGTCAACAACATAAAGTATTTTTGTTTCACTGGTTACTGGAGCGTACTAGGTACACTCTGACGCTTTTGTAAGGAAGAGATTTCTTCTGTCCCGGAGGATGTTTTCTAGTTTTTCAAATGTTGCTAACTTCGCTTTTTAAATTTTGGGCTTCAAGAAAATGTGCACATATAATCTCTTCCCCCATACGTCAAATACAAGTTTTACTGGGCGACGGTTTGTCACCATTCTGCGTCTTTCAGATCAAATGCATTGAAATGGTATATGCAATATGATAACCAAATGAATGGTATGCAATATGATAACCAAATTTGGGAAAATGATGTAAAGCGCTCCATCTCCCGGACGTAAATATATATTTTTTTTACAAAAAACATATGGATAAATAGAACACGTGTGAATGCGCACATGAAGTTGAAGTTTTTTTAGTAATACAAAGATGAGAAAAGTGAGTCAAGTCAAACAGTGTCTGTATTTTGGTACAAAAAGCGTTGGAAATTTTCCCTTGGCCGAACTCAAGGACTTAATGTTAATCGCGGAAGCCAAAGACCGTGTTGCCGTCGATGTGGAAATGAGTGAACGAAGCGAGTGAAATTGATATGCCATATTTATGATTGTTTTCTTAAGCCAAGTTATCCCAACTACCGTTCCACGTACTACTCTTCAAGTAATCATTGACACGTGATCAACTTATCCAATTACATGAGCTGCTTGTCAACGCAACAGCCCCTCCCGGACGCCAAGGCGGGGAGGGAAAGGCTCGCCGGTGGCTGTGGCCAGGGCCTTCGTCAGCAAAACATCCATGTTCAAAGTTAAAGCATCTATGTTACTAAAACATCGACGTTTTTAAAACTGCATTGGTAAGTAATTAAGATTTAACTTATATCCAGTCAAAAATAATCAGAACATTTTACAAAACTTTAGTTATCTTACTGAATAATTAAAAAACTTATGTGGGCTTCATTTATAAATGAAAACACTATTTTAATTATTTTTCACACTTGTCACCTTTGGTCTGAAGGCAGCTCAATTTATGGACATCTGAAAATTATCCCAGATTTTTATTACGATGGTTCGTTTTTTATTACAAAACAATTCGCCTCGTAAACACATGGAACGCAAAACACCGATGTTAAAAGAACATGTATGTGAAGGTGATGGATGGCTTTAGAAAAGCAGGGGTGTGCGCACCTGAGCTTGGCGACGCGCGTGTCGGCGCAGGGCAGGTGCAGCAGCTCCAGCAGGCGCTCCGTTCGCGCCTCGATGGCCGCCGGCCGCATGCCCACCAGCGTGCCGAAGTAGAACAGCGTCTCCGCGATGCTGAACTCCACGTACAGCGCCAGCTCCTGCGCCACCACCACCCAACCAATCAAAGGACAACAGTTTCGGGTACCTTTTTTTCATTTTTTTTCATGTATGCCACAACATAACGTTTCGCATAATATTCATACGCATCAAGTGTGAACAAAAATCTTATATTTATGTCAAAGCATGTTAAGATTAATCAAAATATTTCAAGAAAGTGTGTGGATAATAACAAAATACACAAAAGTAAGTGGAAAAATCCATTGGAAATATCTTCATTTTCGCTTCAAGAAAAAGGGGGCAGGTACGTTATGTCCCAGAATATGTAAAAAATAAAACATTTTTTGAAAATATTGTACTTTGATTGTCAAAAAAGATATTCTGGTTTCATGAAATTATTAATATTACGTTACATTCATACCATGTTGTATATTTTTGACTGTTTAGAAAAATAATTTAACTAATATTTGAGTTCCGTCATACCGTCTTTATGGAAGTGAAGGTGAGTGTTTAGAAGGCGAAGGAGAATTGGTAGAACAGCGAGAGACTCCGTTTGCCCCTTGCTTTGAAACGGTGCCTTCGTTTTGAGAAGCGGGAGGGGACAGGCAATATTGAGTCACACGAGGGCGCTGTTGCCTACGTATACGTAGTTAAACACGAAGTGTTATTTTAATGCTCCATTCACTAATCTTAGATCATCCCTTAATGAATTTATAAACTTTTTGAGCCGAGTTCTTTTCTAAATGTTTGTGTTTATTGGTGAAATTCAGAAAGGCAGATAACTTTCGGGCGAGCCGTTGGGGCGAGTCGGGTCGAAACGTGGAAACTGGAGCCTGGAGGAGATATTTGTGATTTCAGGTGATGCGTCGAGATCAGCTTGGACGAGGCGATACTCGTAGAGCAGTTTCTGGCGAGGTGAGGCGACTCGGTCGAGGCGTGGAAAGGAAGAGACCGAGAGAAAAAAACAACAACACACAAAATGAAACGTACAAATTGACAAACGGTTCCGGTGATCTGTGAGGAACCAAAGAAATGTGAGATTCTGATAATAGAGATAACGGAAAAGAAAGTAATAAACGGCAACGTTAATTGTAAAGTTAATAGTGTTATATTCGTTTATTAAAATTTAACACTTGTAACAACATAATTGAATTCATTGATGGATGAAAACAAAGATGTTATATTACAAATACAAGCTTTTGAACAAAAAAAGGTTTAGTGCTATTTTATGTTTTTTAAAATGACAAAACGGTAATTTGAAGCAGACATTTTTACATTAACAATCAATGGATGAAAGATTAGAACAATTAATACTCAATTATATAAAAATGCAGATAAATATTTTCTCAAAAATCTCATAAATCTTTAAATATTTTGTTCTTAAAAAGTTTGTATTTGTAACACTCCTTCGTCCACAATGAGCTTTCAATTTTGGAAGAGATATTGTTCGATCGATTGACTGATGTCCCGGGCCCGTCTACTGCTACGGTTCTATAAGTGCAGTGCATGTTTCTTCCTCGAGAGAGGGCTGCGATCTTCCCCGTTAGTGAGATCCCGTCCCGTAAGTGGAGTGCTTATTAGGGGCAGTACAGTGGCGGTGGTCTTCCCCCGATGGATGGCGAGATCCGGCGCCGACCTACCGTCGACTAGCGGGGTTTTCCCAACCAGGCATCTCCCACCAACGGGGCACCGCCCCAGCCGGGACAAGCTCTAAGCCCCCGACCGATTTCTCAACATGTGTAGTAATGTAAGTGTAAGTATGTGTACGTGGAGCGGATAGGACAAAGATCGTGCGCGGTCCTTGGCCCGTTTGTTAGGGTACTGCTCAGGCATTCTCCAGGTACTGATCAGAGAAACCATGGAAAACTACCAATCAGAGCAGCCGGCCGCTAGAATTCTCCTCCAGACAGTGGCTGAATTCGACTTAGCAGTCTAGCCAGTGTCAAAAATCCTGCCCACGTCGGGATTCGAACCCTCTAGAATCTCCCGGTCAGAAGCACTAGAGCGACCCTTGATGGCTGGGCGCAAGAAGTCGATGAAGTGGCTACTTCTCCGAGAATGAAAAGCGAACGGAAGTGTGGTGCCCGCTGGGAGGAGCGCCGGGGCGTGCGCGGGCGCGCTCGCTTTTCACGCGGCGTGCGTACGCGTGACGTCACTGGCGGGCAGAGGGCGTGGCGCGCGCTTTCCCTCGGCCCCGCTTCCGCTCCGCGGCGCTCTCGAGCGCTGAGATCCACAGGAAAGAAGAAACTACTCACACAATAGCGCGTTCTTTTTAATAATTGTTACAACTGTTACTTATAATATTGCATCTCTTTTTCCACTAACACTTCGACCATCTCTTGGAGAATTATCCCCTCCAGAGCGTGGAAGATACGAAAACAATCATACTTGGATCTTATTTTGCTGTCATGCTTTTTGGAGCGCACGGGGGCAAGGAGAGACGGGGCGAACGGGACAACGCAATGCGGAGCGTGGGAGGAAGCGCGAGACGAATAGATGCTCGTGGATAACAGTTGCTGAAATGATGCTGCAGGAAGTTGCGGGCTCTTGGAACAAGGCGGGATTGCATGAGGTTGGGTGAGGTAAGGCGAGAGAGGCGCGGCAGGGGAGGGCGAGGAGAGGAGGGAGGGGAGACAATGGGCGAGGGGGAGTGAGCGGAGCGGAGAGAGGTGGAACGGGGCGGGGAGGAGAGGCGGAGGCAGAGCGAGGAATGGCGGGGCGGTGGGACGCAGGGTGGTGCGGTACGAGTTGGTGCTGAGTGGGGTGGTGCGATGCGGGGTGACGTGATGTGGTGCGGGGCGAGGCCGAAAGAGGTGGTTTGGAGCGTGGAGGGGCGGGGTGGAGTGGTACGGACGAGGGGTGCGGAGCGTGGCGGGCGCGTGATGGTGCGGAGCGGGGAGCGTGATGCTTTGCGTGGCGGGGCGGAGGGACGCGTGGCGTGCCGAGGCATGAGGCGGGGAGGGGCGTGTCGTGTCGGGGCGTGCCCACCTGAGGCATGAAGCCGAGGCGCGGGCCGGGCGCGGGCTCCTCGCCGAAGACGCGCGCGCTGCCGGCGTCGAGGTGGCGGCGGCCGGCGATGCAGCTGAGCAGCGTCGTCTTCCCGCAGCCGCTCGCGCCCAGCAGCCCGTAGCTGCGCACACACACACACGCATCAGCCAACAGCCTACAGCACCTCCCCACGACACTTTCCAAAACGACTTAAAGAACAACATCAATTAACAAATTGGACTGCACTAAAAGACGCTTCTCTACGATGACGGTGCTATGTTTAAACAACTCGTGCGAAGGCTTTATGTTCACCACTGTTCATGCGTCTTAATGGTTATATACTACAAATATTTTTTACATTCCAGAAAAACTCTCTTTGAATGATGTCGCCCTTCTCGATGCTAATTGTGTTCATTATTTGATTAATTTTAAATTCAATAGGAACCTTCAATGATTCATCTTGTTGGTGTCGCTCCATTGATATTTAAGTAACTTGTTGCTAAATTGCTCACCCTAAAAATCCAACTCAAACTGCTTACTGCTGTGAATGTTGAGAGGGGGAAACTCATGAAGTGCGCGATAAAAAACAAAACCCTCTTCCCTTTCCACATTAGAAATAAAGAATTATTTATTCAGTATAATTGAATATTAATATAAATAATTATTATTACTTTAGAATAAATGGAATAGTAACAAAACATTCAAGTAGATCTTCTGAAACTACTGAATGTAAGTTTCCGTAGCTTCTTTTGACAAAGAAGGAAAAATCTTTCCAACGTGAATCACGCGTCAACACATGGACCTTGCATCAATAATAAGATTGCTCAAACTAAGTGTGAATGCATACACATTTATTAAATAACTTTCATTGAATATATTTTTCTACTCCGATTTAAATTCATGGAATTCTGTTCTGACACTTGATCAGCTGGATGTGGTTATCCAAGCTCCATTCCGACTTAATTTTTGGTGGTGAAGCTGCCGATTGGATAACAGTTGATCGAACGTCAGAAGTCACTCAATTTAAATCGTATAGTATTTTTGAAATTGATTTTAAATGAGACTTTGTTTTAAACATGTTTTTGTCACTTTACTGTCGTGTACTAAAGGAGTATAGCGAAATGTATGTAATGCTGCAAGAAATCTATATCATGTATAGTAAATACTTCTTTATATTTCAAGGTATCGAATATTTCATGTCCTCAATCTGAACAATTTGAACAGTTTTTATTCTAGTATGTTATTAAAATATTGAAATGTTGTTATTGACAGTCGTGAATGAGAAGCTGTGACATGAAAGATATTTGCTGGATATAACTAGGAAGCTTAATATTTAAGTTATAATTTTTAATTGATTATTGATATTTATAAATTGGTAAGGAGGGTATTTGTGAACGTTCAGAGAATTTGTTTCTAATACATTTGAACATATAAACATTCACAGTAAAGGGCAGAAATACTGTTAAGTAATGCGAAAATTCACGTTTTGTGATAGAAAGGATGCACTTAATCATGTTCTTTTGTACCATTTAGGATTTGATGTTTTGAAGATTTAAAACCCGTGTTCTCTGATGCTTAGAAGTTAAAGAAATAACTCAGCACAGATATTGGGTCTGAATATTAGCTTTAATCTGACTCATTCATGATGGACTTTAACAATTTGGTGATAACTCTACAAAAAAGAGAGAACATCCTTGAAGTACTACCTTCTTTCCATCTCTTTCAGAGGATTTCGTTGACTCAAATAGTTTCATCTTATAATTTACATCTGCAACCAAGGTCGAAGAATGATTTACTTCATACTCACATCTGGTTTATTCTTATACTTAGTCGTCTACAGCACACAGGGATGTCCAAGAAGTTTAGTCAGAGTATAAAATAAATCTCTCAAAATCAAAATATTCCTCCCACACTCACCAGTCCTCAAGTTAAACCTCGTGTTTAAAGCAGATCATAGCATAATACCCGTCTGGAAAAGAGTTATCTGCACGGATTAGGGAGTTAGCGTTGTTTAGAAACACTAAGCGAGAACATTACTAAGCTACTTTAGAAAAACTAAGCGACAGAAAAATTAAGCGAGAAGTAAACTAGTGGTGCTACAGAATGGCACAGACTTTCCCGTATTAGTTTTCTATTTCCTTGGGTCTTCGCTAGCTATTCGGAATTGCCACAAACTCGTTCTTGCCAGCTGTCATCTATCACCGCCAAAAGTACATTTTTTTGTCATTTTCTTAATTTTCGGTTTCCTATTGGTAGAACGGAAACATTAATTGTAGAATATTAAAGAACACAAAAACCTAGTAGTAAATGGCAATTGTCTTTTAAAAATTATGTGCCGTGTAAGAGAAAATGGCGTTTTAGCGCTACTAAAAATGCGAAATTTGAAGCTCATTTTTACAGAAAATGTTTGAGTTTTCCAAATACTTTATTTGAAGTTATTTGAAGCACTTACACTCACAAATATAATTATGTTTACAAATTGCTGGTAATGTGCATATTAACGATGTGAGAGATCTTTCAAAAAATTACAATTATGTAATTTTTGAAAAAACAAAAATTAACTCAAAATAAACTTTACGGTATACTAAAGAGTGTAATTCGCACTATCCGTTACAAAAGTTTCAAGAAAGAAATTGCAGCCATATATGAGAAAATGGCGTTTGAGCGTTTCTGAAAATGCGAAATTTTGAGCTACTTTTCATAGAACGGTTGTGTTTTTGAGAAACATTACTTGACATTATTTAAAGCACATGTACTTGTAAATATAATAATGTGAAAACATCGCCGATAATGTAAATATTGTCGACGTGAGAGACAAGTAAAAAAATTTACATTTTTATAATTTTTGAAAAACCCAACCGATAGAGAAATATGGCTTTTATGTCATCTGATAGAATACGTTTACCACTATCCCTACCAAAAGTTTAAAGAAAAATTTTGGAGCGTTATTGAGAAAATTTTGTTTTTGTAATTTTTTAAAATTGCACATATTACACGCAATATTGCGCGAAAAAGACTAAAATTTTCAAAAAATGTAGATGACCGTAAAGAAAGAACTCACTATGAAGAACACAATTTATTTGAAGGAAAAATCTCTATCTTCAATTTTGTAGATCCAGAAAGACGCCGTAAAAATTTTAAACTTTTGCAATTTTCAAAAATTCAGAGTTATCCGTGAAAATAGGACCAATGCCATGTAAATAAGTGTATTTTACTCTATTCATACAAGAAATTGAAAGAAAAAATTTGGAGCCGTTTTTGAGAAAATTTTAAAAATCCCCGGGGGGCTTCATATAAAGAACCCCCAAATTTTGAAGAATCTTTTCCAAAATCTCAAAGCTTCGACTAGAATCAGATCGACCGGGGAATATCCCAAATTTTGCCTAGAAGTCAATTTTTCAAACCAACATTTGAGTGCTTATTGCGGCGCAACCATTCGGAATATCCACTTAGTTTATTAGACAAAATATGCTTAGAACCGTCTAAAGAGCTTATTTTCGAAGTTTCGACGTTTCCTCTCCGGACATTCTGTATACCCTCCACTGTTATAGCTGCCTCCTGACGTCTGTGAGGGTTTATTGTACATTTACGTCAAACATAGGCGGTGGTCACATTAATGTCACTGGACTGTGTAATTCGAAAATAAATAATTAAATTTGAATTAAACTTACTTGGGAAAACAAGAAGCCCGAGCCCTAAAACGAGTTGGAATGGGCTAATAAATACATAAACATTAAATTAATGAAACATCGTACACTAATTGTACTCGCGCGAACATAACACGGTTTTTAAATAATTGTTTTAAGGTGAAAATAGCTTCCTACTTGAACCCAACTTCCAATGTATTTGACAACCTGTGTTGCGGAGTGGGGGTACTCGGAAGAGCTAACGCTCCAGAAAATGTAATTCAAGTTCCATTTTATAGGTTTCGGAATTAAAAACAAAACTCATGTCTTTTTAGGCTTGCGATCACTGGTGTGCAAGTTTAAGAACCTACAATAGAACGCACTGTCTTGGAGTAATGCTCGATGATAACGGATCTTGTTACGCGTTGTGTGTGTGTAGCGGGTTGCATACGTGTATGCTGATTTTTAATAAAATGAATAATATTTATATATAATATTATTTATATAATATTATATATAATAATATTTATATAATATTTATATTTTGTTAGAATTTTATATCACAGTACACATAATATTCGTCTTAAATATTTTTGATGCACTCCATGGTGGGTTTTCCGTATCCAGCAGAAACAGTTATCAGGGAATGTGTCGATGGAAGATGATAATTCGAACAAAATCCTCATCTTTCTTCGGTTTCGTATCGAAGAGATTGCTCTCCATTTTTTTGGATAATTTTTAAAGAAAAAGCAAAAACTGAATTTTTTTTGAATCGGGGCACTTGTCATATGTAGGCTAGTAGTTCTAGGAGCGTTCTGTACATTTTCGTTGAAACAAGTGTATGTGACAGAGCACTGCGATCGCGTGTGTTGCTTGGGGAGGAGAGGTACTCACATGGTGCCGCGGGGCACGGTCATGTCGATGCCTGCCAGCACGACGGTGTCGCCGTAGCTCTTGTAGGCGCCGCGCACCTCCACCGCCGCCGGGCGCAGGCGCTCGCTCGCCGACGCCACCGACGCCACCGACGCCAGCGACGCCTCCGCGGCGGCCTGCTCCGCCTGGGCCGACGACATCTTGCCTGCGCACAACAACAGCACTCTTCAGTTCTTACGCTACGGATGTCTTATACATGGTCCTCTATGTATTCGTACACAGTCAACTTTTTTGTAAGAAATTGAGAAAATCTCATAAAATATTTTCTTTATTGTTACGTTTCAGTTACTTGTCTTGTTCCTATCATCAGGTACTGTAAAACAAATCCGTACATTATATAAGTATAGTTCAATTTATTTGATACGCGTGACAGATAATGATGGTGCTCACCTCAATATTACAAATTTCCGTTTTCTTTTAATTATATAAAGAATTAAAACTTAAATATAAAATACTCAACAATAATATTAACTCGTACACCGCGAATCCCTGTTTGTGCATTGCAAATTAGGTAACCCGCTTGACTTGTGTAGGTGACAAAGTTTCCTAGATTGATTACTGATTGTTTAGTGATTCTCGACGTGTCAACGGCTAAGGTCAGTAGTCCCGCAAGTGAAGTGTGTTTTTATCGCGAGAGGTGGTGGCGATCTTTCTCCGCTGGCTGGAGAGATTCGGCTCCGGCTCTCCGCCGGCTAGCGGTTTCCCCAACCAGGTATCTCCCGCCAGCGTGGCACCATCCCAGTCGGGACAAGCTCTAATCTTCTGGCCGGTCTCCCGGCATGGGTGGTAGTGTAGTGCATGATAGTGTAAGTGTGTGTGTGTAAGAGGAGAGGATAGGACAAGGAAGAGGATGGAAAGATCGCGCGCGGTCCGTGGCCTCTTTGTTAGGGTTCTGCTTTGGCATTTGCCTGGTGTTGATCGGAGAAACCACGGAAAACTACCGATCAAGCAGCCGGCAGCCGGAATTCTCCTCCGCAGGGCAGACAAATTCGACCTAGCTATGTAGCTGGTACCCTATGACCTCCCGGTCAGAGGCACTTCAGTGACATACATTCATGCCCTGAGCTACAAGTTTGGTGTTGCAGCGAACACGTGTGATGCCACTTTAAAATCGCTATAATGTTAGCTGAAGCACCGGAGGATTAGGATTAGGAAGATAAACAGAAGTTCCTGCCGCATCTCTAGGCGGTTAAGGTTTGAGTTTCGATGGAGGCGGATTCTGCCGCTGCCTGGAGAAGAATTCTAGCGTTCGGCTGCTCTGATCGGTAGGTTTCCGTGGTTTCTCTAATCAGCACCAGATGAATGTCGAAGCAACACCATAACAAACTGACCACGGGCCATACGCTATCTTTCCTTCCTCTTCCTTATCCCGATCTGTCCCCTTCCTAACACACACCTACACTTATACGCACTACATTACCACACATTCGGTCAATCAGTGGAGAGCTTTGAACTCGTCTGAGGCGGTGCTCAGCTGGTGGGAGATACCCAGAGGGAGAAATCTTGCTTACGTGTAAGTTGGCGCCGGATCTCGTCTAGTGGGGGAGGAACAGTGCCATCTCCCAAGGTAATATATTCACTACTTTAATGTGATTTTTTACCATAACAGTTGACGTGCCCGGAAGCAATCAATGAAAGAGATGAAGAGAATGAGAAGAGATTCAGCAGAGCTCTAATAGTTACACTATCAAAAAGTGAATGAGCTTGTGTGTGCATCTTTCCAAATTTTGCACCAATATTTTTGAGCAAACTAGAAAAAACGCAGGAGGGATTTGCAATTCAAAGTATTACTACAAAAGGAGTTTTTTTTAAATTGGCTAAATGCATTCCGCAATATATCTAAACATTATTGTCGGCCGTTGCTGGCGATGGGGGGGGGGAGGAGGCAGATCCCCCGCTTCAACATCATATTTGTTGGGATCCAGGTAGGAGACAGGTACAGGATCCTCCGTACGTTACATAAGTAGCTTTAGATAGTAACAGACAATTTATTACACTTTTGTGCAAAATTAAATAGTAACCACTTTACAATGTGCGAGGGGGGGCGGCTCGTTGCTGCTCTTCGCTGATGGTACATGTCCGCACACGGGCTGGGAAGCGTGGCCTGTGCGCAACGTCGTGGGTGGCGGGTATGGCACATTGAGAATGCTACCACTTGAGGCCGGCGACATAAGTTGAGCTGGCTTCAGGTCGTCAGAAGTTGCGCGATTGACAACAAATCTATTTCTGTACTTACAGATACGTATTTTCCAGTGAGAGCTGCGGAAGCTGGCGGTTCGAATACCCGGATCACGAACTCATCACTGTTCGACTGCGCTGTGATGAAATGACGCGTACACCCGTTAACTTAGCGACTCACACGATACTGCATTCACGCAGTTAACTGGAACCTCGTCAGAGAGTTAATTACACACCCGAAGTAGTTTAGCTACCTTGAGAATACTTCACATACAAGAGGTCTTATTAATTGCGTACTTTGCAGTTTTACGTGCGGCGACTTAAACATCAGACCGGCCCTGGCGACGAGAGCCTATTTACGGGGTTGTCCGATCCCTACTGGGAAAATCCGCCTTCGAAAGGATAAAATTCCGTCCAATTCCGCCAAATACCTGAGTGGTGAAAAAAGCAGACTGGCAACGGGGCTGGAAATATCAATTTCGCTTCACGTTCGTAAGACGTTCAAAAGTAAATACCCTCGTGCATAAATCCTACAGAGTAGTTAGAAAATAGTAACATTTTTAGAAAAAGTTGGCCCGTTTGCTTGCCTGTTTAATTAAAAATAAAAAGTTCTCTGACATTTCATAATACACTTAAATAATACTGAGTTATGTGTAAACATTCACATAATATAAACTCGTGCAGAATCGCCTTCCTTGTACGAATCCGCCCTCGCATCTTCATATTTGCAAGATATTTAGAACTAAAATTCTTGTGCCTAGGATGTAAGGATGTATTTCAGACGCCATCCATATTGTACAATTATTAGGAGAAGTTGGATATTATTGATGATTGAAGCAAAAACCTAGTGGTGCTACAGAATAGCGCAGACTTTCCCGTATTAGTTTTCTATTTCCTTAGGTCTTCGCTAGCGATTTGGAATTGCCACATATTCTTTCTTGCCAGTTGCCATCTGTCATCGCCAAAAGTACATTTTTTTGTCATTTTCTTAATTTTTCGGTTTCTTATTGGTAGAACGGAAATATTCATTTTAGAATATTAAAGAAAACAAAAACCTAGTCCTAAATAACAATTTTCTTTTAAAAATTAAGTGCCGTTTTAAAGAAAATTGCGTTTTAGCGCTACTAAAAATGCGAAATTTGAAGCTCATTTTCATAGAAAATTTTTGAGTTTTCAAAATGCTTCATTTAAAGTTATTTAAAGCACTTACACTTACAAATATAATAATCTTTACAAATTGCTGGTAATGTGCATATTAAAAATGTGAGAGATCTTTCAAAAAAATCACATTTGTATAATTTTTGAAAAAACAAAAAAATAACTCAAAATAAACTTTACGTCATATTAAAGAGTGTAATTAGCACTATCCGTTACAAAAGTTTCAAGAAAAAATTTGCAGCCGTATATGAGAAAATGGTGTTTGAGCGTTTCTGAAAATGTAGAATTTTAAGCTTCTTTTCACAGAAAAAGGTTGTATTTTCGAGAAACTTTACTTAACATTATTTAAAGCTTATGTACTTCTTAATATAATAATGTCAACAAATAAAGGCTAATGTAAATATTAACAACGTGAGAGACATGTCAAAAAATTACTATTCTCCAATTTTTGAAAAAAAACAACAAAAGAATAGAGCAACATGGCGTTTTTGTCATCTCATAAAATACATTAGGCACTATATCTACCGAAAGTTTAAAGAAAAAATTTGGAGCCGTTTTCGAGATAATCTTGTTTTTGTAATTTTTTAAAATTGCACTAATTCCATGCAATATTGCACGAAAACTGCTAAAATTTTCAAAAAAATGTACATGACCTTAATGAAAGAACTCACTTTCGACAACAAATTTTATTTGCAAGAAAAATCTCTATCTTCAATTTTGTAGTTCCAGAATGACGCCGAAAAAAATTTAAACTTTTGAAATTTTTGAAAATTCAGTTATCCGCGAAAATTGGACCTATACCACCTTAATACGTGTATTTTACTCTATTCTTACAAGAAATTTAAAGAAAAAGTTTGGAGCCGTTTTTGAGAAAATTTTGAAAATGTCGGGGGGGGGGGCTTCATGTAAAGTACCCCCAATTTTTATAGAATCTTTTTCAAAATCTCAAAGCTTCGACTAGAACCAGATCGTCCGGGGAATATCCATTTTGGATGTATGTATATTTGAATGTTCCACTTTTTCGTTAGCACGACCCGGCAATGAATTTTTTTCCACCGAAAATTCGCCATTTTTTCGCGCAGCGTTACATAACTTACCCTATACTACGTTTATCACTCCGTGTAAACGTACGTATATGGGAAAGTAAAAAGGAACGGGTAAAGGTTGCGCAGAGGGGAGCTGAAGAAGGAGAGGTTACAGAAGTGGAGACAGGAGACTTTGCTTCTTAAGAAATACGAGCAAGAAGAATTTGTATTACGATCACGAAGATTGATAAGAGACACTTGTAATGGCGTCAAACAATTTAAAGATACACTCTGAACATAATGATTATGAACATTCAGTGGAATTGAACTTAAGGCATCTTGGAGTATGCTATCAACATTGGAGAACTAAAATTCTGCTTGTTTTCTTTAACCAACTGTGATAGTAAAGGGTCATAAAGTCTTAGCAAACATATTAAATTCTAGGTTACTGTTCATTGATAAATTAATTTTAATATATAACGATTCAAGGACCAGCCTCGCATTAAAATTCTGCTCAAAAGCCAATATTCTTGGGATCTCTAATTCAATTTTACGTCCATGATAAATTACGTGAGACCTGAGGGATTTTTGTTTTTCAAACGGAAGTGTAATATTGTTAATATGTTCTTGAACTGTATCCTAACCTTCTGCGGATCTGACCTATTACGAAAATCTACGATCTTGACGTTTGATAAAATATACCGTATTCACCATGTGCAACTCTGGAAACCAATATTTAAGATTGACAATGACATTGAACTTGTTTTAAACAGTATTAACCAAAACAATATCAGTAAAATTATTGTCGATTTCTCTCTTTATTTGATTATTAATCATTGAAACAAAAGGTAATGAAAACATTTTATTTTGAGGTGGAAGAGAAGGAGCAGAGGTATGAGAGTTAACAAGTCCAGTATTACGGAACAACGACGATTTGTGTACAATCTCTTTCAATTTCTGACAGACAACGTTAACTATTCATTGTATTGGATATTTTTTCCCAATTAATAACAAAAAGATTTTCCCAAGATTGCCAGAATGAAAGCACGATCATATAGGTCGAATTCTCTTTCTACAAGGTTTTTAACAAGATCAAGTTTTATACTAGTAGGATGATTGGAATTGAAATTGAGATTGAGTAAGAGGGCTTCGTATACCAATGTCACACAGGAAGTTGGAAAAATGAATATCGTGATATATAAAAAAAATAAAGTGTAATTTATCTCCTCTTCCAACGTGAATTTCAAGTCAGGATGACACGAGTTGAATTCATTAAAAACACTGTCTACCCGCTCACGTATTATCACCAATATCGTGTCGGGTGTAGAACTTGGGAATGAGTTCATACAGCACTTGAGTCTCCTATTTACACGTTGTTGTCTTACACAAATTGTAACTCAAAATTCCCCCTATTGAAGATCCATTTTTCTGAAAATATATTTTGTCAGTATATGAAAAAGTTACATTTTTGAGAATTAATATGATACCTAGTAAAATTCCTTGTTTCGAGTCGTCCATAAATTATGTAACGCTAAAGAGAGGGGAAGGGGTCTGAGGCAACATTACTCTGCGTTACATAGGGTTAGGAGGGTATTAGTTAAGTGTTACGTAACTGATACTTTTTTCATTTTTCGATATTTGCTGAAATAATTCCTTTTTTGAGTCCTGTACTAAAAAATTAAAATATGAACTAATTAATTTGTTTTAAAAACATGAACTAAAGTTATTGATTGTAAATTGTTACAATAAATTGAAATATTTTTTCAAAGTTTTTTTTTGATCTGTAAGATTACGAAGAAAATATTCACACTTGATGTGAAGTAGTACATTCTAGAATCCATTTAAATTGGCACTCTAGACACTGGCTCTTGCATCATCCACGACGGCCTGTGCATAGCTTGTGATCAACCATTTCTCGTCCAAGTATTCTTCCTTCACTCACAACTCCAACTAATTTCTACTTTAATAATAATTAATTTTAATATACAACACAGGTAAAATAAAAACAAATTGTTTTACTGTGCTATAATTTATTTTCTCTTCTTGGATTTACAAGGGGGGTGTCGAAAGCGAAGTGTTACGTAATTCTTAAGGGGGGTTCAAGTGCACGTTACAGGAGCGTTACAAAAGGGAGAGGGGGTATTCAAAGTATTCCAAATTTGCGTTACGTTATTTATGGATGGCCCCTTTTGATATATTGGTCTATGCCTGATGAGTTTCTATTATTATTAATTCATCCAAAACTTTCATTATCAAATGATGAGGTATCAAAGAGTACATCTTAACTATTTCTAATGAGATCATTACATAATCAGGAGCCAAATTAAATTTTTAAAATTTTTTTAACTACCTCAACACTGTTCTTAACATTCAATTAATAATCAGGTGATTAAAAGGTTCTCAATAAAGAAATGTTAAAAAATGGAAAATGTGTAGTCCGAGGAGGATAAATTAGAGACTACAGGTCTGGAAGGAACACATATTTATGGATTTTCGCAAAATCATATGCTCTAGACGTGCCTAGTACAGTAGATATATTCTATGAAAGATGGAACTGTCTATGTATTTATTTTTCAGACACTTATTCAAAATTTCTTGGATTATAAGTAAGTATTGTCTTGCAGGATCTCTAAGCAAACGAGTAAAATTCACATTGGAAGTAAAGTTCTCCTCCACTTTACGCACATACGCCTATCAACCAACGCAACCGCTCCACCTTTATCGGAAGGAACAAATACGAGTTCAGGATATTTTGTTTATGTTTGGTTTGTATCAATATATGTGAAACGACTTTTGAATTTCTGATTTATGTTTCAATTTTGCATCTGTCTATAAAATATGAAACCTATTTATTAATAAATAGGTTAAGTTTTATTTTAAGTATTATGATTTTATAGCTATTAAGTTCTTCTTTAAGCTCTTGTTTGTGTTTTCATGGCACTAGGTTAATTTTTTAAACAATTTACTACACTTACACTGATACATTTTTGTCATTGTGCTTGCCTATTGGCGGCACCTTTATCTGATTTTCATACTTATATTGGCTGCCCATGGACATGAAATGTGCTTTAATTTAAGTTAGTTGTTATGTTGCATTGTCCTCGCACACCAACACGTTTTCAATTAGCAAACATCAATCTTACACATGTTTTGTATTGTTTATTTTAAGTGGTCATCTCAGTCTCGTGTCAGCTGTAGTTCAGTTACTTTTCTCTTCTTGTCAGCTATGTTCTCAGCACATATTAGGTTTCCACTCTTCCCAGAATTGTCGTTTGCCAATTTTTTCATATTCTCATCGAATTTTCGTGGATAGAGGTTGGGTCTGGGCGGAGTTCCAGGAGAGGCTGTTCTAGCTGACGTGCCATAAGCATCCCCACGTGGAGGTAGTTTACTGCAGAACGCATAGTGCCAGTCGGTTAAGTGCATTAATTACCGAACAGGTTTACTGATTTCCTTTATTAGATATGCGCCATTTCGAGGTAGGCAGGTATGGGCAAATTGTTTTTTGGTATTCATGCCATTCCCAACTTATTTATACAAAGTTCATTCTCACCATCTGACTATTAGGACAGCTTTTGTTCACAAATCAGCATAACATTAATTATGTTTAAGTTAAATATTTTTACAACTTCCTTCTGTCTTGTAGCTCTCCTATTTATGTGTGAAAAACCTTTGATTTTTCACAGGGGATGTGTGGTGCTTTCGGCCGAGAGAGCTGCCGACTGGGGAACCTTATCGATGGAGCCCTTTTCTGCATGCAACAGCTAATGATATGGCTTCTTGCGAAGCGTGCTCGATTTCTGACACGTGTGATTCTGAGTTTTGCAGCCGAAACACTTGTGACACCTGTTGTTTATTTCGACAAATGCCGACCTATCCTTCTTGGATAAATTTAGAGCATCGGGACAGTCCGCAAGGAGATATTTCCACTTGCAGCATTTGGGGTACCTACGTAAATTTGTTGAAATTTGATATCTCAAATATTGAAGGTTAAGAAGAGGAATCAGTCAATAGACAGATTCCTCTATTAAACAAATACCACTTGCGAAGTACTAGCACGTACTTTCTCGCCTGTACTTTCATGCAAAATTGTGCGAAAAGTACTAAAATTTTCGAAAAATTGTCCATGAACTTATTTAAAAATCTATCTTTAAGGAACAGATTTTGTTAAGGGTAAAATCTCTATATTTAATATTTTAGTTGTTGGAAGACTCCGAAAAAAAAATTGAACTTTTGCAATTTTGGAAAAATCATGTATTCAACGAACATGAGACCTACGTCATTCTCTTAAACTTTCTTCTTACCATTCAACTACGGAATTTAATAAAAGAGATGGAGCATTTTTTTTTTAAATTTGGGAAATGTCTCAGAGGCTTCATGTAAAGTAACTCCCAAAATTAAAATACCGGTTTCAAATTCAAGGGGCCGCTACATCAGTCAGATAATTGGGGAATATCAATTTTGGGGAAAATCGGCTGAACGGTTTAGCCGCTAGCGTTGTTCGGTGGACGTTTCGCCGTGAATCATTTTTCGGTATCCAGGACCCACAAAATCTGGATCGTTTACACCACGTGGAAGAGGATATTTTCCTAAATTTATCCTTTTTCGTCACCAGAGCCCTGTAATAAGAGTTTCTCTGCCGAAAATTCGCCGTTTTTTCGCGCAGCATTACATAACTTTCTCTCTACTCCGTAGCGAGAAAGTATAAGGGGGGAAACTTGTCAGCCTCAAATGAAAGTTTCCATTCTCTGAGAACATTTTGTACTAGTGACTAGTGATTGGCGACTAATGACTTTCTGGCAAATTTCGCATGTTGTGCTACGTTCACTTCGGTCCGAATCATCAACAAAAAACATTAAAATGTAGAAAGCAGCTGTATGTCGGAAAGCAGGTAAATTGCAGCGCAGTAGAGCATGCATGGGAAACTGCAATTTGGATCGCCGGCGCCGCTTCCGCCACAGAAACTTATCATACGCGAGTATTGTTTCGGTGGCGCACGCGCATGGCGAAAAGCGAGTGTCTCCAGACATGCGATTCGAAGCAGGTTTCTCCGTCGGACGCGCTCTCATGAGATGACGACATCCACCGTTTGTGCAGTTGTCATGCGCTGCCGGCTGTCAGTCACCCCAGCTGGATCCGACTCATTATTTCTCTTTCTATGGCGACTACAACGCGAGTAAATTGCTTGGCCGAGGTTATGGACGAGTGCGAAGCGACATTTGTGCGAATGCAACTCGCGAACTAATGCGACGAGGAAATGTAATTGAGATAACGAAGTAAGAGAAGTTTGAACATTTAGAACTTGTTCATGGAAATATCAAATACAACTACGTGACACGAAAAGAAAATACATTTACGAATTTTTATCGTCAGTTTGTAGGTAGTAAAGATAGGTCATCTGAAACGAATGTGAAGACAAAAAGTATGTACTAAAACTGCCAAGAATGAAAAAAATGTCGAAAATTAAGTAATAAATCAACCAGGACTGTCTAAATTTCGGGTAAATTCTCAAATTAGAAGGGGAACATTGATCTCTATTGCGGATTTCGATATATAAATGTATAATTCATGTATTCCTTGGTTGTAGAAATGCCGTAGCTGTCCCATTTTTCAAAGGAGACGTCAAAAGACGTCCCATTTTTCAAAAGACATCATTACATCAGTAATGTTCGCGTAAGCAGACGGAGCACTTGGCGGCAGAATACTTGCCCGGGATGTGAGATGAGGGTTAATATCATCTACGAAGGGCAGAACGGTTTAGAAAATGATATTCAAGTTAGCGTCCGGGAGCACCACCAGTAGGACATTGCTAAATCTCTCGGCAAAGGTTACAGCGTCCAATTATTCAAAGCGTTTGATCAGGACAGATTGATTGGGGAATATGAATTTTGGAGAAAATCGGCTGAATAGTTTAGCCGCTAGCGTTGTTCACACACAGCCAAACTGATACACGTTTTGCCGTCAATCGATTTTTCTCCATCAAGGACCCACAAAACATGGATTCTGGCAACACCAAGTGATAGAGATTTTTTCTAAATTTAGCAACTGGATTTATCCACTTTTTCGTTGCCAGGGCCCTGTAATAAGAGTTTTTCTGACTAAAATTTCCTGTACGGAAAATAATTGAAATTATTGGACGTGGCCGCACTAATTAAGAACACGACAATTTTGCAGGAATAATCGAACATACAAAACAAAAGAAAACGAAAACAAATCATGAACAATTAATTTGAGTTATTAGAAAAAATAAAATAAATCTTATCTTCTGCGATTTAAACAGGGAGAATTAACGTTTGATCAGCTGGATCGCGGTTATCCAATCGGGTACTTCCTTAATCTTTGAAATTGAAGCTCCCGGCTGTATAACCGCGTCCCAGCTGATCTAACGTTCATTTGCTCTGGGTTTCAATCGGACAATAATATTGTTTACAGAGTTAAGAAGGCTCAAAACAAAATAACGAAAGAGAACCCAGAATCGTAGGTTTAATAGTAGTTTGCATTGTAAGCAAATAGAAGGTTTGAACACCAGTGAAAATTTTAGTTCGCGACGCTTAGCAGTTTCGGTTTTTAACATTTATTTTAGTCCAGGCACTTGCTTTGTGTTTAAAGGAATGCAGTACATGATTGTCCTTTTTAAAGACACCTTTATACTGTTGTAACGAAATTCTTGTCAGTGAGACGTAAAGAAATATACCTACACTCATATATGAATGGTTTATTCCAGAAACAACGTAAGTCAGGGTTTTCACCATTTTGACTTTTTAAGTGCAATCATATTCTATCTATGTATATGCATCGTTTCAGACAGATGTAACGCATGTCAAGCAATTCTAAAGGTAGTTTTTGAAGAGCACATAAATGCAGATACAACATAAGTCAGTGACGTGTGTTCTTTCTGCATTAAAGCGCGAGAAGCGGCTTCTTCTTGGCGTTCAAACAGATGATCGATTTTATGTTTACCGGACGGTAAAAATGCAGTGTGCAAAATTTGAACTTTCCTATAATACCAGGACAAAACTTGCGCCGACAGTAAATAGTTGTGTTCATTAACTCAAGGATGACTCTGCCACATTCTTCGTATATCATGAAAGAATGGGGCCTAAAGAGCCTAGTGAGTTGGCGAAATTTACAGTGGAATATCTAACTACCTCAATGTCCAACTTTGAAAACTCTCACATGTCTTCATATGGCTGTGGAAGTCAAAATAAAAATTACTCAGTACGGAGGGTCATATCAGTCCGTGTTTCTATGTTTTTGCCTCTTCATGTAAAGTACCCTCAATAATCAAAATATCCGGTTGAAACTCATAAAACCTCGAGTTCGTTCGGATTAATCGACCAATATCAATTTTGAAGAAAATCAGCATAATGGTTTAGGCGCTATCGTTGACCACAGACGGTCAGATAGACAGACGTTTTGTTCTCAATCGGTATCAAGGACCTCTCGAAACATGGATTCTCGCTAGACCACATGTTAAAGAAAGTAATTTAATATTTATAGGAATAGGATATATCCAATTTTGCGTTACCAGCACAATTACATAACTTTCTCTTCTTACGAAGTAAGTACAACAATGTAAAAATCGATTGATGAAATCAAAAAGTTAATGGAGTACTAGTATATCCCCCAAGAATTTACGACAAACACACAAGATATACCTAATTGGTACGTTCTCTGCAGAATTACAAAACTAAGCAGTTCGTTAATTATTAATTACGGAAATAATTAGTTAAATGTAAAAATTTCTTGTAATGAAGGTGTTCATTCAAATATATTTCAGATAAAGAAGCAATTAATAAATGACAATGCTTTTTTAGCCCAGTATGTTTTATTTCAGAAACATCAAAAGTCAACCATGTTTGTTAGTGAAAAATAAAGAAAAATTGATTTAACTTTTTGCTCAATGACGCAGTAATTCTATATAATATGCGGAAAACAACTGTTTTTGACAAATATAGCTGCAGTGGGTTTTTTGTCCATACTGAAAAGTTATTTGACAGTGACTTATGTTGTTTCTGAAATATGCCACACACATACACACACACACACACACGCACACACACACACACACACACACACACACACACACACATATATATATATATATATGTATATATATAATTAAAATTTATAAAGTTATATAAAATATTTTGCTAGACATTTGCAACATTATTTATTTATTAGCCAGAGACAATGAAATAAATTATTGTATACATGAATGCAGAATCACATTGCATTAATGAAAATATTTCGATGATGCGATATTAAGAAATGATGATGCTTGTAAATCGATAGAATATTCAGTAAAAGAAAGAGCTGCCAGAGCTCGACGTACCTCGACCGCTCTGCCCTGGTGCCCGTCCCGCTCTCGGCCAGAGGTGCGTTCCCGACTGAGGGACGCAGCATCGGCTGGCGGGTGGCGGGTGGCGGGCGGCGGCGGGAGCCTCGTAAACGAACCGATTCCGCCTCCGAGCTCTTTTCCTCCACTCGCGCGGCCCGGCGACCAACAGTTATCTGGCGTTACGACGTGGCGCCAATGCCACTTCGGTATTACACGGGATTACTTATTACACAAGCATCACTCTACAACTAGTCTACGAATAATAATAATAATAATAATAATAATAATAATAATAATAATAATAATAATAATAGCCGGTCCCAATAGTCGAGATTGCTAAACCATGGCGATCTCGGACGGAAGGATCGCGGGTTCGAGTCCCGCCTCAGACATGAGTGTGTTTGTGTGTGTCTGTATGTGTGTGTCGTTCTTTCAGCCCTCATTATCATCATTTCGTCTCCTATACCTCCAGGGCTAACAACCCTGGTGAATATAAATCGGATCCAGCTAAATGGAAAATGCAAAATGGATAAATACTTTACCAAAAAATGATATTATTCATATATTTTTTCAAAATTAATGTGGAGTCAAAGACTGTGTTTTCGTTGCAAGTTAGGGACGGGATTTGGAAGCTCAGTGCATCAATTGATATCACTAAAAGGCCTCTGACCGGGAGGTCCTAGGGCTCGAATGCCGACGGTGGCAGGATTTTCGACACTAGCTGGATAACTAGTTCGAATTCAGCCGCTGTCTGGAGGAGAATTTTTGCGAATCGCTGTTCTGATCGGTGGTTTTCCGTGTTGTCTCATATCAACACCACGAATGCAGGAAAAAATCGGTTCACGGAACGCGCACAATCTTTCCCTTACTCTTTTTCTTATCCTCACCCCTTTCTTACATTTACACTCTAATGACCTACACTATCCTACTTGTCGGGAGACCAGTCGAAAACTTATCCACCAGCTGCGGCAGTGGACCGCTAGAGGGAGACACCTAGTTGAGGGAAACCCCCTAAGCCGGCGGTAGGTCGGCGCCGGATCTCGCCAAGCAGTGGGGAAAGATCATCGCCACCTCCATCAGTAAAATCTGCGCTATACTTACAGGACTAATGATCTTAGCAGTTGTCGCTCCCGGAATCACTAATCAATTGATCAAGTTGAGAGAAATCTGTTGTGTCGCTTGAACAGGCTTTTCTTAATGCGTCATACAGATGAGGGTTTTTCAGGCAGGGTTGGTATTTTTGTATTTATTTTTTATTTTACTCATTGATGAAAGTGCGACTTTGTAAAGATGCGTAGAACCATAACATGAAAACTCTTTTGGAACACAAGACATGCGAAAATTGAACTGGAACTCACATTTAACTTCACATGATAACAAACCATTCTAAAGAATGTTTTGATTGGATACAATGAGCATTGCGACGAAACTACAATTCCTCTGACGGTTCACCAACACTGAAATTCTCTGTTTATGGTGCATACTCTACGCTAATCCCTGGGAAGTGACACTTGACTAGCCTCACGTCGCCCGCCGCACGGGGGCGGGTTCAAGTCCATCGAGCAAGGAAGGAAGTATTGAATATAAAATTCATTTCCTTATATTTCCGGAGAATAAATTCGTCGTCACCAATAGAAGAAGAATAAATGCAATTTAAGTGATATTCAAGACCTTAATAATTGGGAAAACATTCAACTGCCTTCCAGAATTTAATACAATGTTTTTTTTAAATTTTAACTTATTGTTAAAAAAATAGAACTAGAAGCGACAGAAAAATACATTTCGGGAGTAGTGTTACAAAGGGTTGCACTAGAGAATAAAACCGAGGCAAGTACAACGAAATAAATGGTGGTTTACGTATCTGTGATGGTTAAACATTTAGGATCGCCAAATTGTACTTTTTAAGAAGTATTGGAATTCTGGAAGTCAGTGAAACCTTTCATTATAATAACGTTGACAACTGTTATTAATAATTGTTTTATTATTATTATTATTATTATTATTATTATTATTTATTAATTTTCTCAACAATGTTGCACATGACATAATACATCGGAATTAGGATTCAAGATGTATTACAGAACAGTTTACTTGTTCTGTAATACGTGTTGATAATTTGTCTGTATAATTTGTTTTGCTTCATCAGAACACAGATGAAATCAAATTTACATATAAGAGCGATATAAGAGCACAGGTCCAATTAAATTTAAATAATATAAGAACACAAGTTAAATTAAGTTAACCCGAGAGAGGTGGTATAAATAATAAATACAGGTGGTATAATAAATACAGGTAATAAATACAAATGGTTTAAATAATAAAGTTTAATACACTTAATCCGAGAGAGATGGCGCGGGGTCTCTTGTGACCCCACGTATCTTTGCTTAGCTGCAGTTACCTAATTTTCCGAGGCAGAAGCTTTACATTTCACATACCTTTCACTACATTCTTTAGCTTTTGTCTGAAAATTTTTCAAAATTTTATGCGTAATAATTAATTTATAAATATTTCTGAAACCAATACAAACATCTTAAATTTCGTAATTTTTCTAACTTGTGTTCATCGGCTTTGAAGCATTTTCAATAAATTGTTTGTTTTTATGTGAGACAATGTTAGAAAATAAAACTAACTGAATTCTCTGATACCTTTGTTGTTGAAATATTCGGGAAAATGTAAATGGAGTCACTACATAAAATGAAAGACAAATGATAATTTTGGCCTTTTATTTGTTTCAATTTCTCATTTGCATGTTTATAATTCACTATTATGTGCCTTATAAATGATTCATTATTATTAAAATAATTAATTTTGCACTTATTTTTGCCAAAGATAATTTATTTAAAAAAAACTTAAAGGAGTCAGAAATGACCCCACGCCATCTCTAACGTAACTCCGGCAACCGCCACCTCTCCCGGGTTAAGAACAGAAGTCAAATTAAATATAAATACATAAGAACACAAGTCAGGTTAAATTTAAATATTTAATTTAAATATTATTATTATATTTATTATTATTATTGTTGTTGTTGTTGTTGTTAAATTTTCCGTAGAAGCTCACTGAAGCAGACCAGGGTGTGACCCACGCAACCAACCAAACTTTGATCAGCACTGAGCAAAGCTGAGGATGGGCTTCGCTGTCCGAAAGTAAATTTGTTGAGAGGCGCGGCCGCGGTCTCGCCGGTGGCCACCGAACGCGGGGAAGGCAATGCTTAAGGCCGTCTGCGTTGCTCAGAAACTCTTCCCATTTCTCAACCGAGCAGAGAATAGAATTGGTGGCCGTCACAAACTGGGTAATGCTTGATCTCTGCGTGGAAGAATACTAGTGACGGTTCGAATGAGCCACAGTCTGCGTCAACGTCAGTGGTTGTATTACGTCATCACCTGGGATAATAGGTCAAGAGTCGCTGGCGGATATCTGCGAGCTGTTCAAAGAAAGTGGAGGAGGAACCAATGAGACTCAATGAGGTCAAGAGAGGACTTCTTTAATCTACCAAGCACTAATGACAGGTGATGCAAATCTTAAACTTTCTGGTAGTAGCGTTAATTTATCTTGAAATTATTTCGTTTCTACTCGAATATTCATTGATCATCTATTTATGCATGTTTGTCTCAAAACACTGACACTTAAGTATAGATGAACCGATCTTCGTGATTATGCTTTTAATGGATTATGGATATTGATGATTGCTGAATTCCGAATAAATAAGGGAACATGATGTTTTGCCTTTGACTTCCACTCTACGATTAAAATTTCAGTACAGGCCAACGAATTTTATCGCATAATATGAACTCATTGACCTTGAGTTTATTTGCTTGGATAGCAACAAAGTTGAATATTTTCATCCTCTACTTTCCTTTCTGCCTTCCTTACTTAAAACGTTCATTAATCTGGAGCTTTATGTAGAAACATCTAGTATATATTCTCAGTTAGTATACCTTTAACAATTGGGTAGTTTTTACTATCATTCGCGTATGCACTTATAATCTCTTTCAATTGCTATGTCGTATTAGAAATATTAGCAATTATAATTCTGACGTCCGAAAATCAGATTAGAAAAGAGAGAAAATGAACTCTTCCACATTTGAACTATTTTTTAAACCTTGTAGTAGGTTCCAGATATTATTCGAAACATGGCACTCTTGTTAGAAACTTATTTACGAAGTGATTATTCATATTGAAATTAAGATATTTGTATTTGCGTCTGATCCTTACGGAGACGATAAATGTTCATTTTTTCCCGTATCCGCAGCTTTATTGTTTTGATGTTGCCAAGCCTTTACCAATCTAAACAGCTGGCCAGTCGCATGCTTGTAAATCTCAATTATTCTTCTTCTCCCCCTTATGTTTCAAAAAGTGATTACTGCCCTTTAACGGTCAATAAACAAATTGATGTGTAGGCGTGTAACCTTGTCTCTTTCGGAGTTTAGTCATTCGTCTCCCTTTGCGTCGATCTTTTCATTTTTGTGTTTTCACAACATGACATACGATATCTCCATTTACATTTTGTAACTCGGACCTCAAAATGGTGTAACACAAGAAGCTGCAAGAAGTTGCATTTTTTATGTTTGACGAAGAAAACGTAAAGGGGATGCAGCGAATAGCGTCAATATTGTGTTAGCTTCTCCTTTCACTGGTGTCTTGAAACATGTCCTTCTTCACAAACCATTCTTTTCATATTTTCATTTATCTACTTTAATTCTATAAAGTCAAACATTATAAAACTCATATCATTTTCGAAAGAAGAATTTTTAGAACACAAGTGGTCTAATCTTCCATGACCCACTATAAAAAACTATTTTCTGTTTCCTTATAAGAATTATTAGAATACGTGTGTTTTATTTTCCAAAGCATTTTATTAATTTTGGTCAACATTAGACTGCAACAATATTAGGATTAAATTTAAACAAAAATATACTGTTTAAGGAAAATCGAAAACCTCAAAATATTTTTCATGTCGTTATGTGCTTCAAGACTAATGAAATGATAATGAGGGAGGTTTACAAATTCTGAAATACAATCACTATTTACTGTGAACATACTGTAGAGTTCTTAAAATTCAATTGACATGTTTTTTACCAATCGCTATGCATGTATGTTGCAGTGAACTATGGCAGGGAATTCTTCTACCTACTCTAATTTAAAAAGTAATGCACGACCGACGAAATCATAAAAAGGTTTTTTTTTGTAAACTGACACATGTGACATCCTCTTGGATATTACATTTGTATTCACTCAATAAAATTTAATTTTAAAAACACTCAATCTTCGAATTCAAAAAGGTCTCCATCTTCTCTTGGCTAACTATAGCCTTACGAAACGTCGACCTCTTTCGATATATCAATTGCAACTCCCACAATAAAACGGCAAGCATCAACAACATTCCAACTACATAGTGTAGGTGGTTGAATACTACAAATTGACAAATGTCGGTAAATTAGCATTCATATTATTATTATTATAAAAGATATTATTAAAATTTTGTACATATACCAAAAGACTTGTTAATAAGAGCAAGCTAAACACACACACACACACACACACACACACACACACACACACACACACACACACATACACATACACATACACACACATACACACACACACACACATATATATATATATGTGTATATATATATATATATATATATATATATATATATATATATATATATGTATATGTATAATTTTACAGTGGGCATTTTACAAAGTGAAGTTATTAATATCGTAAAATCTTGTAACAATATTTGTCTGGTTATCGAACTCGGACTCCCGGCCTAAAATTCTCCATCTTGAAATAAGACGACTTACATGACTTTCGTAAATAACTGTAGAAAAAATTACATTTTCTAAATTTCGTAAATAGCTATTAAATTCCAATATTTCATAAAACCCTTGGAGCAAATATTTAAACATAATTTAAATTTGAATTTTCATTTAAGCAGGTCTGATTTACTATCGCGACTAAATAAGAAGAGTGACAGATTTCTTTACAATAAATTCCGTTCCATAGCTAACTTATGAAGCTCTTGCTACGTTTACAGGAAGTATGGATTATGGTTTCAATGAAGTGGCTACACAAGGGAGAAAATGGAGTAAATGAGTGAGCGTGGTTGAGTGAGTCACGTGACTGCCCTGTGGGATTTCATGGTTCTTCTGATACGAATCTATGGTTTTCCGCCTCAAATTAAAAGTAAACGAGGAGATACTACCGTGGCAAAGTTTTCCTCGTCGTTATCTTGTGAAATGCTTCATTTGAATATTGTAATGATTTAGAGGAAATGCAACAGTTTTAGTATCAACTTCTTCAAACGTTTTACAAATGTCAGTAATATAACAGGAGCATGTTCAATGGCACAGCAAGGTTCAGTGATATCTGGGGTGGGTGTGCATGGTGTCACCCCACCACCACACGATCAGTCCCACTGTCACCGCTATCGTACGTTAAGGAAAACTGAAGAATTTTAAGATATTTGGCACTGTATTTAAATCGTAGAATGTATTCCATCACCACAGAAACCCATATAAGTTTTATGAACCAGGGAATGTAAATAGCGGCACTTGAGCATAAGGGAACCGACAAAACCCCTTGTCTCATTGTTCAAGCTCCGAATATAAGGCTTAACTGCCAATTTCAATGATGTTTGCATATATTTCATTGAGTAATTTACTATACAAAAATATAAATTCAACGTTTCAAAGCATATATTTGGTAACTTAGGAAAACAAAAATGTATAAATCTTATTTATAATGGAGGTTAATAGATTTGGAGTGCTGTAAGTAAAAACGAAATGTTGAGAACAAGTACGGATATCGAAAAGTTGCGAATACAAATATTAGAAAAAAATATGATTTAATTTAAAATCGCTTTTTTAATGACTTTCAAAAATATTGGATTCAGATATTTTTGTCTAAGGCTGTAAGTTCAAATTCTGCTTGGATATTTTCAATTACATGGGGAGATTCCGTCGAGTATCATTTCTATACCCTACATTCTTCCATAATACACTCTCTGACCGTTCACTACTTATGAGATCTGTGTGAAATATGTAGTGCGTAATTGAACTGTTTCCAAATATACTCAGAACAATGATCAAGCACCGAGATGAGACAAGAGCTATCATGCACATACGAACAGAAAAGAAAACGGCCTGAAAGCTACCTAAGAAAAAAAAGCATGGTGTTCAAGGACCAAAAGGGAGCTTTTCTCTAGGAATTGTTTCCAGAAAGCTGTAGTTCCAGCAGGAATCCTAGTAGATCGCCTAGTAGTTCTTGGGCGACGATAAATGGCACCTTGGAAGGAGTGGATCAAAACCGGAAAAAGGCATCCCTGACTCAAAAGAAAATAGAAGTGAAGGGTGATTTACACGTTGCCAGTAGCGTGCCAGTTGGTTTGCCAGGAACTGGCAAGTGGAGACTGGCAACGTGTAACCGCCTTGTTGCATGTGACTGGCAATACCTACGTGCCAGTCATTGGCGATACCAGCTGAACAAGAATATTTGGCTCACTGGTATGCTCACGCGCTCCCCCACCACTTTCTCAAACTGGCGACCTCTATACTCTAGGTAGGGCTGGCGACCCACCGACTCCCAACACGTGTGTACACTGCTTCATACTTGCACGATGATCAACGTAAGCGTTTGTAAAAATGACTGGGAACTTCTTGCATGACGGAAGAACAACCTGACAAGATTGACCGGTTATACATAATCGGAAAATTTATATAACACACATTAGGATATTTTTTACCAAAATTAAACCGCTTGAAATCACTGCTTGTCTGCTATCGCGCTGTGATGGCGTCAGATCATTAAGTTTTTATGTGAAATGAAACATTACGTATACGGACAGACTTACACTATCACACGTACATTTAGATTTTATACGCTAGCATTATTCCTTCTTGCAGCTACTGCTGGCGAAGAATTACACGTAGATTTGTAAAAAACTACAATGCCACAAGCTTTCTCAGAACAGCAAAGGCTGATTTACAAGTTGCCAATACAGGTGTGCCAGCTGCGGGTGTGCTAGCACCTAGACAGCGCCGGCGCTCTGTGCGACTGGCAATAGCTGTTTTACACAGTGCTAGTAACTGCATGCAACATGACATATTTTTCTCGCTGCTCGTAGTTTATGTATTCTATTTGTGATGTGCTACTGATAGTATTCGGGAAAAGCAAACGTTCCGTAAACTTTTTATCTTATTCACTTAGTCTGCCTTGGAGAAGTTATCTATTCCCATTTTATTTGCAATTTCCAAAAGTGCGGCATTCCTTGCCTCGCGGTTATTTTAATAAGACAGTTTTAGTGGCTGGTCTATTAGGAAGTCGTGATATAATTATCGATTGTGACTTTGGCTCTCATTTAGAAGATGTACAAGAGGCAAGGAATTCATTTCGCTTTGCAGATGCATCATGGAAAAATGCTTTCTTTTACATCTAAATTTATACACATTTTCCCACTTATTTTCTCTCACTGCTTATTGTCGTTGTCACGTAACTATCCATAGCTATGTACCCTATGTATCCCCCCAAAATTTCTTTATATATTTTCTAGGAAAAACTTGAAATGCAATACATATGAACTTTTACGTCTTAGATGTATCTAAAACTCATTCGGAGATATCCGTGTTTATACTGAAATATACCTTTCTCAACGTCTCATCAAAAGCGTGGCTGTAATCATGTCCTGTTCCAAATTTATTAAGATTTGGGCGCCAGAAACAGGTTACATGAATTACTACCAAAGTTTTTCTATCTGATTTAACAAAATTATCTAAACATCCAGCTAGCTTGGGTCGATGGGTCCGGATACAAATACTCGCTATCGCCTCGATAGCCGATTACCTGATCTGCCAACTATACAGTATGGCGTGGAATCTGAAATGTAATAATTATGCTTCCAACTAATTAACAATTATGATTGACAAATGAAAAACTCTTTTCTTTTCCAAAGAACAAAATTCAACAATTTATTTAACTTTAAATTAAACAATTAATCTGATGGTCATGACCCTTTTTGAAATAAATTGTCTCTTTTATACTGCAGTATTTTTTACCGTTTGTGCATGCCAACGCTCCATGGTCGCTTCTCATTTGGCCGTTGTTAATTCCAATTTCCGCTTCTTTCTTCGTTCTTGCGCCGCTGCTGACACGTCCAGTCCACACTGCCTAAACTATTTGTTAGTCTTGTCCGACGCTCCCGGTTCCTAATCTCTCCCACCGGTTATGTAGACTATTGAAGTCCAACTGCAATGTCCGAAAATCTGAACAAGTCCTCCGAAAATCACTTCTGGTAAATTATTTCAAAGTCCGAAAACAAACTATCACTTCTCTCACAAGACAAAGTCCGAAAACAAGCTATACAAGTCTCACTTTCCCACTATATTGCCTACAAACGATCTTTACGCTACGGCACCCAGTCAGAATGTTCGATCTATACTCCACGACACCCAGAGACGGAATGTACGATCTTCACTCTACGACACCCCGAGTCAGAATGTCCTGTTTAATGCATTTTTAAACCCTTCATGGCTCGGTCGGCGTCCATCCTTCTATTATTTCAAAACACGGCGGCAACATTAGACTATCTGATCTTTTATAGCCAACCCGTGCGTCTCTTACAAATCCAAGTAGCCGCGACCTCAGACAGTCATTCGTTTTTGCACCAATTCCCTCTTAGGTTCTTCAGCCATCTAGCCGGCGTCCTGACGTCATCAGGGCCCGTGTATAGTTTGTTGACCTTGCCAACCTCTGCGCCGCCGTTGCTAAGGCCCATACCGCCATATTGAATCCCCATTTATCTATCCCATGTCTAACTAACATCATTAAATAAAACCTATCATATTCTGGTATATCACAACTTCCCCTCTCCAAGCGTCATTTGGTTTGCTACAACATAACTAAATGACAAGACTACAATAAACACTTTCTTCTTACTTCACTACGCTATATTCACTGACACTTTGCACTTTACACAACACATATCTTGTATCTTGCAGCCTTAAACTATTTACATTTGTTTTGTTAATATGCCAACATAGTTTTGAACCATCTCATTGAGTATAAATTATTGCCTGCTATTTACTTCCGTCTTATATCCATCACATGTTAATTGAAAAATTTTTCACATTCTAAAAATAGACGTAACAACACAACAAACACTATTACACACTATTATATACAGATACTATTTACAATGATTTATTCCTGGACAAAATATTCAATCATGGGTATCGTCCCTTTTATACGGCTTAATGTTCCTGTAATTATATGTCCCCATTTCGTCCAATTTTGGCGGTTTTTCATGACGAGCGATGGTTTTGCTATTGAGTTTTCTAGCATCAATACAAAATCTGATTTTCTTATCTTTCTTTCGGACTATTACTATCGGGCTCACATACGGTGTTATAGATTTTTTTATGATACCATCCTCCAGCATCGTGTTTATTTGTTTACGTACTTCAGCTTTAAATACATGTGGGATCGGGTATTGCTTTACATTGAAGGGTTCCTCATCCATCAATTCAATTTTAAATTGATATCCTTTTACGGGCTCCTTTGAACCTTCAAAAACGTCTTGATATTCGCTAACTAACGTTTCAACGGAATGGCTAACATCTACTCCATTTTCGTCGACCGCATCCTTGGCTGCTGCGTGAATCCGGTCCCTGGTCTCTTCGATTAGTTCCGCAATCTCACAAATACACAAATCTTCGCCCTCCTGGTCTTTGATCCCCAAACAATGTTGTTGCCCTTTGTCAGTTCGTAACAATATATTCCTGTTACCTACATCGACCTTGGCGTCACACATCTTTAGGCCATCAATCCCCAAAATGATTGGACGAATCAAATTTTTTATGATTATTGCAGGGAACTGTATCGTCACCCCTTGGACTTCCACCTCCACCCAAATTTGCTGACTTCTTGTTTCGATGCGCCTCCCGTTAGCCGTACGAATATTTAATTTTCTAGCAGGAAATTCTTCAATCTTATTCCCTTCTTTTTTCAGTTGCTTATATAATTCTTCCGATACCGCACAAACATTTGCACCAGTGTCAATTAAAATATCTACCGGTATATGCCGAAATGTCCCCTTCAACACCAAACACGTGCTATTTTCCGCCCGTTCGTCTGTCTCTTCCCTTAACAAATCTTCTGCTGCTACCTCAATGCTATTCAACTCTCTAATAACCATCATCTCATCAGTCTTATCGTTCGAAATAACCCGCCTATTTACTTCGAACAGTGGGAGTTTTCCTGCTCTATTGCATTAATTTCTATCTGTTCGTATCTCTTATCATCTTTGGATCTTCGCGAGTAACTATTTCCTGTCCTTTTAGCTTCTCTCTTGGCATCATTTCCCCACTCGCCCTTCCCTTCTAAACTATCATGTCCTTGGCGATTATCATTATCAGCTATTTTTCCCGTTCCATTATTCTTTCCATTCATGCTATCATGGTATCCGTTACTATTATTCCGTTCATATTCGCCATTCAAAGTCCGATCGAAGAGGCTTAGCCGTTCCACTAAGTCTTCATAATCTACAGGTATCGAATTCCATAGCAAATTTTGAATACTGACTGGCAATTGACGAATAATAATTCTAGTTAATTCATTATTATCTATCCCTTCTTCGCAAGCCTTGAATGCGGCAATTTTGCGTGTTGCAAAATCACACATGGTTTCCGCCCCACCTTTCCTATATTTTTCACTCATCAATTTATATTTTAAATCAAATTTATGATTCTCATTCCAGTAACGTTTTAAAAATTTCTCCTTCCATTCTTTATAACTCGTTGGTTCCGGAATTAATGATGTCAACCAATGATGGGCTTTAGATGACATTGCCTGCTCGACCATATGCAATTTTAACCTCTCAGGAGTATTATTAATCATAAAGTAGCTTTCTAATTTTGAGATGAAAGACCATGGTTGCTCCTTGATATCCCCATGGAATTTTAAATAACTTGGCAAAACTACCGCGGATGCTGTAGTTATTACATTTCCCTGCGTGCGTGTTAGGACTTCATTTTCCAACTGATCTATCTTGCCTTTAAGGTTTGCTATCTGTTTTTCCGATTCCAATTCCTGCAAAGTTTTAATATTCCTCAGCCCCTCTTGTATCTGTTGTTCTACCTTACTATCTGTAACAACTATTTTTAATTCAATATTTTCTATTTTGTCGCCATGTTGTTGCGATATCTCATTTAAATATTCTATACGCGATTCAGCGTTCGTCATTTTTTTACATTGTTGGTTTTGTGTAAGTGCTAATGCTGTAACATTTTCCTGTAAAGCCCCAACTTCAGAATTAATTTTATTAAAACATTCCTTTTGCTCTTTCTGAATTTGATTTACTTGACAATTAAACGCATCCATTTTTGAATAAATATTACTAAATTCATTAGCTGTATCGGTCCGTAACTGCGATATCTCCTCACATATTGCTTTACGAAAATTCTTAAATTCCTGTGTCGTTTCTATCTTTATACCTTCCAATTTGGCATTATAATTTTCAAATTTAGCGTTCATGTCTAAAGTCAATTCTTCTAATTTAGCATTATTATTTTCCAATTTAGCGTTCATATCTAAAGTCAATTCTTCTAATCTAGCATTATTATTTTCCAATTTAGCATTATTAATTTCCAATTTAGCATTCATTTCTGCCTTCATTTCAGCTAACATTTTAATTATTATCAAGTTACTAGAATCCGTATTGTCTACTGAAGCTGCCGCTACTTCCTTTTCTTTCTGTTCTACCTCAACTAATTCTCGCAACATGTCACCTTCGGGATTCATACTGTTAGCCGCCATATTATCTATTTCGACATTCTCGGAACGTGCTGTCTTACTTCTAGTCTCCATCTTGAAATTATAATACAAATTAAAATTCTCACTATCAAATTCTCCTCAATGAAATGGTTTTGGCTTTTTTTTATAATTACAGTTAATTTCATATGTCAATCAATAAATTTCAGATTCCTTTTTGATCAATTTGTTATAATTTATAATAATTCCTTTAAACGTACTTCACTTTGTTATAAATTATAACAAAATATGCCCCAGTTGGCGCGCCATTTTGAAATATACCTTTCTCAACGTCTCATCAAAAGCGTGGCTGTAATCATGTCCTGTTCCAAATTTATTAAGATTTGGGCGCCAGAAACAGGTTACATGAATTACTACCAAAGTTTTTCTATCTGATTTAACAAAATTATCTAAACATCCAGCTAGCTTGGGTCGATGGGTCCGGATACAAATACTCGCTATCGCCTCGATAGCCGATTACCTGATCTGCCAACTATACAGTATGGCGTGGAATCTGAAATGTAATAATTATGCTTCCAACTAATTAACAATTATGATTGACAAATGAAAAACTCTTTTCTTTTCCAAAGAACAAAATTCAACAATTTATTTAACTTTAAATTAAACAATTAATCTGATGGTCATGACCCTTTTTGAAATAAATTGTCTCTTTTATACTGCAGTATTTTTTACCGTTTGTGCATGCCAACGCTCCATGGTCGCTTCTCATTTGGCCGTTGTTAATTCCAATTTCCGCTTCTTTCTTCGTTCTTGCGCCGCTGCTGACACGTCCAGTCCACACTGCCTAAACTATTTGTTAGTCTTGTCCGACGCTCCCGGTTCCTAATCTCTCCCACCGGTTATGTAGACTATTGAAGTCCAACTGCAATGTCCGAAAATCTGAACAAGTCCTCCGAAAATCACTTCTGGTAAATTATTTCAAAGTCCGAAAACAAACTATCACTTCTCTCACAAGACAAAGTCCGAAAACAAGCTATACAAGTCTCACTTTCCCTCTATATTGCCTACAAACGATCTTTACGCTACGGCACCCAGAGTCAGAATGTTCGATCTATACTCCACGACACCCAGAGACGGAATGTACGATCTTCACTCTACGACACCCCGAGTCAGAATGTTCGATCTACACTCCACGACACCCAGAGTCGGAATGCACGATCTTCACTCTACGACACCCCGAGTCAGAATGTCCTGTTTAATGTATTTTTAAACCCTTCATGGCTCGGTCGGCGTCCATCCTTCTATTATTTCAAAACACGGCGGCAACATTAGACTATCTGATCTTTTATAGCCAACCCGTGCGTCTCTTACACATCCGAGTAGCCGTGACTTCCGTCAGTCATTCGTTTTTGCACCAATTCCCTCTTAGGTTCTTCAGCCATCTAGCCGGCGTCCTGACGTCATCAGGGCCCGTGTATAGTTTGTTGACCTTGCCAACCTCTGCGCCGCCGTTGCTAAGGCCCATACCGCCATATTGAATCCCCATTTATCTATCCCATGTCTAACTAACATCATTAAATAAAACCTATCATATTCTGGTATATCACAATACACAAGCCAATTTTTTTCAACTTGTATTTTAGTAATTACTTTACGTCACATTTTAGTTATTTTACGCACTATTTTACGTCAAAAGTAAAATCAATTTTTTAATTATAGAATATAAAATCCATCCATACATGTTTATAGTTGATCTACTTACTGTCATTTCATCATACCCAGATGCGAGAGAAACGCTGAATTAATTCCAATTCTGTGGTGACGGGATAAAAGTTCCTAGGTCAATTTTTGGCGAAATTGGGTTAAATACTGAAACTACAAGTTAAGTATCTATATTTTATTTGAGTGAAACGACCGAATTCATGGTGCCTCTTTAACGACAAAAAAAGTTTGGAAATACAGCTTAATTGGCTTAATATAGCGTACGGATCAATAACCAAACACTTGTTTTCTCCAAACTAAGATTTTTGACTTAAGAACTTTTACCCCATGACCGCAGAATCACTGAACTTTCCTTTAGTGCTACAAACGACTCACGATAATGAGTCAAATAAACGAAAAGGTTTCCAGTGGTGGATTCCATAACGTCAAGAGAAAATACCGGATCAAAAGTGGCCTTTCACATACTTCCTGTTCTGCCCTGCTGCTCATGGAATATTGTTTTTACTTTCTCAGGGATTTCGCAAAGAGAATTGTTATACTGACTTGGGCCTTGACGGACATTTAACACTAACTTTTGATTTTTTTTGTAGAATCATAGAGCAGAAGATAAACGATATGAAGATAGTAACATGGACAACGAGAAGTGCCACAATCTGAAAACACTTAAAGACAAAGGTTTACGGGATCAAATACGATAAGGAACCTTTGAAAACGTAACCCAGGCTTTCTTTAGCCCAACCGTTGTGGAACTTGCAAAAATATTTGTATACGTTGGGTTTTCAGTACTGAAAAATACTATTAAACCAGTAGATAATGTGTAATACGAAAGTAAAAGGAATTATCCTCCATTATGGTTGACATCAGAAATTTAGTTGTTTACGTTTTAAGCTGAACTGGACACATTATTTCATTATTTTTTGTGAGAATGAGGAAACACCACTCAGTCCTTGGCTGTGAATAACTGATTATTACATAATATCCATCATCCGTTCTGTGGAGAAGACGATAAATTAATACGGGAAAACAGGACAAGTGTGGGATTAATAAAGTTCACCAAAAGTATCTATTCATTCCACAAGAATAACAAGTGGTACTAAAACAGCACGTACTTTCTCGCGATATTACTAATAGCTATGTAATATTACAATTTCTCTTATACACTTAAGTTACCATTTGAAAAATTCTAAAACAAACGAAACTTGAAAAATATGTATATTTTTTAATTCAAACGTTTAAACGAAAACAGGTTTATGCCATTGAATTCAGTGAATCCACGTTCTACACAGATGCGCGATGCGTATTTCAGCCGTAAATAAAATTATTTGTTTATATTAACGCCAACGAACTGCGGCCGTCATTATCGCCTTATCAGTGAGGCGTTACAACAATGTTTCAACATGCAACAATGACTGCTAATTCGTATGGAATACAACATTTTGCAAATTTGCATTGTTGATACCCCTGGCAAGAAAATGAAAACGAATACAAGAATATAATACTTAAATACTAGGAAAGGTCAGCAGACGTTCATCCCTTCATCTCGCTCTTTCCCCTCCTCCGTTTATTACTGTCTCTCCCTCCCTCACCCTGTCCCTGTCTGTTTGTCTGTCTGTCTCTGTGTATCTGTCCCTCTCATTCACATTTACTTGTAGATTCTGCAAGTCTCTGAGCAGGTGAGGTAATATCGGGAAGCGCCAGACCAGCACAAATGTAATAGAATGTTCGAGAAGATTTCATCCCTTAGATTACGGTGTGAAAAACGTTTCCTCTCCCCTTTTGTCATTTATTCGGTAGTTTTTGGATGTTAACTGGAAGCCTCATATACTTAAAGTGTGCAATGTGATATTTAATTTAAACTGCAAATCGTGTTTCATATTTGTTCTCAAATACAGGATTATTAGAAAGAGAGAAAGAGGGAGAAAGAGACAGAGGAGATAGAGAGAAAGAGAGAGCGAGAAAGAAGACAGAGGGACAGAGGAGAGAGAGAAAGAGAACGAGAAGGAAAGAGAGGTAAAGAGAGAACGAGAAAGAATGAGAGGAAAAGAGAAAACGAGAAAGAAAGAGAGGAGAGGGAAAAGAAGAGAGAGAAAGAGAGGGTGTGGAGAGAGAGAAAGGGAGGGAGAGAGTAAGAAAGAGAGTGAGTAATGTGTACAGCTTCTTAAAACAATGTGCGTAGAAATTGAAAATGAAAGAGGTCGTGAAGGAAATGTGAGAGAATATCATGGTATTTCCATTACTCTGATGTAATCGTGATTTACCAATACGTAATTCTTCAGGTAAAAAACATTGTGGATTGCGACGCGGGTCATTTACATCACGCGCGCCTTAATACGTGGTTTTTCCTCGTGTGCTACTGGAACGTGCCGCAACCTCGCCCGGGTTTCCTGGGGGGCAACTCGCTGGCCAACAGGAAGAAACAAAAGAGTAACGGAGGGAGAATACCCGCTGAATGGGAACGCCCTTACATGAAGGTGGTCACTAAATTAAAGAGTTCTGCATTCTCCTCGTAGGACACTGTGACGCAAATGTTCCCCTTCCTCCGCCGAGAATTCAAAGTCAGCGCGAGAGTGCGAGCATCGAATTTCCCTCCGAGACGCAGACCGTCAGGCGGGGCGCAGCTAATCATTGGAGCAATAACGGGCATTCACTTATGAGATTTCCGCTTTCGGAGGAGGGAGATCCTAGAAAGCAATTAACCTGTAAATAGGCCCTGGCTACATTCTACTCTAGAATATTAAGTTGTGGTTTTATAAGTAACAGTTACTCTTTGCTAAATTATTTTTCCTTTGTTTTACATTAAGCGCTTCTACTAAACTTTGAATTCTTGGTTATGAGCCTATTCTATTTCTATGTTCATATTATCAATGTTGGTTTTTTGGTTTTATGTCCTCACAGTAACATACGTTAATTTTACAGAACTTGAGAAAAAAAAAGTGTGCTGTAAAATCGAACTTGCCTCTGAAATAATAAGGAATACTCGTTTATTGGTAAAATAAATGTAGATCTGTCTTAAGGTCGCGCTCTTTGTCGTCTCTACAAAAAAAGCTGTCTTGGAACCCTAAAGAAAATCCTAAACATCCCAAAGTATGTGACTATTATTTATATGTGAGCCAAAATCGTGACCCAATATTGTCACACTATATTTTTGAAGTATTTATTACTAATTTGAGAATGTTAATCAATGTACGTGGAAACTATATTTATAATTCGCTAAATGTATTTCCTAATTCCAAAAATGTATAATTCCCTAAATATTTTTTTAAACCTATAGTAACCTGATAGATACGTTCGGAGAATGGTGAATTATTTTCCTTATTGTACGGATGAAAAAGATGTACGAGATCGTTTTTAACAAACTGATGAAATTACAGTTCTTTCTCATATTAGTTGAGTTGTAACAAATACATACTATGTGTTACTGAAATATTGTATCTTGGTTTCCACGAATACAGCTCTTGAAACACTGTTTAGAACTATATGCTGACAAAAATATTACAGAACCCCAATTTACCGACTCTGGTTTTCGAATCGTCAACCTTATAACTGTAGATAAAATATTATGATCACGGGTACCACAGCACATTGTATGAAAGGAAATCTGTTGTTATGTTTACAAGAAAAAAATAAAATGTTTACCCTCGAATACACACCTTGTGTACGTAGAGCACGAAAATTGGAAAATGGAAAGTGGTAGAACAATAAAAATTAGAGACAATACGTACCCTGCCGAAACGCCCCCTAGTGTTACTACTCAACAATTACTCAGATTTAAAAGAAAATGCACATGATATTTATTAAAAGATCTTCAAAGGACAGATAAATTATATTGAAAAAGAAATATCTGACTTTAATATTGGAGTTGTAGGTCAGATTAAAAACTATTTTAACATATTGAATGTTCTGAATTTCAGTTATTTTATTAAAAAAGGAACTTTATCATTTTTATAAATGCATTCCCCATTATTGGAGAAAAAATCTGCAGCCATTTTTCAGAAAATTTCGATATATCACAGGTGCTTCATGTAAAGTGTCTCCTAAAATTAAATTATTTTAATTAGGGATTATTCTCGCAAGCGGCGCAGTTCCTGAAGTATTTGTAAAGTTTTAGGTCGAAAGCTTCAAACCTGAGAGTTACGCGTGATACATACTTCCATTCACACATCCGCTATCCCGATTTCGGGGAAACAAAAATGCTTAATCTCGCCTGCAGCACCAGTCTTAACTTTAAGTCAGCACAACCGAATCGTCATTCGGACCGTGTGGGATGTTACAGCTCAAAAGAACCTTAAACACGAATTTTACGTCCGAGCCATTGAGATCGTGGTGTTGCAGTATGTTTCGTGACTAAACAGTAGTACAGGGATGAAAAAGAAAAATTCAGAGGTTGATTCCACGCATCACAAAAAATAAGTATCTTTTTGGCTGAAACTCTCCTCAGAAAACGTAGTCACATTGCCATCACCGCGGATGCATAACAAATAACAATACGAAGAATGAAGTTGAAGTAGAGAAAAACACTGTGACATCCCCAAAGCACAACGCGAACAGGATGTGATCGCCCTCACCTGTTCGCTGAAGCCCCTCGCAGAATCCGCCGGTCGACGTGCGCCGGCAACGAACGACGCTCAGCTGTTTTCTCAGCGGCCGCACAAGCTCACCACACTTCGGAACGACTCCGCGCACTCACAGCAATCCCGGCGCGAGATCGCCCGGTCACCGTGCCCCCGCGGGGCGGGCGGGCGGGCGCGGCGGGGCGGGGGCGGGGCCGGGGCGGCGCCCAGGGCATCACCGCGGGCCTCGCTGCGCACGGCTGCGGCGACGGGACGATGGTGTAGAGTTTGGCGCCGAGAGCGATTGCGGCAGTGTTAGCAATGATGACGACGTTAAAGAGTGCTGACGATGTTGAGGATGCTGACGGCGATGGAGGAGGTGCTGACGGCGCGGGCGCTGTCTCTGCTTCGGCGGCCGAGTGCCCTGTGCGCGCGTCCACTGCTTTCTACGGCGGCGGCGGCAGCGACCGCGAGCATGCGAGGGAGCGGGCGGCGGGGTGGCGGGCGGGCGCGCGTAGAGAAAGCTCGAGAAAGCGGAGCGACCTCCGGCGTTGGCGCCTCCCGTGCGTCTTGGCGCCTGCGCTGAGCCGGCGCTGAGCGTCGCGGCGCCGGGGGTGGGCGCTGACCGACGGGACGGCCTCCACGGCCTCCCTCCCCCTTGCGCCGACGCCGCGAGCGGACAACAATGAGGTTCATTACGCCGCTACACCTCATCGGACGCGGACGCGTTGGCTCAGAGGCTGCTATGCCCTCTGTTCCCTCTCCGGTGTCTTCTCACCGGGGAGTCCTAGCATTCCAGTTCTGACGGTGGCGCATTCAGTAGGCTCCGTGAATTCAGCTTCTGTCGCGTATAATTCTAAGGGGCTGACTGCTGTAATTCGAAGGGGCTGATCATTTTCCTTGGGGGTCTCTGAACACTTCCAGGCGAATGCCGGAACATTTCCTTAACAAACGAGCCATGGAACGCGGGTGATATTTCTTTCCTCATTCTCGTTGTATATTCAAACAATACACTACACTTCGTTTTTTCTTTCTTGGCGCACGGGGGTGTGTCAATAAAATGGAATATATCACGGTATTTTGCGTCGTTCTCGGTTGTGCCGCTAGGAGTTGCATGATCGTAACTGTATCGAGCAGTGCTGGCGATCATCACAACGGATAACGACGCGAAATACCATGAGATATTCCATTTTATTGACACACCCCTGTGCGCCAAGAAAGAAAGACCGAAGTATACACAGCACTACACCATACGTAGTGAGTTCAGGATCGTCTCCTGGCTGGGGCGGTGCCCCGCTGGAGGAGATACCTGGCGAGGAGTCCCTGAAAGCCGGTGGCGGCGTATCTCATGTTGTAGTGGGGGAGGAACACCGCTACACTTCACTTATGATCTTGGGGGCTAATGATCGCGCTTTATGCGTCTGAAATTACGAAAAAATCGATGCATCTTCAGACGCCGGGATTAGGTATTCTTGAAATAAATAAATAAATATATATATATATATATATATATATATATATATACACACACGATTGAATTTTAAATGGACATAGCTGAGGGCCAGTTTAAACATCATTAAAATGATCAACTTGAATTTATTTTCATTTTATTTTTAACGTAAAATACTGTTAAAATTTTTTGTGATGTTTTGGGCAGAAAAACTACCTTTAGTATCCATAAGCAAAGCAATAAATCATTGCTCAACGGATCAAGGAAAATTCAACAAAACATTCCATCACCTTAATTTTTTTATTTCTAGAATAATCCGTACAAACTCGTGTTATATTCTTTCAGTGTAATAAGATATTCATCAATTGAAAATAATTTTTTTTAACATGAGGAGGAGTATTTGTTGAGTATCATTTCTATCGGCATGGATTGAACCAGGAGGAATATAATCATCCAAAGAAACGTCTTAAAAATTGTTATCTTAGAAACTTCTCAAAAATTTTGGTTGACGTATCAGTCGAAACAATTGCATCAATTTGGAATCATTTCTTGCAGATGTTTATGCAAAGGCATACTATTTGGTTTGCACGACAAGCAATTCTTTGATTTTGGCAATAGTAGGTTGTTTATTGTTACGTGTACATTCGATGTCCCTAGTCGCTTTCTTTCAATCCGTCGGTAATGACGAGCGGTCATTATCTGAGTTTGCTTTACTTATTGGTCAACAACGTAACAATTGGGAAAGGCAGTTGAGGGACCAGAATCTCATTTACACAAAATGGATTGCAAATCCAAGTCCAATCCAAACCGAATTGATATTTTTGATAAAATAGATAGAATACGTGACTTGAACTATGAAAAAACATTTTCAAACTTTCTTAACAACCTAGCTTTAAAGAATACTTGAGCTCTTCGTAAAGTGTAATATTTTAGGAGTTTTGGAGAAATGCTCTCACTGTGAGAAAACACTCAAGACTCTATAGTGATATACCACGCGAATCTTGGTTCTGCAATATTCGTTTTCTAAAAGAATGATCCCTGGATCCCTGAAGGAACATGCATTTCATTGCGCTAATATGATGAGACATCCGCTAGTTAAAGCTGATCTTTCAGGGCATTCGTAGCATGCTGAAAGTTTGTTTTAACATTAGTGCAAAAAGTGGGACGATGCTCAAGTGTTCAGATAAATCTGCGAATACAACAAAGAAGCAAAATACTTTCCTCTAACCGTATCAGCCACTATTGTCGTTAATCATGTAAATATTAAAGCTCCGTGTCTCGCGGCTACCTCTTGGTCAGCGTGCTTGCTTTCCACTACGCGGCCCCGAGTTCGATTCCTGGTTGAGGCGAGACTATAGTGTGCGTTTTCCTGGCAATGTCCCGTGAATGCTGCTGCGTGACGATGAGAAAATTCACTTCTGAAGTTGAGAATACGCCGTGGGGATGTTTACGTGCTAATCACCACGTACCCCCTTAACCCATGGCCGCGAGGCAGGGATGTCGCCGATTCACGGGCTGTCGCGGCAGGTACTACATACGAGTATATACGTTAAAGCTCTAACGAGCACGATTTTGATGTCCTTCCTAATCGGCTCCCAGTGAACGGTTTTAAACAAAAGAGGTACCAAAAAAAGAGAAAAAAATTAGGAGTGGAGGTCATCATGTACTAAATAGATTGCAGCTTTCTTTTATTAATAAAAAGCTACGAAATTTGCGTTGTTTGAAACTAGCGGCTAAAATGGAAACGGGAAGATGGCGTCATGCGCACCTTGGCAAGTTCGCGGCAAATGGGAGAGCAGTTGGTCTTGCTAGAGAACATTATGTTGTGTGATCGTTAAAAAGATTGTTGGTGATTATCAATTGTAAGTATTCAATGTACTTTCTTATACATACCGTTCTTGTGATATGTAAGGCAAACATCAAAGGGGTAAAGGGAGTTTGAGTGTTATTTGGAAATTGTATTTTAGAAGTTTTGTTTTTAGTGCCAGTGATGATATTAAAACATCAGTCATTCAACTAGTGTATCATTAAGTGATGTGTACTCTTGAATAAATATAAAGAGAAATTTAGTAAGGCATATAAAAATAGCATACGCTAAGAAACTCGTAAAAAAATGCTCCTGTTTTGCGCCTCTCGGCCTCGTGTGGAAACCTTTTCTACTCGCAAAATGTAAAGTCATTTTTACCACTCGTCTCATAACTGTTTTAGGACTGAATCTTACTATAAATTGGAATTTATAAAACTTATCAGTGGATCGAACCTTTTCGGTTCCCTAATTAATTCTTGATGATTTTAACACTTTTTAGTTCTCGTTTGTCGATGTCGAATTGTAAGGGACCAATTTTTAATGCTGGAAAAGTGTTTTTTTTAATCTATGACCAATACTAGCGTCCGCAACCGTACATAGGATTTTGCCCAACAACACTCTTCACGGTCCGGCTGGCTGAACACAAAGCCCTGCGGATTGGAAACGGATCTTTTAATTTTCGAGGACGCTCTACGTGAAGCCATTAGCGCATTTTACTATCTGTCCAAACAGGGTCTTAATTTGACTTCTTGGCTGTCCGGGTGACGCCGCGTCGTTGGCTGAGAGGCCGATGTTTCGCCTGTCATGCCGCAGGCTCCCTCAGGGCAAGGACTGCAGAGTGGGCAGTGAGAAGAGTCACTGCCCTGAGGAAACTGCGTCATGACAGGCGTGTAGAGTCTTAATTTGTCTTCCAATTTTTTGTTTGAATTGAATAAGGTTGGTGAGTGCTTCTAAATAAGGTATAGACCTGCTTACAACTTACATAGTGCAGAGAAAGCATTGTACAACTACTGCAAAAAATGGCGATTTGTCGAAAGAAAATTCGTGGAGACCTAATGCCCAAAAGTGGATAAATCGTGTTCCTACATGTAGTAAATTCCTTCCTTTAACACTTTGTGTACTCAGAATCCCTTTTTTGTGGGTCCTTGATACTGAAAAACTGGCTGAAGGCAAAACGTCCGTCTGTGAGCAAATCCACTTTTTTGATACCAAGGCCTCGCGAAACACGTTTTTCTGTCAAAAAAACGCCGATTTTTGTCGCATCACAATATTTTCTCTTTACTAAGTATGTAATATAGCGACAAAATAAAATTTCCCCCTCAGCCTGAAACAAGCAATACATAATCAAATCCAATACATCAAATTATTACACCCAAAAAGCTAAAAAGGAAATATTTAAAAAGTACAATCAGATGCGTCTGTCTCGTAAGATGGTGTCCACTAGTTCCAGTAGTTGGTCACTCCAATGCAGTTCTGGGCAAGGAAACAGGAAAATAACTTAAACATGGAAATTGGTCGTTTTTGATTCCGAGTAAGTATTTCAAGCCGAACCGAACTCTGTTAAATAATCATCGTTTATTGCTTTGGTAAGGCAACAATATGAAAATATAAGGTAGCCCGGCGCGATAAGAAGTGCAAGCAAGACATGCAGATGCCGTTAAGATCGAATTGTCTCATGGACTATACTGTGGTTGATTCATTAACATTTCTGAGTACGTCAACTGCTATGGTCATTGATACCATTAGTGTACTGCATTTTTTTATCGCGGGAGGTAGCAGTGATTTTCTCACGCCGCATGGCGAGATACGGCACCGACCTACTCATCGACTTGGGGGAAATTTCCCCTCCAGCTGTCTCCCATGGGGGTACCGCCCCAGTCGACAAATGGCTCGTCTCCGGCAAGGGTGGTAATGTATTCGATATTCGTGTGAGTGTAAGTAAGGAGAGAAGATCAAACCACGGAAAATTGCTGATCAGAGCAGTCAGCCGCTACAATTCTCCTCCAGGCAGTAGTTAAATTAGATCTATCTAGCTAGTTTCGAAAATTCGCTCCCGTCGGGGTCTAACCGCGGGACCTCCCGATTAAAGCCGCGGCCGAAACACCGACAATCTGGGCTGACTCTGGGCTAACCTCCGCCGGTGTACTGTGTAGAGATAGCATGTCCTGGCCAAGACAAGTTTTCAAGGCCTCTGAGATTTCGCCGCCTCGTCGTTAATGTTGCGGTAACAGCTACTGAAAACACGCATCAGTGCATGGTTCCGGCACTTTCTCTTCCGAGGAGTTCAACAAAAATACCTAAATGAATCTTTTTCACAAATGAAAAATATTGTTTTATTTTTCCTGGAAACTTACACCTTTGTAGCCAGACGGAATCTGCGTTGCCCGTGCGACTAGGAAAAACATCTATTTTCGGGCTCTGGTTGGAATGAATGGTCTATAGATAGTCTTGAAGTGGAGTTCCAATCTTAAAAGTGACTTTCGAAAAGGGACGGGCAACAAGGTTAATTACAAAATTCACTCGCATTTTGAAATCGAATGATTTATCCATGGATGTCAAACTGCGAAGGGAATTGGAGTCGTTAGTGTAGAGATCGTTTATCGTGGGAGGCGGCAGTATTCCTCTCCCGCTGAATGGTGAAATCCGGTGACGACCTGCACGTCGCTATGGGTTTGCGGAGGAACTACCGTCAGGAAAACTCCCCTGCCGGGAGATGATCTAAGTTCCCGCCTCTCTCTCGACATGTGAGTGTGTGTGAGTGAGTGACATGTGGTTGTGTCGTCAAGTGATGGTAAGTGTGCATGAGTAAGGGGAGAGGATAGGACAAGGATATAGAAGGAAAGATCACGCGCATTTCGCGTGTGTCCGCGGCCCGCTTGTTAGAATACTGCATCGGAATTTGCATGTACCGATCAGAGCTGCCGACCGCCAGAATTCTCCTCCAGTCAGCTGCGGAATTCGACCTAGCTTTGTAGCAACAGTCGAAAATTCTGTTGACGTCGGGCCTCGAACCCTAGGGGACAGTCGCAGACACCGCTAATGCTGACTCTTACCTAACCAGCCGGTTTTTGAAGTTGGAAAATTTGATCTATTTGTTGGTATTGGTATTTATTAACACTTCTACATTGCAAATTAGGAAGGGTCAGATTAAAGCATTCAGCAGAGTGTGGAAAAAAGCGGTCAAATTCGCGAATACGATCATTGGAGCCAATATCTTTTGGGAACCATGTTTACACTGAAATACCAAATGTACGCAGCATGTGCGTATGCCCTCTTTAAGAAGTACGAAAGCAAGCGGCATGGGAAGCTATCAGTGAAAGACTTAAAATGCCGTGTTGTTATATATTTATTGCTCTCGGCTTGGATGTACAATTTTAATATTAATTTTCATCACGTTCAGTAAAATGCATTCGTGTCATAAGTACTGTTTGCTCTATACTTTTTCCTCACTAAATACTCAAAGCCGACCTTCTCAAACCCTTCACATATGTAAACAATTGTTTAAATCAACACATTCCAAGGCTGGAAGAGATCGTTCACTTCTCGGACGGTTGGACAACGGTAGCTCACCGTTACTCCCACTGTTAGAAAAACACTAACAATTCTGGATTTATTTAAATAACATTGAAATCTTTCAAAACGGAGATAATGCTCGAGCAATGCCTTCCGGCACGATTCAGCTCTGTATCCGTTTATCGTTCTTATCTGTTCTGCGAAGGAACACAATATGAGAAGGCGTTGATTAGTGCGGCGCGTAGAGTTAGATATTTTCTCACGCGCGAGCAACCGGTTTATATTTCGATACAATTATCACTTCCACTCTTCTGACAGTTATACACTCGTTTTTGTGTCTTGAATACTTGCGTGAAGATAAGAAAAGCTTAGTATCTCATTTGGACCGTGTTTTTTATACCTTAAATCGAAAGTAAGATTCATAGATTTACCAAGAATATCGTCCGCTGTCCCTTCGCTGTAGTTTCTGTTACTTAGTTTTGTTTTCTTTTTAGAGTAATCTTATTATGACGGGGAGCAACGAAGAAAGAAAATAAGATACCCTTTTTGTCCAAAGAGGCAAACCACGTTCACGCAACATTGTTGTAATATTTGCTCCAACCACTTTGAAAAGAACCCACAAGAAAGACGTTTTGTTTGCAATGAGTTTAGTTCTGAGGAAGCTAAGTTTAGTTCTTAAATGTCCCTGTAAGTTTCAATATGGTAAAAATGTATTGTTTATTGAATTAATTGTATTCTATGATTTACCTTTCTGAAATATTCTTTATAAAAACCTTCACTTCATGACTGTGATTTTGATTCGAGTGCTTATTATAAGCACAAATAAGGAGCCTGCATGTCATCTTTGTGCATTATTTCATCTATACAAGTTATAGAAATCAATGACAAATGTCTGGAAATATTAATGTAAGTGATCCACGATGAAATAATAAATACAACATAAACCGTTGTTAGATAAAATCTAACACGCGAGTAATGACGTTATAAAAATATGCGCGAGTTTATGGAGATTTTTGGCCGAAAATCCGCCGTTTTTTTCGCGCAGTATAACATAATTTTTCCGTACATCATACGGGAAAGTAATATAATATATTTCACCACACTTACATTGCATTAAAATATTGTTAACTAAGAATTAGCTATGAATTCGTAATTTTTTACTTTCTAGTACATCTACTACATAGTGAAATATATGTAGAGAAAGTTATCAAAGTACAATTTCACGGTGGTTTTTCTCGATAAAAAAACGTAACATGTTTATTAAATAAGCTGGCATTATACAAAGCAAAAAACATTGTTTTTCATTTGATTATTCAACTTCATCAATCACACGCAATTACTTCAATTTTCTCAGCTTATCAGATCTTTTATCTCAGACTTCCAGTGAAGACATCAAATAACATCTTACACTTACATATTTTAGTGTTTTACTACTAATAATGTGAATAAATGCTTATCTATCTTGAATTGGATTTATAATGACCTGGAAAAACATGTGTTTCCAATAGGTTTTTTGGGTGTTAAAAATATTCAAATAATATACGCAATGTTAAGCTGGTGATCATTAACATTGATTACTTGAGATTTTCCTTAGGTGTTCTTTATAATGGATAACCTTTTTCAAAGAATGAATATTAGAAACCTTGAATGGCCTGTTTTCTTTTGATACCCCGCACCAACGAGCTAGATTTCTATCTCGTTGCCCCGCACCGCTTCGTACTCGCGTTACAGATGGCCGTGCAAACATCAAGGTTCCAGGAGTTTCATAGGATGACGAACAGCGTCCAACTGACCACCTTCGATCTCAGACGATATTTGTGGGATTGAAACTGAAATGTAGTCTGTGTTGGGAAGGTAATATAACTTGACCACCAAGATCGTTCGAATTATTTTCACTGGAAAATGCTACGGCATTGCTATTTACTAAACTGTAAACATTAACGCTAAATCCCTTTCAAGTGTTTTAACACGTTTCCATAGTAGTTTTTAGTAGTAACAATTCATTTAACCAAATACGTATCTTTGTTATAATTTAAGATGCTACAATAATAGAATTTTAGAAGTATTTATTGTAAAAGCATTTAGAAATTCACGAAATTTCATTGAAATGTTTGCCAACCTAAAAATATTTTGAATATAATTATTTATATTGTTTAAAAATATGTATTAACAATGGAAACAATTACAATTTTGAAATGAAATTTGATTGCAGATGGGATATCTGTCATCTATCGCATACTTAGTTTGACTTCAGCCATTTGCTTTGTATATAATTTGCAATGATATTTCACATTGCAATGGAGGTTCCCTAGTGATTTTCTGTAGGTTAATTTAAGAATAAAAAATCTGACATTTTACAATTTATAAAGAATACATATTTTAAAACTCGCAATGATACTTAGGTCGTCCGCTAGCAATCTTTATGTTTTAGCGAAAAGTCTGTTTGCATGCTCTTCCTGATCGGGAGGAAAAGAGACTAACGTGATTTCATTCCAATAATGCGTAGATTGAACACATGTACTCTCATTCGAATATTATGGAATAAAAAATCAAATTAACAGTTTTAGAAAGATGATTCTGAATTATTGAATGATAAATTGAATTGAAAATATCAACTTAAAGTTTATACTCGTTCATTCAGAAATTTCTGTACTTCTATAAATAAAGTAGTATTTTGTGATATGTGATCCTATTCAGGTGATCTTTCAACACACAAAATTGAATATTTCTTTATTTGAAAACCTTAATATTCCATTCATCCAATCCAATGCGGTTTACAGCAAAAAGCTTATAGTGTGTTCTTTAATGATAATGGTTAAACAAGAGGACCATGTAGTGTCTGACTCTCGGTTTTAACAGGAGTCTTTGATTACATACCTTGAGAACGAAATATGATAGCATCAATCGGATTCCGGAATTTTGTATCGCGTTTAAACGCTATTCAGATGAAATGATAACACATTTGCAAAAATTGAAAATAATAAACAATTTTCAACTTTTGCAAATCTAAAGGGGGAGAGTCTCCCTATGTCACGGAGCCGAAAACAGCGAATTAACAATTTTGCAACAAAAATAAACAATTTTATGAACAAATTGGAAATGCGTTAGAACGGCTATGAAAGCTCCGCAAATTGTGCGTGAAATGAACATTTTAAAATAGCAGTTTGACAGAAATTATAAATTCATGGCTAAAAGTTAGTATAATTGTTGCTAAAATGCTAAATATTTACTAGTCTATTGACAGTAATTCTGGGCTGAAAACCCCCGCTCAGAAATATTTTTTCGTAATGGCGTACGCGCAGGCAAAATCTCTCCTTCGAGAGGGAAATACGACATTTCCGCATCATACGTAAGGGAACTGTGCCCCTTCTTCCTGAGACATAATCATTTCTACCCTTTGGGACTTTGTACCGATCACCCACAACTGCGGTCTACCTGCTGGCGAATGGTCAACGCGTCCCTCCCCCATGTCGCGGGGTGTCCAAGTTTGTTGGCACCGTTAAGATTAGCGGCACGTTCTTCTGAGGGGTAGTGTACGTTTATCGGGAAAGTAAAAATAGCAACGCAAGATGCAAGGCGTCCAAAACATAAACTGAAGCGCATCTCCCCAAAGAAGATCCCACACAGTTTTTTTTACTTTAAATAAATAAATAACCAATGAAAAATAATTATCAAAACATTATTTGCCTTCTTCTTCCTTTCTTGTGTACTAAATTACGCATTGCCGCTGACACGCTGTGCATTCAGAATTCACGTTTTGTGGGTTCTTGATTTCGAAAAATCGTTTGATGGCAAAGGACGGTTTAAAAAAATGGCGCAGATCTCTTATTCGTTTAATTATCTGTATTTTCGAAAATGGCAAAAGTTATAAATAGCGCGAGAAAGTATGTGCTGTTGAAGCAACACTAGTTTATTTTCCTTATTCATTCCTTCTCGATGTTAATTTTGAATCAATCTGCAGTCACGTCAATTTACATTTAATGGTCAAAGTTCAATACTAAAAACAACTAACTCGAAACTCGTCCAAAGTCCTTGAGATTGCTTGGTTTGCTCGTTAAAGTTGCCAGCGATTTCTTTGTATGGAAATGTTATTGTCTGACGTACGTAGTATGTTGAAACAAATGAAGTCTTAGCCCCTGTATGTTGAAACAAATATTTTAAACTATCAAGAAAATTGTGGGTGCAGATCGTAGTTGAGCGTCGTTTCACGAATGGGATTTGTCGCAAATTCTGGACATCTGATTTTCGTATCGTCACATTTTTACCGTACTGTTGCAATACACACACACAAACACTTTTGTTCAAGTATTTAATTTTCTCACAGCATTATTGCTTCCAATTGTTCGAGGATCTGTAATATCAAATTATAGTACCAAACGTCTGTTTTTTATTTTATAAAAATATAATTTTTAAACTATCTTTTTTTGGGTTATTTTAGAAAATATTAGGATCTTTTGAGATGCAACACTACAAACTATCATAGCATTTTAGGTGCAAGGGTGGTAGTAATTTGGGGAACTCAACTCGAAACACAGCGGTATTTATACGTTATTCACGAATGTCGAACAAAAATACGTGCACATCCAGCACTACAGAAAAAAAATCTAACTTATTACGGTTCGCCGATGATTTTGCTGTTGAAACATTAATCCATAAAAGAAAATGCCGATCTCTACCCATGAAGTAACGATATAGTATCTGCCACCCAGCGGCAATTGATAAGTCTCAAATATATACTAATTCCACATAAAATGTTAATTTTTGGACCATTTCACCCAGTCAACTTTTTTTACACTGGTCAAGAAAAGTGACAATATCATTACGAATACATTCCACAAGAAGTCTACAAAAACTGCTTTTCCATGACCGCCATCTACTATTGAGATTAACAACGAAATATTAAATACTTCGTTTTTAATAGTTGACCAATGAATTTATCAACAATCTTTAACGGATCTGATAATTTTTTTGTAAAGGCCGTGAAATGTAAGATTAAGAAGTTCAGTATACCTATAATGATTTATGGATAACTTCTATAATGTACAAAGCACTCCATTGGTAGATACGTGGATTGAATGAATAAATAAATCTATACTGCGATTTTTCTAATTTTGCCCCTGAAGGCCAGTCTTCACGATGGAATATGTCACGGTATTTCGTGACGTTCTCAGTCGTGCCGCCAGGTATGGCATGATCGCGACCGGATCAAGTAGTGCTTGCGATCATGCGAATTCTAGCGGTACGACGGAGAAAGACGCGAAATGTCGTGTGATATTCCATCGTGGCCATAGGGGCTTGAGGGGCAGAGTTAGAAAAATCGCACTATAACAAGGTTTGAATTTCGCTAAGAAATTGGCATTTTGTCCTGACGTCACTAATGTATATTAAAGAATAACTTTATTCACCCTTGCTGCTCAGTAGAGAAGTTCAGTTTGTCTAATTGCTATTATACTTGCCTAACTTCACGTCTTCCGCCTACTTTTTCTTCCTCCTTTTCTTCGCTTCTTCTCCCTTCCCTTTTTCTCACAAATTTCCCCATTTTCTCTTTATGACTCGCCCCCCTCCGAACATCTTTCTCTTTTCTTTCTCTACTGTGTATATATTCTGCTCTATTTATGTTCGGCCCTAAGCCGCCATCCTGATTGAGATTTTTCTGGGTTTACTCAATCGCTTAAGGCGTACGCGGGATGGTCCCTTGTCTTGCACTCCCAGTCATAAATGTACAGTTGTCCCCCCTTTTAGTCTCTCTCCTTTCTTCTTTCTCTTTCGGCCTTTCTTCTTCATTTTCCATCTGTGTTTCCCCTCTCTTTCACTTCTCTCGTTTTTAAAATGTTCGGCCTTTAGCCGCCATCCTGATTGAGGCTTTCTGGGTTTACTCAATCGCTTAAGGCGTATGCCGGGGTGGTCCCTAGTTTTGCTCTCCCAGATGTAAATGTACAGCTGCCCCCCCCTTTTAAAATAATATTTCTCTGTATTAATGTAGATTGAGTGGTTAGGCGGAAGAGCAGGCCCTATGGCCTGAGCCTCGCCATTAATAAAGGCATTTTCATTATTATTATTATTATATAAAAAACAAGCTATAGTGTCTACGAGTAAACTTTTGTTTCTTCCGAGGCACCAGGCGTTTTCTGACTACAGATAGATGCCTTTCTGTTCTCTAAGATCCTGATTCTGACGGCCTTCCTCGCTCGCTGAGTGGCTGGACGTCGTTACTGGAGCAGGTTCAATCCTTTCGCTTATGGAAGTCGCCCATTTCCGCAGAGAAGAGGCGGACGTTACGCAACGAAAAAACGCGGAAACTGCTTCGATTGTATCGATACTTTTTATTGCTCGTCCAACCAAGAACAGTAATATTCTAGTAGGTCATCGCATCGACGTCGGTTCTGCTGCTGGCTGCTCCTTTAGAATATGTTGTTTGAAATTGAAAGAATTTATACTGGAAAGTCTACTGGATCCCTGAGAAGTTTTTTATTTTTAAGTTCTACCGCCCTGTAAATGATTTTTAATTATTATAGTACTATATGCGCACGTTTTCTTGATCCTCCATAGTCCTCGCTCTGCCCGGCGTAGCACGGCCCGGTAAAACTTTTAAAATACGAGCTCCACTCGGAACGTCACGGCTCAGATTGCAGTGATGCTCACCTTCCTTTCGAATGCGGACTTCCTAGTTTTCGCCCTCTCTATCGATCTGTGCGTATCATGTTTCTTCTTGTTACTCATATTTCTATTAACATTTCTTCAGAATTTAAAAAAAAAAACTTGCGATTTTTCTTATTGCTACGAAGTCTAAGACTATTACGTTTTGACGAATTTACGTTTTGTTTTCTGTCAATGTAATTCCACTGCACTGCCTTGATGTAGAGACAACCCGCCTCTCCCAGCTGTGAAGTATCAAGAAAAAGTGCGCGATAATGGAAAAATTGTCGAATCGTAAACACAAGATGGTGTGATTTTATTTTAATCTTTTAAATAAAAAACAACTCCCTAAAATAAAAATGGGAACCAATTCTAACAACCAGAATCAAAGTTTTTGAAAAGTTTCCTGGCAAGCTTCAGCACGAAGTTGAAAATTTGCGAGAATGAATACCAGGGGGCAGTTTTTCTCAATGCACAATTTTGGATATCAGGAAAATTAACTAAGATTAAGAAATACTTTAAGGGCGCTACAGCTGATTATTCTTTTAAGTTCTCAAAAATGGCCTTTTTCGTTATCTTAATCTTACTCGTACATGCCCACTACCAACTTGTTGGCGATACTTCGATCTCACCGTTATAATTTTACACATTAGAATTGGGAAGCATTTATTGTCATACGAGTGTTCCGAGGTTAAAGTTGCTTAATTGAAAATTGGAAACCTGCGTGTCATGAATCAAGATTCTCTATCAATATATTGACAAAGGTTTTACAATCTATTTACCAACAATACATCAGTGCAGATTTAACACTTCCAGGCAATAATGGTACAATCAGAACTACACGAATGCTTAATTTTCACAGAACCTTCGGAACTTTAACTGGGCATTTGCTTTGTCTAAAATGTTTGTAAACATTGCCGACGTAATTTCTAATTTTAATTTTTGTAGTATAGGCTACCTATAGACAGGGGATCGTAAGTCACTGGAAGTTGTGTTAAAATTAATGTTTAAAATTGCTCTGTTATATATTGATTTCCCGTAACAAAATACTGAATTAAGAAATAATGTTTAATAGATATGAAAGAAGTGGAAATGCTTCTACCCGCTGCATAATTTTATTGTATAAGAATTTGCAGGAATAAGGAATGAAGAAATGCTGGATCAGGTTACAATTTTACGATTAAAAGTTTTTTATAAATTTTTTATTAAAGCTTTTCTTTCAAAAGTATTATATGTGCAACTAATGATTTCTATTCTCAAATTATCACAGAAAGGAAATGGACCCTTATCTCCATTTCGATCAGAAACAGACCAAACAGAAGAAAATTCTAAATGTTTTACATGATAAAATTAACTACTACTTGTCCAACGAAGTTTATTGAACTTTCCTTACAAAACGTTCTTATGTTTAATAGATAATTGATGTGTAAAGCTTTTCTTTTACTTTATTAAGCCTCAATTAAGATTTTTCCAAAAACTATGAACTGAAATGTGAACATAATTGTGGGAAACATGTGCAGGCATTTTCATGTATTTAAGAGAGTTGGCCGCAATTGGAAATTATCACTTTCTTGGAAGGTTTGCCACTCTGGGATCCGAATGACTCCAACTGAAAAATAAAACGAACTTTAAAAATTCCAGCTTAAACATTTTGAAAGCTTCTCTATGTTACTTAAATTAACTTACTTTCTTCACAATATCCATGCCTTCAACAACATTACCAAATACAACGTGGCGATTGTCAAGCCAGCTTGTTTTGGCAGTTGTAATGAAAAACTGGCTGCCATTAGTATGCGGTCCAGCATTGGCCATGGACAAGACACCTGCAAATTCATTCCTTTAGCACAATAAGACAAAAGTTTATATTACAAAATATATTATATATACCTGGACCGGTATGTGTCAAATTAAAATTCTCATCCTCGAATTTGTTTCCGTAAATGGATTTTCCGCCAGTGCCATTGTGATTTGTAAAATCTCCACCTTGGCACATAAAATTTGGGATAACACGGTGAAAAGTGCTGCCCTTGTAGCCATATCCCTTTTCGCCAGTGCATAAAGCACGGAAGTTTTCGGCAGTCTTGGGTACAACGTCTGATCGCAACTGAAATCAAGGGCAATGGCAAAATCTAGCTAAAACTGAATTCACAGAATCTGAATCAATAACAGAATAAACAATGAAGCTTTCACAATCATTGAACACTACTGAAGATCCACGCGGCAGTTTTCAATTCTCATGCATCCACGCACGTTCCACGCATACAGAGTTTATACAGTTTGCGAGAACAAATGTTGCAGCATTTTTCGTTGAATTAATATATTAGTACGGATCACCTATCAGACGAGTGTACGGAATTTGTTCCCTCTTTCAATGGCATATATTTTGAAATTTTAGAGAATTTGATAATTGCTTGATCTATCTTTTTAACATTGATAAGCACATTTCTGAGGCCACGAGCTCGGTTGAGAAGGACGTTCAGGAGTTAATAAAGTTTAATTTTATAAGACAAGAGCTGTAACAGATTAATAATGACCTGTCATCGGCCACTACAAAAATCGTAGTGTAGTGGAACAAGTCTCGTTTTCGACAAGCAATATTATTGCTCTAAATACACTGCGATATTTTTATTTGTACTTTTTTTTACGTTCTGTCACTACTTCTGTGTAACGTTCCTAAACCAAGTACTTGGCGTGATGCTAGATGGGTTAGCTAAATGAATTACAATAAATTAAATTTTGGCAATTTTTTCGCAAAAGCTGGAATAATATTGGATTCAGTTGCAATAATGGTCTTTGGAAATATCGAAATGTCTGTCATTCCAAGGCGTTTTTGTGGCAACAAACAATGATGCATATTAATTTCAATTAGTAATTATCTATTACATACCCTAACAATTCCTACATCAACCTTAAAAGAAACTTTAAAAGTTCAAAAATGTTCATAAATGAAGAGCATGACGAGTATAATGATTATCCAACCTACAGGGTAGATATAAAATTTTACCGAGACAATAATTTTGAGTTTGTGCTGTTGTTGAAAGACATTCCATTTTCAATATGGCTGAAACGTCTTTGGGCTAATATCGAACAAATTTTTGTAATATGGTATTCGTCCACCTAATACAATTTGCGCAAGACCTTTAGTACGAGTAACCATTATTTGAACAATCTATCATCCGTAACCTCGCATTCTAAATCTAAGTTAGTGCACCAAACCCAATTCTAATTCCATTTAAATAAAACACCTGTATATTTCTTTTAACTCACCTCCATTGTAATTCTTCCCATAGGCTGTCCATCGGCGCTGACATCAAAAAATACTCGAGGAAGACTCATTTTGGCAGCAAATCGGCGGAGAACAAACATGCACTGGATTGACGCGACTGAGGCTAAGCTGGCAATGAACGCCGTTTATTTTAAACGAACAAAAGACAGAAGAGACAATGGAAGTCAAGTTTCATCCTTATTTAATGTATTTCAATTGTTTTAAAAACATAGTACAAAAACCTTAAATGTGCTAAAATACTAAGAAATTTGAACAATTATTTTGACTTGCAATTTAATTACAAACATAAAAGTAACAACTTTAAAATATCGGAGTTCTTAAAAATTTAGCAGCTGAATCAGAACATGTGTTCGGGAACCATTTATTAACCTAAAAATTATTAATAAATGTATGGTAGAAAATAAAATCTTGTATGAAAATTCGAGTTCGACAAAAGAAAAATGAAAATGTTAAATGAAACGAAATAGTAGATTAAGCTCATGGTTCAGTAAGACTGAGAAAATTTCAAATTTTCTTGAGCTAAGCTTACAATGTTTATTAACGTAAAGTCTTCATTCGCTACAAATTCATTTACATAATATTTATGTTTATTGATGTTCAATGTCAGTGATCCTACAACTCCTGTTCAAGCGAAATTTAGTAGTGGCTAATTTATAATTAGCTACTTTTGTATGGAGAAGCTAAAATGGCAATTTGTAGTTTAACATATGTATTCAATTTAAATGAGAAATATTTGAGTAACTTTTTATACATTAAATGCTTTTTTTCTTTTAACAGTTGTGTCTCAATTCCAACAAAGGATTATACTTTTTCTTTGTAAATTTCCCGGTGGCACAATAAGGAACTACTACACATAGAATGCACAGATTCGATATGAAGTCATGGTGTACAAAAAATGAATGTTTTCCTATTTATTGTACGTTTTCCTTACGCCATGTATGAAGCCTCATTTAGCTATGTAGAAGATAGAGTTGGGGCTTTTGTTCTTTCGACGGCAGTACAATTATATCAAATCTGTAGCTCGTGTTTTGTGCACGTAGATTATATTACATGAGAACGGGATTGTTATCAAATGACAACACCGTTCGTACGCTATTATTCGTAATTCAATTAACTTTGGTTAAAGACTGGGGGTAGAAATTTCGAAGATAAGTAAAATGTGTGGGAGTAATATACAGTCGAGTGATAGACAAAATCCAGCAATGGCTCAAATGGGTGTGGGTACTGATGCTAAAAAAATGCACATGCTCGTGACTTTTATACTTCGGTTTTTCTTTCTTGGCGAGTGGGAGGGGGTGTCATCAAAATGGAATATCTCACAGTATTTCCATAGACTAAGGATGTATACATCTTTACTCTATGGTATTTCTCATCGTTCTCGGTTGTGCCGGTTGTGCGACTCCTAGCTGCACAACGGAGAACGACGTGAAATACCGTGAGATATTCCATTTTGATGACACACTCCTACGCGCCAAGAAAGAAAAAACGAAGTATATTTAAAAATCGAATTCGTGTAGGTACTGAAAACAGCAATGTCTTATTTTATGGTAATTCTTTACTCAGCAATAACGGAATACCGACGTGTAGATGAATCAATTAAGTAAAGAAGATTACCGGCATAGCTTTACACAATGATCAACCGCATTCATTGGTGATGATCGTGGCATCAGATTGGAAAGAAGAATGGAGAACTGGTCATAAAGGTAAATCGTGGTAAAAGGATCACTGTGCTGTGCAATTGTAAAAATAACGTGTATTATAGGTGCAAATTTTCTTGAGCCTTGGAATATCTTCCTTTACTAACATTAGTTGAATTAAGAATAAACGATAGCAGTGAGCGTTGACAAAATTTGATGAACCGAAATGCTCGCTTCCGTGTAATAGAAATTAATTGCCGACGAAAAACGAGGTAAATATTTGATATGAAAGATCTGTTGACGAAATAATCTCCCCACTACTCTCGCATGTAGCGAAATGAGGGCTCAAGAAAATATGTGCGGATAAAATAAGTAATAGCATATTTTTAGAAAAAATGCGTATTTTATTTTCATGAATATGTAATTTAAAAGCTTTTAAGTAATGTTTGCAGATTATGGAAAATGAAATCTTTTTAGGAAGTGATATTCATCCTTTTTTTATGTGCCTTTTTACATATCTTTTTATTTACATCCTTTGGTTAAAATTAAATGTTTAAAATGATTTTCAAGTTTACTTAGCCTGATGGTCACATTCTGGTAAAACATAATTTTCTTGCGCACGTGCACAGAAGTTACATTTTCCCCATTTACGTCACATAGTTTTTCTGTTCTGTGACTAAATACAATAAATTCTTGTGGAGATGTCATTTGGGTTTTGCGTGTAATTTGTTTTATGTGTTGAGCTGTAATGCTCGCACTTGCGTTGAGAAGGAAGAAAAAACAAACACGGTCGTTGGTTTCGCGTGAAATGTCTGTCACTTCCTCGTTTTCGCGTAAATGAAAATGAGACATTGACTGCAAATTTTATTCTAACATAAACTAGTGGTGTTACAGAATGGCACAGACTTTCCCTATTAAATAATAAAAAACTATGTTTCCAGTCATATATCACTGTATCTACTGACGTTAGCAGAGCAGCACTTTTTGACAACCCAGAAGATTGAAAAAAAACCTATTGTAATTCCCTTTGTCAAAGGCTTTTCATTTCAGATAAAATCCATCCTTAAAACTATGGGGTTGAAGTTGTGTTTGGGAGCTACAATAAACTTAACCATATTATTACAACTATCAAAGACAAAATCAACAAAGAAAATAGAACCAATGTGGTTTACAAAATTAAATGTCAAACAAAGGGTTGCAATAAGGCATATGTGGGCCAAACAAAACGCCATTTAATCACCAGAGTGAAAGAACAGTGAAAAAAATGGAGGGTGACAATGATATATCCAGAAACATCCAATGCTCTGATCACACAATGGATTATGAGAATCCAGTTATTCTCGACTATGAACCCAACTGGAAAAAAGACTAATTTATTTCAGAGATGTTATTCATCAAAAAACAAAACTCCATTTATTTCATTTGTTTACCCATCTACATACTCTTTCCAGTTTCCCTACTGAACCTACTGCAAATCCCATACTGGTGTTGGCACTACTGTCGTACCGGATGGAGCGGTATTATAATGACTTGCTCGTTCAAATGTTTTAGACTCTTGGAATCAAATAAATCTACTCCTATAGATACAATATATCTCTCCTCTAAGCTCCTATATAACATGGTTCCTAGTGTTTATCAATGCTGATACTGTTAATCTACTGTTTACCGCAATTTGCAACCCTTTTTAGAAATGAACATTAGTATGTAATATAACCTCACAAGTCAACAGGTAATCCACCTCTTTCTCATTAACATATATTATGCAATCTTAATATAAATTAACAACTGGTATAAATTAGACCTGTAATTAGTTATTGTTGGTTAATGTATTTTTTAACCTTGTCTCTTTAGAATACTGAAGAGGACCTAACAAATGACGTCGAAACGTCTGTAAAATAATATAATTTACAAATTGACAGGAATCATCGTTTTCATTATTTGATTGTTTGATTTATTTCCCGTATTAGTTTTCTATTTCCTTGGGTCTGGGCTGGCTATTCGTAATTGCCACATACTCTTGCCAGCTGCCATCTATTGCCGCCCAAAGTACATTTCTTTTGACATTTTCTTAATTTTTCGGCTTCCTAATGATAGAATGGGAATATTAATTTTAGAATACTTATACTTAACACTTAACGGAAATATTAATTTTAGAATAAAGAACACAAAAGTCTCGTCCTAAATAGCAATTTTCTTTGAAACATCTCATACAAATGTAATATTTTTGAAAGATCTCTCACAAATTTAATATTCACATTACCAGCAATTTGTAAACATTATTACATTTGTGAGTGTAAATACTTCAAATGCCTTTTGAAAACGCAAAAATGTTCTGTGAAAAAGGGCTTCAAATTTCGCATTTTTAGTTGCGCTTAAACACCATTTTCTTAATAACAGCTCCAAATTGTTCAAAGAAAATTGTCATTTAGGACGAGGTTTTACTGTTCTTTAATATTTTAAAATTAATATTTCCGTTCTACCATTAGGAAATCGAAAAATTAATAAAATGTTACAACGATTTCTTCCAAAACGAATATTCCCCGGTCGATCTGGTTCCACTCGAGGCACCGCGATTTTGAAAAACTTTCTTCAAAATTTGGGGGTACTTTACATGAAGCTCCCCGTACATTTTAAAAATATCCTTTCAAATGGCTCCAAAGTTTTTCTTTAAATTTCTTGTAAGAATAGTGTAAAATACACTTATAAAAGTGGCATAGGTCGGATTTTCACGGTTAACTCAGAATTTTCGAAAATTGCACAAGTTTGAATTTTTTTCGATGGCTTCCTACAACTTTAAAATTGAAGATAGAGATTTTTTTCAAATAAAATTTGTTGTCCATTGTTAGTTCTTTCATTAAGTTCACCCACATTATTTTGAAAATTATAATAGTTTTCGCGCAATATTGCGTGCAAATTGTCCAATTTTAAAAAAGAACAAAAACGATTTTCTCGAAAAGGCTCCAAATTTTTTCTTTAAAGTTTGGTAAGGATAGCGGCTAATCTATTCTATGAGATGACATAAATGGCCATATTGCTCTGTTCTTTTGTTTTTTCAAAAATTACAAAAGTAGATTTTTTTACTTGTCTCTCACGTCGTTGATATGTACATTAGTGGTAATTCCTTCACATTATTATATTTAGGAGTGCATGTGCTATATATAATGTCATATAAAATTTCTCGAAAACTCAACCGTTTTCTGTGAAAACTAGCTCAAAATTCCGCATTTTCAGAAACGCTCAAACGCCCTTTTCTTATAAATGGCTCCAAATTTTTTCTTCAAACTTTTCGAATTGATAGTTCAAATTGCACTCTTTATTATGACGTGAATTTCAATTTGGGGTATTTTTTTGTTTTTGCACAAATTAGGCAAATGTAATATTTTTGAAAGATCTCTCACATTTTCAATATGCACATTACCAGCAATTTGTAAATACTATTGTATTTGTAAGTTAAAGTGCTTCAAATGACTTCAAATGAACTATTTAGAAAACTCAAAAATTGTCTGTAAAAAAGAGCTTCAAATTTTGCATTTTTAGTGGCACTTAAACGTCATTTTCATGAAAAAGGCTCCAAATTTTTCAAAGAAAATTGCCATTTAGAACGAGGTTTTACAGTTCTTTAATATTCTAGAATTAATATTTCCGTTCTACCATTAGGAAAGCGAAAAATTAAGAAAATGTCAAAAAAATGTACTTTGGGCGGCGAAAGATGGCGGCTGGCACGAGTGTGGCAATTCCAAATAGCTAGCTCACACCCAAGGAAATGTACCACTTATTCTGTAGCACCACTTAAGATGAGTTTACATGCATAATATATACTTCGGTTTTTCTTTCTTGGCGCACGGGGGTGTGTCAATAAAATGGAATACCTCAGGTATCTCGCGTCGTTCTCAGTTGTGCCGCTAGAAGTCTCATGATCGCGACTGTATCGAGCAGTGCTGGCGATCATGGCGGTACAGCGGAGAACGACGCGAAATACCGTGAGATATTCCATTTTGATGACACCCCCCCGTGCGCCAAGAAAGAAAAACCGATGTTCTATGTGTGTAAAGAACCATCAATGTGTCTAAAGAAGGTACAGCAAGTCATGTTATTGCGCAGCTTTGTTGATTCTACAGGCACCCAGTGCAGGCCGATTTCATTCTTGGTAACAAATGATTAGTATCAAGCACGACGACGCGGGGTATCGAAATACATTCGAGCGCGTCTGCGTCGGTATTTTCTTACTGCAATATTTTATTGGCATCTATCTACATGCTGCAGGTAGTACATAAACGAAATACCGTTACTATTTGGCTGAAATATAAAGAAGGGGAATATTTTCACTAGAGGATGACAAAACCCATTCTGTTATCGACCGTTCTCATTGGCTTCAAGGGCGAGCGCTGGTTATCACTGTCTTGGAGGGCGAGCACACTACTTGTCTGCCTGCGAAATCTATACGTACGTCTCGGTACTACTCACCAATAACGACAGAAAGTGTTTTGTGGCGCTATTCTCAGTTTTCTCATGTGTTTCGCTTTTGTGAAGCTGCAGTATGAGCATCGATTAAGGAATAAAGTATCATTTCTCCACGTATGAGTTCTCGTACAAGAATTCTGCGATTGATGTGGCCTGGGAGCAATAATCCTCGGAAGGAGAGGTCCATCAATCGGCTTTCAGGCGCGTTCGCATCGCACAGCAACAAAAAATAATTGCAAAAAACAGCTGTAACATGTTTTTCATATGCCTTTTACATAAATGCTTCGGTATCGGTGGAATAGGACCAGGATGTTGCGCATTAAAAATTGATATTTTGTTTATTTTCTCTTATTTTCCGATTTTAATGTACCCACTTGACAGAACATCAGCTGAACACGTTTATCCAATCAGAAACTTCGGGGTGGTTTTTTAAAACCCGTGTACTAGGAGTACTGCAAGCTTGCTTAGGGTTTAGAGGATGTCAGAAATACTTTTCATTTAGCCTTCTCGGGCCTACCCACGTCCATGGCCCTCTGTAGTGTAACGGGTATTTCTAGATGATCTTATTATGACATTGTAACGTGCGTGAGGTGAAGATGGCGTGGCAAGTGCCATGCTTCGTTTCGCACGCGGCTAGACTTCAAAACAAACATCAAATATACAGAATTAATACATTCGAAAACCTTCGGGTGATGAGAGAAAATAATTTCAACTATTTGCCCAAAATGTTCACGCTAGAAGTTTCTAATTGGACTTTAAGAACGAAAATATCCCAGCGACGTTATATTTTAATGCCCAAATTAAAAATTCACACATTTTCGTTGATAATTCATTTTGTTTGAAAGAGACATTTTGACATTTGGATTAAATGAAAGTATTTCCCCCAGCTCAAGTAATTGCAACATTGTATTGCCTTTTTCCAAAATAATTCCACCAATTTTTGGATGTTTTAACGGTCTGGATATGGTGTTTAAAAAGTCAGTTCCGCAGAAATCCAACGTTTTTATTATTTTATTTAAAAAAGCAAATGAATGACACCTTTTCATGATTATTATCATGTTCCTCGTCATTTTCTATACAAGACTATATTTTACTTTTGCTACAATCAGTTTGGTACTAGTGCACAAGATTCTTCCATAACAAAAACATTGTCCGTAAGAGCCCATTGTGCCTTCACGATGTGAAAATGAGTATAGTAGTAGGTTGAGCTGAGAACTGTGCACTCTTTTAAAGCCCCGCAAAATCTTTTATTTATTACAATTTCGATATCGTGCATTGTACAGAGATTTCGCCAATTTTGACTTTTCATAGAAAAAAAAATAGTTCGTGTCGCCACTGTACTTACTTTGCAGTTTCATCAAACTGACTTTACAGTTGAGTACATTTGTGAATAAAAAATGATTGTTCTCTTTCAAAATTGAATAATGAATAGTAATGCAGATTCATTAACAAATATAAACGTAATTATTTATAAATATCGTACTATATTTATTATACGCTTATGGGGAAAAAATGGTAGTATCTCAAATGAATGTGTGAGAACTTTACCATTGTTCTCAAATTTACAGAATAATCAGATTGGACGGAATTGTCTTTTCTTTACTCACAAATAAGACCTAAATTGACAATAAGTAAATCTTTGAAGCCTGAGGGAGGCTACAAACAATAATCGAAACAGTTTTATTGTCAATTTTATATAGAAGTTGGTATGTATAATCGTTATTTGTTGCTGTGTAATGATGAAGGACTATATTGATGCAGTTATAAATATATAATAACGTACAGAATGGAGTCGCGTCCCGTCCATCGGGAGAATGTATGGAAAGGTGTAAGCCGTTCCGCCGCGCGGCGTGTCAGAGCGGGAGGTCGTGGACCCGCGTGGCGGACAGCGCATAACACCCCCGAGGCGCGCGGGGCTGCTCCAGCGGCGGAGCGCGTGCGTTGCGCAACGGCGGCGGCGGTGCGCGCCGACGCACCGCAGGACGTGGTGGCAGGGAGGAGAGGGGGCTCGCGGGAGCGGAGCGGAGCGGGCAAAAACGAGGGGGAGGGGGTGGGAGCAGGAGGAGACGCGCGAGGGCGCATTCCGGTGGCTCACAGCATCTCTTAGCACGCGGCCGCCCGTCCTCCCGCCATCGATAGGCCACGCGCCTGGGAACGTGGCCAAAAATTCTAAAAATGTAACTCTCTCGAGGTGTTTCTCGCAGAGGTATTGCAGGCAAGTTTGTTAGGCAACGAGTAACGGTGTGACCTCGTTAAAAACAACGAAAGTCCGATAACTAATTCGTTACTAGACATTTCAGATTTCCTCCAAAATAATTACGTACTAAGCAGTGTTTACAATTTTGGTTCGCCGTATTCAATAATTCTTTATTTTATTCCAAATCTGCCGTTACATCCAAACAGGGGCGTGCAGTGATTACTTTGTATACCCCAGCTGCTATCGGAAAACCAACTTCCCTCCTCCACCCCTGTACTCCAATTGTTTTGTTATCTGCTGTAATTATGCCAACGCTGGTATTGGCCTTCCTTTTTCAATTATCTGCTTTTTTTCGAGTAACTGTCTCGTTGGAAACAGTCTCCTCAAAATATCATCAACTGTACACTCACTGGAAGATACACACAATTACTCATGAATACCCATTAGATTAGAAAAAGTACTTATTACTGTATGCAAAGTTACTACAAATCCTCACGAAATACGGGTAAACACGAGAATACGTCACAAACACTACAATGGATTACCACTGCGCCACGCGCTGCCGTGCCACGCACGCCGACGCACACTGATTCTCTTAGAAGATGCTATTCAAAATTTATTCATGTTATTCAAAAGCTCGGGGATTCTAATGATCTGATCACATGTGAGTCAGAACTTCCTTCCTCCAGAAAAAAAATAAAATCTCTACTGAGCATTGTGGTCCACTCTCATTACAGAAAGAAATATGTGCCCCATAATCATTTTATAAGTTATAAACTTCTAGACCAACTGTACGGTAATTTATACTAACAAAACATACCATTTTAAATAATTATGCATTGTGGTAGCACTGGCTTGTGAGTAATCACGTTCGCAAGCATGGCGAGTCAGGCGAGGTCTGGCCTTGAAGCAGTGGGAAGGGGAGATACGTCATCCATCCCCAGCTAGCTGAATTTTGGCCATGATCGCCTGCGGTTGCTTCCGGAACCCCGCCTACCGCTGGCCCATTGAATTAGATGCGCGCGCACCTCTCGTCCCCAGCGAGGATTTCAGCGCTGGGGTCAGAACAGTGCAGGCGCAGTGGGTCGCCGCAAAGATCGCAGTAGAGAGTACAGTAGGAGCAAAGTTTTTGATCATGTAACATACAGTTCAATGTAACTTTAATTCTCAAAATTCATTAAATTGTCATTCTTGCTTACCCCAGCAGTGCTGGGGTTGCTGGGGTTGAATGCACGCCACTGCATCCAAACACTAAAGAGAGATTCATGTAAGAACAAGCAATTTTGACAGCTAGTGCTGGCAACATAACCGAAGGTTCTGTGGTCGTTGTGTCCTTGATCCCATTGAACTCTCCTTCCTCGATTCGTTCGTTTGCAGTTGGCTAACTTGTAAATGATTTCGACGCTTCCTTTTGTGATGTCCTCGTCCGCCGAAAATGTAGTGCGCCACGAGAAATAATTGAAATTAGGAAGTGCAGTGCTATGTGCTCTTCTGTAAAAATTTCTTTTTTTTATACACATTATATGGAATTTACTTTTTGTGTGATAAGTATTATGTTTATTTTAAAACCGAGTCTTGAATGTAAGATGAGTACTGGTGCACGTGTTTCCTGGCTCTTGTGTTGTGTTGATTGTGAGCGTTTCGCGGTTCTGTGCTTTGCGTTTTTATTTATTTTTTAAATAATAACACCATTGCGAATCGTGGAACGTCGGAGTGGTCGCAGGAAGAATCCTTGTTCACGCCAGCGACAAGAGGATATTATATTTCTCGCGAGAAAAATCCGAGAAATGCAAAGGAAAGGAAGGTTAGAATCCGGTTCTGTTGTGAGCCTCATAATGGAATAGCTGAATTCGAGCAAAAGTACTGTCACGAAGTAAGTTTTTATATTATAATTACACTTTAATAGCTGTTGTTGTGCAATTGATATAAGTGTAACTGAAGGAATTCTGTTTATTTAGGTATTATAAAAAGGACATCAGTGAATTGAGAACTCCTGGGAAATAAGGAGGCGAAGAGCATATGTAATAGACAAAGTGGACGAATTTGGCAAAGGCATCATCAGGAAAATGTTTTACGGGATGTGTGAAAAGGGTAAGTTATAATTTATATTTTATTACTTGTCCTGTATATTTATTTTGTAGTAGTATTGTACAGGAAAATCAGAACTGTACTGTATTTATGGGTAAAATAACAAAGATGATCCTGTTGTAGTATAGTTTCCATATATTTTAATTAATGAAACTATAAATTTTGTCGTCTATTACATTTCACTTTATCTTCAATAGATCCACATTTGGTTGCCTGAGAATGAAGAAGTTGGCCCTGGACCATCTTTCAGATTGTACCTTTGAGACTGGATATTACTAATTTTCTAGGGAAGTATTTTCTTGATCCCCAATAATGACAAGCCATTGTACTTTAAGAGAGGAAATATTCAACTAAAAAACAGAATTCTAATTAACAGTTAACTAAATCGAATACTATAATACTATTGTCTTTTTGTTCCAGGAAACTTCTACTGACACATGAAAATAATTAAATTTTATATAAACACAAATTTAAAGAATAAAAATCTACAAATACAATACACAATGCAACTTCAAAATACAATCTACAAATACCATACAATATACATTTAAAAATATATAGTGTATATTATAGATTGTATTGTAAAGATGTGTATTATTTTTGTAGATTGTATTTTAAAGTTGTGTTGTGTATTGTATTTGTAGATTTTTATTCTTTAAATTTGTATATTATTTATGCCAGTTTTCTTTGTATCAACAAATATATTATATAATTATACATAATGATAGGATACTGTTTTGTAAAACTTCGTTTACAAATTGTGTTGTTTCTGTACCATTTCTTTAATTTTGTTTTCATTATTAGTGTGCTTGAACTACATTCATTAACTTATGTGAAAATAAAAAAAATATTATTATTATTATTATTATTATTATTATTATTATACATAAATGCTGGGATGGATCTAAATTTGGAGCTCAAGTGTAATGGCAATTCCACCCCATTGGTCAAAGTGATAAATAAATGTTCTTGTGAATTTTTCTTTTTTATTCACTTTTATAGGACAGTTTTCAAACCCATCTATTCATTTTATATTATTGAGATATGTTCTATTGATAATTAAGAATTTAAAATAGATATTAATTTGTTAAGTGGATGCTTGTAAAGGAAACAATTCTGGAGAAAATTTAGTAAAGTCTTGAGTTGAGGATGCAAGAATACAAGTAAAAGATAGCGTTCACTGATAAGATGTTTTAATTAGTAAGAGTGAATTTAAAGGATGTGCCTATTATTCATCCAAGAAATAAGAGATGAAAATAGACATACTAGGTTAAGGAATGCATTGCCTTGTAGAACATTTTTGACATACAAAACAATTAAGTCACATTTGAGTTATGAGAGCAATTGTACTAAGTATGGAAAATCGGGGTGTTGTAATTATAAATAAACCACTCTTCATTACAAAAATACACGGGTCCTTTGCTGCGCTGTGAGACTCAAAGAAAAGGTATTTGAACGTCCTCTGAAAAATATTTTTTCTTTCTATTTACATTCGTGGCAGTTTTCTTTTACTTCATATGAGAATATGTTAATATATTTTTCCACATGCGTAATTAAATTTCAATATTTCGCGGACTCGCGTACGTGCATATACATGAGCGAAACTCTTAGACTTCTGCATATATATAGTTCTCTTCACGGGAGCCATAAACAAGCCCTTTAAAGTGAGGTTACGAAGAGGCGTGGCTGAACAGCTGCCGCGGCGGAGGGATACTTCTCTGAATTACATGTGATGTTCACTTGTTTAGCGAGCTGTCACTTTTGCTTTTTCTTACGTGAATTCTTCTATACCAGCAGGAGAACATGGGGCTTGGTTGAACATAACTATCAAGATTGAAATCCGTCGCAATCCGACGTGTCGCTCTGCATCTCCGAACTGAAACAGCGGCCTTGAAGTTTTCCGTATTGTCGGTTTCGCACAGTAGGGCCACTTCCAAGTTTTGCCCTCTCGCTTTCCTGTCGCCCGCAGTGCGCGCTCGGCAGCCGCTCGCGGAGAAAGCGGCGAAACGCGGAAGGAGGAGGAGCAGGCGGCGACGGAGGCGCTGGCGACGGCGGCAGCGGCCGGCGCGAGCACTTTCACCTCTGCGCGCGCCACCGCCGCCTCTCGGCCAGCCGGATTAGGCCCCTCTCTCTCTCTCTCTTTCTCGGCTACGGATGCTCCGTGGTGCGTGATTTGCCATTCCATGGGAGCTAGAGGTAGGACGGAAGGCTTGACCTGTTAAAATAGGGTTCGGGTGGGAGATGTATTTAATAGTAGAATGGAAGAGATGAATGCCCAGTTTACTGTACACGCGCAAAACGATGCCTGAGAAAAACCTGAGTACATATCATATGTTATTTTATAACTAGCTGAAGTACCCCGCGTTACTGGGGTATTTATCACAAGTTATTAGAAAGGAAAAGGCATTCCATCCTTTCCCGCCCTGCCGCGAAGCCTACTTGTATCCATTCTATTTTATCCCCGTTCCGTCTCTCCCGACCTCTTTCTTGTTCCCACCTGGAAATACTTTGTCTTACTCACTTTCTCAATAAAAATGTTTATATTTTTTAAATTGGGGTTCCCGCCCCCAAACTTCACTCACTTTATAACTAAAAATAATCAAATTAATCAAAAAATTAAGTACGTACATTCACATATTTTTGTGGAATATTAGGTATTATTCCCACAATTTCAATCAGTTGCCACATCGTAAAACGTATTCTTACGTACGTTATAAAGAACATTTTGAAATTAATCGTTGACCCCACGCCGGGGCAATTGAAATACAAATAAAGTGCTTTTTATTGAACTTTAGTATGCGTTTTAGGGTCCTCACGTAAATGTGCCATTAACCACTTAGACAATTATATTATCTACAAAAATTCGATAACACACTGTGGATCCCGGCTTGACCAAAGGTTTTCTGTTACCTAAAAATAAAGCCTCTTTTGTTCCACTTTCAACAACCTTGAAAAATAATGTTTGACACACATTCAATTCCATCCATTTCTCACTACTCTTTTACTTCAATTAAACCAAACCGAACTTACTAAACTTACTCTGAATTTATTATTTCTTCACTAGCCAAGGGTTTTCTTTCTACACTGCAATAAAATACTTCTCTACAAAAATTCATCCATCTGTCAACAGTTTCAGCCTAAGACGTAAATTATTCATAGTAACTTTCACTTGACTCGTTTAACTCGCAAATACGTAATAATCGTACATAATGTACTACAACTAATCCAATAACTATTTCACGTAGAATATGTGCGTGCATTCATACCTTTTTAAAATATGTAAACATCTATCAGCAAAATGTCGTTTTCCAAACTTTCCATATAGGACTAAGTATACTTCTCTCTTGTTCACTTAATACATTTACGCCTACACGCAATTAAAATCAATATCCAAGTTACTTTTATAGAGTGAAGAAAAACTGAATCGTTCTTAAATATAAACATTTCGTATTGAACAATTGACGTCAAAATCAAGTCTGCACCTGGCCTACAGATTTACGCAATTCTGTTCATTGATGAACACAATTGTAAACTTCAATATGTCATCCTCAGGTGACGCATAGCTTAACTATGAACATTGAACATTCCGCGCTCGACTGTCGAACCGAACGGACCTCTCTTATCGTTGTGAACAGTGATAGCCGTGTGAATTTGAAAAGACTGTGAACCAGCGAAAATCTTGTGGACTGTGGAAACAGTGCCACTAGTGAGTGCTACGTATTGTGCACAACGGGTACTGCCCGACAACCGGGCAGATCATCAGTAATGCCTTAACAACGCTAAATAGTGATTATTCCATCCCAGAACTAAACGTATCGATGTTGTATGAAGAAGCAACGGAAACCATCGGTTCAGAAGTTACATCAATGGAATCTCAATCAAGCCAAACAACAATGGGACCTCAGCCAAATCAACAGACCTCGTTCGGACAGCAAAACCTGGACTCATTACAAGGTAACGCTTCAGGCCAACATGCCGCAGGGCAAAATTTAAAGCGTCCTTCTGATGATGATACCTCGGCCAACGAAACAAAAAGGTCTAATCTGCAATCAAAGCAAGCCAGTATAGACAGTTCAACGCAGTATTCATATTCGGTCCCCACGGGCAACAGATTTCAGCCACTCAGCAGTGAACTAGAACCCAACAATCAAAATTGGTTTAGTTACGTAAATGAAACCTCGCCAAGTGTGTCGGAATCTGTTAAAATCCCGCCAATCTATGTAGCAAATATAACATAACGAATTTTAGCAAGGAAATCAATACCAAAGTAACAAATAGTTTCACACTTCAATTCATAAATAATAGAGTAAAAATACAACCAGAGAAAATCAGTGACTTCAGAGACATAACCAAATATCTAATACACACAGGAAGACAATTTCATACTTACAAGGACCCAGCAAATAAGAAATTCTCAGTTGTATTCAAAAACCTACACACATCAATCACAGAAGAGGAAATATACACTGAACTGAAAGAGAAACACCTATCACTCATTAAAGTTACCAGACTCCGAAAAGACAATAACTAATTCCAGTAATAGCAGCCGAATTCAATGGGGAAGAAAACATAGAAACTATTTTAGAAATAAATCAAATTTGTAATCTCATTGTAAAAGCTGAAAGGAGAAGGAGACCTAAAGGCCCCATTCAATGCATGAGATGTTTAGATTTTGGCCATACAAAAAATAATTGTAATCATAAAATAGCATGTATTTATTGTTCCAAAAATCATTATTCTGCAACTTGCCCCCATAAAAATGAACCATTCAAATGTTATCATTGTCAAGGAAACCACCGAGCAGACCTCAGAACAGTAGAATGCCCTTATTATGAAAAAATCAGCCAAAACCCTAACCTCAACAATCACCAAAATAGAACTAGAACCAATGAATCTTCAACAGCGCCACCTCAAAATACCAAACTAACTTTCCCGGACTGAGAACCACTCAAAACATCCCCAACTTTACACACATAAACAACAGAAACACAGCTCAAAATTTTAATCAGCGTAACAACCCCCAAAATCTAAATTCTCATGCACACACAAACGAGAACAGTTTTCTCAACTCCCTGATCAACACGATAGCTACTCACATAATCAATATAATCAACTCAATTATACCATCCATAATAAGCAACATACAATCATCCATCTCAGCATACATTAATAATAATTATGCAACAAACACAAATTAATAAGTTAATCATGCTCAATTGGAATGCAAATGGATTAATCAATAAAGTCAATGAACTAAAGTACTTCTTGCAAGATAAGAAAATTGACTTTGCATGTATAACTGAAACACATTTAAACAGCAGTCTAAAATTCACCATACCAGATTATAAAGTAATCAGGACAGACAGACAAAATAATAATGGAGGAGGAGTAATGATACTCATAAAGAGCACTATCATGCTATCAAATAATACTACCACCAACCCCTGGTATTGAGACAGCAGCAATTAAGTTCAATAATAACAATCTGGAAACTACACTAATAGTAGCATATAAGCCCCCCAATATAAAAATCCAAAATACCAATCTCAGCGGTATCTCCCCAACAATAATCTTAGGAGATCTTAATGGGAAACACATACAGTGGGGAATTAAAAGTAATAATTCAGCTGGGACACAATTACTACAATTAATAAACTACCACAAACTTAATATAATAGCACCCAATGAACCAACCTACTACCCATATGATCACTCTAGGAACCCAGATATATTAGACACAGGTATAACAAATATACAACAAACATTTTTCTCCACAGTACACCATGAAATGGACTCAGACCATCTACCAGTAATAATAACAACACAACATCCACTCCCCACACACTCACCCATTCCTCAGATCAACACACACATAATCAATTGGCACAAATTTAAAAATAATGTAAAAACATCCATCCCAAAATTTAAAATATTAAATACCCCTCCAGAAATAGACCAAGCAATAACAATACTCAATACTATTATATTAAGTGAACTACAGAACAGTAAATCAAACAAATCACTTATAAACACACACAATAAAAAAATGAACCACCCAAAAGCATAAAAAATCTAATCTACACAAAGAATAAAACAAGAAGATTATGGAATCACACTAGAAACCCTGAAGTCAAAAAGGAACTAAATCTATTAACCTATATTACCAAAAAAACTCTTTTCACTCACAAACAGCAACAACATGATCCAAACATTAAGCTCAAGTAACAATACATTTTGGCAGTTCAGAAATAAAATACTTAACAAAAAGAATATCATTTCTCCACTTAAAACTAGCACAGGCAAAAAATTCTCACCTTTTGAAAAAGCTGAAACCCTAGCAAAACATTTTGAAGATACATTCAAACCCAATGATTCCCACCCACACAACCTACATCAAACAATCACACAGATAGCAACATCTCCTAATTATGATGTACCCTCCAGAATAAGATTCACATCTCCTCAGGAAATAACAAATATAATAAAAGCACTCCCCAATAAAAAGGCCCCAGGACATGACAGAATAAACAATAAAATACTCAAAAATCTACCAAACCAAGACATAGCATTCCTAAATAATATTTATAACTCTTCATTAAGAACAGGATATTTTCCACTTTTATGGAAACACTCTATAGTAATACCCATACCAAAACCAAACAAAAATCCGTCAAATGTAGAAAATATAGACCAAATATCTTGTTACCCTCTTTATCAAAAATTCTAGAGAAAATCATTCAGAAAAGACTCAACAATTACCTCAACAAAAATGGTATCATCCCCAGACATCAATTTGGATTCACAGAAAAGCTATCAACCACTCATCAATTATTAAGAATCACTGAACATATTCATACAGCATTCCAAAGAAAATTACACACCATATCAACCTTTCTAGACATTTCCCAAGCATATGACAGAGTATGGCATGAAGGTCTCATGTACAAACTTAAAATTAATGGTACACCCAAGTACTTAACCAACATCATCAATAGCTTCATAAGCAATAGAACCTTTGCAGTTTCAATAGATTAAACATCTCTCAAACTCCAAACCAATTTGGCTGGACTTCCCCAGGGCTCCCCATTGTCACCTATATTATTTAATATTTACACTGCTGATATCCCTACATCCAACACAATCAATATAGCACAATTTGCAGATGATACAGCATTGTATTGTTCTAGCACATCACTTGATATATTAAGAAACACAATACAACAATATCTAAACCAAATCAGTGCTTGGTCAAACAAATGGAAAATTAAATTAAATCCATCCAAATCAACAGCAAAAATCTTTTCATTAAAAACCATTTCAACACCACCACCTCTCACACTGAACAATAATATTATTCCTTGGACCCCACAAAACAAAACAGTGAGATATCTAGGACTACATTTAGACACTAGACTTAACTGGAGAAGAACATATAAACATTAAAACACAACAAACAAAAGTCAAACTAATCCAATTAAAACCATTAATAAACAACCACAGTAAAATAACAATAGAAAATGCTAAGCTCATATATACAACAGTAATAAGACCCCTAATGCTCTATGCCTGTCCTGTCTGGATTAATGCAGCAAAAACCAATATCCATAAATTACAGGTCATACAGAATAAATTCCTGCGAACAATAACCAATGCACCCTGGTTCATCACAAACAAACAACTTCATAAAGAAATTCAAATAAAGCCTATCATATATCACATCACTAAGTTATCCCATAATTTTATAACAATTTACCATCAATTACACAACTATCCCAATATAACCTAGGCAAAGTACCCAGAAACGCAACCAGAATAAAACATAATTTCCCAAGCATGTTTTTTATATACAATTTGCCAATTTGGATGATTCCTTGTGAGGTGCTCAGTGGGTTTCCTCTCCCTAATAATTAGTTTGTAAAGAAGTAATAGTTTAGTTTTTTAACGTAGATAATAAGCATAAAAAAATGTGAGAAAGTTTGTAATGCTAAACTGAGCCATGTATAATCTTCAAAATAATAAAAATTATTTTAAAAAAATGAACATTGATGCACTCTTGAATCAATGATGTAATGTTAGCCGAAAAATGTCCAGAAAAGTAATTATTTTGTGAATATTGTAACGTCATAGCATTGGGCTCGACCGACAGAACTCCCGTCGTGCAGGGGTAGGGGTTGGTCATCTGGGGTCGGGCTGGCGGCAGCCGGACCTCTCAAGTTGTTCCGGTGGGAGGGGTTGCCTTCTGGTGCCGGGCGGCACGGCCGGAGTCGGCAGGGGGCAGGCTGGGGGCGCGTCCCGGAAGGCGGCTGTCGGTGCGCACAAGGGATGATGTGTGACGACAGAATTCGGCCTGCCGATGGCGGCAGGCCCATCCGGTCAAAATCTCAGTAATGAGAACATGTGGGCCGCGGGTCGCCTGCGTGGGAGGTCAGTCACGTGACCTTTCACAAAAGATGTGATTGCGTAGGCTCACACAAAAGAGGCCAGTGAAGGAAACTGCCATTCATTCGAGTCTGAGCCGAATCACGGTGTGGATGCACCGCACTTGCTCCAGGCGGTGCGGAGACGAGCGGGGCTCGTGAGGGCAATCCATGTGTTGAAACGCCGCTGTGGTAGTTATTCCACGTGTGACTGCGATCACGGGGTGTGACGCTGTGTGCGGGCACTCGTGTAGAGTGAGCAGTGAGAACTATGAACATTGTGTAAATAACTATACAATAAACTTGTTTATAGCAAACGTGAAAGTCTGTGTTTACTATAATATTCCCACGACGTCACAATATGTTAAGGTTTATAGTTGTAAATAATAGCCTATAGTAATCCCGACATTTAAAAGGAGCTAGCACAAAAGATTCGTCAGTATTGGTTCAGTGGATTAAGAGATTATCGCGCTGTAAGTCAAGGCACGTCTGTCTTTTTATATTAGTATATAATAGGCATGCTAGTGGTTTCTAAACGTTTCTATTATTAGTAAAGAAATTGCTGCTGATTGCGTACATGGTCCCCCCAACGAGAACATTTCAAATCAATTGAGACGAATTATTGATTTCCGCGATGTTGGCATTTAAGTAACTTGACACAGCCAGTTTCATTCGTTATTGACATTAGCTCTTTTGTTTTTTTCGGCAATGAAAATGCATTAATAGTAATCTTGTAATTGAAAAGTTACGAGAACGGGAGGAAAGCTACAATGACGCGAGGAAAACCATTTGCCCTTCCTCCGCTTGCGCAATCGCATGAAAAGCCGTTGGGCCGTGGCTGGCGCAGGCGCAGTGTCAGGGGCATCGGCGGCTGCGGTGGCGCGCCGCCTGACCGTGACGCGCGTTTTGTGTCGGCGGCGCCGCCCGACTCGAGGCGTGAAGGTCCGGCGCGCGCCGCGCCGCGCCGCGCCGCGCCGGTGCATGGCCAGGCGCCCCGCCGCCTGCTCCGTTGAAAATAATGCAAAGGCAGGTTACCTTATTGAATAATGTTGTAATATGATAACGAATAGCGGGCCGAATGAAAATAGTCTCTGTTCCTCTTTCTTAGCCCTCTCCACCTTTCTCTCCCTCCTGTCCCTGTCACTTCCTCTGTCCCTCTCACCCGTTCCTCGGTTCCTCTCCCCCCGCTTGTTCCTCTCTTCCTCTCTTTCCCCCTCTCCTTTTCCCCATCTGTCTCTCTTTCTTCCCTCTCTCCCTCTTTTCACACTTAGAACAATTAGGAAAACATCAATAATGTGCTAGTGTCAATTATATTTTTTGTTAAAATATGAAGAGACATCTAGTCCCAATAGAAGAAAAAAGTCTCTTTTATTAGGAACCAGCAACCGCTCAAAAATCACAAAAGAAATGAAAACAGTAATCACGGACAAGATAACCATTCAGCTAATGAACAACAATAACACGGATCATGAGAATCAACACGAGCAATGCTTTCAATTTTGTAATTTTAGTATAATTTAATATTATTATTTTAATAATAGTATAATTTAATGGCACCGAAAAGATAAAGAATTGTTTTTGAATTAAAGAATATTTACAGATCCGCAGTTAAGCCTGAAAGATTGAAATCTATAGGGCTCATTAATTTCTGCCATTGCTTTGTCTTTGGCCAAGAATTTGCCACATATGCAAATATTGCCAAGGTAGACCTGGCTGCAAATCAATCGAATGCATATAATACAGGAAAATATTAGAAAATAATTGCAAAAATGTGAACATCGTACCTAGATCCGGCACATCACTTACGCCCCTCCAACAGCTTAAGTAACTTCCTAACTTTGCACTTAAGTGGCAATATTCCTGATTCCGTAGCTTCTTGGCTGTCTGGGAGACGCCATGTCCTAGGCACAGATGCCAACGTTTCAGCTGATATTCTGCGACCTTCCTCAGGGCGAAATGCATTCATCTCCCAGACAGCCAAGTAGCCACGGACTCCGGCCGCGGAAGCATACGCTCTCAATATTCCTGATTTCGCTAAAATAACAATGAACCAGAAATGCAAGTGATAACCTAGTTAAGATACTAAAATTTTGCTTATATTTTCAAATTTAATCCGTTTATTGGTATTTATTCTCGTTTATTTATCTGGTTTATTGGTTTTATGAAGGTCATGTCAATAGTTCTGATGAACTGGAAATGAGCTGGAGTAAAAGATCGAAAAAGTGAAAAAAGACATCTATTTTTGTTTTGTTTTTTTCAAAAATTTTGAAAATGATTACCCGTACCACAAAACTATTACAGAAATTAAAGAGCATTAAAATTCTATAAAATATTCTTGCATTTTTCGCATCTCTAATACCTCTAATAGTATTTTTAATGCCCGTATCAACTATTTCCTTCGGTTATCAAAACGTTTATTATAAGAAAATTCAAACTATTTGGCAAAGATGTGCCGTTTCATAAACCATGCAGGAAAATACCAACCAAGAAAACATTGTGTCTTAACAGCCATTTTCCAAATTATCCCAATAAAACACGAATATATACGATGAAGCATTATGAACATTACTTGCATTACGAGCCTTTGAGAAATGACTCTTAATATTTGGGTATCAGTTTCCAAAACTCAGACATTTTATACTGACATCTGCGCCGTATTCTTTTTATTTATTTTATTTATTTATTTGGTCAAAAACAGTAAAAACTGTATATGACGTGTGGGGAAACAGATTCTTGCAAGTGATCTTGCAAGTGAACGTCTGTTGCCGCTTTCATTGTTTCCTCTTACAGAACAAAACATCCTGCGCCTTGCACGTCTTCACAATAGCTGCGGAGCGGAAGACATTTAACCACTTCCCAGCGTAAAAGGAATGACACAATGAGCATTAAAACTGCATTGCAACACACACACACACACACACACACACACACACACACACACACACACACACACACACAAAGACCAAACGCAAAGGTATATTTGACTTGATATTCATGTTCAGCGTCCCTAAAACATTCAGGAACCAAGTATAATTATGCCAAAACTTTACCTCACTTTCCACCATTTATTGGACTACAGAAACTGTGAGAGTTTCAAAGAAACGTTGTCCTCGTGAAATAAGGAATATAAAGTAAACTTGCGTCTTGAAGTAAAAATAAAAATAATATTCCAAACTTATTTGTAAATTTTATATCAAATTCGCAAAGCGCGCTAGTTTTGCTTTATTAAATTTTGGTATATCTCATAAATTAATGTTGAACAGAAATGGTGATAGAGAAGAACCTTGGGCCACACCTGAAATTGTTTTCCGCTGGATGGTAAGATCTGGTGCCGTCCTGTACGTTGGCTTGTGAGCAATTTCCTCTTCAAGATATCCCCCCAGCGGAACTCCGTCCCAACCCGGCAAGCTCTAGGCTCCCAACAGTGTGGTAATGAAGTACAGGAAAGGCAGCAGTCGTGGTTGCCTATTCAATAGCCAGTAACCCTCACGCCAGAGGCGGACCTGCAGCGTTGAACAGCGCGCCGCTGAACGTTCGTTGCAGAGAAATTATTTATTTTTTAATACTTTACTATTATTTCGACACACACAACCAATCAAAAGTCACACGTAGCGATCGCGACGTCCGTTAAGGATTTTATCGGCTATTGCCGATTTAAAATAATGGAAACAAACGAAAGTAGCAAAAGGGAATTAAAGTATTCCTATTCAAGGCAAACTAATTTGCATATTTTTTTTACATATTTTTATGTAAGAAGGATTTATTAAGGAAGTATTGATTTTGATACGGTTCGTATCACAAAGAACGGACTGTTGGTTACTTGCTCTCTAGGTCTGGTACTAGTGAATCAATTTTTGACCGCAGCGCCCTTAGTGACTCGACTTTCTTTGGGGAGGAGGTATTGAGTAACTATTGAGCACGGTATCAATTTATAACACTAACATTTGAAAATCGATGTAGTTTTGGGTTTTGTAACTCACAACAATGCAAAAACGTTTGCAATATATTTGGTTAACTTGCTTTGTAAATGACGCGTCAATTACGCTGCGCAACACTGTAATATTTGTAGTTAATATTAAAAATATCGATGACATCTTAAAATTAAAATACATGAAAAGTATTTAAATTTCTGAATTTTTAACATAAAAATGAAATATTGTATAGAATTTTTATTATACTGATTACTTAAATAGTAACTAAATATTTCAATTTTATAAATATTTTCAAAAAATTACTGAGATATAAAACACCCATACAATTACATAAAATTGTTACATAATTCTGTATTAATGATCAAGAGTAAAATTAAAATCAACAATAATTTTTATTAACAATTATTTGATAAACAATTTAAGATAGTATGTGCAATTTAATAAATTATGCATCCAAAATAGTACTTTATTAAAATAATATACCATCACCTTTGATAAATATAATATACATTTAAATAAAACAAAATATTTAAATAAAATATTATATTTTTATTTTAAAACATTTTTCCTTTTCACGCTTTTTAGATAATATTAGGCTCCTCTACTTTTTTCCGTCAGTAAGCATTACTACTTGACAAATTGCTGAAGAAATAAATTTTAATTCACCAGGTTGTATGAAAATGGTTCAATGGTGAAATATGGTACATGGTCCGTATTCCCACTTTTTGGAAATATGATATTGCGAAAATAGTCGTTTCTTCTTGTTTGTTGCTTTGCTTCACATTCCTCCACTTTAGTGCCTGGTCATTATTTGCCTGGTCTTATGACCATTAGTTTCCTCCCCGTCGCATCCTCGTAGTATTGTAATGGTGTAGCACAATCTGGAGTAGGTCGATTTCCAAAACTTTTAGGGTCTCTGGTTTGGAGCTTCATAAACGAAGTGCTATCTCCAGGTTTTGGAATTTCTAGAAGTTTGTTTTCTTTGTGGACTTTTAACGTTTCAATGACCGTGTGTGATCGTATGCTTCGCGTCTGATCCTGTGGCTTGTTGCACTCTGAAAAATAAACGAATACAGGTTGTTGCTGGTGGGCTTCAATGTTTTGCTGCAGGGTTTACTGTTGCTCTCAATCCATTACTACTTTCTAGTTCTTCCCTGAGGGCCCCTTCACACGCAGACACTGCGGCGCGCTACCGATAGGCAGCAGGGCTCTTCCCACGTAGCCACCGCCGCATGTGGGTGGAGGGGGAGGGTTCGGTGGGGAGAGGTTTTGCCCAACCGTCGCCCAACAAAGGGACCACAGCAGGTAAAAAGACCTCCATTTAAACCAGTGCTTCGCTATCAGTCTCGCCACTCGGTAGCGCTGCCTTTCTGCCATCAGAAGGCCATTCGTGCGAGGCCCTTATGGGCATAGTGGCGTACCTCTTGACGTAGTCGCCGCATGGGCGGCGGCGGTGGAGGAGCAGCTCGGCGAGGAAGGCGGCGGCGGCGGCGCCCAGCCCCGCGCCCAAGAGGCCGAGCACGGCGGCCACGTGCGCCGCGCGCAGGGGCGGCGGACACGTGGGGGCGGCGGGGGCGTGGCCCAGGGGGACGGGGCGGTCGGCGGCGGTGCGCAGCCAGCGCTCGGGCAGCCCGGCCTCCTGCAGGCGGCCCAGCAGCGCGTCCAGGCGCGCCAGCCCCGCCCACCCGCGCCGCGCGTACATAGCCACCAGGAAGCGCTGCGCACCGCCACACGCATTGCTTTCTCGCTACCGCTTACGCAGTAGAGACAAAGTTATGTAATGCGCGAATAAACGGCGGATTTTTGGCAGAAATACTCTTTCTACAGGGCCCTAGTAACGAAAAAATTGATAAATCCAGATGCTAAATTTAGAAAAAAAATCCTTTATCACGTGGTGTACCCAGAATCCATGTTTTATGGGTCCTGGTTACCGAAAAATCGAATGACGCCGAAACCATGGATGAATTTATGGGCACTATGACAAAACGTCTTTCTGTCCGTCCGTCTGTCTGTCTGTCCGTCCGTCCGTCATTCCGTCCGTCTGTGAACAACGCTATCGGCTAAACCGTTCAGCTGATTTTCTCCAAAACTGATTTTCCTCAATCGATCTGGCCGATGTCCCGACCCTTTGAATTTGAAACCGATATTTTTTTTGGTGCGTATTTTACATAAAGCCCCTATATCATTTTCCAAATTTTCAAATAAATGACTCGATCGTTTTTATGTTGTTTTTTTTTGTTAAATTTTGCTGTTGGATGGTGTGAAGGACGTTAAAGGGAATGCTGCAGGTGTTATGCTCGTTGAAAACTCTGATTTTTTGAAAATTGCAAAAGTTCAAAATTTGTTCGGCGTCTTTCTACAACTAAAATATTAAAGATATAGATTTTTCCATCAGTGAAATATGTTCCTTAAAGTTATTCGAAAATTTGCGTAATTTTGCGTGAAAATTCGGGCGAGAAAGTACGTGCTATTTTAGCACCTAGTTCTTTGTGATGCTGTAATGATACTACTCTATTGACTCAACACAGCCCAATGTAGCGTTCGGCGTCCGTTAAGTGATTTCGTCGGTCAAATGCGTCTTTAACCTCTGTTATCTCGCAACTCTACAGGTTTGATAAGTGTACTTGTAGCTACTTGTATGTTTAAGAAATTTAACATCATTAGCAACAAATAAACGACCAGCGACTCTTTGAAAGTCAATTTTTTATTAAGAACAAATATGGCGATGTATCAAAACAAATCACATTCAAACAATTGAGAATAAAAGAAACTCATATTAGTTTTGCGGATAATTATTGTTAATTGTAATATTACTAATAATACAATTAGAAATATAAATTAGGAAAGTAATGGGCATTCTGATTTAATTTACCTAATGGACATGATATTCCACCAAATGTCTGGCGCCACTGGAAGTCGACGTGCCAACTTCGTCACGGAAAGTCATTTCTTCGGCTACAAGACAATTATTTGCGTCCATATTTCTCAAACCAGGATATACGAATATTGTTTAAATAGATATATTGCAAGCCACACTGTCGTAGTAACGTGCTGCAGCAGCAGAATTCATTTAATTACTATCGCAGTAAAGTTTCGCATCACTCGTAAGATTTTATGTTGATCGATAAATTGCTGAACAAATCACGAAACATTGCAGGTTATTGGTGCATACTGATCGTAAAACATGTAAGATAAAAATTCACAGGTAAAAAAACAGGTAAAATAAAAATTCGTAATGTTTAAAATTCTTCTCTACTAACACTTTCCCATCGCAGAAAGTCGCCGATCAGGTCTTATCATGAATATACATATAATCAATGTTGTTTGGAAGGAGCCGGTGCTCAAATGAATAGTACCATTAGTCTGTGATGGATCCCGGAGGGGGGGGCGGCAAAGGATTAAAAGGAACACTCCTCCACCCAAAACCGACAACACGATAAGACAATGATCTATAAAAAATATTTGTTCTGATGAAATGGCGGAGTCTTGCTGAATGAGGCTAAGACCATGAACTCGGCATCATGCCGACCTCTTCGGTGAATGTGCGAGGATGAAGTGATGCTACTATCTAATTGTTCAATTAAATGCAGTTGTTACGATGTTTTCCTTTAATTAACGACAATCAGGCAGTAGAAGATGTTATTAAATTTCATTCGTATATTGTGAAGACGATTTTTCGACGTTTCGGTACTTAAATGTAAACTTCATGGTCAAAATATGATTAAAATTGACTGAAAAACGTTTTCTACTACATGACTGTACTTAAATAGACGAAAACATCGTAATAAGTATATTCAACTGGACAATCACATAATAGCATCAACTTCATCTAAGCACATTTCCGGAGAGACTCCTAATGGTTTCGTAGATTCGTGGTATTCGCCTCGACCATTCGAAGCTTTAGCCATTTCCTCAGAAAATGTTTCACGAAGGATGGATTATACTATTTCCTGATGATAATAAAACGTATGCTAATGTTAAAACAAGTTAAATGTTTACAATTGTTAACTAGTTGTACTACAACAGAAGGTACTTTTTCGCAGTTATTAAAGGTTACGTAATATTAAAATACCACAATCCGCGATTTTATATGTCAAAAATTTACCATTTTCTGGCGCGCGATTACCATACTTTGTCATCTTTGGAAGTAAGGTCGAGAAAGGAATATACAGGCGGCCATGAAAAGGTCAGAAGGGAACGACGCCGGGGAAGTCGTTGTCGTGCACGCTAGCATTAATTTGACGAAAAAGGTTTCTACAAATATGTCCGCAAAGGCAAAAGACAACAAGGAAGTTCTGGAAACTCACTGTTACTGAAGACTAGACTAAAGCGGGTGCATTTAATAGATATTTCATATCGGGATTCAAAACTAGATTTTTACACTCTCCAATACTTCATTCGATTGCAGATAATCGATTCAAACCAGAAGCAAAGATCCTTCGACCTTTAGTAAAATGGGAAATCGTGCGGACCAGATGAAATTGCGTCAGATATCAAAGTTGGCAGAGAGACTTTACTCCCATACTCACTAAGGCTGTTCTGCGTTTCTATTTACAACGCGGGCGTGCCGAAAGACTGGAAGTAACTGATATGCGAAAGCGACAATAAAATGGAAGTATTTAACGGCCGATATCCCTCACTTCCTTAGTGTGTAAATTAATGGTACACTAATATTTGAATATATTACGCGAATGAAAAGGAAAAAAAACAAATTGGATTTTTCATAGGTAAGATGATTAAGAAGTGGTTTGTCTTGCAAAACGCAAGTTGTTTCCCCCTTTCAGGGCTTAGCTAGCGCAATTGACATGAACGAAAGGGTGGATGCTGTAATATTTAAAATGAAAAATATTTGATATTTGTCTGTTTATCTTGTAAATATAAATATTTTCTCTGGCCATCCATTTTTACAAGTAATTGCCTATAAAAATTGATGGACAGAGAAAATATTTGTATTTAGATGCAGTAATAGATTCGCATAAACACTTATTGGGAATCATTTGATGTCGGGAATAGATACGTGTGTAGTGACATGGATTAAAGAATTCTTTCGTGACAGGAAACTGAGAGTTCGAGGAGGACAACAGTTTTTGAATGTTTCGGCGGGGTTCTACAAGGAAGTGTAATAGTGCCTCTTTTCATAGCATTTGTAAATGACCTCTCAAAGAATATATCTTCTAAAGTACGTAAATTTGCAGAACTTAGAACACTTGCGATAATGAGCTGTAATAAATGGTATGAAAATTAACAAATGGATATGTAAAGTAATTACGTTTGGCCAGCAATTACATTTTCCCGCCCTAATTTACTAAGTTAGGGTGGGAAAATCAAATAAACCAAGTTACGAGAACGATGTGGAAATGGTTGCATTTCGTAAACGAAACATAAATGTACAGTAAACGCAAAGAATTGGCATGTAAACCTCTTGTCCGTCCTATTACGCAATACGAAGTGCCCTTTGGTACCCATAAAGACTTAGAAAAGCAAATTTAGAAAGAATTAGAATGAAAGTTTTCAAGTTTACGTTTGAGACAAACATATTAAAACAATAATGGGAATCCCTTTTTACTTTCCAGTATACGTACGTGTAGGGAAAGTTATGTTATGCTGCGCGAAAAAAAGGCGAATTTTTGCTAGAAAAAATTCGTTGCCGGGCCGTGGTAAAGAAAAAGCGGATAAAACCAGTTGCTAAATTAAGAAAAAAATCCCCTAACACGTGTGTAGCCAGAATCCCTGTTTTGTAAGCCCATGATTCCGAAAAACCAATTGAAAGCAAAACGTCCGTCTGTCAGTCCGTCTGTCTATCTGCCCGTTCATCCGTCTGTCCGGTGTATGTGAACAACACTAGCGCCTAAACTATGATTATTTCCAAATTGAAGAAACCCCTGTCCATCTGGCCTGAGACAAAGCTTTGAGATTTTGAAAAACATACATAAGTTAGACAACTTTTGTCGTGCAATTCAGTGAAGAGTTCTGAATGGCGTCAAAAGGTGTTAAAATGTAGGACGGTGAAGTGAAGTGAGTACAGTGCTGTGAAGAGCAACGGTATGCAGTGATATGTATTGCCATGCGGTGTAGTGCTGTCAGTGAAATATTAAGATTATTAGTATTATTATTGCTCCATACCACGACTACAGATGTTATGAGTCGGCTGAGTAAAAAATCTACTCCAGGTTGCAACCAGCTACCTAAGGAGTAGATCTAGGGACTGTCGGTGCCTCTACAATACTTTGCGCAAAAGGCGAGCTGTGCCAAATAAAGCAATTTCTTGCACTTCCCAGTCCTTTGAATAACCTTGGAGTTTAGCCAAGTTCTTCCACAAATTTTGCGGAACAAATCCCAGAGCTCCGATAACTATCGGGACCTGTGTTTTTACACCACACATTCGGCTGATCTCGATTTCCAAACTCTTGTATTTAAGACGTTTCTCTGCCTCCTTGGTTACGACATTTTGATCGCAAGGCACAGCAACATCCACAAGTAGACACGATTTTTTCTCAAAATCCCGGATAACAATATTCGGTTTGTTTGCTGCTATCGTGCGATCAGTTTGAATTTGTTGGTCGTACAATATTGTACAAAATCCAACCGGATGTCACCGGTTTTGGTGAGTGTTCGTACCACTTGGGGCATGTGTTTGGAACTTCGAGGGCGGTACAGATCTGCCAGCGGAGATAACTGCACACCCCTTTGCTAGAATTGGACAAGCTGAGACAATATGATCAATGGTTTCTACTTGCTCCTGGCAAATGCGGCATTTGTCATCTTGGGAAATTTTGAGAACCGCTTTATCATAATGTCGTGTTCTCAACGCCTGATCTTGAGCAGCTACTAGAACTGCTTCTGATTCTGGCTTCATTCTTCCCCTTTTAAGTCACATAAATGATTGATCATTATTGATCTGCACCTTGTCCATTCTTTTTAGATATTGTGCATGGAGGGGTTTGTCCCTCCACGACTTCTTTAACATTTTTTGTGTCTCACATTTCATGTTTAGTAGTACCAGAAGTTCAGTGTCTGTGTTATTTGTCGTGTCTTGCATAGTTTTCTTTGCAATGATTTTTGCTACACTAACAATTCGATTTACAAACTCACGATAACGATTTACAAACTCGTGTATTTAAGACGTTTCTCTGCCTCCTTGGTAACGACGTTTTGATCGCAAGGTACAGCAACATCGACAAGTAGACACGATTTGTTCTCCAAATCCCGGATGACTATATCCGGTTTGTTTGCTGCTATCGTGCGATCAGTTTGAATTTGTTGGTCGTACAATATCGTACACAATCCAACAGACGTCACCGGTTTCGGTGAGTGTTCGTACCACTTGGGGCATGTGTACGGAACTTCGAGGACGGTACAGATCTGCCAGTGGAGGTAGCTACACACCCTGTCGTGTCTTTTCAAGTATTCGGTCTTTGCTAGGATTGGACAAGCTGAGACAATATGATCAATGGTTTCTACGTGTTCTTGACAAATGCGGCATTTGTCATCTTGGGAAATTTTGAGGACCGCTTTATCATAATGTCGTGTTCTCAAGGCCTGATCTTGGGCAGATATTACAAGTGCTTCTGATTCTGGCTTCATTCTTCCCCTTTTAAGCCACATAAATTATTGATCTTTATTGATCTGCACCTTGTCCATTCTTTTTAGATATTGTCCGTGGAGTGGTTTGCCTCTCCACGATTTCTTTAACATTTTTGGTGTCTCAAATTTCATGTTAAGTAGCATCAGAAGTTCAGTGTCTCTGTCATTCTGGGTGTCTTGCATAGTCTTGCTCGCAATGCTTCTTGCTACACTTACAATGCCTCTGTTTCCCATTCTTCAGTCAGATTTCATGACCTGCCTCATTAGAGGGTCATCTTGATGGCTGACTACATACTTTCCCACCCCGGTTATTGCATTGTGCCAGGAGGCTTCAATTTGTCTCAGGCCTCTTCCTCCTTCCTTACGAGACACATAAAGTCTATGTACATCAGCTCGGGGGTGGGCAACGTGATGCATTATAAGCAGTTTTCTGGTTTTTCGATTCATGATGCGAATTTCCTGCTCAGTCCAGTCTACTAATCCGAAACTGTAATCCACTACAGGTACCGCCAAACTACCTATTGCTGATATTTTATTCTTTGAGTTCAGAGCGGACTGCAGGACAAGTCTCACTCTTCTATAATACTCCTTGCGAATTCTCTCTTTCATTGTGTCGTTCGAGATGGTCTCACATTCTTCAGTGCCCAGATATTTGTAAGTTTTACCTGGCTCAAGGTCTTGAATCACAGTGTGTCTATCAACTTCAATCTTCTCTGACGTGGTCATTTTGCCTCTTTTTAAGTTGGCTTTTGCACACTTGTCAAGACTAAACATCATGCAGATGTCATTGGTAAAATCATTGATGACAGACAGCATTTGGGAGAGAATCGCTTCATTCTTAGCAAACACTTTCAGATCATTCATGTAAAATAAATGTGATACAGGCCTTTCGTCACCATGGAGCTTGTAATGAAAGTCAGTGTGCGACAGCTGTCTCGATAGAGGAATCAAACTAATGCAAAACAGCAGAGGGGATAGTGAATCTCCTTGAAAAATTCCCCTGTTAATCTGAATACTTCTTGTTTCTATTACTCCCTTTCCGCTGTGGATTAGTATCCTGGTGCTCCACGACTTCATACTAGCCTTGCAAAACTCAACAAGTCTAGGATGAAATCGATAGATCTCCAGGGTCTTCAAAATCCAATCGTGTAGTACACTGTCAAAGGCCTTCTGGTAGTCAATCCAAGGCATGCTTAAATTACGTTTTTGTTTCTTTACATCATTCAAAATTATTTTATTCAGAAGCAAGATTTCCTTACAGCCATAGGAACCTTTACGACATCCTTTCTGTTCAACTGGCAACAGATGGTTCTTCTCTAGGTGTCTATACATTTTGTCAGCTATGGCTGCAGTTATAAGTTTGTACATTACTGGCAGGCAAGTAATTGGCCTGTAGTTCTTCGCCGATTATTATTATTATTATTATTATTATTATTACTATTATTATTACTAATATTATTATTATATTGATATTATTTTATTTTCTAAAATACTGCCATTAACATGTACTCAATTACAGGTAAATATTTCTTAACTTCTCTAAAATTTTCAATAAATATGTAAATTTGGGAAAAATCGCCGATTATGCTGCAGCATTACAGTACTTTCTCTTGACGAGAAAATAAAATGGCAGCTATTTTGAATCCATCGAATGTACTCCAATTTTATTTGTAGATTATAAAATTGGGACTACTTATGCATTCTTTGAATACCTACTGCATGTACTACCTACTTCATAATTATGTGATTACTTCGTAATGATATAATAAAACTTTATTTAATAACATTTAAAATCTTCTGTGTTCATCATTCAGATGAAAGCGGTGGTGACATAGGTCACAAACAATTAATTATTCGTCAGCTACTGGTCTGCAGGGAGGAGTAAAGTAACCTGCTTCCGTGGTTACAATAAAAAGAAATTTAGTAAACAATATCACCGAAAATATTGTTTTAATTTTTCTAAAACAAGTGAGTAGGGAGTGAGAAGTTGTAAATGTAATGGAGAATCCAAAGTTCTCAAAAGGATTCAGTTAATGATTAATACTTTCAATAAAAAAATATTAATAACTTGAAAATTATACTTAGAATAACATAATATTTTGATAAAAATTGCAAGGTATAAAAATTGCTTAATTTTATTGAAGCAAAAATAATTTTGATACACTAAACCAACAGAGTTTCTTCGCATGTTACAAAAATGCTGAATGAGAATTAAACATATAAAATTATTAGATCATTATATTGCTGTTAAAATTATTTGCAAGCTACAAAATCATTCAAATTTATTAAGGCGAAATTATTTTGATACACTCGCATGTAGTCTTGCAATCGCAAAAGACTCGGTAATTTATCATTAATCTGCTAATAGAATGTAGAATTAAACGAGTCTAACAAATTACTTAAAATTGAAGGAAAGTGTTACATCTTCCCGTACTCGGAAGCAAACTTTGGACATCCCTAGGAGCCGGCCAACGCCGAACGGCGACTGAGAGCTCAACGCACGTGGCGTTAACGACGCCGCGCCACGCCGAGTGCTAGCCACTGACGTCACATCCCTGACGCAACGACGCAGCCCCGTATTCACAACACGTCGTTCAGGCAGAGGCCGAGCGCCTCACCTGCGTTTGGTTTGTAAATGACCTGCGCATCAACGCCAAGCCACTAAAATGTAAGGGGAACACACACAGTAATGTGAACCAACTCAGGAGACTTGATTCAATGTACGTAACTCAGAATCATAATATTTTTTGCATAATATTGCTCAGCATATAATAGCCCAAATTTGATAAAATCAGCTTGAAAATGAAAAGATAGAACATAGAGAAGCAACAAAATGCAAGAAAATAAAAAAAGTCACATACTATACATGAAGACATAACCAATTTGTAGTATATAGAAATATACGTAATGTTGCGGAAAATCAATTTGTAGATTTCAACAGAAATGCATGACCCCTGTTACCGAAAACGTTTTCTAAACGCCTGTCTGCCTGCCCGTCTATCGACATTAGCGTCTAAACTATTTGTACGATGTTTTCCAAAATGAATATTCCACGGTCGATCTCGAAGTTCTGCAAACATTTTTTAAAATTTTGAGAGTGCTTTGCACGAAGCCCGTGGCACATTTTCAAACTTTTCTCAAAAATGGTTCCAATTTGTTTCTTTAAACTTCATGTATACATTCTTATAAGAATATATTAAAACACACTAATAAAGATGGCTTAGGCCCGATATTCACAGTTAAGTATGAAGGTTAGAAAATTAGTTAAGTTTGAATTTTTCGGCGGCGTCCTCCACGTACGAAATTATTTTGTGTTTTCTGGCGTGTCAACAGCCAAGCTCATTAGTCCCGTACGTGCATTGGAAGTTTTTCTCCGGGAGGTAGCGGCGATATTTCCCCCCTAGGTGGTCAGATCTGTCTTACGCCCCACACGTCGGCTAGTGGGGTTTTCCCCAAGCAGGTATCTCCCCACAGCGGGGCAGGGTCCCAACCAGGAACACGTTTCATGCTTCAGATGGGTCCCCCGACATGTGTGGTAGAGTAGTTCAAGTAAGTATAAGTATGTAAAAGTAACGGCGAGGATAGGACAAAGAGGGGAAAGACGGAGGTGGAGCATTCGTTCGGTATTGATCGGAGAAACCTACTGATCAGAGCAGCTGGTGGCAAGAATTCTCCAGAAGGCGGCTGAATTCCACCTAGCAATCTAGATAGTGTCGCAAGTCCTGGCACCGTTGAAATACAAAACCCGAGGTCCTCCCGGTCACAGTCACTGCCGTAACATCAGTTGATACCGTGTGTCCCCTAAGCCAGTACAATATGCCATGTATCCTCTTAGCCGACTCAGATGCGCGCGCGCGTCCACCAGCCGCTCTCGCCCCAAATTAGTTGCGCATCGGTGACGTCCGGAAGCGTACACGAGGCACTGGGGAGGCGTGTAAGCCAAAAACACGCTATCGAGTATGACCGTCATCCGATTCACCGCTCGTCACAGGCCCATTCTGACTGATGGACGGCGTCTACACGCAGCAACGTCGCTCATCACTAATTGCTGCCCAGAAGACTTCACTGCAACGCGCCAGCGACGTGGTCAGCGGTCTGTGCCCAGTGAAATTGCCGCATTGTCAACGGCAAGGTAATGTGCCGATGCAGTTATACAAGCTGCTAATAATGCACTCCTAAATTACGATGATTGTATGCACTTCGTAGCAATAGCCTCTGACGAAGCCTGGGCCTACCAGCGGCGTCGCGGCCTTGCGGCGATAGGTTAAAGGCTACGAGTGGTTAGCACGTAGGCATCTGTGCTCCGTATTCTGGTCTTCTCAACCTGAGAAGTGAACTTTATCATCGTCACACAACAACATAGTATACTGGGACATTGCAAAGAAAACGCACACTATAATCTTGCGCGACCGGGAATCGAACCCGGGATTGCATCAGGAAAAGCGAGCACGCTGACCAACGAGCTACCCGTGAGGGGAATTACGATGGTAGTCGGCCATAATTAGCCAAAAAAGTGTTCACATTTGCACAAGGTTATGCAAACTTATGTATAACACTAAATTTTGTCTTCTGCTAATAAATACACAAGGTCACTCCGACGAAGTGATTATATCAACACGTGTGTGAACTTAATAACCTTTGAATTAGCATCATAGTCGGTCCCAGGACCACCCTTCCTGAGATCCCACGAGTAGGCATTATTTCGGGCAAGGTCAACAGCATACAACGCGCCCAACCCTCTTCTTATGTACTTGGCCTCTGTCCCATGTTAAACATATTATTTATGTGGTCGAGTCATTGCATAAAATTGGCGGCTTAACATGGTTGAACGGCCTGATTATTACAATATTCTGCAGCGAGTCTTAAATCCCACTCATGCGTGGAAACAAGCGGCATGAAAATAAACAGTTAACAAAATAAAGAGTGAAGCCATCGCGTTTGATATAGGTCAAAGTTGTATTTAAACTGCGTACAAATTGAACAATAGTGTTGGAAAAATGAAAATCAAGTGGAGCCAGAATTGGAAGACCTGCAAGGCTAGCAGCCTCCATAAGAAGATAGGAAACTTCTACAACCTGCAAACTTAAAAAAAAAAGCACCGCAGAGATCAAGTTACAATCACCAGAATTAGATCAGAGCACACAAGGCTAACTCACATTCACTTAATAAACAAGAATACTCCCACAATTTGCAATATATGTAATGTACAAAAACCAATAATACACATTATTCAGGAATGTCCTATGTAAAACCAATCCCGCAATCAATCTTACAGAACTTTAATATCGACGCATTATTTCATTCAAGTACTCTACAAGATAAAAAATTAAAATTCTGTAAATCAATTAATGTAAAGAATTGTAATACTATTTTTAAGTACACATATTGGGTATATTATCATAATATGTAGGGACATATTTTCAACCACCGTATTGTAAATTTACAGAAAAGTCGCTAATAACCTCGCAGTTGATGCAACTATAATTAAATTTTAAAAGAATTAAAAAAATGTACCTCGATTCACACCTTGCAGATAATTAGGAATACAACTAGAGAGAAAATTGAGCTATGAAAGTGAAGTCAACTTCTTTGTGGGGGAAAGCCTGGAGATCTTAACACTTCTGAAGATGAGGACCGTGAGAGGTACATAATTAGCACAGTCACTAGTGCAACCCATGTTAAAATAAAGCCCAATATGTAAAGACATATTCAGAATTCTGCAGCAAGGTAATCTAGAAAAGGTCCAGCGCAGAGCATTAACATTTTTCAGTGTTCTAAGAATAGAGAGGTATCGGAGTCACTCGAAAAAGGGACTCGAAGAAGGGACTGGTAGAGGCGGAGGAGAATGTAATAGTGGGAGAAGAACAATGATGGAGGCCGAGAAGTCAGAAAGCTGTCAGATGAGTCAGCCGTCGCAGCCATTGGCCATTAGCGAGGCTGCGCCATTCGCAGACAATGGGTCGCTCTGCATGCAGGGCTGGCGCCGCCGAGGTGACGCCCGCGCCTTATACCGCAGCGGGAGGCCGCGCCACCGTCGCTCGCCCCGCCCAACACGTGCACGCGCAACACTCGCATTCCTTTCAATTATTCCAAATGGAAGTGGACTTCTGCTTGGTTATTGTTGTCGAAAGACGGTTGAGAAGTCTCAGGGCAACTACTGGCAACTGCCCCGGCTCTGTCGGGGAGGTCTGAAGGTTCGAGTTCCGACGGTGGCGAATTTTCGACGGTAATTTTTCGCTACGCCGAATTCGGCTGGAGCCTGGAGAACAATTGTAGCGGCCGGCTGATCTGATTGGTAGTTTTCCGTAGTACCTCCGAAAAATAGCAGGTGAAGGCAGGAAGAGTACCTTACCAAACAGGCCACTGACCGTGCGCTATCTTCCCTTCCTCATCCTTGTCCTCTTCCCTCCTTTCATACACACACTACACTACCGTATTCCTGGACACCGGTCGGGAATTTAGAGCTTGTCCCTGCAGGGGCGGCGCTTCGCTGGTGGAAATTCCTCGAGGGGGATCCTCTCGGCGCTGGATCCCAGGTAACAGGTACCCGCGTTGTGCACTAATGCACGGGGCTTGGAACCATAGCAGTTGGCGCGCCCGAATAAAGTCAGGTCTATTGCCTGAATATCATTTCAACTCTGATCATAATAATTATAATGGGGATAAAGAGTAGGGAGGGGATTTTATGTCCTAAAAATCTTGAAATATGCTTTCAAAAATATGCATTTATGATCCAAAAATTCTAAATATGCACCATTTCTGGAACATGATAAATCTAACTTTAAATAGTAAATTAATTTAATTTCTACATACTAATGATATGCTCTGAATAAGCAGAGGATTTTTATGCCCTAAAATATTGAAATATGCATTTAAAATATGCATTTATGACTTACAAATTTTGAGATATGCACTTAAATATGCAATTAAAATTAACAGTCTTTCATCTTGGATAAACCTTTTTTGATAAAATTCAGGTGAAGCACGTTTGGAATAAAAAATGTAGTTTTGTGCAAACATATTTTAACCTAGCTTTCTTCGCTGGAGAAGTAACTGAAGTAAATATGCACTTTAGTGAAGTACATTGTATGTCTCCTTTCATTTTTCTGCTAGGTTTAACAAATATATCAAGAAATATCCTACATTTGCTTAACTATTTTATCATTTATAGAAAAAAATCACACTGTGACCAGCTGTTTCTAATCAATGAACGCTCACAAGTAAATTGATTCTTTAAAAACATGAAACGTTTTGCATTTAAGACACTATTTTAACGGAATATGCAACTATAATTATAGAAATATGCACCAACAGGAAAAATCAGCCAAATAAACACCTATTAATCTACATAGCATCCCATTCTAACCTAATGTCAAGAAATGTCTCCTAGATAGGCCCTGAAGCAACGGACAAAAAATAAGCAAAAACATAAAAATCCGCTCTCTAATGATGATTACACTCGATGTTCAAGAGTAGGCGAATGAAGAGACCTTTTCACGCCCTCCCTTTGTTGGCCAGGTGATGTGAGTCTTGGTTTTCCATTGCCTTGCCCTGGATGGGGGACGGAGTGATTATGAAGGATAAATAAAAACGAGAACTCCGCCTGGGTCTGCTTGCAGGCACTGCCGGTCCCAAGCCCGGATAAAGGAGGAGGGTCTTTTCACTAGTATGGCAATGCTTCCACGTACTTTTGCCATACTTCTTTTAATTGTCCTATTTCGGTCACTCTCGACCCCTTGTATTTTTCAACCCCGATGCAATTAGGTTGCGAGGGCTAGGGCGTCTTTCCTTTCTGATCTATTTTCTGTAAACTACTAATCTTTTTAATCTTCTTCTTATAGATCCTGTTCTTATGATTCTTAATGGGGGGACAGACCTCAGAGCTGAAGCGAAAGCAATCTATCTAGGGAGAAAACCTTATAGAAATCCTGCGAGTTTGGGAGTAGTGAGGTGGCAGCCCCACTACCAAACTTTCCCTGTGCAGCGTTCGTAGCGCGGCCAGGGGAGATTCTTATTACTGGCTCACTCATTGATTGTAAACAAGGAAATCCTTTGGTAACGACATTGGCAAAGTTAAAGGACAAACGTCTCGGTAGTTCAGAACATGTCAATATAGGAACTTGGAATGTACGAGGCATAGCTAACAAAGAATACGAATTGCTAAGAGAAGTCAGGAGTGCTAAACTGGATTTGGTTATGTTATCTGAAACTAAAAAGAAGCAGAGGGGAACATATGATCTGAGAAACTATACATTAATTTATAGCGGTGTACCTATCGAAAATAGAACAGTAACAGGAACAGCTATTCTAATAAATGAGAAATGGAGAAATAGGATAACTTCTTACAGTTGGGTAAATGAAAGAATTGTAACATGCAGATTCAAAGTAGCTAGAGAATATATGAGTATTATATCAGTGTATGCTCCTGAAGAGGGTAGAAAGGAAGAATCTGATAAATTTTATGAAAGCCTACAAAGTGTACTAGATTCCACAAATAAACATAATTATATAGTCATAGGAGGAGATATGAATGCTAGGATAGGACAACAGCCCATTAAGGAAATAATTGGAACAAACGGAGAAGTAGTAATTAATCAAAATGGAAAAGTTTTACGTGATTTTGTGAATTTTAATTCATTACGAATAGAAAATACGTTCTTTAGACATAAAAATATCCATAAATTTACTTGGGTGAACAGAGGATACAGATCAATAATTGACTATTTAATTGCAAATGAAAAGATGGGAAAACTATTTCAGGATGTGAGAGTGATGAGAGGAATGGATATAAATTCAGATCATTTCCTAGTAAGAGGGAAGTAATCCTTAAAACTAAATGGGCAAGAACAACACGCAAAAAGATCACCATACAGGAAACAGTATGGAAAGCTAACCTATTAGAAGACCCTAGCATCAGAAATTTATTTCTATCACGTATAAGACTATATGCTAAAGGAACCCATCAGCACGAATATTGAATTAGAATGGCAGAAGCTAACCCAACTAATAGGAAGTGTAGCTTTTGAAACTTTAGGGAAAAGGAATAAATATAAGCCAAAAAAGGGACTTAATGTGTGGAATGAAGAATTGAAACGTGCAGTTCAAAGAAAGAAGGAGTCATATCTACAGTGACTCATGACGAGAACTCCTGAGACATTGGAGGAATATAAAATACAAAGAAGAGAAACAAAAAATAATAAAAGCTGCACACAAAGAAAGCTGGGAAAGATACATATCTAATATAGAAAGAGATGTACATTGTCGCCAGTATACTGCTTACAAAATTATGAAACACCTAAACAGAGAAGAAAGAGACGCAGCAAATTTAGATCTTCTAGATAGAGAAGAATGGATGAAGTTCTGTAAACATCTGTGGACAAAAGAAGAGGGAAAAGATGTAAGAAGAAGAGGGGAGATGGTAACTGATGAAGAGGAGGAAAAGAACAGATGTATATCAGAAATTGATAAAATAGAATTTAATGAACTTCAAGAAGCCTTACAAAGTTGTAAAAACCGAAAAGCTCCTGGCTCAGACAATTTAAATATAGAACTACTCAAATATCTACCAGAAGAAGCCAAGTATAGGCTTGTAGATTTCCTAAATTAATGCTGGCAACAAAAAAGAATACCAATGGAATGGAAGAAAGCAGTAGTAATACCCATTTTTAAAAGAGGACCAAGAACTGACTGCGAAAATTATAGAGGTATAAGTCTTCTGAATACGGCATATGAAATATATGGGAAGATAATAGTAAATAGATTGAGAAACATTGTAGACAGTATATTACTTGAAGAACAAACAGGTTTCAGGAAAGGAAGATCCTGCTCGGATAATATCTTTATATTAAAACAAATAATAGAAAAAAGAAGAGAATACAACCTAAAGACCTACATAGTCTTTATTGATTACAGTAAAGCATTCGATAGTGTACAGAGAAAAAACTATGGAAAATTATGGAAAAAAGAGGAATACCATTGCACTTGATCGACGTTATACGAAATATATACCTAGAAACACAGATAAACATAAAACTAAAATCTGGAATTATTGCTCAAGGAAATATTAATAAAGGGGTCAGACAAGGGTGTTGTATTTCACCTATACTTTTTAATCTATATCTAGACAATGCTGTGAGAGAATGGAAACAACAGATCATGAAACTTAATATAGAAGACTATTTTAAAGGAAAAAATTTTATTAAAACTTTTATGTTTGCTGACGACCAGATTTTAGATGCAGATAAAGAAGACAATCTGTAAAGGGCACTACATGAACTATATAAAATAACAAAGCAATATAATCTAAGTATATCTACAAATAGAACCAAATCCATGGCATTCCAAGGCTCACAACCTTTAAGATGTAAATTCATATTAGAAAACAAAACTATTGAACAGGTTAATACCTTTAGATTTCTAGGATGTGACGTATCATATCTCGGCGAAGTTGATATTGTAAGGAAGATAGAAAGATTCAATATGATGTGTTGCACCATCAAAAGAGCGCTCAAAGGAAAGGTCCGTAAAGACACAATGCTGAAGTTTTATAAAGTTATGGCAGTGCCTTGTGGACTTTACGGAAGCGAAAACTGGACTATGAACTCCAGAACACACAGTAGACTTCAAGCAGCCGAGATGAGATTTCTAAGATCAGTCCTGGGAGTAACAAGAATGGACAGATTAAAAAACGAGACCATCCGGAAAAATATAGGAATTTACAACTTAAATGAAAAAATTAAGGAATACAGAGAACAATGGAAAAAACACCTGGAAAGAATGGAAGACGACCGTATTCGAAAGCAAGTGCTTCAGTACATCCCTAAAGGAAGAAGAAGCGTTGGTAGACCCAGGAGAAGATGGTTGGATCAAGGAGGCGCAACGGACCAACCGGCCTAATGCTTGAGGGAGAAGAAGAAGAAGAAGAAATAAAAACGAGAGGTGAATTATTGTAGATTAAATGACGAGGCCTTTGATATGATATTTCGTGATTGATATGGTGTTTCGTATGGTGGGATACAAAGTCACCCATGGGAAAACCACATTACGAAAACACTCCAAGCTACTGCCCCAAAGCACAACTATTTAATCTTCTAGAGAGTTGAAATTGCGATATAGTACATCTGGTTAGAACCGGGGCGTCTCAAGTCAATGTACTATGATACGAAACAACCATGGAAATTGCGAATAAAATGGTGTTATATTAATTGTTGGTTCTTAGGGCTTGTAGATAGGTACAACCCAGCACCATCAAACAATACAAGAAAATAATTTTGCTAATTCTTGCAAAAATTTACCAAAAATGGACAAATGAAAGATATCCATCATTATCAGAAGAGGCAGTAGTGTAAATGCAGTGTTTCACAAAAGTCTTGTACTGTAAACGCATGTGTCTCTCAACAGAGGATAGAAGAAGATTAAATTAGAAATGGGATATGACTAATGCTGATTAAAGCTAATCGGATGTTGTGGAATTTCATTTTTTATTCGTAAGGGGAGAAAATGGAATCCGAAAGTCTCATTAAGTTACAATCACCGATCCGATTCTGGGATTGTAGAAATAGACAAAAAGAGAGTTTCTCGTTCATAATTGCAATGAATAATGAGATGTCTTTCAGTGCGCTGGGTGCGTTATCGAAGGATTTACAGTGTGAATCCGCTACCGATTTCACAATTTCTTTAGATATTTGTGGAATTCTGAGCATGTTATCGCTGGACAGCAGCCTGACTTCTCCCATTTCGTAGGAGAGTGGTTTTCAGTTTCCGTCCGACCCTTATCCGTTCTCCTAAAACACGTTTTTTTGTTTGTTTTTTTAGTTCTGGCAGAAAAGCAGATAAAGAAAAATGGATGGGCCAAATTTTTTAGATAGTGGGTCTCAATCACGGTTCACTAGTAGTCCTATGTTAATTGATTTTTAAACGGAGCGATATCCTCTGACCAACGTTTTTCAAGTCATTATTGTACACGCGAAAAACTCCCAATAAAAAATCTTGGAGAAGATGCTACATTATGACTGTTATACAAAATTATGACATTGCAACTCGAATTCTCATACTTCAACAGTGTCGTAAAAAACTCAAGAAACGAAGCATGGAGGATTTTAAAATAAAGACTGAATAGTTAGATTTTAGAGTTCTTTATTTTGTTGGATTTATGTCAATATTTTATTAATTTCTTGTATATTTTTCACAAAAATATAGGCCTGTATTGATCTGAGAAAAAATCACCCAAGATATTAGACATAATTTATTTTTTTAGATTCATGCAACATCCTTATAAATAAATCGAGTACCCTGCGTCCGTCCATCCATTCGGTCGTCCATTACTTATGGTTAGCCCCCTTCCAGTTCCCCAATATGACAAATGAGGTGCCATTCGACGTGTCTCGATCCCCTGGCGGGGAACATAATTTTTTGCGGATCCATCCAGAAGATTTTAAGAAATTTCTCTAAAAACGTGTTTTTAAGCAATTACAACACATTTTAGGTGATTTTTAGCTACAGATTAGCGCATTCGATTCCACTTGAGCAGAAAAATTGCTTGGCACAATCCTTTACCCGGCCCTGGGAAATTCTTGAAGATTACCGTTTTTGATGGTTCAAATGCATCTTCGCGAATATTAGTGAAGCACTGAGAATAACTATTGTCTTTCTGCCACTTATATGGATCGTTACGACTTTATTCATGGGATTAACGATAATTAGACATAATTTTATCATGAAATATTGAATAAAAGGACTTAGGCATCTAGCGCCTAAAATACGTTTAGGGGAGTTTTAAGCCCCTGATCATATTTGATTGTTGTCTGGAGGAGAATTCTAGCGGCCGAATGGTCTGATCGATAGTTTTCCGTGGTTTCTCTGATCAACACGTGGCGAATGCCGGAGCATTACACTGACAAATGGACCACGGACCGCGCGCGATCTTTCCTTCCTCTTCCTTGTCCTATCTTCACCCCTTACACACACACACACACTAAGATGGCTAATGCCGGGAAACCGGCAATACACTCCCACACATACCGGGAGACCGGTCGGAGGTTTAGAGATTGTCCCGGCTGGGGCGGTGCCGCGCTGGTGGGAGATACCTGGTTGGGACACCCCGCTGACTGTAGGTCGGCGCCGGATCTCGCCATCCATCGAGGGTAGACCATCGTCTCCGCCCGAGAAAAAAATATGTACTACATCACGGAACTAATGACTCGCAGTTGACGCGCCCTGAATCACTAACAATCAATCTAATCGATTGATTGTAAAGATATTTCAAGAATATTCTAGAAAAATTCTAAAAAAGATCTTGAGGGTTTTCAATTACCTACATTGTTGGAACAATATGGATTATTGTACTTCCTGTACCGTCTGTGCCTTCAATGATTGTACCTTTCTGGCGTAAGCTGATGATTCATTGTATTGGCGATACTTTGTAATTATATTGGCGATAGTTTAACGTAATGGAAAGAAACCCGGAATTTAAAAAAATCAATTGTATTGATACCTTTTCTTAGGAGAGAAAAGCTAAACAACTTAATTGTTTTTAAAATTTCTTTTAATATGAACTTGCATAGAACACTTAAAAATGGTCAACTTGGAAGTCATAACCCTCAGAGGCATGAAGCTAAGCTAGTAGGTATTAATTCTAATACTGTGGGTATTGTAGTTAAGGGAGCGGATCATTCAGGTGTGGTATTCAGGCGTGATAGAGGCGGTTCAGATGTGATACAATTAAAATATTTGAAAACGAATTCTGTAAGTGATAATTGGGAATTATCATGATTATTTTTTAATTAAGTAAATTAAAAGTACGTATACAATCTTTTGGAAGACAAATGGAAATAATCCAGCTTTATATGATGTGTGAAATATATTGTAAAATAACTTAACAATCGTTTTCTGTAAGGGAACTGAAATTTTGTTTTACTAAATAAGGGCCAATTAATGGAGCTTGAGAAGGAGGGCATAAGGATCTTTAAAAGTCCGCTGCATAATTTACAAAAATTCATTCCTTCACTAATCTCTGTGATGGAATTCAAAAAGTTCCCATTTATTTGTTACTTATTAGATCTTAAACGCGTGGATGACAATGTCCCTTGTCTTGAACTAGTTAGTGAAGAATGATGACTTGTTAGAAGAAGGTAGACAATAACTAATATATAAATTCAGATAAACCTGTTACAAACAGTCCAATCCAACAAAAGTAATCTCTTTCTTGACATTCAGGCTTAAGCTTTTGTGCTTTATAATTGTGGAAATTGTGTAATTTTTATTATGACTTGCTGAAAAGTGTAACGTTAAATTGAATGGCAGTTTTTGTTGGTTCGTATTGTAATTCACATCAGTCAGTAAATAAAAATAAACTGAAAAATAAAGATTCAGGAAACAAATTTCTTGCACTTCTGAAATGTAAGACTTCTAGAACAAATTAGCACAAGCAAATACAAAAATGCTTTCAAGGATTAAGCACATGGCAGAAAAGCTAAGAGTATAGAGTTCCACCGCGAGGTATTGAGAAAAAAGGGAAAGAACATCCTTCTTGGAAGCAATGAAAAACCTTGCTCGCAAACATTTCAATCCTATAAAATTTCAAAACAATTCATTGCGCAAGATGAGATTCTGGGATAAAAGAAGAAAACATTTAGTTTCTATGTGGTAATAACAATAGGAAACAAACTGAAATCGAATTATCGACAGCAAACCTAGACAATTTTGGGCCTTGTCCTTGGTAGTATAAAAAAAAATGAAATTCCGATGCTTTAATGTGATTATTTTACAATATATCATTAAATATTAATTCAAATATTTTAGTTTTTTGATAGAAAAATAATCAGCGATAATAATTATGTATTACTCTGTATTGATTTAATTTTATTATTGACATTATTATTATTATTATTATTATTATTATTATTATTTACTATAGATTCAAGAAAGCTACACTACATTTCACTTAACAATGATCTCTGATCAATAAGTAAAATAATTTCATTCAAATAAATTAATTCGAACTTTTATGTACAAACAGACCTTAATATTTTCAAAGTCCTATATTTTTCTATCTTGTTCAGATTTTTTCCCGTGTTTATAACTTTTCCCGGCTTTGCGGAGCCCAAGTGGATGCTCGATCTGTCCCTGTCTAGCACTGTTACACCCTAACAGCTTCTGCAGAAGTGCATTAAAATCCTCAAGCAGTCTCGCAGTTGGGCATTCATATACCTTTCCAGAAAGGCATTTAGATTAATTTTGATTGAAGCGAGATAAAGTTCACGTTCATCAATTTTCATGAAAAACAACAATGTATTTGGGGTGTGCCATACTCCTTAAGACACTTCAATATTGTTTGCAACGTTCTCTCAGTCACATTTTGTGAAAAGCGTGCCATGAATATAATATTTTTTGTAGTTAAAAAATAAAAAAAAATAGATAATTTGCTGAAAAATGCCTTTTTCATGTAAAAACATGTATGTTATTATAAAACATGCGTGACATTTAAATAAGATAAATTACTTGAAATTAGCACATTTTTCTTAGTTTTCGTTCTTTCGAAGTGAACACAAATCGTGACACAAGTGACAACACATACAACATGTGTGAAAAAATAAAATTTGAACGCCGTATCCCAGACAGAGCAAGCTTTCATTTATGTCAGTGCTTTGGGCGCGCGTGGCAGAGGGTGAAAGGCGCCACCTACCTGCACGGCGCGGGGCAGCTCGAAGGTGCGCGGGCGGCCGCGTGCGTCGCGCAGCTGCGGCCAGGCGCCGGCCGCGAAGCGCGCGTAGCGCCGCGTGCAGATGGTGGCGGCGCCCGAGCCTCCGCGCGCCGCCGCCGGCCGCGCCACCTCCAGCAGCGCGCGCGTCTCGTTCTCCTCGCTGCAGCGCAGCGCCCTCAGCGGTCCTGCGCGGACGCGGACGCGCGGGAGGGGCGTGCTCGCCCGTGGCAATGACCCTGCCGCACGCGCGACATGCTCAGCCCATAATAATGACCCTGCCGCAAGCCCCCGCGGAAGGTAGGACTTGCTGAGCCCATAGTAATGGCTCAGACACGAACATTCCCGGAAGGTAGAACTTGCTGAGACTATAGTAATGGCTCAGACACGAGCACCCCCAGAAGGTAGAACTTGCGAGACCATAGAAATGGTTAAGACACCCCCGGAAGGTAGAACTTGCTGAGCCCATAGTAATGGCTCAGACACGAACACTCCCGGAAGGTAGAACTTGCTGAGACCATAGTAATGGCTCAGACACGAGCACCCCCGGAAGGTAGAACTTGCTGAGACCATAGTAATGGCTCAGACACGAGAACCCCCGGATGGTAGAACTTACTGAGCCCTTATTAAAGACATCGCCATGAGCGCCCCCGAAACGTATGTTACTGACGGCATACTTGCCAAACTGCCATACTGCCGCATGCGTGAGTAAAAGGTAAAACTTACTGAGCTCATTGTAATGACACAGCCAGGACCGGACCCGGAAGGTAGAACTTACTGAGCCCTAGTGGTGACAGTCACGTGCACTCCGAATATAGACTTTTTTCTACGGCTTTTATCCAGCTGACAGCCGGTTACTCTTTACGTCCCGATAAGACTCAAATTCGACCATACATTAAACACTAACACACTTGCTAGATTCTCTGATATAGGGTCAGAAGAAGTCGAGGCGCTCAGTGACAAAACACACATGAGAGACAGGGCACGAACCCGCAGCCCTTCGGACCGAAGCGCTTAGTCCAGGGCCGCTCAAGCAGAGCAAATCGGCAGCGCGGAGCCGTGTTGTCAGCCGAGAGCGGGACACCGGAGCCCGATCGTTGCGCGCCTTGCGATAACCACTGTCACAGTGTCCCGGTAACTCCAGTCGCGGAAACATGGAAGTCGTCGCGAGCACTTCACAGACCAGAGCATCTACACCAACAATTTTCAATGCAGTATGGGAAGAAAAGTATCTTTTCGCAGACTACGGCAGCTATGCCAAATGTTTAGTTTACATAAAGGGTTCAATCAAGTGAAGAAGTTTAATTTGCAAAGACATTATACATTTAATCATGCTGATGAAAATGACAAGTACGCTAAAGAAGAACAAAAGGAAGTTTTCAGTGTTCTGAAAAACAATGCCTCACTAGAAGTAAGTTTTGGATGTATTTTGATGTTCTTATGTTGTTTTGACAGTAAAATAACACAATACAAAAGATTTTATTGCATATCGATACTACAACGTGAGCGTTTAGGAAAAGAACTTCCCACAAAACCGTTTTCCAAAACTGCATCTTAATGCTGCTCGATTGTTAAGTACGTTTGGATCAACATACAACTGTGAGCAATTTTTTGCTGCTTTGAAAATTTGTAAATCTCGAATGAGAAGTACAATTACAGATCACAATCTGAAATGCATGTTACGGCTCAATAGCACCATGACATCTCTTCCTAATATAAGACAGTATATTGCGAGAAAAAACCCTTAAAAGGTGTAAAAAGAGTATTTGATTTTGCAATCAACTTCATTTTTTAATTTTAATTTCCTTTACTTTTAGTATTTTTATTACTAGTTTATTCAATCACATTTTTGTGCAACCTTTATAATACTTTTCATACTCTCAGCATGGTAAACTGTGTAATGTCACCGCTATTAAATTTCTTTATGTTATTGAGCACTTTTTTTGCAACTAAACAATTGGCATTGCCGGCCCAATCTACAAAAAGATACTTTTCTTTCCATGCTGCATTGCAAATTGCCGTTTTTTTAATTTCCAAATTACACTAATACGTTTATATCTAGAAACTGTTCCAATTAATGTTACAAAAGTATCTTACTGTTTTTTCTATCGTAATATCCTTTCCCAGAGCTGTGAGATTTTTTCATTCCGAACAACAGAAAATACCCCGTAGAAATACGACGCGACCCACTGTGCCACATGCCGCCGATCGATATTTGATGACGTCATTTGCTCTTTCTGCGGCGAAAGAGAAAAGAGCAACGGGAGGCTCCTCCTCGGAGCAAATGGTTGAGCGGCCCTGGCTTAGTCGGTATACGCTCTTAGCCACTTCGGCCATCCAGTTGAGATAGAACCTACTGATCTCATAACAATGTGTCTTTCACATACGCGGTTGAAAGGGAGAACTGAGCCCATTGCAATCACCCTGCCACTCGCGTTCCTGGGAGGAAGGGAAGTGGAGGGGAATCGTAATAGTGGTGACACGTGTTCCGTTTTTTGAAAACGGCTCTAAATTTTTCAAAGAAAATTTGTCATTAAGCCTAGGTTTTACTATTCTTTAATATTCTTAAAATTATATTTCCGTTCTACTATTAGGAAATCGAAAAATTAAGAAAATGTCAAAAAATGTACTTTGGGTGGCAATAGATGGGAGGTGGCGAGATTACTTGGCAAGTTCGAATACTTAGCCGAGACCAAAGGAAATAGAGAACTAATATGTGAAGGCCTGTGCTACTCTGAAGCACCATTAGTTTCGCTGTGTTTCGTTGCGTAGTCACTGGAGGTTGAGCTCATCTTTTGGGACTGCCGGATTGAAGGCTCTTGCGTTGTAGCTGTAACGTGGCGGCTTACTGTTGTCAATTATTTTCTCGTGGCAACGGGATATTATAATCGAAGACTCTAAATAAACAAGCAGAATGCTTTGCGAAGTCGGGGGCACTGCTTCGGAAGATTCTCAAATTAATGAGATTGTAGATTTACCCGGGTTTATGCATGGTATGCTAGATGTATTGGCAGCATTAGCTTCGAAGTGGTTAAGAAGTTGTAATTTGAACTGTAAGTCAGAAGACAATAGGCTGTTATTTTTTGTGTTGTCGAGAAATATCCTTATTTTCTCGAAGAAGCGATCGACGGGAAGTCGATATTATGTGAATGTGACGCACTGACACCGTCGACCTCACTGCTCCCCTAGCTGAGAGTTCCTGTGACGGCTGTCCACTGCTTCACCGTTTGAGGCGATGACGTGTGCGGCAGGCTTTGTTCCGTTGCTATCGCAATTATTGACTGCTATTAGGGCTTAGATAATAGCGTGCCCTGTTGATGAGGGATGTCGTAAGACACAAGACTTAAAAGAAGAACCTTCAGTTCGACCAACGCAAATTTCCGGCTCGTATTACTTACGGCTTAACTTGACTCACCTACCTGTCGTAAATTCTACTAATGTATTTCTACTACAATATTTTTTTTTCATTTTTATACTGCTGCAACTATTACTGCGCTTTAAGTGAATATGCGTATTCGGCACGTGCTCCACTTATTCGTCAGCTTTTGCGGTGTAAAGAGAAAATCAATTAAAACTCGTGAGCGTAAAAGGGCAGGTTGAGGTTGGGGCGTGGTAGATTGGGAATCGGGTGTGGCGAGGGAGATCCACAGCTGACTTGGAATCGGAGAGCGGTGGGTGCTGAAGCCTGGTGGCATGAGGCGTCGGTGAGGGCGCAAGTTGTCAGCGCGCTTGGCGCGCCCCGGGCCACTTGTGCGTCACTAGTGTGCTCCGCTACTTGTTGACTCAGACCGTCTGCAGGTGGTGCGTGTCTCTCTGAGTGTGGGCGGGGAGGAGAGATGCTGCTCGCATTGCTGAAAGAGGAGAAATGAGGAGTAAAGGAGTATATTCTCAGATTTAAATTCAAGTGCATTTGACAGCTGAGCAGGTGGGACGCGATTATCAAACCGGCAGTTTTAATTTCAAAAAATGAAGCTTAATTGATGTCTCCACTGGATAACCGCGTCCCAGCTGATCAGTACTTGAATTACAATCGGAGTGTAGTACAGTGAAAGCGGAGTGACACGGCGCAGCCCAGGGCCTTTCAACTCCCATACAGCGCGATAGAGATTATTATAGAGGCGCTCTCTCCTGCATCACCTTCTTACAGGAACTAGAACACGAACTGCTGCCAACGATACTTCAAACCCCCGTGGCTGCTGCGTAGGTTCGCGAGACGGAAGCAGGCGCGTCATGTGACAAAAGGTAGCGTCGATGTTCGCGCTTTCTTCGGCGGTTTCTTGTATGTATATATTATGAATAAGTGAACATTAAGAAGACGCTTCGTATTTCCTGGCGCCAGCACCCTGGAGAGCGGCGGGGCGAGGGCGCGACGCACCTGGCAGCAGCGTGTCGAAGGCCGGGTGCGTGAGCACGCGCAGGCGCGCGCGCGCGATGCCGTCCTGCGTGCGCACCTGCGCGCCGGGCGCGGGCCGCAGCAGCGTGCCCAGCAGGCACGACTGGAAGGCCGCGCCCACCACCAGCCCCGCGCACGCCGCGCCCGCACACACGGCGCGCGGCGCCCAGGCGCGCGGCGGCCGCGCCCCCGCCGCCACGCCCCACGCCGCCGCCCCCGCCGACGCTGCCGCCGCCCACGCGCCGATCGCCGCCGCTGCCGCCTGCGAGCACGCGCCATGCGCCTGGGATTTCGGGAGGGGAAGGGCGTTTTGCGACAGGTTTCCTCGGGGTACTCCAGTTTCCCCTGCGTATCATTGCCCTCTCTTAAGCGAACAGGACCAGAGTTGGTACCACAAAAACACATTTCCCACCAGGTAGAACTATTTAATTGCTCATTAACTGCGTAATAATACGAGGGTCGGGGCAGAAGCATGGTCGTCTGGAGTCGGCCATGGCAGAAGTCATGGCAACTATTGTTTCTTCTAAAAGAAATGTTATCGGATCGTAAAATTTCATTTATATCTTGAAAGAAATGCTGCAGTAGAGTGTGTTTACAGCAGCAGATAGCTCTGCAAGTGTTTCTATTAGCGCAGAGAGCAACTTGAAATCATCAATCTTACTCCAAGAGAGCCGTTCACCGTAAAAGGAATGTCGAACAATGCCACAGGGAATTGGTGAAAGCTCATGGAATAATGCCCTTCCATACCAGAGAGCCGCGAGATGCACAGGGGTGTTTATGCAAAGATGCACAGCAACCAGTGATCAGCAACGCACGTGACGACTTGTGAGTGTGCGGATCAGTGTGATGTGCGGTAATCGAGCTTCTACCTAATCAGGACTTTAGAATGGGTATGTAAAGCGTTTCGAATTTGTAAAGTCGTATTCTCTAAAATGCCTTAGAACGTGAAACGAATACGGTAATTTCAAATACATTAATAAACATCATAAATTCAATTTTTGTATGTTGATAAATGTCCAAACACTTAGTTTATACCTTGTCCTTTCATGTGTATATTTGAAATTTTCCAGCCCTAATCGTGTTATCACAAAAAAATAGTTGCCATGACTTCTGCCCCAACACTTGCAATTAAATTGGTGTTCAAGCGTCCGGGTAATTAAAGGTGATTTTCCGTAATTAATTACCAATTAAATCGTTCTACCTGGTGGCATATATGTTTTTGTGGTAACCGATTATAGTGGCGCAAGCATAAGTCTTAAGTGTTAGTTTGCCAGTATTACTCGAAAGTTTGAAGAGCAATTAACTTAATTTTGCGGAAATAAATAGCAATTAAATCATTCCACAAGATGAAATATTTGTTTTTGTTATAAACGATTGTGATGGTGTCAGCTTAATCTTAAGCCAAGCCCATCATTATTAACGCAAACATTTGAAGAGAAATTAATGTAACTGTTAAGTAATTATTCAGCAATTAAATGGTTGTAAATGGCATATTTATTTTTGTGGTAACCGATGATGGTAGTGCCATCTCAATTGAGGTAACTCTGTGGGAACATGCAGTCTCTGTAGGCTAAACGTAGGCAGCCCGTTAAACGGCTAGGAATGAAGGGTTGCCTACAGCAGAAAACTACAGAAATTTTGCAGATATGAAAGATTATTTATCCAAGAAATAAAATTATATAATACATTGTACGGAGTTTACAAGTGTTTTTATTCTACGAAAACGTTACCTGTAAAAACAAATTCTTTAGTTATGTGAGACTTTCCCATCCCAACAAAGACGGAAATTCCAACGCCCTCCGCTAATGACCGGTGTCAAATCAAACAATTCAGTGGAAGGGATTTCCAGGTTTTCTTTTGAATGATTGCCGAACCCAGTCTACCAGGAAAATGGATCATATATGCCTTGCAATACTCTACTGTTAAAACTTTCACTACTACTATGTACTCAATGGCCGCTTTATTCATTGCTCAGGAGAAGACAGCAATCGCCCATTCAGAAGGAAGTTAATGAGTGCGCGCTCTTCTGTTGTTTTCGAAGTGAAATACGTAAGCGCCTGAAGTAGTTCTTTCAATATAATGTACATTTCTCACAGCGATTTTGCCTCATGTAGCTCCAATCATTTTGTCTCAACTATTTCCGAATTTAGAAACATCTGTCGCTTTCCCTGCACCATATTCTTCTAAGTATTAGATATTGTGAAAAATTATATACGATTTTCATTTTCCACCAGAATCCATGTTTTGTGGGTCTGTCATACCGAAAACTCGATTAATGCAAAAAGCCTCTGTAAGTCCATTTGTAGTCAACAGTAGCGCCTAAACTCAGCCGATTTTCTTCAAAATTACTATTCCCCAACCTAAATGACTACATATGTATTTGTTTGTAGTACCTGATGATGGGCACAAACTGAGTTTCTGAAATATTTTATAGTAAAGGAATTTAAGTGTTATTATTCTTAAATTGACTGTCTCAAATATATTGGACCATATAAAACTCTTAATTTTAAATTTTGTTTAATTATGTTTCTCAGATACGACGTCACATTTTTTAAATTAATTTTACTTCGGATAACCTAAAGGACAACTGAAATGTATATATTAGATTAAGAAATAAATATTTTTGAAGAGAATGATGCAGGTCTCAAGTTTGTTAAAAACTGATTTTTCGAAAATTGTAAAAATTCAAAATTGTTTCGGCGTCTTACTACAATGAAGATTTTTTTCTTAATGAAATGTGATCATCAAAAACAGATCTTCAAATAATATCCTATTCAATTTTCTAAAGTATGAGAATTTTTTGTGTAATTTTGCTTCAAACATAGGGAATTTTTAAATTTTAAACAATTATTGTCTCAGATACGACTCTAATTTTTTTCTTGAAATGTTTCTACATATGTAGAAGTAGGGAAAAAGGAGAACTCTCAGAAAACCTGCCACAAACACTCGTTCATTATAAGCCCTATATGCCCTATATGGATTGGCAGGACACTAAAATTTTCATGCAGATCAACATTCCAAATGGATTTTAACTCCTGTAAGGGAAGTAAGCAGCGGCGTAGCTTCAGTTGGTGTCACCTGGGGCGAAGCTAATGATGTCACCCCCCATAAATTAAATATAAAATTATCTGTTGCTGCATTGATTGTACATTATTTTATTAAAAATACAAACATATTTGCATATGATATTTATAATATATTTAAATAAATCTACGTAATTAGGAATAATTGCAATATAATTGCAATTAAATCATAATCTATGCTTATGATTTAAATGATTTGGACTAATTAATGAATTTGGTTTAATGAATTTTAACTAAACCATAAAAATTATATAATTTCAACAATAAAATTTTCAAACTACAAAAACCAAGAAAACTAACTATTAATAAATAAAATGTTTAAGTAAATGATTTAAATCATATAATTCCAACTGTAAAATAATGTAATTGGTGTCACCCTGAGAATGATGACTCCCGGGGCGCACCGCCCCTCCTGCCCCCTCCCCCTAGCTACGCCACTGGAAGTAAGAACGGTAGCCGCTATGTTACAGCTTGTTATATAGAAGCCAATATCTTTATTTTGAATTTAGAAGCTATGCTCTCTGAATTTAGAATGGATCTCGGATGGGTGTATGAGTGTAATATTATACTCGTAATATGAATGGTGGTGGACCAGTGGCAGATTGAGAGGCAGGAAAACCATGAGCATCTCGTAAAAACTTGTAGATTAATCCATCTCAATCCATTACAAATTGCACATGAATCAGATGGATTTTGAATCCCGGCGCCCAGATCAAGAAACACAGCACGTTGGCCTCTTCAGTTCGAGTCGTCCCAAAGAAGAAATATCTATATAATGCATTCAGTAACGCTCTTGGTCACATCTGGGATAAATTAATTATTTCATGGGTGGTTGAACTATGATACTTTAATGTGAATTGTGATCAAGTAACGATAGGCTGAAAGGCAGGGACAATTGGAGTATTATTCGGTCAAAAACCTAAAGTATATGGATGAATGAAGTACGTAAAGGATACTCTTATTTAATTAACGAAATATACTTGAATAGTAATTATGTTAAGGAAGTGTTTCAATATAAATGGTAACAACATTTTTGGTGTAAAATGTACTGATTTTTAGATTAAACTCAGGGACGGTTTATTTAAGTTAATCGCGATGGGCGAAGGCCATCGACTTATAAATACGCGAGGGAAATGAGTTGATTGCCGCGCGCGTTACCTGCGTCGTGGGTGTGTGCGGGGCGAAGCGCGCCGCCGCCCACGTGGCGGCCGCCGCGAGGGGCGAGGCGGCGGCGCAGGCAGCCCACAGCGGCCACTCAAACACGAAGAACACGTTGAGCCAGAGCGCGCGCGCGCCCGCCGCCGGCGCCACCCACACGAACGCGTCCCAGAAGAGCGCGCGCGTCGCCTCGAAGGCGCGGCTCTTGCCTGCGGCACAGAAACCATTCGATTGCAACTCACCTCCCGATTTTAGGTTTGAATTTTTAGAGAGCTCTCGTTTGTACCATGCGGTTTCGTCTTATAATGCAAATGTTCTTTTACATTATCGCCTCTGAAGTTATCAAGTACTATCACAATTGTTAAAGCGTGTAGAATTTGCGGCTGGTTTTGGCGATTTGTTTCGTAAGTATGGAGTACGATATTCCAGAGATTTCGATTGAGGAAGCTGAAGCTGCTACTGAGGGTTTACTTCCTAACTAAATAACTAACTGTATTTGTACAATAGTCCCAGACAGTGAAACCATCAACATTAGGGAGCAAATGTTTAATTAAAACATTCTGTATTTCAAAAATAATAAATATTTTTTGCAAATATGTCAACATTCAATTGTACATGTCTTTGTTTACTTGTCATGGTAATCGTCCTCTAAAATTCATTATTGGCCTAGGCCGCCAAAGTTCACCTTTGTGGCGTATAAGTGCTCTGCCAAATAAGGGTTTTGAAATGAGGATACGAAAAAATAATCTTGTCAATTCATTTGCAGTGTTTCAGGACCATCTGTAGTCGAATCCATCCTATTGTTCATGGGTATTGGTCTATAAATTAAGACAATATTATCAAGATATTCTTGAGCGTATAGTCATCTGCATGGGCCATTATGCCAGCTCTCGTGGCTCAGAGTGTTGTGAAGTGTGTTACAAAGTTTGTATAATATTATCTACCCAAGTAAGCCCTGATGATGGAACAATAAAAATTCGAAACGTTGGCAAACTGAGATAATATTGTCTTAATTTATGCACCAATACCCATAAACAATAGGATGGGTTCTTGTCAATTCATTTACATTTCTATTTAATAATTATATTTAATATATTTCTACATTTTATTGTTTCTCGGCTTCCTATTTTTACTTTCTCGCCTTGCGAAGTATTTCGTTAGGAGAGAAAGTTATGTAATCGTGCCCCGTAAACGGTGATTTGTTTCCTATTCTCTTCTAAATCCAAATGTACTTATTTTTGGGGAAAAGCACAACCACAATTGTAGAAAATGTATTGTTTGTGGGCCGGCGAATGGAATGCTTATTTTCATTATCAATTTCAGATATGACTATTTTAGTACATAATGAAACATAGCCATATTGTTTACCAACTCGACAAGTATTGTTTCCTGTTCCCATTTATTATTTCAAATATTCAAAAATATTTGAAGATAAATATGTAACAGCATAAATTACACACTTTTTATAAAATACAACATTTCCTGTCTGTGAACTGTGCAGTTATACTCTAAATGTAACCTCCAAACAAGAAATAAATATGTACTAGACGTTGCATCACAAATAAATAACCATTTTTCTTTCCTGTGTAAATTAAATTCTGATTCACAAGTTTGATCTAAATTATCAATTGACCATTCATAAACTTATTTCAACGTGACTCAAGACTTTGCTTTCTTTCTCATTTCATTTATTATTAACGAAAAATGGAATATTTACTATGAGAGACACAAAACTTGATTTTTTAACAAATATTTAAAAAAAATTCTTTAACATCACCTTAGGCACTTTGTCCAACTTCAATTGCTATCACGACTCACGGCCTACCATATCTCTCTCTCTCGTATAATACTTTCCTCATTGTTTCATTGAATTCTTATTTACTCGTTATTCCCCTAATTACTTCTGAAAGCGATCCTCAAACTCCCAACCACTCACTCTGCCAAGTGTATGCCACAGTGCCAAGAATCTAGACCTCGTTTCCATACGTCCGACTCCTACCAATGTCAGCTGCCCGTAAACTTCCCTCTCTCGTTTTTGACAACATAATTGCAATTTATTTGTCTTTCACACTCCGAATTTCTATTGGGCAGTATCAGGTGTTTATAGAAATACATTGTTTTCTCATAAACTCACATCTTTATTTTATTGACCAGCTGGCAAGAAATCAGAAAAGAAATGATGCATTCCACTTAAATTGTACACGCCGATGACAGTAATTTCGAAAATAAATGAATAACAGTATAATATTAATGCCGAGGTACTTCCCTGCACTTTTTCGACGATTCTCGCGGAATGAATTCGTTAACGAAATAATATTCAGTTACAGCGTAATTACACCCCGGCCAAATGTAATTGCTTTAATTTTTGATCCATTAATTTCAATACCATTTGTTTCAGTGCAATATTGCAAGTGTCTCAAGTCCTGTTGTAAAATATTTTCTTCATCCTTTAATTTAATGACTCGATAGAACACGCAGTCGTCTGCGAATAAAGGTATTTTCGAACAACGTTCTTTGAGAGATCGTTTACAAATGCTATGGAAAATAGGGCCCCATTACACTTCCTTGTGGAATCTCTCACGTAACATCGACGATATTAAAAACTCAAACTACGAATCTGTTAGATACTACTCGTATCTGTTTCCTGTCGCGAAGGAATTCCTTAATCTAAGCCATTACACAAATATCTGTTCGCAACATCAAAAGATTCTTGATAAATGAGGTATGCGGAACTATTTCGAATTCTTTGGCAAAATAAACTATTACAAACTCTACCTTTCGCCCACGTCAACTGCGTCAGCAAACTCCCGAAAGAGGGAAAGAACTCAAGTGTTGCAAGAGACTCCACTTCTAAACCCATGTTGCTCCTGAAAATCTAATTTGTTTTTCCCATTCGCAATGTATACGGATTTTCAATGTTTCATTAATTTACACACTACTAAAGTGAGGGATGCCGGCCGATAATTTGACATTTCCATTTTATCGCCACTTTTGGCTGTCGGACAACGTTGGTTGATATCCACTCTTTGAGCGCACTCGCGTTAATAAAAGCCGCAAACAGCTTTTGTAAGTCTGGGCGAACAGCTTTTGTTAGTCTGAGCGAACATAATTCTGATAATATCAGGCAAGATTTCATCTGGACCGCTCGATTTCCCATTTACTAATGAAGTCACGCATTTGCGAAGAACCTTTACTTCTAGTTAAAATTGATTTAATGCAGATGAATGAAGTATTACAACACATGAAGATCTTGATTTGAATACCCATATAAAATATTGTTTAAACTTGCCCGCTTTAACCCGGTCTTCGGGAAACAGGGAGTTATTAAAATCTCCAATTTACGAAATTTCATTCTTGTTTTCCTTTGAGTTTACGGATATATTGTAGAAACTCCATCATTTGGTTGCATCATAATTAACGATATTTTGCAAAAGATAATTCCTGAGCTTTTTTCTTTTGTTTTCAATTCTAAAAATTATCATAGGCATGCTGCTTGGATTCATTTTAATAAATCCTTTCCTTGCTTTCCTATTTATGCGTTTTATTTTTGTATTGAAGTATTCCTGGTCAGAATGACTTTTCAGAAACATGAAGGAACACATTTTTCTAAAGCTTTTTCTTTATAATTATTTTAAACGCTGCCCATAGTTCTCTCATACGTCCCCTCCATTTTTAGAAAATATGCCTTAACTATCCGTGAAACCCTTCAACATATGTTTCTCTGTATGGCATATTCTATGTTTCGCGTACCGTTATTTATTTTTATTTAAGTATAAATTCGGACAAGACATGTTTGTGATCGCTAATGCTTTGAAGCTTGTCACATGGAAATAACATTTCTGCTTTGTTGACGAGGAAAACATTTCGCACCGCATCCTGCCGCGTCATTTGGTCTACTGCCTGAGATAATCCGACACCCCATATCACCCTATTGACCAAGTTTTGGGCTTTCCTCTCACACACCTCTTCTTTCCAGTCAACATCGCGAAGATTTATATCACCAGTAATGACGACCACGCTTACTCTCTGCACTTTGGCGATTGCTTCCAAATTTCATAACTGTTATTTACCTGTCAATAGGATGGAATAACTTCCATTGAACTTCCCAATATATCTACAAGTATCTCCAAACCTAACATTTCGAAATAGTTTTCTATCCAAATGTTCCCAACATTGATTAAAGTCTTCTCGTAAAGAAAAAAATCCCCCAACTCCAATTTTCTCTTTCTCTTTGGTGCCATTTATAATTTGAGCGTGATAATTCTGAATTTGATACGTCATCTCTTAACTACGATTCAGTCTGTGTCACAATGTAGAAGAATTAATGAAATTCTAAAATTAGATTTCTTTATTTAATGTGCTTCGACAGTTTACCTGCAGCAATGTAAGAAAGCCATTCCTCACCTGTGTTTTTTTATATTTTTATTATTTTTATTTAAGGTCTCATCAACTACTAGGTCATTAGCGACCACTATTGAATTTGACATTATGGTATGAGGATGAAACGATGTGGTGATGATAGAGGGTGAAAGGACAAACACATACAACTATGCCCGAGGCGGGACTCGAAACCGCGACCCGTCGGTCTGAGATCACTACATCACTAATGACTTAGCGATCTTGGCTACGGGGCCGACTGTGAATTTTTGTTCGTCGCTGCAGTAGCCCCGATGCCCAGTTCCATCCCGATGTAACAGACGTTACTTTAATGTCATATTATTAACAGTACGTATTCACCAATACTTGTGACAGTTCATATTCATCTATTTACGTCTGTCCCCAATATCACACTCACTTTACCATCCTTAGTTCTTTTGTCCATTTCTTCCTTCTACCCTTCATATATCTCAATTCCAATATTCATCTTTATCTCATGTAATTTCTCCTCCTTCTTACATGGTTATAGACTTCCTTACTTTCTCAATTTCTTTCCTAGAAAACTATTATGTGCGATCAATTATTTCGTGAATTTCTCCCTTTGTCTCCTAATTTTAGTGATTCTTTCACCCTCTCTCTCCATTTCACTAGTTAACCCTTTCGCTCCTAGTGGTTTAGTGCCCGCGCCCTGGGGTTCAAAACCCAAGTGGGCGGGGTCAATCCCGGCTGGAAGTGGTAGATTATCGAAGACCGGAAAATCGTCAGCGTGCAATTAGTCTTGCATCAAGTCAGAGACCCTGGGAGGTGTCTCTCAACAGAACCCAATAATATCCTGTTCAAACTGAACCTCACTTTCTAAAAACCAAAGCAATTCGGACAGATTTACCGACACACAACTGGCGTAGAACGTGAGTCACACTTGGGCAATAAAAGGGGCACTATTGAGGCAAACGTGCTTCAGAGCGGGGGGGCCTGCCAGACAGGAAGAGCGGAACGAAGTGCAGGAGCGGGACACGATGCTGTCTCCCCGCACTATCGCACCCGCAACTCACCGAAACGAATAAATATTGTTATTTACATAACTAATAGAGAAAGTGATCCTAACTAACCTGAGTAACTAATACAGAAAGGAGCCGAGTCCGGCATTTTGAAATTAATACGCAAATGACACTTTCGTGCGAGGTGCATACTTTATTTTTGTTAGTACAAATTAATAGAAACTTACTGGAATACATTCTTGGAATGATTCTCAATATGTGAAATGGCAGCCATATTGATGGATATTGTTTTATTTACTCTTTAGTTCCCAGTTGTTTTATACGAGCATAAATTCTTTGTGAGTAACAACGCGTCTGGCCGAGTAACATTTAATAATAAGCACTGACGGTAAGCTCTAGTTTCCATGCAAGGGAGCTGAAATAGTTGTTTAAGCACTAAGAGTGTTATAATCATTCTAATGATGGAGTGGCGGCAAAACGGCCGAGGGCATGTGGCCCAAGGTCATTAGTAGCAGTTAACGCCCGTGGTACATACATACTTTTTTTACCTAATTTCATTGATCAAGATTTACTTAATTACTTATTAAATAGACGTTAACTTGAATCGGTTCATCTTTTCATATTTCCCTCCCATAATTTCTTTCGTAATTCCTGTCATAATTCCCTCCATAAGGGAACATGTAGCATCATTCAACTGTTTCCATATTTCCCTCGTCACCGCGATCCTCTCGATCCAGTTAAGTTATGCAGCTTGTATCGAACTCCGTATCGAAGGCAACGAAGATAAAACGCATCAATAAAGAAGAAAGTACATATGTTTGTAGGAACGCGTATGCTTTTACCTTCCGCGAGCACGTGTGCGCAGGCGGTGACGTCGGCGCGTCCGGCGGCCAGCTCGCCCAGCATGCCGCCCCAGGAGCCGTTGGCGGCGCGGCGGCCGCGCACGTCCGCCCCGAGCGGCACGCGCAGCGCCGGGAAGGCCACGCGCAACCCCATGTGCGCGGCGGCCGCGCGCAGCATCAGCGCCTCGGCGCCGCGCGCGAACTCCTCCTCCGCCCCCGCCGCCCCGCGCACCACGAACGGCGGGTAGTCGGCGGTGGACACGCGCAGCACGCAGCCCGGCAGCCGCAGCGGCACCTGCGCGCACGCGGCGCTGCTTCGGCTTCGGATAATATAACGGTCAGCGTATCGAATTGTTCGACCCAAGATTGCGGGTTCAAAACCGATCGAAGCCGTGGATTTTTAAGGACGAAAATACCCTTCGTATGCCTTCTTTCGGAGGCGAAGTAAAGCCGGCTGTCCCATGTAGTGTATTTACTGCATGTAAAAGTTCCTCAAGCCTAAATGAAGCCTCTGAGCTAAATTCAAATCGCCTGTTTCGTCGCCCGAGATAGTACCTTCTTTCTCGCCTAAGTGGTGAAAGGAGCTTAGTGAAATTTGCCTGGTCAGAAGGAAGAGCGGGCCTGATGGCCTGAGTCTCGCCACGTAAAGTAAGGCACTAACTAACTAACTTCCCAACACGCCAACTACTCTGCTGGATTAGGGATTCCGGGCGCGTCATCTGCTAAACTTATTGTTCCCGTACATATAGTGCAGGATTTTTCCCCCGCGCGCGCTCGCGTATGTGAGCACGAAGAGAGGTGGGACGCGGATGGGGAAAGAAGGATCGCCCGCGTTCCGCGGCTCGTTTGTTAAGGTGATGTTCTGGCATTCACCTGGAAGTGGTCCGTTGATTGCTTGCTTGAATAGTGATACTAGGCGCGTCAAATGCTAATAGCGTAAGTATAGTTTCCGTAAGTATAGTTCATGGTTTTGTGGCGAGATGTGGCGGTGATCTTCCGCCATCATACACGTCGAATTGGGGGGCTTATCCTAACCAGGTATCTCCCTCCAGCGAGGCTCGACCCAGCCCCTGAGCTCCCGTTGGGACTCCCCCTAGCAGTCGACGCGCTCGGAATCATCAATCAAAGACTCTTATGAGTCTGCGTGCTCGCAAACAACGCTCCGTGGGTGCGGGTGAGCTGAAAGAGACGCACCTTGTCCGGGAAGAGCTGGCTTGGGCGCGGGGGCGCGCCCCCGCTGCGGCAGAGGGCGATGCGCACAGCGCCGGCGAAGCGCTGGTCGCAGGGCGCGCGCGCGCCGAACGGGAACCACGTGGCGAAGCGCCACTCCCCGCGCGCCGCCCACGCCGCGCTCACGTGCAGCAGGCCCGCGCGCCGCGCCGCCGCCAGCAGCGCCTCCGCCTCCCGCGGCCCCGCCCCCGCGCGCGCCAGCAGCACGCGCGACGCCCCGCGCGGCTCCAGAGCGCGCCGCGCTGCTTCCAGCGTCGCCTCCAGCACCGCCTCCAGCGCGCCCTCTGCGGGAGCAAGGAACGTTATTCACGTGCGGCAGCGCCTCTCCCCGCGCCACCGCCCTCGGCCCCGCCCTCGGCCCCGCCTCCGACCCCCCCTCCGTCCCCGGCCCCGGCCCCGGCCCAGCCCCTTTCCCCGACCCGACCCCGCCTTCGGCCCAGCTCCCGGCCCCGCCCACAGCCTCGCCCACGGCCCCGCTCACGCGCACGCCACCAGCACTCGCGACTTCAGCGCGCCCTCTGCGCACACGCGGGAACGAAGCGCATCCCCCATTTTTATGCCCGCGAATAGGCCACGCCTGCATGCACCCTGCACTTACCGGGGCTCATTAACATTATCGCGATGGCAGGTGCATGCCATTTTTTAAATGGATCAGCACTTAGCTGGATCCGATTTTAACCCGCAGGGTTGTTAACCCTGAGGGTATGGAAGATGAAATGAAGATGATAATGAGTATGAAAGAACGACACATACAGACACACACAACACAACCACGCCCGGGGCGGGACTCGAATCCGCGAATCCTGGTCCAAGATCGCTACTGCACTACTGCCATAACGATCTCGGTCATCGGAATGGATCCATGTTTATATATTTTGAAAATTGTCGTTTTCAAAATATCAGGCGTGCAGCAACGCAACTGCGCGTTTTAGTGGCTCCCCTAGTGATGGCAAATTTTAGAAATACATCGATACATCTCCAAAAGTTTTTCAATGTTGAAAACAACGACAAGAAACATGGATGTTTTAAATATGATGAAACATTCCCAAATAATATGTCCTGGTTCTAATGTAATATATAATACGTCAATATTAGTTTAAAGTATATTCTGCCTTAAATTTAAGTGTCATTTTAATTTTCTTTTCAGTGTTCTATGTAGTCAAGGTTCAAAACCACAATTCCACGTACAAAAACAAAATGGAACAACACTGGAAAAAGATTGCAATTAACAAATAGTTTCGTGCCCCTGGGGGTCAACAACAGTGACAGTTGTCAATGGCTTTTGATTAAGAATAATCCACAAAACATTTGATACTGAAAATTTTATTTATATTATAAGACATTTTTTAAACTTTGAAGTTTCTGGAGAAATATATTGATCTAAAGAAAACATCAGAAGCAACACATCGATGTTATAATATCGATATTTCTGCTCGAAAATATTGATTTTTTTAGAAAATCGATGTATTTTGCCTTCCCTAGGCTCACCTATCCTAAGAAGCAACCACTGTAACGAAAGGTTCGAGGCGAGTCATTGGCGCGATGTCATCCCTAGTATAAAGGCGGCTCCACACATATGTTATTCGGCGAGTACTGAGCAACCGCACGCCGAATCCCAAGTAGTGTGGATGAATTGCTTGCTAAGAGTTACAACGATGAAGAACATTGGGCGCTCGCCCTACCCGCCGCGTGTCGGTCTTTAGGACACATCAAAGGAAGCGAACATTGGCCAAGCGCATCAGTTGGTCGGATCGGGCGAGCAGTAGCTCGCCCCTCGGCGAATGCGGAATGTGTGGAGCCGCCTTAAGAGGGGCAGCGAGTGCCAGGAGCGGGTGGTTCGAAATCCAATTCAGAGAGAGTAATCAGATTGGGGAATGGCTTAGGGGCGAAGGATCTACTGAGAAAGTTATAGTGGCATTTTTGTTAACTGGTTGTTGTTTACATAGGTGTATTTGTTATTTCTGTATCCTTCACCCTACAAGACTATGTTACCCCTTCAGAGGATGCGGTAGCTTTCCAACGAGGGATGAAGAGTAGGGGGCGGTGTAGGTCACCGATGTCCCGCAGGTACACAAGTTCACTTTGTCTGGGTCAGTAGGTGATCACATGATTAAATTAGCTGTTTAATGATTAGGGACAAATTTTACATTTGCAACTTCGTTACATGAAATTTCAAACCTCATGTTCGTCAGTAAATAGTGACTCCATTCTATCGTCGTGCAACATTTGTTCTCACCTGGGGACGGGGTGTCGCGCGGCGTGGCTGGGAAGAGCAGCGCGGCGCAGGGGAGGAAGCGCGGGGGCGGGGGTACATCCCCTCGAGAGGCGGTGCCGCTCACCACAGCGACGACGGAGCGCGCGGCGGCGCGGTGCAGCGCGCCCAGCAGCTCGTCCGCCCCCGCGCCCGCGCCGCCCGCGCGCCACAGCACCAGCGGCGCCAGCGCGCCCTCGCACGCCGCCAGCGCCGCCGCCGCCAGGCACTCCGCTCCCAGCCCCGCCCACGCCCCCGCCCCCGGCGCCGGCCCCAGCGCCCCCCGCGCCGCCGACGCCGCGCACGCGCACACCTGCAACACGCCAACGGAACCCCCGGCTCACTTTGGCTTACAGGAGCCGCTGACTCCGCATCGACCAAGACCAGGAGGCTCTGGGGTTCCAGACCCGCCGGGGACGGATTTTACACACTAGCTACATAGCTCCAATTCAGCTGCTGTCTGGAGGAGAATTCTAGCGACCGGTTACTCTGATCGGGAGTTTTGCGTGGTTGCTCTGATCAATATCAGGGGAATCCCGGACCAGGACCGCGCGCGATCTTTCCTTTTTTCTCCGTTTCCTATCCTCACCCCTTTCTTACACTCACACGTACTATGCTGCCACACATGCCGGGAGACCAGTCGGCAGCTTAGAGCTTGTCCCGGCTGGAGCGGTCTTTTAGGCATACGTAGAGTACGGGATGATTTCATGTCATGCGATGATTTCATGCCCTTAACTGTCAACGACCTAATTTGATTCGCGTATAAAACTCTCATCGCTGCTGAATGCTGTCCATTCAATGGATTACAAGACGTCTCGGTTACCGTTACCTCCTCACTACCTTTCCTGTTGGGTTGTTTCAGAGTATCAACACCGATTACATTCCACACATAATTCTCTCTTCCTTTTATCGGCTGAGTTTAGTTCAGAGCCAGCATTGCCGCTGACTCTGCAGCGTCTCTTTTGAGAGATTATGGAATAAAAAATAATAACTGTAAATTTTTCTAGATTTGCTACATGGCTAGTTCGGATTCAGCCGCTGCCTGGTGAAGAATTCTACCCGTCACGTGTTCTGATTGGTAGTTTTCCGGGGTTATTCCAATAACCAGGTGAATTCCGGTGAAATACCGTAACCGTACCAAACCACAAATCGCTTTCCTTTCTCTTCCTTGTCCTACCCATTCCTCTTACGTAAATGCACATTCACCACGTATGTCGGGATCTTAGAGCTTGGCGCAGCTCGAGAGATGATGCGCTGGGAAGCGAAACCTGCAGAAGGAAATCCCACGCAAGGCGACGTGGTGTCCTCCGAATGTCACCATCCAACGGTGAAGGAACACTGCCCGCTCCTGATGTAATGTGCACTACACTAACGGGACTAACTGGAGAACACGAATCGAATTCCTACAGCTGAGATCGGGCTCGGGTCCCACACCCCTTAAACCAAGGAAACGGTCAAGGCACCCGAACTCGAGAATTCCCAGACAGTGCATTCTCAGATTCGCCATTTACGAAACTCCGCCCCACTCATTTCAAAGTCGATAAGTAGGAATTAGTTGCAGCGTGGGAACTACGCAATCTCACAGACCCGGTGTATCATTCGCGTTTTTTTTCGATAGCCGAGAAATGGGATAGAAAGATCAGAAAAGATTTTTCGCAACTTCAAGAAAATATCTGCGAATACTAGGGTTAATTTTCCCCTTAAACCCGTTAAAGGGGATAGCGCCGCCAGGGGCCAACGTCAGTTTGTCTACCAGTTAATATTTAGCGCTAGCCCCTCGTGATGCAACACTCATTGCAGTCATGTGTGGCAAATTGACTAGAACATACCACAAGGGAAAAAGAGTTTTTTAATTAAAATTAAATTTCAAAGAAAATATGGGTATCATGAGTAAACGGGCATAATTCTTCTTTAACTAATCATTCCATTCTATTGGCGCATGTACTCCTACAATGTTAATTTGATTTCAATAATTTTCGTGAGAAACTGCATGTGTTCCAACAAAAAAACTACGTGACGTTTAGGGGAGAAGTATAATCTGCGCACGTTTTATTGAGCTCCAGAAATCCTATCTTACCCTTTACTACGCATAGCTAAATGATGAATAAAAGTATCCACAAAGCGAGGTTGGCTAATTGTAAAAATTAGATATTTTCGTTCCCGAATTGTGGAAAATGTATGTGCATCGGTAAACAAACTACAGATTTGTTTTTATAGAATTACTAAAAAATAGCAACCTATGCACCCGGCTCTACTCCTATCACAATTAGCCAAAGGGAAGATTAACAAAACGTGTGCAAAGTGAAGCACCAGAAGTAAACCAAGGGGCAATCTCAGCATTCGTACAATGGATTAGAGAATTCCACTTTAAGCCATAAATAGCGCACACAGTTGGATACAGATGATTTGAGTAACATTCGTTTGTTTCTATAAACTGTTTGACTAATACGTTGTGATACGTATTATTCATTCACCGTTCACTAATCACACAACAGGCCATAGAGCTTCGTACATTTGGTGTGTGTCTGGATTCATGCTCACAGCTACTGATTCAAACTTAGTCGATGATTTTTCTTTTCGTTGTATTTTTGAATATTAAATTTAATTGATCGTCAATTTATAGGCTTCATAAGGCGAGTAAAGACATCGACACAGAAAAAGTTCGTAAACTGAAAGTATACATTCTAGGTTGAGCTAACCGGATTACGGGGTGCCGAGCAATGCAGCATGTGATTGAAGCCGTAGAATATTATTTGCGAAACAATATTTTCAGTTTACACTTTAAGTTCACGAAAGGCGAAGAGCAAAATTAGTAAAGAGAAAAATATTATTTCATGGTACGTTACCAACTAAGAATTTTAAATTTGAAAGAACAAACATACTACCCTACGAATATAAAATGGTCACTCAGTACAGTTTTCTAGAATATAGTGCAACTATATTTAGTAAACATCATTAAAAATTGCATATCAAGAGTCTCAAGTTATTTCTCTCATTGTACAAAATCTTGGTTTTCTCTTCTGATTTAAATGGAATAATACTTACACAGTGGGACATAAGTGAATGTACTAGCATTGTTCGTTTATGTGATAATCGTTTTAAAAACGTATTTAATGAACATTTCTACTTCGATAAAAATATTTTAAATAGAGATTTGAATTTTTATACTTGAGCTTCAACCACAATTACATGTCTCGCAGCCTCTCTCTCTCTCTCTCTCTCTCTCTCTCTCTCTCTCACACACACACACACACACACTTGTGTCGTCTTGTCAGTCCATGCTTTCTTCTTCTACATTTGCCACACCTTTTAAGGTATTTTTAATGTCAAATAAATAGAGCTAGCGACGTCATTAGTCTAGATGATATGCAATCCAATTTGCGATCATTAGCTACAAAATTAAAAAAGCGACATCAAATTCGTTATATCCATTAATAAAACTCACTCTTTTCCTTGTTTTCTTATATCATACGTTGATTCATACATATATATTGGGAGGAAGATGATCAACAATATTCGCAAACGTCAATTAGCGTTTAAAAGTTTGCAGACAATTTTCGTGGTACCAGATTCCATAGTAGCACAGAACCAATAATAATACCACTAAGTCATTTTTGCTGCGACTTCTAAACTGTCATACTCTACACTTTGCCGCAGCGCGACAATTGATTCTCCCCGAAGAAACTCGATCTATAAATCGATCAATATTTAGATGTAGATAAGAGAACTTTTGCAAAACTTTTTTCTCCCAAAAATAGCATTTTTCAACGTTATTGAAAACTTTTTTAATATTGGTCGATTTTATGAACGAATACATTAAATAAATAAAACACATAATAGACAATGAAATGTTTTTATTACTTACGAGGCAGCGAACGACGAAAATCCCATACATGAGTCTTGCCATCTGCACAAACACGATTGTCTGTCACTACTCAGTAGGAAAGAGGTGTTTTTAAATTACGATTTCGATTTCATGAAACAAATGTCATCGAAACTATATCAGCATACAATGTTTTGAAGATCCTGTAAGAGGTCGTGATTTAGGTGGAAGATTTTATTTGTAACTCGGTGCAATGACTATTCGTATCCGGCTTAGTGAGAGATAAATTATTTTTTTAAGTATTACCGATAGAAAATTAAACGTTTTTAAAACTTGTATGAATACTGCTGAACTCTGAATAAATTTAAAATGTAATAGAAATGTAGGCTAAAATTATTCACCGTTAAGTATTATTAAACAATACGGTGTTTTTCTTGTACGTGAAGAAAGCATTACAAGACGATAAAAGTCTCCTGGAAGGGGGCATGAAACGGTATTGTCATTCTCAAAACTCCTCAGAGCAGCATCGCCTAGTATGAATAATCGATGACTCACACTGGCGGCAAAAACTTTCACAGCGTTTTCACATCGCGTGATTGCTTCGTTACACCACATGCGTTGCATCTTGATATGCGCTCGGACGAATCTGCAGTTGCACCGGGAACGCGGACGAGATTATCATTGCAGTCAAAATGAATGTGTAAACGAGAAAGTGGCTGTGGAAATGAAAATATGTTTGAGAGGCAACAACTTTGGCACGGTCAACAGTAACAATAGGTATTAAGATATTGAGGGATGAGGCAGTGAGATAGAGAACACAGAGTAGTAATAATAAACACTTTAGAGAAAATGAATATGAAAACCTGTGAAAGAAATCAGAAAGTGAAGGACATAGTACGAAAGAAAGACTGTACAAAATGATTTCAAAGAGCAACATTAGATTTGGAATCAAGACAGAAAGAATACGAAGGAATTTCTCTTCAAGAAGACAAAGTGAATTATATACTCACACAATATTCTCTAAATAAGTTTCATCGAATTATTTACCATTCAAAAGATGATTAAGAACAAAATACTAAACGAACGATTTCATTTGATTGTAATTACCCACTTCTTGAGTAATTTATTCCACTCCTTGAATAATCATAAAAACGAGTTGTGTAATTCCGAAGTTCTGCACTAACATACTTTCGAATATACATGAAAATCCAAAACCATACACGCGTTTTACGCAAAACCACCTAGATTGACGTTTGTAGCAACACAGAAATGCGCGACTGTGAAGATGGATGCCATCTGCGGATAAAAGCAAAACGCTAGGACGTCAATCGCGTAGGCGATGGAAACGACGGCGCGGCGGGAAGGGGGCAGAGCATGGCCGCTAATGCACGTCGGCAGCGAGCACGCGAATGCTGATGGTCGAATCGCTCCTTCATTTGGCCTCCGGCGGCCTCCGCGCGCTCCGCGATCATGCCACCCACCGAAACACGACTTCTGTTTCATTTTCCGTCCAGGTGTGTGCTCGAAAGCCGCTTAGAGTAGCTTACTTTCCGCCGCTGCCGCCTGAAAACTCCCATTATTCCTAGAGAGTTTCGCGTGCGAGCGATTGCGTGAGGCGAAGAATACCTTCACTACCACACACTCCTTCTCCCCCCATCTCCTGACGAAATACAAGCATGAGGTCAGATCAATTCTATTTTCTAGTATATACGGAGTAATATACGTACTATAGGGAAAGTTATGACATGCTGCGCGCAAAAACGGCGAATTTTCGGCAGAAAAAATTCATTGCCGGCCGTTGATAACGAAAAAGTGAATAAATCCCGTTCCTAATTTTGGAAAAAATCCTCTAACACGTGCTGTAGACAGAATACCTGTTTTGTGGGTCCTTGGTACGGAAAAATAAATTGACGGCGAAACGTCCGTCCGTCTAGGAGCACCACTAGCATCTAAACCGTACGTACACTTTCTTCCAAATTGAAGAAACCTCTGTCGATCTTGTTCGAGTCGAAGCTTGAGATTTTGATTGTCTTCCATGTTGACTTTTCTCGAACAAAAGTTATACAATACTTTTACATAGCAGGTAGGAAATTATTTATTACCTCCATATAGCCACCTAACACGCCCCTCCCATCCTCCGGCATTTGCCTGGACGTGATCGAATGAAATAATGGAAAAGCATATGCCAGAGAAGCTGGACTCTAGAACGGAGGATCTCAGTAGAACATGAAGCTATTCCACACTCACATAGTTACGAGATACTGAGGGTTTTATTAGAACTTTCTTAAGTCAATACACTTTTAAACACAGTACACTATCATACACGTCCGTATTGAGTTTAAATAACATATCGGACTATAAGAATTATATATAAAGTTATATTTCATGCTAATAACTCAATTTCACAAAAATGTGAGAAATCCCCTTATCTATTGATTTCTTCAATTATCATCCAGGCTGTGGTATCATCGACCTCGGATCGTTTCATAGTGGATTGCGAAAATTCTTTCACCACCGGGACTCGAATGAAGGATCTCTATAACTACAAGTTTCAGTAGCTTACTCACAACTACATATTTCAAAACACCCCACAGGACATTCATGTATGTATTCTCAGTAATATTACCACTATGAAAGTAGACATACATTTTAAGAAAGATAGATGTAATCTTATGATAGCAATCATTTATTACAGTAGATATGTCTCGAGAGGATGACTGTAATAAAAAAACCGAGAAAATAAAAACTTTCCTACGCCACTCAGCTAGTAGAAACTGTCATGGTCAAAATAGACACTATATTTGGGCACCTATGCACTTCAGCACATTTGCAACATTGGAATTTCCGAAGTCTTCTGCATCTTTGCGTGGAGTGCGCCCATACCTGGAAAATGGACAAAAGTTTGATTGTTATTAAAGTAAAAATTAGGAAAACAAATTAACGTTTAAGGGTTAATAGTTCTTACAAATAATGTCAGAGACTTCAAAAAATATAAAGTATTGCATGTTTTATCACAATGTGGTTATTTACCAAACAGATAAATCGATAAATGTTTCCTTAATAACAGAAATCATTAATTTACAGATTATCGTTTGCGATTTAGGCAGCAAAGCAACAGCCAAGACCGAAGGGAAAGAGACGAAAAACGTTTACGTTTGTTCTGTTTGCATGGGTTTTTGTAAAAGGTACCCCCATCTCTCTTTCATATCTTACTGAAGTACAGAAGCAGAATTGAAAGCACTTTGTCAGTTCTTTGCAAGAATCTCGGAAACGGTAAGGCAATTCACCAAAGTTGTTCCAAAGTTTGTAAACGGCCTTAAAATAACCTACTAGATGGATTCTGATTCATTCCACTGGGACCAATAAGTCTCCGAGTAATCCAAGATTAAGACTGGAAGTTATTTCGGACGAAGAGGCAAAGCAGGGCGAGACGAGCGGGGTAGGCAGAGGGGGGTGTCCGGAGCGGGGTGGAAGGGGGCGGGGCGGATTGAGCAGGATGCGGTCGGACATGGCGGAGCGCGAATGTAATAAAAATTACATAAAGCTTACATTAGAGACGTAATTCTCTCCTTTTGGTGTCAAACGATTGTGACGATCGAGCAAAGTCGGATTACTTCCACCACTTTCTAATATCTCTGTATTACTTGTATCTTCTCGACACCGAAAATATGCTGTTTGGTTCCTCGGTTATCAAAGGCTGCTAATTGGATAAAACGTTCTAAGGAAGGCAAGAAACTCACAAATTCTCGGTGCAACGCCCAACCCTCGTTCCTTCGCGCTGTCTCGTAAGCATTAAGTGGGGAGGAGGGATAACTCATGCGCACCTGTCCCGGGGGTTGACGTCCACGTGACACGTGTCTACTAGGAAGCGGACGCTCTCCAGGTGACCCGCCGACGCTGCGACATGGAGCGCCGTGCGCCCGTCGTAATCCCTCACGTTCATGTCCATGTTGCGCAGAAAGTAACTGTAACATTGAAGGCACTTCTCGCGCGTCCGTTTCTCTGCTCGCCAGATGGTGGCTGACTATGGAAATTACGCGGACAGATGCACATGAATTGGACCCACAAAAAAGTTTTTAACATTATTTTTTCTTGTAGGGTTTGGTCTCCCCAACTGACTGCAAAAAATATAAACCTTGAATAATAATTTTTCAAATTTAATTAATATGAATTCGCAATAATCTTGGATAGCAGTCTTTTGGTAATTTGTGGGCAAACTGTAACTTGTAACTGTACTACTTATAAAATTCATTTACGACGATGATCATATCATGATTCATATAAGATTCATTGATATATAGCTCTAATAATTATGTTTACCTATACACGGGTAACACTGTTTTCAGATGCTAAAATCAATTGAGACTTAAAGGATGCCATTACGCTCTTTTTCATTTGTGTGGTTTTCCTTCCGTGTCCAATGTTGCTCAACTGACGCCAGCAAAAAGCTATCAGAACTAAATGGTACCGATGCACGTTCAATCACGCAATGTTTTGTGTGAAAAGTCCTTGCTCTGGAACGACCTCCAAGAAGCATTGAACTAGCTAGATTTCGCCTCACACACCATGTTCATTCTGATTAACAGAACTGAGAAAGCATGGGAATTTGAAGCGCAGTAAATGAAGGTCGAGCCGTGGACGAAAAGAGTCCTTTGTACACCTTCATTTGCAATGGAGGTGAAGAGGTTGTCACGTGATGCACACTCCACGCACGTAAACGATCTCGGGCATCAATTTTTACTCTGCCACATAGCAGAATCTGCGCACGGAATCTGTGTAGACGCCCGTTAGAGCGAGACACTCCACACATGCAGCAGAGCCATCTACGCCCACTCTCGCTGTTCAGAAAACATCCGGCGGCCCAGTGCCACCTCATGATTGTAAACACCCAGAAATGTGTTGCGTCTGCGTTATTAATTTGTGTCATTAGTTTTCTCAAGCTTTTTCTTACACGAAATGTAAATGTTTTCTTTTGTGTCGAGGCTGTCCGTGGGAAAGCTAGGAAGTCCGTGTTCTTGGGGGGCATTCAGTGTAACCGTCTCACTCCTCTGTGAGTCAGCCGAGTGAGCAGATTTGATTTGATTTGATGTATTTTCATCAAAGAACAGTAACATTTGTTTGCAACCTATGGAGGAAATATAATCTCTGACAGCGGTACTCATAATGCGAATGATGTGCTGCCCCCCATTGTGTCGGCACAAGAAATAAAAAATTAAAAATAGTAATGGAATAAAAATTTTAAAAAGATGAAATTTTAAATAGAATAAATTTAAAATCAATATATAAAAATTAATAAAAATAAATGAATGAATAAAAAATAAACAAATAAAAATAAATAAAAAAGAAAAAAATATAATAAATAAATAAGCAGTAACATAGGTACTAAGTTTGAATTCGTTATAAGCTAGGTTCTAATCCTACTAATGAATGGTCTGGTCTTTAAAGTCTGCCAGTTCGACTTACGCAATGGATCAATTGCACTTTCACCATAGTACACGTCACAGTTTTGTTCCGTTTTTGACGTTGTTCCGTTTTGTTTTTGACGTTTGACGTTAACATACCTCGAATTGTTATGAGTGTTATTACTGCATAGACCAAATTAATAATCGTGGCGGAGCTAAGATTATTAATTTGGACGACGCAGTAATAACACTGTAACATTTCGTGGTTTGTTCAGCATTTTATCGGTCACCATACAATCTCACGATTTATGTGAAAATTTACATTACTGTCATAGTAATCAAGTGAAGTATGTTGCTGCGGCACGTAACTGTGGTATTATGGGGTGTTGCTTGCGATATGTCTATTTGAACAATATTCGCGTACTGTTATCTGAGAAAAGTTGGATGCAAATAATTCTCCAGAACCTAATGATACCTAAATAAATATCGTTCGGTGAGGAGTTCGCGCGTCGACTTCCAGTGGCGACTCTTTCAGATCGTCAGTAATTATGATTAGCGGAGAAGAGTTTCATTTGGTGAATTGCCAGGAAAATGAGGTCAACATATACACATTATTAATAGCACTATTAATATTACAATTAACAATAGTTATCCCAAAAACTAATATGAATTACTTTTATTCTAAATTGTTTGAATCTGATTTGATTTTTACATCGCCATGTTATTTTTAAAATAAACATTTCAGTTGCGACGAATCAATGGCTGTTTATTTACGTTGCTAAGGATGTTAAATTTCTTAACATATAGGTAGAAACAAGTGCACTTAACAAAACTGTAGGGTTGCATGTTAACAGGGGTTAAAGACGCATGGGACCGATCAACTGAGTAGAGCAAGAAGCGCCTGTCTGACCACTGCAGCGCGTCCACGTCGTCCCTGGCGGCGGCGCACAGGATGCGGATGACGTGCTCCTCCTTGTCGCGGCCCGGCCGCTGCCTGGGATCCTGGCGCGCGGGCACCGCGTGGCCCAGGCGCGCGTACGGGTGCAGGCAGTAGAAGTCCAGCAGCCTCTGCACAACACTCACCACAATTACCCAAAAATATGACATTTCTCATTGAACATTCGCGTGCTTCAACCTTAACGCGCAATATTCAGATTTGTACCATTTTAAAAGCAGGGTTTGTTGCTTAAATCGCCATTATTCATTGTTATTTAAGCTCTATGAAAACACGTAACTTACAAAAAAATCCTTCCTTGCCACAAAAAATTATTTCAAGATTTACCGATTAAAACACGACAAGCTCATAGTATACAAATTAAAAAGAAAATAAAAGAGAGCAGACTGTGGAAAATTCAGAGATCACAGCGAACAACGCACCTATGCCGCCTTTTTAAGAGTATTTTACACTATTCTAACAAGAAATTTGAAGAAAAGTAGCACTGAATGGCAGCGACCTTTTAATCCTAGTTAATTTCATAGACACTTTATTCTCGATTACCCTTTACCCCAAACTCTTTCCCAGCTATATCGATGTTTAAAAGAGAATTTTTACTTTTCCGTATGCATACGTATATACGGAGTAATATACATAGTATAGGAAAAGTTATGTAATGCTGGGCAAAAAAATGGCAAATTTTCGGCAGAAAAAATTCATTTCCGGGCCCTGATAACGAAAAATTGGATAAAACCAGTTGCTAAATTAAGAAAAAAATCCCCTAACTCGTGGTGTAGCCACAATTCTCGTTTTGTGGGTCCTTGATAACGAAAAACCAATTGAAGGTAAAATGTCCGTCCGTTAGTCTGTGAACAATACTAGCACCTAAACCATATGTACGATTTCTTCCAAAATGAATACTCCCCCGTCGATCTGATGCCACTCCAGGTGGCGCGATTTTGAAAACCATTCTTGAAAATTTGGGGGTACTTTAATGAAGCCCCACGGACATTTTCTTAAAAACGGCTCCAAAGGGTCCCCCCCGATAAGATAGTAAAAAGTTCCCCTCAACCAAATTACATATGAGTGGTTACACTATAATTCTAACATAAAAATAATATTTTTGAAAGGTTTCTTAGCCTCCGTCCTGCCACCCACACCCCTATACAGCCAAAAACGTGTTTTTTTAATTTCATTTTTTTCGACAACTGAACACTATTTTATCAGACTGAAAAAAATATGATAAATAAGAACACAACTTGGACTATCAGAAAAATATTTTTCAATATTTTCTCAGGCCCAAATTCGAACACAAAAAAATATTTTCGAAAAAAATATCAAGAAATATTTTTTACTGTGTCTTAGAAGCCTGGAACAGGCTCGAAAAAAATGTCAAAGGTTTCCCTTCACACACAAATTGTTGTGTATTTTTTTCAGATTTTTCCGATTACTGGGCTGCAGTTAAAAAAATAAAAGCCATTTTCCCGCCTTTAAAGCACCTGGACTTTCAATATACTTTGAAACTGACTGCAACGGTTCTCTGCATTTATTTTAGTGTTTATTATACATTTGTATACATTGCTGTATCACCCACTGAAGTTTTGATTTTGGAATATACTTACGAAGTATCATTTTTAAAGCTTTCTAATCCTTTGTATGAGAATGTCATACGCTAAGGAAAGATAATAGTGTTTGGCAGTTTAATTAATAATAATTCCGTCATATTTGAGGGATAATTGGGGGACATGTGGAAAAATGGAGGGGAAGAGGTTAAAACCAGATTTACAAGAACTGTTTTACTTGTCTTAGAACACAGACACTGGCACGAAAATAATCTTCAAACTTCATCTCAGAATGCTTGTGAATTTTTTTCATATTTTTTTAATAGCTGGGTCATAGTTTTTTAAAAAAAACTAAGACATTTGTAGTCAACCACTTGGCAGTTCGGCAGTTGCCGCGTCCTAAGCACGTGCGACCTTGCTTGAGGAGGAAGGCCACAGAATAGCAGCTAAAACGTTGACAACTGAGCCTAGAACGCGGCGCCTCCCGGACAGATAAATAGTAACGCATTGGTTGCGGAAGCCTGTGGTCTCACGTCTGTAGATTGTTTCAGACTAGAGAAAAAGTTGTCTTTTCCTTTACCTAAGTATTTGTTCTTGTATACGTATAAATATGGAGACACTCGTACAATCTGTACACGTGCGAAAACTCTGCACTTTGTAAATAATAATTGTACGAAAATTGAAAATTGATTTAATGTAGCACCCAACTGCAAACGCTCATCCCCCGAAAAGTAGTTTACGGCATTATAGACCCGGAGAGAATTCATTCCAATATTGCTGAGCGTTGAGATAAAAATTCGCAGAAAACAAAATAGTCCCGTTAATTTTATCGTGAAAGATAATTTCAGTATTTTCCTTCAATTTAATTTTACATTGATATTGGCTTCTCTTTTCTGTCCATCTGTGCTACGGAAAAGGCGCACCCAAAAGAACTAATATGGAAAATTGTAAAATGGGATGATCATGAAAGTGGTATTTTGAAAAATACATCCCAACAACATAATCGGGGCCTAATATATTCCCCTTCACTTCCCCATTGTCCCCCATCTATCCTGCACACGAAATGTCCTTTATCATTTCCCCATTTGTCATCTACCCGTCACCCAAAACATGTGTGTTAGAATTTACTTGTTCTCAAAAAAAAGGGCGTGTCCCCATGAGACAAGCAAACCTGGTTTAAAAGGCCTAGGAAGCATCGCTTCCGAGTTATTTACCATTATAATGTGTGTTGCAATAATCTTTTTTTGTATGTCATAATCTGCAAACTTCTATTTTTTCTTCTAAAATGTGTTTGATGTAGGATGGGGTGTAATTCTTTATCCACCAGTATCACACTTACAAGGTCTTGTGTCGATTGTTTCTTATAAATTGCCAAAACTATCGTCTTTCCGTAGCATACGATTACTTATGCAAACGATTAGATAGCTTTAAAAATGATACTTCGTAAGTATATTCCAAAATCAAAACTTCATTGGGTGATACAGCAATGTATACAAATGTATAATAAACACTAAAATAAATGCAGAGAACCGTTGCAGTCAGTTTCAAAGTATATTGAAAGTCCAGGTGCTTTAAAAGCGGGAAAATGGTTTTTATTTTTTTAACTGCAGCCCAGTAATCGGAAAAATCTGAAAAAAATACACAACAATTTGTGTGTGAAGGGAAACCTTTGACATTTTTTTCGAGCCTGTTCCAGGCTTCTAAGACACAGTAAAAAATATTTCGTGATATTTTTTTTCGAAAATATTTTTTTGTGTTCGAATTTGGGCTTGAGAAAATATTGAAAAATATTTTTCTGATAGTCCAAGTTGTGTTCTTATTTATCATATTTTTTCTGTCTGATAAAATAGTGTCCAGTTGTCGAAAACAATTGAAATTAAAAAAACACGTTTTTGGCTGTATAGGGGTGTGGGTGGTAGGACGGAGGCTAAGAAACCTTTCAAAAATATTATTTTTATGTTAGAATTATAGTGTAACCACTCATATGTAATTTGGTTGAGGGGAACTTTTACCATCTTATCGGGGGGGACCCTTTAGTCTTCAAACTTTTCGAACGGATAGTGCTAATTACACTCTTCAATACGACGTAAAGTTCATTTTGGGGTATTTTTTCGTTTTATCAAAAATTACATAAATATATATTTTTTAAAGATCTCTCACACCGATAATATGCACGATTCCCACAATTTGTAAACACTGTTGTATTTGTGAGTTAAAACGCTTTAAATGACTTTAAATAAACTTTTTAGAAAACACAAATCATTCCTATGAAAAAGAGCTTCAAATTTCGCATTTACAGTAGTGCTGAATCGCTATTGTCTTAAAAATGGCTCCAAATTTTTAAAAGAAAATTGCCATTTAGGACGACGTTTCACTGTTTTTCAATATTCTTAAAATAATATTTCCGTTCTGTATTAAGAACAGAAAAATTAAGAAAATGTTTAAAAAAGTACTTAGGGAGGCAATAGGTGGCAGCTGGCAGGAGTAAATGACAAGTCCGAATAGATACCCGAGACCAAAGGAAATAGAATACCAATACGGGAAAGTCTGTGCCATTTGTAACACCACTAGTTTCACATTTACTCAAATTTCTGGACTCTAATTGTAAAATTTCAAATATAATAACTTTAGTAATATTAGAGAAGGGTAAAAAATATTAAGCATTTTTTAGGAAATCTTTGTGCGTTTCTCAAAATGCGCAATTTTGAAGTCAGAAACAGAAAACTTTTGAGTTTACAAGAAAGCTCAAAAAATGATTTTGAACACTTGAATTCATAAATGCAATAATGTTTGGGGTTCGGCTAGTGGATCGCCTCCTCGTGGTGACCCCTGGGTAATGCTAAAAGGTCACAAAACTATTGCAGCACTACTTCCACTTACTTATGCTGCATTTCTATAGTCTTTTCTATTTGGTCTCTCTTGATCCCTTGTTATATCTTCGACCCCCACGCTATTAGGTTTTGAGGACTAGGGTGTCAATTCATTTCTTAGTCTACTCTATTCTTGACTTCGAATTTTTCTTCTTCTTCTACTCTTATCTACAGTTTATCTGTTTCTTCTCCTTCACTCTTCTGGTATAGTATTCCTGCCCAGCACAGGGTATGTGTGAAGACTACAACGGTCCAAGAGGCTATGTGTAACCAGGCGAATATCACAGTGGCTCAAGGAGCGGAAGTAGCTGCCCTCTCTGCAGGGGTTTATACGCAGAGAACCTGGGATAGAAACTTTAAAATGGCAGCCTATTACTATCCTAACCTTGTGCAGCGCTTGCAACGCGGCCAGGGGACATCACCCCGCTAAATTTCTCAAAGATTCATGCCAGACTGATTCTTCCATGCCAAATATGCAAAGAGAAAGGAAACGAGTAAACGACAAATATCAGAAATATTAAAGCTGGGAATATGGAATGTTGGAGCTCTCTCAAATAAAGAAGCTGAATTAGAACAGGAATTAGATAAAGCTGGGATTGATATTGCTGGAATTACTGAAACCAAAAAAAAAAAAAATTACAACGCTCATCAGAATTACAAAATTCTATAAAGATATACTGTGGTGTTTCCCCAAAGCAGGGAGCATCGGCTGGAGTATCTATTTGGATCAGAAAACGTTGAAAAATAGAATAGTATCGTACACTTTCATAAACGAAAGAATAATAACAATGAGATTTAAAGTAGATAAGGTTATGTCACAGTCTTTGCCTTATATGCAGCAGAAGAAGGGAGATCCCAAGATGCGATAAAATTCTACGAACAACTACAGACAGCAACAAATAAGATCAATAAAAGTGATTATCTTCTTTTATTAGGTGATTTAAATGCAAGAGTAAGGAAAATATCTATAAAAAATATTGTAGGCGCGGAAGGTGAATACACTCTTAACAATAATGGGAAGAAATTAATAGAATTTGCCATATACAATGAATGAATTTGCCACATACATGAATTGAAAATTACTGACACGTTTTTTAAACATCGAAATATTCACAAATTCACATGGACATCACGTGGATCCGCCTCTATAATTGATTACGTCCTCGCAAACAATAAGACTTAGACAAATATTAAGGATGTGAGAGTACTGAGAAGTTTTCATGTATCATCTGACCATTTCTTAGTAAGATGTCACATAATGTTCCCAAAGAGATGGAAGAAAATCACCCTAAAATCTAAACCAGAAATAGAAACATTTAATGTTCACCTGTTACAAGATTATAGCTCAAGACTTTTATACCAGGGTAGACTCAACCAGAAAAACCTTATTAATCCTATAAGTAACAATATAAATGAAGAATGGGCAAATATTAAGGCAATTATAACACAGGCAGCAGCAGAAATAATAGGAGTAAGGAAAAAGAAATTTTCGAAAAGAGGGTTAAGGTTCTGGAATGATAATATCAAACAACTAATTAAAGAAAAAAAGAAGCGTATTTAAATACTCTCTCATCTCCTGAGGATATGAATCATAGAATGGAATATAAAAGAAAATCAGCTCTAGTTAAAAGAGAAGTCCGTAAACTCAAACGAGAAAGTTGGAAAAGATATGTTAGCGAAATTGAACACGACTTATTTAGAAACCAAAGTAAAGCATATAAAGTTATAAAATATTTAAATAATCAAGAAAGAGATACAGTTCAATTGAATATAATTTCAGAAAGTAAATGGTTAAATTATTTTAAATCGTTATGGACCTCTGAAGAAGAAGAAGAAGAGATAGGAATTAAAATTGATATAAGTAATTCTATAGATTTGATCTCTACGGATGAGTTGAAAGCAGCCATTAACACAACAAAAAAATAAAAAGTCACCTGGTACTGATAATCTAAACATGAAATTGATCAGATGTGTATGGAATCAATTTATGCAGAGACTTCTAAACTTTATTAATATCTGATGGTCCAGTGGATATGTGCCAGAAGAATGGAATTAAACCCTAATTTACCCACCGTATAAAAAGGCGACAAATCTGAATGTTCAAATTATAGAGGTATAAGCCTTCTAAATTCTTGTTATAAAATCTACGCAAAAATTATAAATCAAAGGTTAGTGCATATTGTTGAAATTCAAATATCTGAAACACAACATGGTTTTAGAAAAGGTAGATCATGTTCAGATTGTACTTTTGTATAGACACAACTTACTGAAAAGCGAAGAGAATACTACGTCTACCAACATACTACGTCTTTATTGACTACGTAAATGCATTTGACAGACTTAAAAGAAGATTATTATGGGAAACCCTGAAAAATATTGGATGCCCTTCTCATCTTATTACAGCAATTAAATCATTATACAGAAATAATAAAATCAAGATCCAAATGCTAAGAAATGGAACAGAATCATCTTGTATAAACCAGGGAGTTAGGTAGGGATGCCCGCTCTCGCCAACGCTTTTTAATTACATATATGGACGTGATCATTAATAAATAGTTGATGACTTTCAATGAGGTTTTTAAGATTAATAATGTCGAGATCCCAACATTACTTTTTGCAGACGACCAGCTTATCATAGGAAAATCTGAACAAGAAACTCAAATTGCAGTTCACAAGTTAAGTCAGATTGCTAATGAATATGGAATGAAAATCTCACCAAATAAAACAAAAGTGATGGCATTTAAGGGACTTCAACATTTTAGAGCAAAGATAAGTTATAGATGGCCAAATAATTGAACAAATTAGTGAATTTAAATATCTCGGATATCATTTAAATTATATTAAATCAAGAGATGTGGAAATAAAACTGAACAACTTCACACACTTCTGTGAAACATTACAACGAACTCTAAAGCATAATGTGAAAAAAGAAACTCTGCTTAGATTTTACAAAGTTATTGCCTTGCCATTACTGTTTTATGGAAGCGAAAGCTGGACATTGACATCAGATAAGCTGCGAAGAATTGAATCTGCAGAAATAAGATTTCTTCGTTTTGTGGCAGGATATTCACTATTAGACCACAAAAAAAGTGTAGATATCAGAGAAGAATTAAATATTGAGCCAGTTGTAGAAATTATCACAAAATATAGAAAAAAAATGGAAAGATCATGTCCTGAGAATGCCACAACAAAGGCTAAGTAAAATAATCCTTTAATATGCACCAAAAGGAAAAAGAAGTCTAGGAAGACCCTTAAAGAGATGGCATGAGCAATGAGACGGAACAGATCAAACGATCTAATCCTTGCTGTCGATGATGATGATATTTATAAACCACCTTGATGTAAATAAATATATTGACAACGTGCGAGGTATTTAAAATATATATTTGTCTAAGTTTTGAAAGATCAAAAGGGTACATAAAAATAGCATTTGTATAAAGCTATTTAATGCATTGTCACATTTATACAAGTTCAAAGAAAAAAATTGGAAAAATGTTTGAGAAAATTATACTTTTAATTTTTCCCACAATTCATTCAAAAGTGTGTGAAGACCGCCAATGCTTTCCAAAAAGATGATTGACATAATTAAAGAACTAATCGTGGAGAACAAATTTCGTCCAAAGGAAAATTTCTATCTTCCATAAACTAGTTGTACGAGGAGCTCAAAAGTTTCCACATTTTGTAATTTTCAAACAGTCCGGAGTAACAGTGAAAATCGTACCTCTGCCATCAATGTAAGCTTACTTCACTCTGTTCTCATATGAAATTTAAAGAAAAAAGGGGAAAAGTTTCAAAAAGTTCCAGAATCTTCATGTAAAGTAACGTAAAAATTTAAAGAAATATTTTCATAATTTTGACTTTATTACACTGGATCACACATTATCGCGCAATCCTTGCCTGGGAGCACCTGCTCTTGTTATGGTAATTTGCACACCATGCATGTTTGCCACTAGCCAAGATACAGCTGTGGCTGGCATGTTGAGACGGGCGAGGAGAACATGAGCGTCAGGTCTCAAGCTGCAGAAACTTTCCTGTTTTTGTGCTTTTCCCATTCAAGGCTCATGGCGGTCAAACATGCGACTCACAGGCCGAACTCCTTTCGGACGGAGCGAGGCAGGACGAGAAGGGTGGAGTAGTCTGAGTCACGAGCGATCCAACAAAACGTGTCTTTCTGCGATTCTGTTCTGTTTGCTCTGGAAACAAAACCCTGTTATTAAAGTTGTGGTGGATGGTTATGACGGATTTATTAACCTCAACGTAACAATAATTATTATTTAATGAAAGCTGACTCGGAGAGAAATCAGAACAAGAGATCAGAGCACGCGGCCGCTCGAATGTTTCTTCAGACGGCGCTGAATGGAAATCTGCCGCTGTGGGGACTCGAACCTTAAGGCTTCCCTATCAGAGTCCCTGCGGAAGCGACTGAAAAGCTGGCTCTCAGCTTACGGGAAGTAACACATTAATTATTATTGAATATATTACAGCTCCTTAGAATAACACTTTTGGCAATTCTCCTTTCCTAAATTTGAGTTCTTACGAGGATAAATGAAACAAGAAAGGATGATTGCCCCAGGACAGACATTTTCCATTTAAAATAAACGTATTGCTCCATCCTGAAACCTGAGTGCTTGTGTCTGCCGAAAGGTCGCTAGTAGTGAAAGGATACCTAAGGCATTTCACGCGATTGCCAAATGGCCGCAGCAAGAGAAATGGTTCCCAGACACGTGTTGCCAGATAAAATAAAGATCTATATTTCTCCGCATATATGAATGTTTACGAGGAAGTAGAAATGGGAGCAATTTTTTAGTATATTTTTAAAGCGTCTTAATGGCTTTCAATTCTCAGGACTTCGAGTTGGGCGAAATCGGGGAATATTTATTCTGGAAAAATACCTTGAATTATTTAGAAGCTATTGTTCTTCACTGACGATCAGACACACAGAAAAAAAACGAAGGGCAGACGGATGTTTCAAGAAGAAAACACTTTTTCTGTATTAAGAACCCCAAAAAGCATATTTCCGTTAAAATATCAGCATCAATTTTCCGCTTTACACGGCTTTTACTTATGTCGTGTCTATTACTCCGCTCATACGTACGTACGGCAAAGTCATTAATATTTCATCAGCCGAATTTACAAAACTTCTCAACACTTTTTCCTCTCCTACTCGCCAATTAATTTGGAACATCCCTGAAGTAGTTTCTTTTCTTCCCTACAATATTCTTGTTGATAAGTATTGACATGATATTTTGACTTACCTCGCAGAAACGTAAACATCGACAACTGTTCCCAAGTCGATCAAGAGGAGGTGACCACAGACCTATTCCCATGACACTAGGAACTACAAGCATCATTCCTCCACTAACACCAGACTTTGCAGGTAAGCCGATCTGGAAAGTAAAGATTATTTGTTGAAGTAGTAGAACAGAATAATTTTAGTTTATTACTGTTGTTTCTGAATTATAACGCATAGCGCGTATTAAAAAGTAAATGGCCCTACAACAATAAAATTGATTTGATAGAAAACACGGGCACATACAAAAAAGTTGGTCAAACCCAAAGACTTGACAGATGTTTCTCTATGCATGTCAACGCGCTGAATCCTAGTCTGAAGCCAGAATTGCACCCACACCCTCCGTACCCTCCAGTTTTTTTAAATCGCCAAAAATACCGTGACATTTTTTTTGTTTTCGGGAGTCGTTGTCAGACGGAAATACATATGTTTCTCTATGTATATCGACGCGCTGAATACGAATGTGAAGCCAATTTGTGAACCATGAAGCCAGAGTCGGAAGCAGTTCTAATAACTGCCCAAGATCAGGCGTTGAGACTTTATGATAAAGCTGTTCTCAAAATTTCCCAAGGTGATAAATGCCGCATTTGCAGGAACAAGTAGAAAAAATCATCATATCATCTCAGCTTGTCCAATTCTAGCAAAGACCGAATACTTGAAAAGACGCGTCAGGGTGTGTAGTTACCTTCACTGGCAGATCTGTACCGCCCTCAATGTTCCAAACGGATACCTCAAGTGGTACGAACACTCACCAAAACCGATGACATCTGTTGGACAATATACAATATTGTACGACCAACAAATTCAAACGGATCGGAAGAATGCAGCAAACAAACCGGACATTGTTGTCCGAGATTTGGAGAAAAAATCATGTCCACTTGTAATGTTGCTGTACCTTGCGATCAAAACGTCGTTACCAAGGAGGCAGAGAAACGTCTTAAATACAAGAGTTTGGAAAATGGGATCTGCCGAATATGGGTTGTAAAAGCACAGGTCGTCCCGATAGTCATTGGAGCTCTGGGATGTGTTCCGAAAAATTTGTGTAAGAACTTAGCTAAACTTCGAGGTAATTCAAAAGACTGAGAAGTGCAAAAAATTGCTTCATTTAAAAGAGCCCACATTTTGCGCAAGGTATTGTAGAGGCACCGACATTCCCTAGATCTGCTCCTTAGGTGCTTTTATATTAAGCCGACTCATAACATCTAGTCGTAACGTAAAGGGAATAATAATAATAATAATAGTAATAATAACAATAATAATGATAATAATGATGATGGTGATAATAATAATAATGATCATAACAATGAATAAGATGTTACTTACTTGGAAAGCGAAATGACCTGAATAGTCGTACATGCCACAACTTTGCATTAACGACAACATGTTTTGCACTACATCTTGCCTCAGAACCATTTATTAGTCAGTGGACAAACTCCACCATTCGCTAAAGTTGCTGCGATTACTGATAGTGTTTCACAATTCCCTAAAATGCTGCAACTCTACGTAAAAAACATTAGAGTGTTGGACATAAACAATATATTTTAGAAAATCATTAGGTAAATACCGACATTTTTGAATTTATTATTATATTGATATAAAATTTGTAATAAATTATATAAATTACTTTATAATATAATGTTAGAACGTCGTCCACGGTGATGGATGGTGGGAAACATTTTTTTCCATCATCAAATATGCAATTGCACAATTTCGAAATCCTGTTGCCTTTTCAGATTCGTATACTTCATTACTGAAGTCAACATACCCATTTGCCGCTAGATTCTGAAACAACGCCCATTTAATTTCGTTTTAATCAGTTAATTAATTTAATTTTAAATTAATTATTTCATTATTACAATATTAATGTATTACTTTCAACCAAGGTGACATTGCCGACAGATCTACAGACATCCAAGGTATTCCAAGTTTTATCAGAATTTTTAAAAGTTTATTTAAGATAGCTTTTCAGTTACTAAGTTCATATAAAGACCATTGTAAGTAACAATGTGGGTTACGGTAAAGGTATACAGACACACATGAATAGCCAATCTCCGGTCGAGATTCGAACCCGCGACCCTTCAGGCACGAGGCAAGTACGGTTCTTCAATCTTAGTGACCTCGTTTATCCGGGCCGGCCAAAAAATCTTTGCATTTTTTGCGTAAGGCAAAATAAAAGAAACTAAAGGGAGCTTCCACACGGAATTGTTATTCAACTAGCGAACAAAGTGAAAGTGTACTTTTTCCTTGTGTGCTAATACACTTCGTTTGGCTAGGTGCATTGTGACACTACTTTTAATCGCAATGTGGCACTACATTTTGTTTGCCTGTTATGATGGAATCGTGAAAATTGGTGTCATGCAATTCGAAACAAACACAACTTCAGTTTCCATCGGTCCGAAGGATTTAAAATATCGAGAACACTGATGGAAATAGAGAATAGAGCGAAGTGGTAGGAGTGAACGAGGAGAAACAAACTAATAGATTTTTTCATAAATTTTAGATTACCATAGTTCTTGAATTAACCTTCCGATTATAAATGAAATAAACTATCTTTTTCACTTAAAATTATTTTTCAACATTCGTACATTTAAATGGTTTTACTCAATTTCACATCAGTGAGTTCTTTTTTTAAAGTAAAAAACTAGATTTTGACATAATTAGTGTAACAAAACTTATGATAAAGAAACTAGCATAAGTAATTTTCTTACCTTTACTAACTTCATTATTTCTTTCAATATAACATCAATTTCGTGGTTTTCATATACCAAGGACTTAAGAAGACCACACACAATAATTGCTCCTGGATTAATCATTGGATTATGTGGCATATCTGAAATTCGCAAGAAAAGTACTGTACTTAACAGGATCCAATGCAAAGGCACAGATTGAATTAGTGCCGGTAAATGCATTTTACTTTTTATATTGTGGCTAAAGAATGGAAGGTATTCAAGTATTATGATCAATACACAAATGCCTGCGTCAGAAGCTTATTTCAAACGTCCGCGTCAGACACGTATCTTTCTCACGTCATGATTTACATTAAGGACTTCTTTATAATTTTTTGTATTTATGACTACAAGAGTTTTAAATGATTTCTTATGACGTTTCGCAAAAACTCAAGTTTTCTGTGAAATGAGTTAAAAATTGCGCATTTTCAAAGACACACAAAGAAATATTTTCTCAAAAACTATTCCAAATTTGTCAATGAAAATTACCATCTAGGACCAGGTTTTACAGTTTTCTAATATTATATGTTATTTTATTTTTATAATCTTTCTAAAAATTATACTTTAAGTTGGGGAAAGAAAAGTTGAGAAAATATATTTTAGACACAGATAGGTAGCAGCTGTGAAGAGGTTCGGGCAAAGCCGAAAAACTAACCCTTACGAAAGCAACCAGTACGTAAAAGAATGTGCCATTATTTGCATAACTAGTTATTATTCCCAAGAAGAGTAATTTTCGATGGAATCGTCCCCATCATCCGATGATGATCACTAAAGACAGAATTTTCATGCAGTAAATCACTAAAGCGTGCAGTAAAAACACCAAAGCCTGCAAAAACATGCAATTAAAATATCAAAACTTTGCAAAACGGTGTTGTTTAGCGTAAAATTCCCACTTAATCCACAAATCAACTTATTTTACATTTTAGGTGTGAAATTTAAAGTGAACGAAATATGTTTTACTGTTTTTATTATAATTAAGTTTATACATATTGTTTAAACAAATCACTTAATATTTTAAATATTATTCTCACACAAAATTAAATTAGTACACAAATACCTATAACTAAATAAAAAATTAAAAAATACAAAAATACCTTTTGAAACCAGAAATAATTAAGTAATACAATAAATGTTTTTCATTGTTTTCTTTATTATTTACAGGTATGCAATTTAATAATAATAATAATAATAATAATAATAATAATAATTTTATTTCCTTGCAAATGGACTGTTGTCCGGTGGCAAGTTACAAATAAAATAATTTTAGACAATATTCGAAATGTAATACAATAGTAAAGCAAGATAACAATAATAATAATAATAAACAATGGAAGCAAATAAGCCTGATATTGTCGTGTTCGACAAAACTACGTGCAGGGCAATAATAATTGATATTGCAGTCCCATTAGATCATAATCTGCTGCCAACAATTGCAGAAAAGAAAAGAAAATACCAGCCACTCTCAGAAGAACTGAAAAACCTCTACCAACTAAAAGAGGTAGATATTGTGCCCGTAGTTATTTCATCTAATGGGCTTGTTGCTGAAGATTGGAGGATTGTGAAAGAGAAACTCCATCTAAATGAGTGGCACTTCAGAACCATGCAGAAGGCCGTGCTGCTGGCAACCACCAATATTGTGCGTAAGGTTCTCTCTCTTAGTCATTGAAGCGGAACCTGAGTGCACTGGAGCAAGAACTCACCATCTGTCTCGCTATGTATGTTGACGCTCGGTCCTTGAGTTATACTGAAAACTCCGGACAAGCGTAAAATTTCGAATAATGATGATGATGATAATAATAATAATAATAATAATAATAATAATTATAATAATAATAACACGATTGGATTTTAAAGACACTGGAGATCTATCGATTTCATCGTAGACTTATTGAATTTTGCAAGGCTAGGAAGAAGTCGTGGAGGTTACTAATACACAGCGGAAAGGAAGCAGTAGAAACCAGAAGTAGTGAGATTAACAGGGGTATTTTTCAAGGAGATTCACTATCCACTCTACTGTTTTGCATTAGTTTGATCCCACTATCTAGACAGTTGTCGCAAGCTGACTTTGGTTACAAGCTCCATGGTGATGAAAGGCCAGTATCACATTTGTTTTACATGGATGATCTTAAAGTGTTTGCTAAGAATGAAGCAATTCTCTCCCAAATGCTGTCTGTCGTAAATGACTTAAGCAATGACATCTGCATGAAGTTTGGTCTTTTGACAAGTGTCAAATCAATTTAAAAAGAGGCAAACTGACAACGTCTGAGAACATTGAAACTGATACGCACACTGTGATTCAAGATCTTGAGCCAGGTAAAACTTACAAATATCTGGGCATTGAAGAATGTGAGACCATCTCGAACGACCCAATGAAAGAGAGAATTCGCAGGGAGTATTACAGAAGAGTAAGACTGGTTCTGCAGTCCGCTCTGAATTCCAGGAATAAAATATCTGCAATAGGTAGTCTGGCGGTGCTTGTAGTCGAGTACACTTCCGGACTAGTGGACTGGACTGAGCAAGAAATCCGCATCATGGATCGAAAAACCAGAAAACTGCTAACAGTGCATCATGTCGCCCACCCTCGAGGTGATGTACATAGACTTTATGTGTCACGTAAGGAAGGAGGAAGAGGCCTCAGACAAATTGAAACCTCCTGGCACAATGCAATAGTTGGAATGGGAAAGTATGTAGTCAGTCATCAAGATGACCCTCTAAAGAGGCAGATCATGAAATCTGACCGAAGAATGGGAAATAGAGGCATTGTTAGTGTAGCAAGAAGCATTGCGAAGAAAACTAGGCAAGACGCGTCGAATAACACGGACATTGAACTTCTGGTACTACTAAACATGAAATGTGAGACACCAAAATTGTTAAAGAAATCGTGGAGAGGCAAACCACTCCACGGACAATATCTAAAAAGAATGGACAAGGTGCAGATCAATAAAGATCAATCATTTATGTGGCTTAAAAGGGGAAGAATGAAGCCAGAATCGGAAACAGTTCTAGTAACTGCCCAAGATCAGGCCTTGAGAACACGACATTATGATAAAAGCGGTTCTTAAAATTTTCCAAGATGACAAATGCCGCATTTGCCAGGAGCAAGTAGAAACCTTTGATCATATTTTGTCAGCTTGTCCAATCCTAGCATACCGCATACCTGAAAAGACATGGCACGGTGTGTAGCTACCTCCACTGTGCAGATCTGTACCGCCCTCGAAGTTCCAAACACATGCCCCAAGTGGTGCGAACACTCACCAAAATCGGTGACGTTTTTTGGATTGTGTACGATATTGTACGACCAACAAATTCAAACTGATCGCACGATAACGGCAAACAAACCGGATATAGTTATCCGGGATTTGGAGAACAAATCGTGTTTACTTGTCTATGTTGCTGTACCTTGCGATCAAAACGTCGTTACCAAGGAGGCAGAGAAACGTCTTAAATACAAGAGTTTGGAAATCGAGATCAGCCGAATGTGTGGCGTAAAAGTACAGGTCGTCCCAATAGTTATGGGAGCTCTGGGATTTGTTCCGCAAAATTTGAGGAAGAACTTGTCTAAAGTCCCCGGTAATTCTAAAGACTGGGAAGTGCAGAAATCGCTTTATTTGCAACAGCCCACATTTTGCGTCAAGTATTGTAGAGGCACTGACAGTCACTGGATCTGCTCCTTAGGTAACAGGTTGCAATCTGGAGTAGATTTTATATTCAGCCGACTCATAACATCTTTAGTCGTGATGTAGTGGAAAAATAATAACTACAATGATATTAATGATACAATATCATTAATACTACAAGAGTACTCTCAGTTTTTATAAAATGAAGAATTTTGAAAGTAAACAGTAACTTACAAGTGATACAATAGTTATTTATGTATCTACGGCGCCAAGTAGTCGCCCTCGCCCCGAGAGGGACCCCCAAACCCAAGAGGCTCTGGCCCGAGGGGTCGGATGTCGCCCAAGGGGCAAAAACATCTAGAAACGCCCGTGGTGCATACAAAACCTTACGGCTTCATGGCTCGTTGGTGAATCAAACGAGGATTCGTCACGTTTTATAACTTTTTTCTTGCGTGTAAATGAGAAGACGAATTGCGCCCCTCATTTGCCAATATGACGTCAGATAAACAAACAGCGTGTGTATCTAAGGACTGATTAGTTCTTACAAATGAAAGAATATTGTGAAGTACCCGCGGAAATTTTCACAAAAACTAACAAAGCTACGGAAGGAGGTTTTCAGTAAAATCTCGAGAAATATCTGAAAATAATTATAGGGTATTTGAGATTTACATGGAAAATAACCACGACAATTGCGCTGATGAAACAACACTGTTAGATTATTTACCTCAATTGCCATTTAGAATATTTCATAACATAAGAAAATGACATTTCGAGTATGTTAGCCAATGTACCTTATAAATCTTATTATTATAAGTAGTACTGCTAATTAAGGAGCACACACTTCTCAAAAAGTAAGTTATACGTATCAGTGAAACTTGAGTGACAAGTGGCAATTTGAAATCGACGGGAATATTTCAAAATACCAATTTTCATATCAGTTAAGCAAATAAGATTTATAACAAGTTATTTTATTTATTTGAGCATTATTTAATTTATTTATTGTATTTGCTTGCTTCTTAACTTTGAATAAATCGAATTCATAAAAATGTTGTATGTGTTGTATTGGTATTAGAGCGGGCAACGAAGTATTCTCCCTTGGGCAGAAAGAATCGGAAAGGCCCGCAATGGTATTAACAATACCATCACGTGTTTTGTTTCAGGTCCGTTAATACACAGCAACGAACCAGCAAACCACAAAATATTATGCTATAGATACTTTATTTCTGCCATTACTTATGCTAGTATACTTGTACAATATTGCCAAAGACAAATTATATTTCCAAATTATTTTTCATAAATTATTATATCATCTATCATCTAATATATGTTTCAGACAGGAAAAACTTCGTTCTACATGTACATTTGTCTTTTTGCCGAGCCTCACTCTGACGTGTACGTATACACGCAACTAAAAGCGGTCAAGAAAAGCTGCGTTTATTCTTTCTCTTATCTCGCAGGACAACATCTAGTCCGAGAAATTCTATGAATTTGAAACGCAGTGCAGATTGCCACTAAGCTTCGCGTCTGGATGTAAGATCAGATGTGACTCGTGCATGCAGTCTCGTGTTGGTCCAGTTCAGCGAAAACAGACAAAACGGATTTACAAGTTGAATGATCCGATTCGGAAGATTCCCCTAACATAGCGTTGGCTGAGCGGCTGAAACCAAAGGACGCGGACTGAGTTCGTGGCAACACCGCATGTCCCAACTCCCAAATGCAGTTCCTCAGAAATCTTAATAAGGCAAATATGCATTGTGAAAGGTATAGACGCTCATTACTTAGGAACACAAAATTTAGAATTGACACACATTAACCGGCACTCGGCTTTCACATTGCGGGGTTAAGACATGGAAATTGTTTTCTTAAATGAAACCTTTAAAAATGTAAATTAAAACAAGTTGATAATATAATAATTATATTTTCTGCAAGAAAACTATGAATTCGTCAGGAAGACCTAAAAATGTGCAATTTTCAGATAGCATTATCCAATCCATGTAATTTCATGTAGTAACTCTCCAAACGTGCAATTTCTTGCAAATTAAAACTAGTATTAAAATAACATCCGTTCCATCATTCAAATTTCTGTCAAGGTTTCATCCAGATCCAAGGTAGTAACGAAATATGTAATTACACGAGAATCCGGTCTTTAGTGATCACATTACAGAACTGAGCCATAGTCAAATTCTTGGTCCCAGACGGCAGATCTGTTGTAGCTAAGCAATCCAAATTTTTCGTCTATTGAACAATAAAAATGTTGGCAAAGATACTGCAGTACTAAAATGCCGGTTGTCTTTTCTTATGGCTAGGTACACGTATATCGATAGTGCGTAGACAAGACAGAAAAAAGGCTGTATCATTACGATAGACACTTCGTTGATATATTCAGATATACTGGTAAACCTGAAGTACAGCGATTAACTTCGGGAAGTGACATCTTAAGGAGACGAGGCAGGAAAGGGACAACGAGCTTTTGGCCTCAATGCCCAGCTTTTGAATAGACGAATCAATCTCGGAATATACATACTGTACACTCTGGTAGACTCACGGTGCTTGTAATGGAAATTATTCTCATTGCTGAAGAACGGTACATTTAAAGCAGTTAAGTAGGGCAAGACAACGTAATATCATACATTTTGAGAATCATCTTTCTCGTGAAGTTAGTTGTTTAACTCATGTTCTTGTACATGTTCATTCTTTCTCTATTCTGCGCTCCCTCTGGACTATCTCGCCCAAGTTCAGGTTCATCCTACATTTACTTTATTATAAATAATGAAGAATGTACACTAAATAGATCGAATTCTAAAAATTAATTATAATAAATTCAAATTACCATAAGCTATTGGATGATGTTAAAACAATAGTAATTACTAAAAAATGTCTTGTTTTTATGTAGGAACTGACCATGCTTATCAAGAATCAATGCATTAAATACTTCTCCGCTGGGCTCTTGCCCCACAAACTTGTGAACTTTTTCACTTCCCAACTTTTGCAAAGCCAATCCATATGTCAAAGGTTTGCTGCAAGTAAGAAAACAATTACTGATTAACTTGTAAAATATTTTCCAACTTCATGAAAGCTTTCAGAAAAAAGAGAAATGGCCAACAAAATCTACACAAAATATCACGATTATTAAAGTTTAACATTTTTATTATAAAGACATACATTTATATCTAGTTTTATCTGATACCTAGGATATGTATTCGCCAGTACATTCTTTAAAAATGTTTGAAGAAATCTCTGTCAAGGGAATGCCTGATCTGACTTTAGTTAGACCAAGTTTCATCTCGTGCATATCATGAGACTGAGTAGGGGGTACTTTGCTCAAAGTGAGGTTTTGCATGTCTCTCTCTTCTCCATTCCCTTCGCTGATACTCGCAATTCGGCGCAAGGTGTTCCTGTAGTAGTTGTTGCAGTCTCATGGGGCACTGAGCGCCGATTCAGACGCGTCGATTTCATCTCTGGAGTTGCCACATTTCTACATAGTTACATCTTATAATGTATTACCCACAACGTATGCCCTAATGAAGACACCCTCCTCCAAATATTTTATCAGAGGGGGGCTAGAGGTATAGTGTCCTGCCGCCTTGGAGTTTTACTCATATATAAAATCGTCTCTTATCTCATTCCACGGGTGCCTTCCAGAAGTGTCATCGCGCAAACCGTCGATCACAATTTCGGACGAGGGGAAGGAGCCATCGTAGCAGGCTGTTGCCAAGCTATCCGGCCGCGGCGCGCTGTTTTCTGCGTATCTCAGCACTTGGTCGCCAGACCGCGCCCGCTCCCTGAGCTCACCGTTGCCGTCTTTCACTGGTACCGTGACCGCCGCTCGGCCTAGCCTCTGCCGGTGCTTTGAACCGACCAACTTCCGCTATCGCGGGACCGAGTGTACTTGTGCAATGGACTGAGCGTATCGCCTCAATCGCCGTCGCCCTGGCCATGCGCCCCCACAGGGGGAGACACGATTACGTAGGGGGTCTGGTTTTGGTGGAGGAATGCAAGTGACAACCCGGTCCCTGAGCTTCACCGCGTCGAGAATCGGTCCTCAGTGAGGAGGTGGCTTGCCGCCGACCCTTGGGAGGGAGTGGGCGTGGGACACATTAGCCGGCGTCCTCTGTGCAGCATTCGTTAACGCCCAGGTTCCGGCCGATTCAGTGATAGTCTCCAAGGGGATGTAGTGAGTGGACGGGTGAGGGGCCCCGATTCCCCGGGGTCTTTGACCCGGTCCCCCAGTTGGGCTCTTGGCTTCGTCGTGGCGGTGGTATGATACTCTGGGCAAAGAGGAGGGACGTGTCCTAGCACACGCGATTTGCGCATTGTTGAAACTAGTCTGGAGAGCTAGGAGCTGTGAGCTAGCAGGGCGGGCCAAGCCAGGCATTGTTTGGGGAGGTTGCGGTGAGGGCAACCGGGCAGAGCCGGATTCTGTTACAGACCTGTCGGCGTACTTGTTTGTCGGTGGGGGGCGGTGAGGATAAAAGCGAAAGCTCAGGGGAACTTGTTCTCTGAACAGAATGACAGAACAGTTTCAAGTTGTGGGATAGTAGCCCATGCAGGGTGCATACTATTCTTGCGCGCTGATGGCGATGCCAGGACGTAGCGGATGACAAAAAAACCTCACACCGCTTTAACTGTTTTTGGCGTAAAATGAATAACTAGTGGTTCTACAGAATGGCACAGACTTTCCCGTATTAGTTTTCTATTTCCTTTGGTCTCGGTAAGCTATTCGACCTTGACACCTACTCATACCAGCTGCATGTATCGCCAATCAAAGACCATTTTTTTTTACATTTTCTTACTTTTTCTCTTTCTTAATAGTAGAACGGAATTATTATTTTAAGAATATTAAAGAACAATAAAACTTTGTCCTAAAGAGCAATTTTCTTTGAAACATTTGGAGCCGTTTTTAAGAAAGCCATTTTTAATCTTTTTCTCACAGAAAACGTTTGAGTTTTCGAAAAACTTTGTTTGAAGTCGTTTGAAGCACTTGCACTCACAATTGCAATAGTGTTTACAAATTACTGGAAATATACGTATTAAGGGTGTGAGAAATCCTTCAAAAAATTACATTTGTGTACCTTATGAAAAAATAAGAAAATACAGCCAAATTAATTCTGTCATCTGCAACAGTTCAATAAAAACTATCCGTAGGAAAAGTGTGAAGAAAAAATTGTAGCCATTTATGAGAAAATGGCGTTTGAGCGTTTCTGAAAATGCGGAAATTTGAGCTTATTTTCACAGAAAACGGTTGAGTTTTCGAGAAACTTTATTTGACATTATTTAAACCACATGTACTCATTAATATAATAATGCCAATAAATTGCCGCTAATGTAAATAATAATGACGTCGAAGACAAGTCAAAAGAATTACATTTTTTGTTAATTGTAATTTTTGTTAATTGTAATTTTTTAAAACAAATAAAAATGTAGAGCAAAGTTGCGCTTACGTCATCTTATAGAGTACATTAGGGACTATTTTTACCAAAAGTTTAAAGAAACAATTTGGAGCCGTTTTTAAGAAAATCTTGTTTTTGTTGTTTTAAAATTGTACATATTGCGCGAAAACTACCAAAATTTACAAAAAAATATACAGGACCTTAATAAAAGAACTCACTTTGGAGAACAAATTGTATTTGAAGGAAAAATATCTTATTTTCAATTTTATAGTTGTAGGAAGACGCCGAAAAATTCTTTTGCAATTTTCGAAAATTCAAAGTTAACCATAAAAATCGGTCGTATGCCACCTTTACAAGTGTATTTTACTCTATACTTACAAGAAATTTAAAGAAAAAATTTGGAGCCGTTTTTGAGAAAATCTTGTAAATGCTCGGGTGTTCGTGTAAAGTACCCCCAAAATCAATTAATAAAATTAATTAATTAATAATTTTGATTTTTCGGTATCGAGGACCACAAACCAGTGATTGTGGGTACCACGTATTACAGGATTTTTTTTAAAATTTAGAAACTGGATTTATCCAGTTTTTCGTTTCACGGCTCGGCAATGATTTTTTTCTGCCGAAAATTCGCGGCTTTTTCGCGCAGTTTTACATAACTTTCCCATGCTACGTATATTACTCTGCGTATACGAATGTATACGGGAAGTAAGACTGGAACCAGACGATCTTATCTCCTGGGTGAGATCCTCGGTCGCCTCCGCCGGCTTAATTCTATCAGCGCTTCCCTAAGGCCGAACCTGGCTCCCGGGTATCAAGGGCAATACCCGACGGCTGAGGTCTCTCGCCCGACGCCGAGAAGGACGCCGCAGAAAATGAAATGTAGATTTAAGAGCAATAATAAGCGCACCTGCGATCATAAAATGACCCGTGCTCACCCACTAATTCTCATTTCCCCTTGAATTATTTATGCAGCATTGCTGGGCGTGCGACAACTGCGAAAAATCGTTTTTTCTACTGGATAAGTCGTATTATTGTACCTGATAATAAAAAAATGAATAATCCTTATTGGAAATTACTTCCTCTAGGACGCTGTGTACTCACAATCCAACACTTGTGGCTCATTAATACAGAAAACTTGGTTTGCAGCAAAATTAGTTTTCTGTCCGTTTGTTCGGTCGTCCGTTTTTGAAAAAAACTCACGGTGAAATTGTTGGCAGGATTTTCACCAAAACTTACATCTCACAATCGTGTGAGCTGATGTCTCTGCCCTTTGATTTTCAATGAATATATTCATTTTGGTATATACTTTACACAAAGCCTGAATCGTATTTCCAAATTTTCTCAAAAATACCTATACATTTTTCAGAAAGAGCAAAGTACAGTTATAAAAATGACGTTGGTACTATTTTCGATGAATTCTCATTTTTAAAATTGCGAAGTTCGGTGTCTTCATTCAACCACAATGTTAATGATAGAGATCTATTTCCTAAGTGAAATCTCTTCATAAAAATTATGTTTAAATTATGTCATGTATAATTTGTTTTCCAAATATGTTTGAATTTCGCGTTATTTCTCGTGAAATTACGACAATATTTAACGACAATATTTTCTGAAAAACATCTTCAACTTTTTCCTTTAAATTCTTTGAATGGGTAGAGCTCAATGTACTGAGTGAAATGAAGTAAATGTTATTTTGGTGTGAATTTTCAGTTTTTTAAAAATAAAGTTGTATATTATTGTTACCTGCATGACTGCAGCGTAAAAGGTTCTGTAGCGTCTCCTTTCGAATACCGCTGCCCATCCACAGTGCACACGCTCATACCCCAGAAGTTTGGCCTTACTTTTGACAACTCCGGGATGTAAGACGCAACCTAAATGAATGAATGAGTTGCAATAATTTTCATTCTCATTATATAAAATATCGTTCACTTATACTGAGGACCGCACATTGCCAGATGCGACGTCCTTACACTCGTCGAATATTTGTTCCAGATGGTTGCAGAAGGAAGAGAAATCGGGAATAACGAGAAGATTTCTCAAAGTAGAAGCTATTAGGGGCAAATCGTTATCGATTAACCTGCAACGAAAATCATCAATTTCAATTAACTTATCCAAAGTTTGGGAATGGTCTGACACTGTACATTGATTTTTTTCCATCAAACAAAGACTTGTGAGTAATAATCCGAAATGAAGCAACAGCTTTATTTAAACCAGTTTTTAGTTAATACGATTATGACAGTTTTGACATATTTCCCCCCCTTTTCCTCTCCACTCTCAGAGGACAAGATTTCGTGATACCAGTGACGTACGTACCTTCCATTCAGAAAGTTGCCAGTTTTGCATCACTTTCTTAATCTTTCGGATGGAGCGTGTTTATATTTTTTGACGAAAATAGGCTGTGTCAGTGAAGTAGATGTCTGGAGTCTCTTGTGAATCACATCTAATATTTCTTGTAATCTCTCTTGTTCTGGCTATTTTACGTTAGTACAGCGCGAACAGATACAACGGCAACGATAGGTGCTATTCAGTGGGCTGTGCAGCCTGTACTGTCACATTCTGTAAGTGCCAGTACCATTGGCAGGCGGTTGCACAACGCAGGTCTCGCCGCACGCCGACCGCGTCTCACACCCCAGCAACGTCGCTACAGACTAGCCTGGTGTTGTGAACGACGGACCTGGGGCCACGTAAACTGGCAGCTGGTCATCTTCAGAGACGAGTACCGCTTCTGCCTTGATGGCGTCGACCACTGGATCGTGTCTGGAGGCGCAGAGAGGGAGCGCCACGACGAGCAGTTTGTGAAATCACATCCGACGTCCCACCAGCCTGATGATGGTGTGAGGTGCGATATCCCATGGTGCCCGTTCACCATTAGTGTTCCTCTGAGGTACCGTAACAGCAGCACGGTACGTTCCTGCAACCGATGGCTCTACCGTTCGCAATCCCCCACGGCCATGCCACCGGTTACGGATTCCTTATCGTACCGTGCGGCTGTCACGGTGCCTCCAGGAACACTTAACTGTGAACGGGAACCATAGGATATCGCTCCCCACACCAGCACACCAGGCTGGAGGGACGTGTGATGGAATACCACACACCGAACGTCGTGGCGCTTCCCACTGCGCCTCCAGACACGATCTGGTGGTCGTCTCCAAGGCAGAAGCGGGACTCGTCCCTGAAGATGACCCTCTGTCAGTCTGCATAGTCCCAGGTCCGTCGTTCCCGACACCAGTCGAGTCTATAACGACGTTGCTGGGGTGTGTGTAGCAGGAGTCGTAACGGTCGGCATGTAGTGAGACCAGGGTTGTGCAACCGCCTGCCAATGGTACTGGCACTTACAGGATGTGACAGTGCAGGTTGCACAGCCAGATTAATCACCACTGAAGCACCTATTGTTGCTATTGGATCTGTTCTTCGTGGCGGACCAACCGTCGAGTTTCTATCTGGACAATTGGATTCGAATGCGTCGCCTAGGCTTAGTGTACGTGCAGGTGACGCTCTGGCGACGTTACCCGATGTCCAGCGGCCGATTGAGGATTGTAACATTTATTCATAAGGGTGCAGTAGGTGTGACCAAAATTTGTATAGGGGATAATTGCTACGGGTGGGATTTTAACTCAAATTACAATTGTACTAAATTCATACAGATTATTTAAATGGTTAAAAAGACCAGGCAACCCGTTTACGCATGCCACCTTAACCCTTGCCTGATCCTCATATTGCGACGCAGGTGAGTTCTCACTATCGGCGGCAGCCGGGCAAGCAGCCAGTCCACGAGGTAGAGGCAGAGGTTGCAATAGATATAACAGATATTCTGTCTTTGGTAAGGAGATCATCTTCTAGAACAGGCCTGCACAACGCCTGCTCCCGCGGGCATTCTGCACTTGCGAGCCGATCGTCTGCCCGCGGCAGCGCCGAAAGTGCAAGTAGTGGGGAGTAGGAAGCTTTGCGGGAAGGGGAGAAGTACGTAGCACGACGCGGCGCGTAGATTGAATGCCTGGGCGTCTAATACAATGATACATGCTTCAAAATTATATGCCCATTTGTTTAAATGGATTATGTCTAGTATTTCAAGTTACCAGGGTCATAATTCACTGTTTACGTTCTGTGCACTGCTGTATATCCACCATTGTATGTATTTTCATTTTCTAATTTTTTAAAGAAATAACATGCTCATTGTGACTCTTAAGCATTATTTTAAAGCAATAGCTTTAAAATATATGCTTATATATAAGAAAAAATATTATTTAATTCTATTTAACAAAAAACTGCAATTTAATAATTGGTGGTTTACCAGGAATGTTATAATCTCCAAATCGTAGAAAAATGAACAAAATCATGAGAGCCATCTCTCACATCACGATTGACATAAAAATAGAATATGTGGCAATTCCAAGAAGGGTAATGTTTAATAGCACATTTGTGACCATTTTTACCCATTATGAAACAAAATAAAAGAGATCAACGAGAAAACTTGTGCGACGATGTTACGGACAATCATAAGATACTCATGAGTATTGTTAAATAGAATGCAAAGGGCTTTATATTTTTATACGATCTCGTAAACGACTCTACACTCTTGTCAGAAATTAGAATAGAAAATAATCATGATTTTTTTCAAGAACAATATGTATTTGCTTTGAGAGAACCGTCTTATTCAATTAAACATAGTTAATAAAAAATAGTTTATGGCTGTCATCATCAAACAAAAACAATTCAGTATTAAAATTTTGTGTTTAGCACAACACTACATTTGTGATTACATCGTAGCAAAGCGAATTACATTATCAGCCCTACAAGCAATTATAATACTTGATGTCGAAATATAATACGTATAATTCGTTGTAGTTTCATATTTCGCACTGTCATATACCGAGAACAAACATTTGCATATATAATACAAAAGGCAATATTACTTGAACTGTATATTATCATGTTCTTGCCGATTACTCTTTAAATTTACGCGCTATCTTTCGAATTGCTCATTCTGATTGGTGGTCCCACTCCTAGATTGGGTCTCATCCCCATCCTTCATCGATTTTTTCATTTGCCACCGAGTTGCCCGCGCGCAGCTCCTGACGTCAGTGAAAGTGCAAAATGCCGTACAGATCTGTTCTAGAAAGATACTGACAAGGAATATTCAGGCCATCAAACGCTGCAAATTCCTTCAACAAAAATTTATTTCATAATATTCAAAAAATTGCAAAAGAAGTCAAGATTTTTATAAGCGAATTTTAAATTTTCTGTGGCCCATTAAATCCGAGAAAGGTGCACTGGGAAACAGAGCCATGATGCCATGTTTTGTCCTATTGACAAACGCTTTATAAAGGCGCTACCAATAGAAGTCGAAAAATCGCAAAGGAAATGAAGAGCCTTAATACTACATTGTATTTATATATAAGCAAATACGCTTTAGTTCAATATTCTCAAGTTTTTCATACATCCAAAAGCTGTTAATACTTACTCATCCAACGTTTCCTCATCCACGTCGTCCTTTTCTTTTGAGACGCGGACCATGAAATGCTCCAGACGGGGATCCGTGCGTCGTATTCCTTCTTCCTCCAGCATCTGTAAATTACTTCGCATTACTTCTGTACGTTTGCGGCTCTCTCGCCCAACTATTATTAATGAATGAGGCGTCAAATGCAATAGAATTTAACGGAAAGGTGACCAATGTCAACGTCACTTATAACTATGAAAATGTGTTGAAAACGCGTTTCATTTAGGTAGGCGCAAATGCACAGTCGCAACACGTTTCCCGCTCGCTTTGGCCTCTTTACTGACATCGATCGCGCGTTACGCGAAGTCTTAGGGTTTGAAAATTTGATTTTCGAGAGTTACGTTCTGTGGTCCAGTTACGTCGCTCACGCAGTGATGTACGAAATGAAATCGCTTCTGACCTTGTACCGCGGTAGGCGGTAAGCTTCCACGGCTCGAGTCCATGACTTCTTGGCTGTGCGGGTGACGCCGCGTTTTTGGCTGAGAGGCTGTTTCGCCTGTCATGTCGCAGGCTTCCTAAGGGCAATGACCAAGGTTGGCCTACGACACATCAGGCAAAACGTCGACCTCTCAGCCAATGACGCGGCGTCACCAGGACAGCCCAGAAGTCCCTTTTTACCACACTTTTTCGAGGTTTAGCTCTGACAAGTATACACACTCCGTGAATAGGCCAATATCTCGAATTCTGTGTAAACACATTTCGCGAACATCTTTTCCCCTTGTATGATCGTAGAGGAAGAAGGGGATAGGATCCACATGCAAGAGTTCTCGCACAAGTACGTTACTTTAGGCTATAGGTTTAAGATACAATATTTTCGAAATACACTTTTTCGGTATCAGAGGACTCAGAAACATGTATTTCCGTTGAAATTTCGATATCGATTTTCCACACCATTACATAACTTCCCCTATATTACGTATAGTTGCCGAAATATTGGAAAATATTTAAAATTGTATACGTATGCCGCAACTACTGATCCCCACTGTTTTTTTAAGAAGTGAGGACAGCTTGATATATCATCATTGTCGTCAGGGTTTCGACGTTGAGGACGTTGCCGTGAATTCACCATCCTCAGAGTTTGTACCTGCCCTTTGACATCCTGATGATGCATTCTCCTTCTCTTTGAGTCATACTTATGCCTATAGCGGCGGGTATCTACACGGACCCGTGTCGACTCGTAGAACTGGCTAGAGTTGGGGAGGCCAGATGGCAGACATGTGCGTGACCCCATTGACAGTGCTTTTCTCTCTCGGTCTACAGGCAGACTAACTCCTTCCATCGCAGTTGCTTCTTCTAGAGTTGGATTTATTTAGAGCTACTTTTGAATTAAATCAGCTGTTGACGATTTCATCGAATCGAGAGCATAAACGTCAACATTGTGACGTCATTGTAGTGGCATGTAAGCTCCTGATTGGATACATGGCGGCTTGGAAAAACCCATTTCACGCCACTAAACATAAGATAACACCCGTGCTTGAGACGGGGTTTGAACTCATCACCATTTGTGTCGAGGTTGCTGGTTCGTCTTGGCTAATAGGTTGGCCAACTACTGGAATATTAACACGGAGACTAGAAGAACTACGGTAATCCGAGAGGCAAAGTCTCTTTCGTATTATGAAACTTGTGAGGGCAAGATAACACTGAAGAAAGTCTCTTTTATTTCCCGTATACGTACGGGGAGTAATATACGGAGTAATACACGTAGTATGGGGAAAACTATGTAATGCTGCGGAAAATCGATTTCGAGATTTCGACGGCAATACACGTTTTGGGGCCTCACACCAAGAAAGCAGTTCTTTTCAAAACGTCCGTCTGTCCTTCTGTCCGTCTGTGAATACGACTACCGCCTAAACCAAAGGTAAGATTTTTCCAAAATGCATATTCCCCGGTCGAGGCACTAAATGGCTCTGCTCGAGGCACTGTTCTTTAATATTCTTAAAATAATATTTCTGTTCTACTATCAGGAAACCGAAAAATTAATAAATTGTAAAAGAATATGTACTTTGGATGGCGATAGATGACAGCTGGCTAAAGTATGTGGCAAGACAGAAAAAGTAGGTCAGACCAAAGAAATTTGAAAAATATGTAGTAGAAGAAAGGCTGTGCCATTCTGTAGCACCACCAATTACTTTCCCGTATACGTACGTCTATACGGAGTAATATAAGTAGAATAGGGAAAGTTATGTAATGCTGAGCGAAAAAATGGCCAATTTTTTCATGTTATGTTGGTGATTAGGAAACTTCTGAGAAATAATTGAGTGGATAATTTTAAATGTTTTTTTTTCAAACTGGGTTTCCAATTCGTTTAGGTGGGAAGAATATATGCCAATAGTAGCCGGGGGAAAATAGATAAATTGACTCGGTGTTCATTATTTTCTCAATTTTATTTTTTAACCTCTAATGAAAATGCTTTCTCTGCATCAAAAAACTGCAAGAATACCTCACTCTACTGCAGGAATGGTTCGCAGATTGGCTTATAAAAATTAATGAAAGCAAATCTGTCCACGTAACATTTGCACTCAGATCAAATAGATGCCCCTCAGTTAAAATCAATAACAAGGAAATACCGCAAACAGATTGCTTAAAATACCTTGGTCTATATCTTGATAAAAAGTGACGTGGAAGACATATATCAAAAAGAAAAGAAAAGCCCTCGAAATCAAAATTAAGCAATTCTATTGGGTTCTAGAAAAAATCCGTCTCTCTCACTCGCAAATAAACTATTAATTTATAAATCAATATTAAAACCCGTCTGGATCTACGGAATTCAACAATGGGGCTCTGCTGACAACTCTAACCTGGAAATTCTTCAGACATTTCAATTAAAAACTTTATGATTGCTTGCTAATGCCCCGTGGTTTGTTTCTCATGAAACAAACACAATGATTAACATATACCCAAAATGCCCAATTAAATTTCCAAAAATACTATAAACGCCTAAAAAAACCACCAAAATTATCTGGAATTGAACTTACTCCATAACAGCCACAGTACAGATACAATAAGTACACAGTACAGCCACAATAAGATACAATTAAAAATTGCTTTATAAGAATTTAATAATAAAAATTGCTTAATAAGAAGATAACGCAATTTTTAATTGTATCTTCTTTTAGAAAATCACTCATAACTTATATCAACACTCATGTAGCTCAACATATTGTTATTCGAGGTAATAAAGTTCTTTTATTGGGTGAAAGAGTGAAGCACAAGTGCAAGTGGAAAACTCACTTCGATCAGACTATTTATGGAAACTGTTGGGTCAGCAGGTTCATTCTGAAGTAATTTGAAAATTCTGCTGATAATATCATCTGTCAAATGATCAATACTGAAATATGCCATTCTTTTTTTCTTTATAATGTATCGTGGTTGCGGTTCTTGCCCATTTGCCTCAGCCATGATGTCAGCAAATACCCCTTCTCCACACAATTTGCTTGAAATCACTCACTTTACACTCACTATTTAATCTAGTTCTTGTCAATTTGGTATAGGAATATCAATGTTAAAATTTGCATGTTAAGTGTGTAGCGTAAAAAATATTATTGAAATTCCTTTGTTATTCAAAGCCCTATGTAAGAATTTGTTATTTTAATCAGCATTCAACCGGTGTATACAATAGATACAAACAATCTCGCGTGGGTCAATGCTCACTGACAAAAACACTGATATCCTTAAGGTCTGTTGGATGGCATTATGGGAGACAAGACGGCGGCGAAAGTAGTCACAAGGTGTGTCCACTGGAAGTGGACATGAGAACCAGGCCTTTTAAGCAGTGATAGATGGTGTGTGACGTACATAACCTATTATTTTCAGTAATTATGATCGGTACAATATGCTGTATCGTTGATACGCACAAAAGTGCAGTGGTCTCGAGGTGATGTTGTTCATTGATTAAGGACTGCGATACACAGCCTCTTGTTATTTTGCAGGACACATATAATAAATGAGTTCCATGGATTTCAAGTAGGGGAAACTCACCAAAATGACATACTCGGATAAAATGACACACCTCATATTTCTCCCAGTTGCTGCCTCTGTGAGCACTTTTCACGAGCAAGGTACGTTCTAGGGTTGGTGTTTGTGATCCACTGGAAATGGTGTAGTTCTCTCGTGCGAAACTGTGCGTTCTTGCTGTCACGAAGTCAATCATTTTCGAGGTTTATTGAGTGCCTTCCATAACCTCCATTTCCACGTGCTTGATAACAGGGCATCTGCACATTAAACATATGATCTAAAGGTAAAATGACATACCTGCTGCTGGGATAAATTGACATACTGTGTCATTTGATCCCAACGGGAACTTTCATGAAAAAACACATTTTACCAGAAAAAAATCACGCCTTTCCAGAAATTACAAAAATGTATTTTTTTACTTGTCTCTCACATTATTAATATTAACATTAGTGGCGATTTGTTCACATTACTGCACGTCAGTATATGTGCTTTAAATAATGTTATATAAAGTTTCTCGAAAACTGAACCGTTTTCTATGAAAACGTAGCTCAAAATTCTGCAGTTTTAGAAACGCTCAAACGCCATTTTCTCGTGACACCAAGTAGTTTCTTCAAACTTTTCGAATAGATAGAGCTAATTGCACTATTTAATGTGGCGTAATTACAAAAATCTATTTTTTTAAAAAGATTTCTCACACCGTTAATACACAGATTTCAGCAATTTGTAAACACTATTGTAATTGTGAGTTAAGGTGCTTCAAATGACTTCACATGAAGTTTTTCGAAAACTCAAAAATTGTTTGTGAAAATGAGCTTCAAAGTTTCGCATTAAAGCGGCGCTTAAACGCAATTTTCTTAAAAACGGCTTCAATTGTTTTGAAAGAAAACTCATGAAAACTCAAATTTTTTGAAGGACAATTGCAATTTAGGACGAGGATTTATTCTTCTTTAGTCTTCTTAAAATAATATTTCGGTTCTACTAAAAGGAAACCGAAAAATTAAGAAAATGTCAAAATTTGTACTTTGAATGGCGATAAATGGCAGCTGGCAAGAGTATGTGGCAAATCCGAATAGGTAGCCGAAAAGGCAGATTGGATTATTGTTTGTGGGGTTGGCTTAAGAGCGAAGTCTACAAGCGCAGAGTGGATACAAGATAGGAACTGCTCGCCTCCGCCCTTGATCTGCTTTTTCTGGTTTCCAGTAACAGCTTAAGGCAAATATCGGGCTGGTCACTAGTTTGCATCCAGAATTTACAAGTAGTTCGTTCCCCCCATAATTGAAACACAATAAAATTAATTATTGCTTATAAATATAATTTCTTTCTGTACAATCCATCCTGTGTGTTCGTGTGAGTGAAAGTAAGAAAGGATTCACTTAGGTTTTGAAATGGGCATGCCATTACTTATTAAACTTATTACTGCATGAATATATTTGCTTACCTACAGATTCCAGCATTACGAAATATAAGCTGATTAATATCTCTTTCCCAATGTAATATAAATATTCAAGTGTTTGGAATGAGAAAGAGATAAGGAATAAACTAAAACACAAATACTATGAACCCAAAAATAGTTTCACCATTTATATTAAAACAAACAATAATTTATTTTTCTTGTAACATTAATCAAAATTTGACTCTTCACTCTTCAATGCAATGAATTTTCACTATGACACACACTGATTTGTTCGACGATCACAATTTGAAAATTTTCGAGACAAAATTTGTTCTTGCTTTTACTTTCAATGGAACGCCGTCATTAATTACACTTCCAAATTTTGACACTACAAACATTTCATGTACATTAGAAATAATGATGATTGTTAAAACATTTTCATTAAAAATTCGTAATATAGTTATTAATCCTAACAATATTTAATAACATCACTTAATAAACCTTGATCATTCCTATTTTCCTTGTATTCATTGCATTTTTATTGTATGTTGTAACCATTGCAGTAATAATCAAACATAATCTCATAACCTTGGATTACGCTGAGATTTAATCTTAAGATGCAATTATTTAATGCAAAAAGGAACAAATTAAACTGAACGCGACTTTGAGGAAAGAAAGCTACATTTACGTTCTAGACATAAAACAAAGGACCGTGTCAGCATTTGCTCAGTAAGTCAAGAGAAACTGGACGAAATTATTCGATTGCTATGGAGGTCTTTCGCTGTTTACAATTCATAATTGAGATTTGTGTACTAACATTTTCAACGCTTAGTCATTTAATTTAAGTTATTTCCACATTATTGCTCTCAAATCAATTAGAAACATTTCTCTACCTTTGAATGATAATTTCGTAGAAACTTTCGTCTTCTTTTGGCGCATGTCCATTTCTTTCACAGCCGGAAACGACAACACTGATGCTGGGTTCCCCGTCTAAAGTCATAATTTCCCTGTCATTTGGATCACATCATTAAAAATCCATTATCTGGATTTTATTGTACAGTAATAATTTAAATATGAAGTTGTCGATAATTGCGGCTCAGAATGAAGCTCTAACACAATCATAGAATAAACTAAAGCAAGATGGCTGTCGTACATGGTCATAGTCGGCCTGCATACTCCTACGTCACAAGCAGCTAATGACGTATTGCCATGAGGTGTTTTGGACCTCCCAATATGGAGGACTGGCTTCACTTTCTGAACCATGGAGCTATGATCAAGGCCGTTTAGAATAGAAGGCCTGCTCCTACGCCGAATGACGTCACGAAGGGTGGCTGGCAAGAAATGCAAGCTGTCCACGTTTTAAACAGAGATTTAGTTCTTAAAATCGTACGGAAATCCATACTTGTTTAAAATAACACGAGGGAACATTAAGCCTTGTTGACCCTCTAGGAATTTATTTTAGAGAGTTATTTGTATTAAGGCATTCCGATATTGTACAATTTTCGTACACGTAAATTAACATATTGAGAAGGCTTAAACTTTTGTACATACTACCTTATTTAAAATATAAAATTTTTGTAGGATTCATAAAACAATTTTGCTGCCATAATTGATGCTCATAAGAAATTAAGTATCTTCATGATATTCTATTTATATTGTTCCTGCTCTATTTCTTTCAAGTTGTCTACTTTAATTTAATATGGAAATTAGTAGCACAGCTAGTAGAATGCATTATCGGATATTTCTCTGATGGCCGTATCAGTAATTATTAATAATATTTGTTAATATTGTAAGGAACAATAAAATATTCATAGGTAGATTAATAAAATTCAAGCTGCTCAAATATAAGAAGAGGAAGGATGAAAAGCAATATTTTATTCAGAAGATACTCCAGCAGATTATGTAAGACTTTATGAGATGATTCAAAAGACACAAATCACTTCGGAAATACATTAAAATTTTTGGACGCTTTAAATTGACTTTAATGTCTTTTTATTTTGCACTCACTTTTGTGATCTTGTATCTTACATTCTTGAAACCATTATATTTAGCACTGAACATTCCTAATGTACAGTGTTTATTTAATAAAATGTTTGACATACACAAAGCACTATGTTTTATTAATGTGAGCAGAATTTGTCCACAACTCAAAACTGTGTTTTCCATTAATGGGATATATCTCTCATACAAAGCCCTTCAATAAAGTTATTTGATTTTCATGCTTCAGGAACTAAATTTCAAAATTTTCAGATATCTATATGTGAAACACTTGGTGAGTATTCGTCAAGTAGTGAGGCTGTTCACTGAGAGAGAAGGGTATGCATCTTTCACTATGGTCGGATACGTTCCTTTAGTAAATACTTCGACACCATCTCTTCTTACTGCCTTGTTCTGGTAGAGAATAAATTTTGAGTCTAAGTGTTTTACACACACACAAGTTCTTTGGATCTTTCCTATTTGTTTTCATCCACTTCTGTCACATAGCACGATTGTTTGGAAATTTCAAAGTTGAAACGCGTTCCGTTGAACCATCATAATTCGATCAACAGCATGGCACATTTCACTTGACATTTTGTCATGTATCTCGCCTGCCTAATTTTCAAAATGCTTTCCTTTAAGGATAGTTTGCAAGGATTCACTGAAAAAATACAGGGTATAACAGTATAACCAAACATTCAAGTGCAAGCAACAAAACATATTACATGTATTACATAAAATAATTGATAATTGCACCACATCCTCATATCACTCAATACTAGAAGTAGACATACCTTGCTTACTTGAAGACAATGGACGAAGGAATTATTTTTATGCAGAAAACCGAGCATGCAATTATTACTGAATTATTAAAACATCCGTTTGCATCTAAACTTATCCTACAACGGCTAATTAGCTAAAATATTCTAGCTCGTTGACAAGGGCTTATGCGAAAACGAAAAATATTCAGCCACCGATTGTGACGTCAGATCACGTGACATTCACATTGGCTCAGGCCTTCTAATATACTCTTCTAGACGGCCTTGTATGAATACAAGGAGATGACATGACGTCATAAACTTGAAGCCACCTCCGCCATATTCCTGTGCCCAGAAGCTTGTAGCATAAACAAACCGCGTGAGTGCTCTGTCGCTTGTTTAGCTGTGATCGTGTTCAATTGTGTTGTTTGGCATCGTTTTTAATTTTTAAAATCCTTGTTCAGAATAGCTAGTTTGCATCCATAATTTATAGTAGTTCGTTTCTTCTTAATAATATAAGGGCAATAAAATAAATTATTGCATATAAATACCATTTCTTTCTGTACAATCCATTCTGTGTTCGAGGGAGCGAAAAAAAGCAAGGATTGGGTGTTCAGATGTGCATGCCATTATTAAAATGGCTATTTATTTGGCCAAAACAGTAAAAACTGTATATGACGTGTGGGAAAAGAGATTATCTGCGCACATTTTCTCGATTGCTGCATGAATACTGCATACTGCATGAATATTACTTACCTACAAATTCCAATGTAAAGAAAGTTAAATTAATATCTCTTTCCCAATGTCGTAATATAAATACTCAAATGTGTGGATTGAGAAAGAGATATGGAAACACATTAAGGAATAAACTACAATACTACCACAAGGAACCCAAAAAGTAGTTTCACCAGTTTATTATATATTTAAAACAAACATTAATTTACAAATAAAATTTATTTTTCTTGTAACATTAATCAAAATGTGGCACTTTTCAATGCACTCTTCAATGCAATAAATTGTCACAATGTCACACACACATTCTGCAAATTTTCAAGACAAAATTTGTTCTTGCATTCGCTTTCAATGAAAGACCGTCATTAATTAAACGTTGCAGATTTTGATACTTAAAACTCTCTCTCTTGATGTTGCTACTGACGATAAATATTTAGAAAAATTCGAAAATAGTTATGGCATTGTACCATATTTTAATTTCGATTTTCCAAATGATGTTTGTTGTTTCTTTGCGTTCTCGTCATAGTACTCAGGAATTCGTTGGATATCTTCTGGACAAAAATGTACTTCACAAACCTATAAAAATTTAATGTATGTTAGAAATAATGAAAATTGTTAAAGAATTTTGTTAAAATTTCGTAATATAATTATTAATCCTAACAGTATTTAATAACATCACTTAATAAACCTTCCTATTTCCTTGAATTCATCACATTTTCAGCGTATGTTGAAACCATGACAGTAAAATAATCAAATATAACCTCATATAACCTTCAATCACGCTGAGATTTAATCTTACGATGCATTTATTTAATGTAAAAAATGGCCGTTTAAACCGATCGTCACTGTGGGGAAAGAAAGCTACATTTATTTTCTAGATGCAGAACAAGGGATCGTATCAGCATTTGCTCAGTAAGTCAAGAGAAATAGGACGAAACTTATTCGATTGATAAGAAAGTGTTTTGGTATTTACAATTCATAATTGAGATTTGTGTACTATAATTTTCAACGTCTAGTCATTTATTTCAAATTATTTCTACATTATTGCTCTCAAATCAATTCGATACGTTTCCCTTAGAATGATTTCGTAGACACTTTCGTCTTCTTTAGGCGCATATCAATTTCTTTCACAGCCAGAAACGAAAACAGTGATACTCGGTTTCGCATTTCGAGTCGTAATTTCCCTGTGATTTGGATCACACCATTAAAAATCCATATTGTGATTTTTATGTGCAGTAATAATTTTTATCCACTTTGGCTAGGTAATGTGAAACATTATGCTATTATAATAAGTTTCGTAATGAAGTTCTTTACCGCTCTAGTGTGGTAATGAACTTCATTACCACACTTGTGCGGTAATGGCATACGAGTAGGGTTATTCTGAGACGAGCACTATTCCATGGTCTACTATTCAGTATAACAATAATTATTCAAATAATTTATTATGAATATAACTTTGTTAACAAGTTTTCAAATAATAACAACATATTTTAATTACTTATTATATACATTAACAACACATTTCTTGCAATTCGAAATTGTAACTCCTGATGATGTTGAAGCCTGACAATTCATATTAGTATTTGAAATACTATTTTCCCCCATAATTTTCATAGCGATTTGTTTCTTGTTTTCTACTGACGATTCCACATACCCTTCTGCAACAGAAGACGACTTCCATCCATCGTGCCTCTTCAGCATATCCATATCAGCACCTGCATTTGGTAGTAATGAAGCGGACGATCGCCAAAAACAATGTCCTGTAAATCTTTCAGGGTTCTGCAAACCAAGATACTTTGCTATTAGTTTCGGAATGCCTCCAAAAGTATTTATTCCAACAGGTTGGCAAGTACATTTTCCATTTTTGTAAAATACAAAGAAACGATCGTGCTTGACACTTTCAGGCCGAAGGCGAAAATATTTACGAAATGTTTCTAAACAGTTAAATTCTTTAATATTCCCTTCACTAATTACAAATTCTCTCGCAATTAAAGTCTTACTGTTTGGTATATTAATTAAAATACATGTTTGTCTATCCTCTACATCACTTATTTTAAGATTCTTTAACTCATCTCTACGGCAAGTGCCAAATATACCAATTATTAAGGTCACCTTCATCAACAAATATAATCATCGTCAGCTTCTATTAAAAATTTATGTATGTCTTTTTTTGAAAATATCTTTGACTTTTTTGTTTTATATCCTTCACTTTTCCTTTTTAAAAATGCTAACATCTGGATAAACTTACTTATATCAATATTATCCTTAACTAATAAAGTACTCTTCAGCATAGAAAAGTGGGTCTAAAGACTACTCGGTTTTTCGTTTTCTGACTTGACGGAAAAGTAAGCCATTAAAACGTTTTCTGATATGCAATGAACGTTTTTGTTTTCACACCAATCCTTAAAAAATGAGTACTCACGCTCATATTTCTTCTTTGATTTGTATGGCAACAAAGAATCTATAGCAGCATTTGCTGCTATTTCTATTTCTGAGTCTGAACTGCATTCACTCATGTTGTCGAAATGTGTACACCATGCGCATTTCAATTGTTCTCCTTGTTAACAACAGTGTCGCCACTTAAAGGGGAAAAATGTGAATACTAAATGAAAATTTTAATCTTAAATCTAACAAATTTTTACGAAGCGGATAAAACGTTGTACGATATTCGTGTTGTAACATCTGATAACAATACTCAATTGGTTACCAAACTCGTCCTAACGGACTCGTTTGGCAATTTTACAATCTCGTGTTGTAATCAGATGTATTACGACACTAATATTGTAAATAACTAAAATATAAAGTTGTCGATAATTGCGGCGCAGAATGAAGCTCTAACACAATCATAGAATGAACTAAACCAAGATGGCTGTCGTACGTGGTCATAGTCGGCCTGCATACTCCTACGTCACAAACAGCTAATGACATATTGACATGACGTGTTTTGGTCCTCCCAATATGGCGGACTGGCTTCACTTTCTGAACATTGAAGAGATAAGCACAGTTTAATATAACAGTTGCGAAGCTCTAATGGGAGGAGAATTCATCCGTTTGACAGGTCGCACAACACTAGCGCCCCTGGTGGCCAGCAAGAGGAGTTTCTTGAATGCCACTAGGAATAACAGGAGACGGCCGAGAAATTCATAATTTTTAATGCTTAATATTTTAGAACACTATTAAAACACCACTTAGACATGGACATAACATCTAAAAGTTAATGGTATATACATAATTAAAGGCATATTCAATGTTTACCATATGATACAAATTTATTTCTTTCAAAGTAAGTGTACTGTCAAGGTTACATAGTTAAAAAATAATTACAACTGTATCATGATAATACATTAAAAGTGGTAAAAGAGCATAATTCAAGATTAGCATGGTATTTACCAACTGACAATGAATCTTTTTTAGCATCCAAAATGATTAAATTTTAATATTTTGGTATTTCTACCTTTTGTTGGCATGTTCTCATTATTAAATTTCATTATATAATGCAATCTTACTCTTATAAATATCTTTAATACAAGCAATTTTGTCCCTTTGCAACATTCAATAGAAAATTCTTTTATTTTCCTCAATTTTTCAAGCAATAATTCCCCCCATTTCATGCTATGAATGTTTTCTTGGAAATGTTTTTCAAGTTCATTTTCACATTCTTCCAAAAATATGAATGCCCTGTCACTACATACAGTCAAGCCTCCATCTTCCCTGACTGTATCAAATCTCTTGAAATTGGTGTACATCTTAGTAAAGTCATGATCACTTGAAGGGCTCTTACAATCAGATAGGGCTGATTTACACACTGTACAATTATGCACTGAAAGTACTTTTTTCACAATGAAGCCAAACGTATATCACATAGAGTTTGCTTCTGCCAGAGCTTTTGGCTTACTAATATTTTGGACAGTGAGTGCAGGTTGCTCAGACATATTATTTATGCTACTTAAAGAGTAAGGAAACCTCACATTGTTCTCAGAATTTATGTCTGAAATCAGGTGACTAAAGTCAATTACTTCACAATTGCCACTTACACTCTTTGTACTATCAAAGAGTTTGCAAAATGTGGCATTGTTAAAAGCAGACATAAACTGTCGTGGGGATGGATTACTACAAAATCCTCTCTTATGACGCATGAGTGAGAAAAAATTCTCCAAACCATCTTGGTTAATTTTTCTCGTCATGAGATATTATGAGTACATATACCGCATCTCTATTTACTGGTGCTGCCTCTTGCTCGCCACTGGGAGCGCTGCGGACGCACCGGATGAAAAAAATTGTAGGGAGCTTCGCAACTGTTATATTAAACTGTGAGATAAGTAAGGGCACCTCCACGTATTCATAGCTCCATGGGTATATCAATAGCTCTGTCTCTTTCTCTCCGAAGCAAAACAAAGCGCAGTGCTGTCCTCATGGCCAGTCCTACACTCGGCTTGGTCGGGTTATACTCATTCGAATTTTGATTTTTTATGGATTGCAAAGAGTTACTTGAATTCCAACGAACTCATTTATTACGTGTGTCTTGCAAAATAACAGGAGGCTGTGCATCGCAATCCACCAGACAATCAGTGAACATCACCATGCACTGTGGTACGGAACAACGATGCACCACATTGTGCCGATCATAAATAATGAAAATATTAGGTTATGCACATATGTACGTCGCGCAATATTTATCACTGCTTATAATGCCTAGTTCACACGTTCAATACCAGCACAAGCTCACTACGTTATGACTACCTTCACCACCGTCTTGACTTCCATAATGCCAGCCAACACACCTTGAGGATCTGGGTGTTTTTCTCAGTGAACATTGACCCACGCGGAATTGTTTGTACCTACACCATATACTGGACGAATGCTGATTTAAAGCACATTATCTTACATAGGGCTTTGAATAACAAAGGAATTTCAATAATTTTTTATACGCTGAATATTGAATATGAAACTTTCAACATTGATATTCCTATCCTAAATTTGTCAAGAACTAGATTAAATAGTGAGTACAAAGTGAGTGATTTTGAGAAACAAATTGTAAGAAGTGATATTTGCTGACATCATGGCTGCGACAAAAGGGAAAGAATCTCCGTCAGGTGATGTTATGAAGAGAAGAAGAAGTACATACTTCGATACTGATCATACGCCAGATAACTTTATGAGCAGAATATTCAGATTACTTCAGAGAAAAACTGCTGACCCAACAGTTCCCATTAAAGGTCTGATCGAAGTGAGTTTTTCCACTGGTCCGTCTACTTCACTGTTCCCATAGAAACTTTATTTGGGAACTCGGATAACAAATTATTGGGATATATTCAGATATTTGATATAACAAATTACACTCTAGCTACGATTAGCTCGTAATAGATTTTTCATTTCTCTGCATTTTCATTGAATGATATGATGGAATTATCAAATGCGAAGCGTGATTCAAACAACATTTTTATTCACCATATCCACCAAACAAGCAGCCCAATTCTAAAATTATAGAATCGTGTTAAATATAATTAACACAATTATAGAATTTCAGAAATTGTTAAATTATTGAATCAAACTTGTGCCAACCATATATACCCACGAAAAACCTTCTTACTCAAGATTTAAGATTAGGACATCATTCAGGTCCACTTTATTTTCTTGACATTAGCCTTTCTAAAAATGTCCTCCAGTTTCGTTTGGAGTATTCTAGGCGAATATTTTATATTAACACTTTTTAAAATGTAAAAGCTGTGACAGAAAACACTGCGATGAGCAACTTTGTAAAGGAAACAAAAAATAATTAATGGTGCTACAGAATGGCACAGAGTTTCTTGTAGTAGTAAGTCTTCTAATTTCTTTGGTCTGGGCTAGTTTTACGGTTTTGCCACATTTTCTTGTCAGCTTTCAACAATTGCCTTCTTAAGTACATTTTAAAAACTTTTCTCAATATTTTGGTTTTCTAATGGTAGAACCGAAATTTTACTTTAAGAATATTAAAGAAGAGTAAAACCTCGTCCAATATAAGGGCATTTTCGTTGAAAACTTTGGAGCAGTTTTTAAGAAAATTCTGATTAAGTGTTTCTATAAATGCGAAATTTAAACTTCTTTTACACTGAATTTTTTTGACTTTTCTAACATTTTATTGGAAGTCATTTCAAGATCTTCCATTCACAAATGCAATAATGTATATAATTCGCTGAAAATGTACATAGTAAAGTCGTAGAATGTATGTAATAAAAATACATTTGCATAATTTTTTAGAAAAACAAACGTTTACCGAAAAAACCTGCTTCAGTCTACGGTTGCCCTTATCATCATAATCCAAAACAGACTTTCGTTCTGACAGATTGATCTTCTTCACAGATTATTGTATTTCTTCCATTGTCCCTTTTAATAGTTCAAGCTGTTGACCAATCTGGATAGTCGAGACGCCTTAGCAATCTCAGGCAGATTGGTGAGTTTGAATCCTACCTTACGACGATGATATTTCAAGCTGTTCTGCATTCTTAAAATCACTTCATTATATTAATAATATCAGTAGTTCAACATAACTCTCGAAAATCAAATTTTCAAACCCTAAGACGTAGCGTCTTCGAGTGACGCGCGATCGATGTCAATAAAGAGGCCAAAACGAGCGGGAAACGTGTTGCGACTGTGCATTTGCGCCTACCTAAATGAGACGCGATTTCAACAGATCTTCATAGTTATAAGTGACGTTGACATTCGTCACCTTTCCGTTAAATTATATTGCAGTTGACACCTCATTTGTTAATATTGGGTGGATGAGAGAGCCGTAAAACGTACATAAATAATGTGAAGTAATTTATATCATCAGGAAAAAATCTTTAACACGTGGTGTAGCCAGAATACATGTTTTTGCATCCTTCATACCGAAAAATCGACTGATGACAAAACGTCTGTCTGTCCGTCTGTGCACAACGTTATTGCATAAACTGTTCAACCGATTTTCTCCAAAGTTGATATTCCACAATCGTTCTGGCTGATGTCGCGGATCCTGGAATTTGAAATCGATATTTTAATTTTGGGGGTACTTTACATGCATCCCCTCGGACATTTTCAAAATTTTCAAATAAATGTCTCCAAAATAAAATAATGAAAACTACAAAATTAAAGACACAGGTTTTTGCCTCAGACAAAGTCTGTTGTACAAAATTAGTTCTTTAAAAAGGTCATGTACATTTTTTTGAAAAAAAACGAATAGTTTTGCGTAATTTGAGGTTGAAATTTACGAATAAAACATTCTGAAAAACTGCTCGAAATTTTTTCTTTAAATTTTCTTCACTTTTGTAATTAGGGATTGTAAAAAGTATGGTGCTAGTCCCATTTTTGAGTATTGATTGGTTTTTCGAAAATTGCACAAAAAAAACTAGAAATTTGAAGGGAGATTTTTGCTTCAGACAAAGTCTGGTATAAAAAATTAGCTCTTTAAAAAAGATCACGTACAATTTTTTGAAAAAAACGATTGGTTTTTGCGTAATTTGCGATTGAAATTTACGAAAATATTCATTTTCAAAAACCGCTTCAATTTTTTCTTTAAATTTTCTCCACATATGTAATAAGGAATGGTATGAAATATGGTGTGAATCCCATCTTTGAGTATTGCTCGTTTTTTTCGAAAATTAAAATAAAATTAAAAACTATGAAATTGAAGATAAGAGATTTTTGCCTTAGACAAAGTCTGTTATACAAAATTAGATCTTGAAAAATGGTCATGTAGAATTTTTTATAAAAGTTATTTCGAGTAATTTCTGTTTGAAATTAATGGAACGTATGGTGTCCCGTCTTACATAACGTTGTAATATTGCGAGAACATATGTGCTATTGTAGCACCACTAGTTTTCTGTTAGCTTGGTCACATAATTCTGTGGTCACAGAGTAAACGTTCTTAAGTTAAACATCTTAGGAGTAAACAAGGGTTAGATTATTGAGCCGTCAGCTACATTAAGACGATTAAGCTAAATTTCCCAGCGTTGTTTTGTCGTTAAGGAGGCAACATGAATTCGGTCATTTTACTAAAACAAAATATATACTTAATTTGTAGTTTCTGTACTTATTCCAATTTCGCTAAAAATTGACTTAAGAACTTTTATCCCGTGACCACAGAGTTGTTAATCGTTGTTTTTGTCTTTTCATTAATTGTAAGGAGAATGCCAAGTTCTATCGATGTAATGGATAGAATTGAAATGGAAGATAATTTGGAAATAAAGGAACCACGCCCGATATACTCTTCGAAAAAGCAAGAGCCAAAACGTTTGACGTTTCCATTAAAATCAAAATGTAGATATGTAAAAGAATAAAGGGAATTTTGTAAGTGCCGAGAGGGGTAAGAAGAAAACGTGCTTCTCCCATACTTTTCCGAAATGAGTGGAAAGCAGCTCTTCACTAGATTCTTTCATTACAATTAATGTAAATAGTTCTAAATGAAGTATAAATTGATACGTGCATCTTTTGTATGTATTGAAGTTAACTCAATATATTTTGACACGAAGCCTTTACTATGAGGATTGCTGATAATGGTTTCTTTCTTAGCTAGATGAAGACGTGGCGTGAGTCGCACTTAAAAGCATATGCTTTGACATACGCAATCTATAATAAATTAAACAACACTAAGTCCTGAAATTTTAATATAATGGCGCCTCTTGGTTATTCGTGGGCAGCAGTTGATTCGTGCATGATGAAAATATAGTGACAGTGGAGCCAAGAAATATTGAATACTCGACGCTTTCAAGAGAATCAGCTTGTAATGAACAACTTTCTTGCCTTAATGAACTACTTTTCAGACAGTCTCGAACAAATGATTTACAGATGATGGAGGCAGCAGGGATACGACGCACTGATTGCCGTCTGAACCAATTAATGGAACGCGTATCAAAAGAAAAAGACTACGTGGACGAGAAAACTTTGGTGAAGTAAGTATTAATAGCTTTTGAATACATGGAAAAACCCTAGGAGTTGTGAATCTTCAAAGTACGTCTTGAGAATATTTAAGTAAAGCTTATTTTGTAAATAAATAGAATGTAGTATTTAGGCCCATAATTTCCTTTGAGAATTTTAAACTTCTATTTCTAGATCTTAATAAGCGTTTACAAATGGAGCCAAAAATTTGTAAAATGGATAATTTAGTATATAACATCTATTGCATTTCGTAATAGAAATAATCTCTCTTATATCCGTTTCTAATACTTTCGAAAACGGAGATACAGAATTTCATCAGCATCTCTCAAGGTCTGTTACTGCCCCCCACTCGCCCCAGCGCGTTATCGCACATCCTTGTTCTGTTTTCCAATGCACTTTGGGCAAGTTCGGATTTTATGGGCTACAGAAAATTTACAGAATTATATTATTATTTTTTCTACCTTTTCTTGCAAAATTCTACACATAAAATTCATGGCTTGTTTTGCAAATTTTGAATAAATCTGGAAAAATGAATTAAATTTCTTTGAGAGCTTGATTCCATGGATGTTTCTTGACTGAATATTTCTACAATATGATCTCCATTCCAAGGACAGAAAACCCGTTCCATATATCACAACGCTTCATATTGCTTATATAATTTTATCGGGAGACTTTTGGTGTGCCCTCAAAATATATCAGAACATGCCCTGCGGAACACCTGGGATGAGTTAATTGCCTACCAATCAGGAGCAAATATCAGACTATTACATGAAAATCACTCCCTTGGTTACTTGGCAAAAGTTTTCATATTCGACCTCTCTAAATTCGCAAAATCATTGTAACATTCTGACACCTGTATTAACTTAAAATAGCAAAAACAAGAGAGATAACAAGAAATATTAAATGTGATTCACAAGAGATTCCAGACATCCACTCCACAGACACTGCCTATTTTCGTCAAAAAATATAAACTCGCACCATCCGAAAGATTAAGAGAGTGGTGCAAAACTGGCAATTTGCTGAATGGAAGGTACGTACATCACTAGTATCACGAAATATTGTTCCCCGAGAGTGGAGATGAAAAGGAGGGAAATTATGTCAAAACTTCTTTACATTTGATGTAAAAATTTTGAATCAACAGTATCGGAACATTTCCAAACCTTGAATAAGTTAATTGAGTTTAATGATTTTCGTTGCAGGTTAATCGATGACGATCTGCCCCTGATATCTTCAACACTGAGAAATCTTCTCGTTATTCCCGATTTCCCTTCCTTCTGCAACCATCTGGAACAAATATTCGACGAGTGTGCGGACGTCACATCTGGCGAAGTGCGGCCCTCAGTATAAGTGAACGATTTTTTATATAAAGAGAATGAACATTATTGCAACGGTTGAATTCATTTAGGTTGCGCCTTACGTCCCGGAGTTGTTAAAAGTAAGGCCAAACTTCTGGGGTATGAGCGTGTGCACTGTGGATGGGCAGCGGTATTCGAAAGGAGACGCTACAGAACCCTTTACGCTGCAGGCATGCAGGTAACAATAATATACAATTTCCACATGTATACGCCTAGAATTTCTAAATAAAATTGAAATCAGCCTCAGAAATCATAAAATTATTGAACTCAGTTTTCTTTATAAATGTTTTTCTGTAACGTTAATGTTTGGGAATGTAAATGTAAATAATTCCCTCTATGCACAAAGAGTTAAGGAAAAAGAAAACATCTTCACAAACCCCGTACATATGTCACTTCTGGATAGAATGGGGCATTAGCCCCAGTCCTGCATGAAAGAGATTTAATACGAAACTAATGGTGCTACAACCGCCCCCTCGCATATTTCCGCTCTATTTGTAACGGTTACCACGTGAACATATACTTGTGTAATTTAAAAAATAAAAGTTATACCAAAATAACATTTATTTCACCTCACTCACTACATTTAGCACTCACTACATAAAAATTTTAAAGGAAAAAATCGGTGATGCTAATTTCGACAAAATATTATTAAAATTATTATTTCACGAGAAATCACGCGAGATCCATCCATATTTTGAAAAAATATACATGGCCTATTGCCAAGTTCGAGAATTCACAATAATGCAGCCTATGTACGAGGGGGAGTTGGACTACGTAAAACGTTCATTGTTTTGTCGAAAGACATCAGTACTTTCATTACATTTTAACTACCTGGAATTGAATATGTTGACAAATCTGTATAATATACTAGTGTATTATATTGTAGCGTTACCGAATATCAACTTCATTAAATTAGCATTAATTTCTACATTTCTCTGGCAATAATCTGCGAAAGGCGCCTCCGCTGGCGCCGGGGAATTTTTGGCGTGACTCCCCTCCGCTCTAATTCGACACGCGCAGCTGCGCCTCCTCGGCCACCGCCGCCCCTCCTATTCTTGGTGCCCGACCACCCTCCGCGTGTTTGTCTTCCGGGAAGCGTTCCTTAAGAGAACGCACCCACCCCCTTCCAGCTCCTGGGTCGCCACCCAGTGGACGTCAACAAAAATTAGGCTTGCCCTAGCCCACTTCTACGACTCATGTCTAGGCTTGCACGTGCGTCCAAGTAAACAATGTAAGACAGAGACTTGAGACAGAAGATACTGGAAATTTCCCATTAAAGATCCCTGTTCAAACGCCTTCAGCGATTGGACGAAGTCATTTCACTGCGCAATTTCCTATAGCCTATCGCCGAACGGGTTCGAAATTGTAGTAGAACATTCTCGAACTTTAGAGTTTTTTTGGAGGGGGACCGAGGCAGCGAGCAGAAAGAAAGTAACATTCCGAAGGGGCGACTTTTGACTGAGTAGCATTCTGTTTTCGGCTTTTGGCTGAGTATCGCTCTGCTTTAGACTTTCGACGGCGGCGCTTGTTAATAAGACTTCGTGAAGGCACTCTGTGACTGCCCGTCGGGGCCTTCACTTGATTTATATTGTGGCGAGACTTTTCAAGAGAAAGTTTTCTTTCGGACTCGATCAATTTTCAGAACCATAGTTTTATCGGTTCAAGTTATTTAATGTGCCGTGCTTGGCCACGATTCGATGAGCCAAAACAATTGATTTTGTTGAAGTAGACTTGATTATTAGTCTATCTGTGGCATAAGCACTCGGAAGTGACTGTGTTAATCGTCAAGATCGCCACCGCTTGCGTCAATGCCCGTCGAAAGTGCTACCTGATGGCGCCCGCTCGACCAGCTGAGGGGAGCAGCTGAGGGCACACTCCCTCGGCCGCGCGGCCTAGACGACCTGACCGCCGCCACCCGCCTCCGCCGCCGCCCGGGAGAAGCCCCTTTCCGAGACGCCGCCCCGCTGAATGGGGCAATGACCACGAACGTCTCCAGACGGTGATGTGTACTAGAGCTTCGCCGAAAGCGCTCAAATGCCCCTCAGGCGCTACGGAATAAACTTTTGCAGTTAGCTCAAAACAAGCAGGGAAGGAAATATTTCAGGCCGCGCATTGGCCGTTAATAAAATTAGTCGTAGATTTTTTTGTGTAATGCATTTTGTCTGTTGTTGATTGTAATAATTTAATTTTAATTTCTCTTGTTTCGCTTATTTTGGTTTGCATTACGGGGAAAACTCACGAGCTCGTGCATAGTAGTGTAAGTCTAGGTTAATCTTTCTTTTTTGAATCATTAAATTATTTACGTTAACCTCATTCAGATGTGTTCTTTCTTGCTGAAACAACGTCCACTAGCCATCCCATTTCTTTCAGGACACCTTTCTGCCACCTGAGCTAGCTGGAAGGTAAGGCGACCCACTTTCACTGTCATTCGCGGAGACCGCGAGTGACGTGGCAATATATACTAGTCAATTCACATGGTACTCAAAATGTCCCGGTTCAGGAAAAACTTACGGAATTTTTTTTCGCAACGGTTCTATATATTTTTGAGAGTGCTGAATTCGAATTTTATGTTTACCACCTCATAAAAAGTCGAATTCACAGAGAAAATTGCAAAAAACCGTAAAACTTTCGCCGTTTTTTTAGTTTTTCGCTTGTATCTTCAAAACTATGCGTTGTGTCAAAGCAATTGTTATTTTCAATATTAAAGTAGATAAAATTTGCTATAAAATAGATATGAACTTTAAATTTGTGAGAGACGGTTTAGGCGCTAGAGCGCGCTGAAAAATGGTTACTTTTTGGGCCTTTGGCCAAAGCGGGAGAATAGCTCCTTCCAGCCATCGTACCTTGCGGCGGCGCGCTAGTGTCACTTTATCATGCTTGAAAAATGCTATTGTGAACAATTGTTTAGTATTGTTAAATGATGAACCCTCCGATATTCACGGAATCAATAGTGTCGTGTTTGCTCGCGTGGAGTATCTGTAAATTCGAGCCTTAGGTAACCAAAATAGAGGGATATAAGAAAATAATTACGTCAGTACGTTCTGTACAATATAATTTGTACCAACAATATGTTTCGCCAAGAGAGGAGTAAAAGTAAAAGTAACCTTTAATGAAGAAATTTTAGGTATTAAACAAAAATATTGAACCAGATTATTTTATAGATGTTTGAAAATTCGTTTCCGGACAACCTATCTCTCTATAGACCCCCTATGCTCACAGCCAAGACCTTCGTCTCGCCTAAAAGAAAATCTGTGAAGTGCGCGGGATTGGGGCGAAACAGCGCGGGTGAACGCCCGAAATAAACGAGCATTAACGCGACTCATTCCAATATGCAGGAGCTGGCATTTGGGAAGTATATGAGTATTGTTAATTAAAATCACCTCATACATTCCCCTGACAGAAGCGACATCTTCAATCGCTTATTTTTACTTTCTCGATACCGCTTCCGCGGCTATGTAATGCTGCGCGACAAAACGGCAAATTTTCGGCAGAAAAACTCTTTACGACAAGGCCCTGGTAAAGACACAGATAAATCCAGTTGCTAAAATAAGAAAAAATCCCCTAACACGTGGTGTAGCAGAGAATTCCTTTTTTGTGGGTTCTTTTGTGGGTGGTTGATCTCAGATCGATCGGGGAATTTGAATGATATTTTAATTGAATTTGAAATCGATATTTTAATTTGAGGGATACTTTACATGAAGAACATTTTCAAAATTAAAAAAAAATTGCATTATCGATTTTGATTAAAGTTTGTTTTTGGATAGTGTAAAGGACGTTTAAAAGAATAGAGCAGGTCTCATGTTCGTTAAAAACCCTGATTTTTCGAAAATTGCAAAATTTCAATTTTTTTGGACGTGTTCCTACAACTAAACTATTCAAGATATTTTTTCTTAATACATTCTGTTCCTTAAAGATAGATTTGGAAATAAGGTCGTGTACTACTTTTCGAAAACTTGAGTATTATTTGCGTAATTGTGAGTAAAATATAGGCAATTTTTAATTTTGTTTAAACAATCTTTTTCTCAAAAATGGCTGCACTCTTTTGGATGAAAGTTTGTTGTTGGAGAGTCTGAAGGGCGTTTAAAAAAGTGGTGAAGGTCTCATGTTGATTAAAAACTCTAATTTTTTGAAATTTGAAAAAATCAAACTTTTTTCGGCGTCTTCCTACGACTACAATTATGAAAATACTTTTTTTCTTAATTAAATGTGTTGCTCAAAAACAGTCCTTCAATGAAGGCCATGTTCAATTCTTGAAAAACGAGTATTTTCCGCGAAATTGTGTGTCAAACAGGAAATTTTTATTTTCTTTAAACCATTTTCTCTTAAAAACGGCTCTACGTTTGTTACTAAATTTAGACCTTAGGAAGAGTAACGGACTCTTAAGAAAATGGTGCAGGTCTCATGTTCATTGAAATGCTTGATTTTAGAAACGTTTAAAAATGTTTTAAAATTTTAGGCATCTTCCTACAACTACAATTGTGAAAATACAGTTTTTTCTTAGTGAAATGTGTTTATTAAACACATCTTTGAATAAGGTCATGTTGATTTTTTTGGAAATATGAGTATTTTTGGTATAATTTCGTGAGAAACATAATAGCCCACTCCCAATTGATTGCACTCCGTCAACTTTATGAAGGTAATTCCAGAAGAATACTTCGTAAGTGAGAATTTATTTCATATTTTTGGTTCGTTTCTTACATTCATTTATTACAAATTATTTTTTTTAAATTTATTTAAAACCTATTTTCAAGTGCGGTCTTTCATTGAGTTAAATGTAAAAACGAATAGATGATTTCGCTTTGCATAATAAGATTTGGGAATGAGTAATGTGCATAAAAACCGAGTAGTATTGATGAATATATAACAATATTATATTTAATTATTATATTTTTGTATCCATTGTCATTTTTTTGTCAGAGGTATCAACAATGCTAATTTGCAAAATGTATCCCATACAATTAGCAGTCATTGTTGCATGTTGCAACATTGTTGTAACGTCTCACTGATAAGGCGATAATGATGGCCGTAGGTTTGACGTTAATGCAAACTAATAATTTTATTAACGACTGAAATACGCATTGCGCATCGTTGGTAGATTTATGTAGAACGTGGATAAACTGAATTCAATGGCATAAACCTGTTTTCGTTTAAACGTTTGAATTAAAAAAAATATTTTTCACGTTTCGTTTGTTTAAGAATTTTTCAAATAGTAATTAAGTGAGAGAAATTGTCATAATATAAAATACATAGCTATTGGCGATATTGCGAGAAAGTACGTGCTGTTGTAGCACTGTTAGTTGATGAGCGTACAGGCAATCACTAGTCCTAGTAAAGAGAAAAAACTAGATATAAACGAATGTCTTTATAAGTAAATTGTAGAGATTTAATGATTGTGATTTTCTTAATGGGTTATGTAGGCCACTTAACATTTCGCAAAAATTTTATGGAAAAATTGGAAAAAAATTGGAAAATATTTTACAAGTTAATTAGTATTTTTTTCTTATTTCCAGCAAACCTTTGACTTATGGATTGGCTTTGCAGCAGTTGGGAAGTGAAACGGTTCACAAATTTGTTGGGCAAGAGCCCAGCGGCCAACAATTTAATGCGTTGATTCTTGATATACACGGTCAGTTCCTACATAAGAGCAAGTCACTTTTTAGAAATTACTATTGTATTTAACATTAGCCAATGATTTACGGTAATTTGAGTTCATTTTAATGAAATAATGTTTGGAATTTGCCTTATTTAATGGATTTTCATTCATTTAACTTCTTTATATATGATAAAGAGTAGGTTGGATGAACCTGAACTCCTTCGAGATACGTCCAGAGGTAGCGCAGCAATGGAAATGGAGAAAGAATGAACGTGTGTAAGAACATGAGTTAGAAAAGTAATTTTACGAACAAGATAATTCGTACAATTTAAGACCCTGTATTGTCATACCGTAGTTTACTGCTTCTAATGTACACGTTAGCGACAGTATAAGAATGATTTTCGTTACAAGCACAGTGACCATTCCACAATTTGCAGCTGCAGAATCCGAGACTGAATCGTCAACTCAGGAAAAACTAGGCATTTGAGGCCGTCATACCTTTCTTGCCTCATCTCTCTAAGATGTCACTTCCAGAAGTTTGTCGGTGTAGTTCAGGTCCTTGCAAGTATCGAAACATTCACGCCTAACCATTAAAATAGGACAACCGGTACTTAATGACTGCTAGATACCGTCGTTGCCAACATTTTTATTGTTCAAAATATGCGGTTTTTGGATGGCTTACCCATACTCAGATCTGCCGTCTAGGATCAAGAATTTCTCTATGATGTGATTGCCGTTTGGTAATCCATTGAAAGTTGTTCATTTGAATAGTTAGTTGTGCTACATGATGATGCAGACTTTCTCGATCCAGATAGTTTATTAATATCTATAGCGTGGTGAAGGAGTTGTTATTATTATCATCAATGGACTGCTTTAGGTGGATGCCCTATCATAGTTATCATTCCGACCATCAATACCATCAATAGCTTCGAAGGACCAGAGCGTTTGTTGGAGGCGAACACACACGCGCTGTAAGTGTTGGAATAAAGTCATAACTCCAGGGAGGTGGTTGTCATTTGGGCAATTCAGAAGGCTTGAGTGGACTTAATACATATAATTGAGCTGTATAATTGTTACAGTTAATTAATTTGCTCAGATTGTCATACCGTGCAAAGGCATAGTTTATGAAAATTAAAAGAAGCACACACTGTTGGTGTGGCTGGGCTTAAGACAGTAATAGTATGCTACAACTGAACCCAATAGAAACATATTCTGAAAACATCATCTGAATGAAATGGATGCAAGGAGGCAGAATCATGACACACATTAAAACATATCCCAGACGGACAGTCGGACGGAGTGACGGACTGACGGACAGTGGGGCAGACGGACTGACGTAAATCAATTTTTCGATACCAAGGACCCATAACCCGTGGATTCTGACTACACAAATGAAGTAATTTGCAACGTATTCGAACAAGATTTATTCACCATTTCGAAATCAGGGCCTCATAATGCAAGTTTTTCTTTAAACAATCGCCGTTTCCTGACGCTGCATTACAATACTTCAACATACTACGTTGTTTGCATTATTTTTGTGCTCCTGTTCCCACAAGATCTTACCAATAGATCATCATCTACTATAAGTACAATTATTGACAATTTGTCCTTTTCAAAATTCACTAGACGCCAGACGTTTAAGAAATCTCGAGGCACAGAACGAAGGGGCAGGTAACTAACTATGGTGCTCGTGTGAATCCTAGCCCCAATGCTCAAATGTAAAGGCACTGAAACTTTAATTATCACTGACTTTACATTAAGCACAGTGAAACAGGTGCATTTACATGACATATATGAAATCTATTTCCACACATTGCAAATGCTCGTGGAAACTGGTGACGGAAATGCTGGTTTTCGAAATACTTAGATACAAAAATAGATACGTGCGAACGACCACTATGCGGTGGAACAAAACAGAAACTAGTAGTGGGCATCATTTTTCAGAAATAAGCGTCTGACGCTGGCAGTTGTGCATTAATCATCATAATACTTCTATTAGTTAGCCTCATATCAATATAATAAGTAAAATGCATTTACTACAATACTAATTCGACTTGTGCCTTTGCATCTGATCCTGATAAGTAAAGTACTTTTCTTGCAAATTTCAGATATGCCACATAATCCAATGATTAATCCAGGAGGAATAATTGTGTGTGGTCTTCTTAAGTCCTTGGTATACGAAAACCACGCAATTGATGACATCTTGACAGAAATAATGACACTAGTAAAGGTAAGAAAGCACTTATGATAGTTACTTAATCAAGAGTTTTCCATTTGAAACGCGTTTCCTTGAGCCCCGGAATCCCTACTCCCACTCCTTTACCAACATTAGTTGAATTAAAAATAAATGACAGTAACGAAAATTTTTGAATAAATCTGAGCACCAGAAATGTTTGCTCCTGTGTAAAAGAAACTATTTTTCAAATATCAAAACCGTACTGCAGATTTCATGTGATATTACTACAATGATTACCAAACCCGCTACTTCTCTACTATCTACCAAAATCAGGGTGCAAGAAACCGAGCTTGGATAATAACACCAATTTTGTCGTGGTCCACTGTTGTTCTTACTTTCTCACACTTACTTCGAAAGAAGAGAAAGTTATGGAATCGTCCGACGGAAAACAGGGAATTTTCGTCTGAAAAACTTATTGCTGGGTCCTGGTAACGAAAAAGTGGAGAAACTTTGTTTATATATGAGGCGTTCAGGAGACAATCTGATTAACTCCAATTTTTTTAAATTGTGAATAATATAGTTGTGTTCCGCAAGTAAATATTTGTCAGTGGCCAAGACGACGAACTCCACATTTAACTGGTTTGTCGCTAGAATGTCCTAATTGCTCTTTCAAATGAACATTTTATCTGTTGTTTGGGTGGTCAGTGTGATTAACTCCCTGGTTCCATGACAGATGTTTAACCGAACTGTTTTGAACTGAACTGAATTGATTCGCGTTTTCCAACTTTACTGTCTTTACGTAAGAGCTATTTCTTGCGTGTTCTTTCTTATTTCAATCAAGAAAAAGCAATAATGCTAAACATAAAGTCATGTACTCCGGCTCATGCGGCGGTCGAAACCGCAACATCAAAGTTGTTCTCTCTCTTATGAAATATCTGCAAAATCACAATGGTAACACTCAGACATACCCTTAATTGTAAAGAAAAATGAATGAGTTTATTCAAAATATGCTGAAGCAGTTAAAGAATTTTTTATAAATAAAAAACTTTAACTGTTTATATTGAAAATAATAGTAAATTTTAACACGTATTCAGAAATCAGAATCCATGTTCTGTGGGTCCATGATACCAGAAAATCGATTGATGACAAAACGTCTGTCACTCCGTCTGTTTGTCTGTCCGTCCGTCTGTGCTCAACGCTGGCGCTGAAAGCATTCTGACGATATTCTTCAAAATTGATATCCCCCTATCAATTGAAATGAACGCGAGACCCTCTAATAAGTTTGAAAAGTATATTTTGATTTTTGAGGATACTTTATATGAAGCATAAGCAACTTTCTCAAAATGCAAAGGACGTTTAAGAGAATGGAGCAGGTCTAATTTCCATTGAAATTCCTGATTTTTTACCAAGTGACTCCAACGTTTTTTATTTAACTTCGTTATTGAATAGCGTGAAACATTTGAAAGAATGGCATAGGCTCTATGTTCGTTAAAAACCCAGATTTTTCGAAAATTGAAAAAATCCAAATTTTTTCGGAGTCTTCTTTCAACTACTATTATGGAGATGAATTTTTTCTTAATGAAATGCTTTCATTAAAGCAAATCTAAAAATAATGTCATGCTCAATTTTTCCAAAAAATGAGTGTTTTAAGCAATTTTGGGTCAAAGGTAGGCAATTTTTATTTTCTTAAAAACGGCACATTTTGTATTAAATTTAGACCTTAGATAGCATAAAGAACGCTTTAGAGAATGGTGCAGGTCTCAGGTTCGTTAAAATGTCTGATTTAACGAAAAGGTTTAAAAAATTAATTTTTTTAGTGGTTTTCCTACAACTACAATTGTGCTATCTATTTGTTCGAACTTTCTCATTTTTAACTGACAAGCAATACTCATACAAAGATTATGTAGTGAAACATAATTTGTTGGAATACCTTGTGTGTCTGTAACTCTGTTGTTGATACTACATAGGTTGAAACTAATTCATGAATATATTAATATTTACATATACATTAATTTAGCAATAACGAAATTAAATGGCGTTGTTTCAGGATCTGGCGGCAGATGAGTATGTTGACTTCAGTAATGAAGTGTATGGATCTGAAAAGGCAACAGGATTCCGAAATCGTGCAATAGCATATTTGATGATGGAAAAAAAATGTTTCCCGCCATCTATAACCGTGGACGATGTTCTAAGATTATATTATAAAGTAATTTATATAACTAATAACAAATTTTGTATAAATATAATAACTTATTCAAAAATTTCAATATGAACTTCATGATTTGCTAAAACATATTACGACTACCAATCCTTTGATGTTTTTCTACGTAGAGTGGCAGCATTTTAGGGAACTGTGAAACACTATCAGTAATCGCAGCAACTTTAGCAAATGGTGGAGTTTGTCCATTGACCAATAAAATGGTTTTGAGGCAAGATGTAGTGGAAAACATGTTGTCGTTAATGCAAAGTTGTGGCATGTACGACTATTCAGGGCATTTCGCATTCCAAGTAAGTAACATCTTATTCATTATTATTATTATTATTATTATTCCATTACATCACGACTAAAGATCTTATGAGTCGGCTGAATATAAAATCCACTCCAGGTTGCAACCAGCTACCTAAGGAGCAGATTCGGTGACTATCAGTGCCTCTACAATACTTTACGCAAAATGTGGGCTGTTCCAAATAAAGCTATTTCTTGCACTTCCCAGTCTTTTGAATTACCTGGGAGTTTAGACAAGTTCTTACTCAAATTTTGCGGAACAAATCCCAGAGCTCCGATAACTATCGGGACGACCTGTGCTTTTACGCCCCACATTCGGCTGATCTCGATTTCCAAACTCTTGTATTTAAGACGTTTCTCTGCCTCCTTGGTAACGACGTTTTGATCGCAAGGTACAGCAACATCGATAAGTAAACACGATTTTTTCGCCAAATCCCGGATAACTATATCCGGTTTGTTTGCCGCTATCGTGCGATCTGTTTGAACTTGTTGGTCGTACAATATCGTACACAATCCAACAGACGTCACCGGTTTCGGTGAGTGTTCATACCACTTGGGGCATGTGTTTGGAACTTCGAGTGCGGTACAGATCTGCCAGTGGAGGTAGCTACACACCCTGTCATGTCTTTTAAGGTATTCGGTCTTTGCTAGGATTGGACAAGCTGAGACAATATGATCAATGGTTTCTACTTGCTCCAGGCAAATGCGGCATTTGTCATCTTGGGAAATTTTGAGAACCGCTTTATCATAATGTCGTGTTCTCAAGGCCTGATCTTGGGCAGCTATTACAAGTGCTTCCGATTCTGGCTTCATCCTTCCCCTTTTAAGCCACATAAATGATTGATCTTTATTGATCTGCACCTTGTCCATTCTTTTTAGGTATTGACCGTGGAGTGGTTTGTCTCTCCACGATTTCTTTAACATTTTTTGTGTCTCACACTTCATGTTTAGCAGCATCAGAAGTTCAGTGTCTGTGTTATTCGACGTGTCTTGCCTAGTTTTCTTCGCAATGTTTCTTGCTACACTAACAATGCCTCTGTTTCCCATTCTTCGGTCAGATTTCATGACCTGTCTCATTAGAGGGTCGTCTTGATGGCTGACTACATACTTCCCCAACCCGACTATTGCGTTGTGCCAGGAGGCCTCAATTTGTCTGAGGCCTCTTCCTCCTTCCTTACGTGCCACATAAAGTCTATGTATATCAGCTCGAGGGTGGGCAGCATGATGCATTGTTAGCAGTTTTCTGGTTTTTCGATCCATGGTGCGAATTTCTTGCTCAGTCCAGTCCACTAGTCCAAAACTGTATTCGGCTACAGGTACCGCCAAACTACCTATTGCAGATATTTTATTCCTGGAATTCAGAGCGGACTGCAGGACCAGTCTCACTCTCCTATAATACTCCCTACGAATTCTCTCTTTCATTCTGTCATTCGAGATGGTTTCACATTCTTCAATGCCCAGATATTTGTAAGTTTTACCTGGCTCAAGATCTTGAATCACAGTGTGCGTATCAATTTCAATGTTCTCAGACGTTGTGAGTTTCCCTCTTTTTAAATTGATTTTTGCACACTTGTCAAGACCAAACTTCACGCAGATGTCATTGCTAAAGTCATTCACGACAGACAGCATTTGGGAGAGAATCGCTTCATTCTTGGCAAACACTTTCAGATCATCCATGTAAAACAAATGTGATACTGGCCTTTCATCACCATGGAGCTTAAAACCAAAGTCAGCTTGCGACAACTGTCTCGATAGTGGGATCAAACTAATGCAAAACAGCAGAGGGGATAGTGAATCTCCTTGAAAAATACCCCTGTAAATCTGAATACTTCTGGTTTCTACTGCTTCCTTTCCGCTGTGGATTAGTAACCTGGTACTCCACGACTTCATACTAGCCTTGCAAAATTCAATAAGTCTAGGATGAAATCGATAGATCTCCAGGGTCTTCAAAATCCAATCGTGTGGTACACTATCAAAGGCCTTTTGGTAGTCAATCCAAGCCATGCTCAAATTACGTTTGCGTTTCTTTACATCATTCAAGATGACTTTATTCAGTAGCAAGATTTCCTTACACCCATAAGAGCCTTTACGACATCCTTTTTGTTCAGCTGGCATTAGATGATTCTTATCTAGATGTCTATACATTTTGTCAGCTATGGCTGAAGTTATAACTTTGTACAGTACTGGCAGACAAGTAATTGGCCTGTAGTTCTTCGCCAAAGAGCTGTCTCCCGCTTTGGGTAGCAAATACGTGATGCCGCGTGTGAGCCATTCCGGGATTTCCTTTGGGTTTTCAAAAATTTTATTAACAGCCTTTGCTAGATGAGAATGTATTGCTGTTAATTTCTTAATCCAATAAATCTGGATCTTATCAATCCCGGGGGACTTCCAGTTTCCCATGTTCTTAATTGCTTGGAAGAGGTCCTCTTCCGAGAATTGGTGAACATCTTCCAAAATGCCTGCCCAAAATGCTTCGACGTCATCTTTTGAAGGAGTAACAGCTTTGCCATTCGGTTTTTGAGTCAGACTGCGATAGAATCTCTTCGCGTCTGTTTCAAACAACCAGTTCTGTACACGGAAATCTATTCTACGTTTGTACCTTCTTATTCGTTGAGCCCATGCTTGAATTTTCTCTTTTAGCTTCTCAACTACCATTAGCCTACTGGTGTCATTTTCAATTTGGTATTTTTGTTCAACATTGAATATTTTTCGTTGAACTTTAGAGGTGTGCGTTGATTTAGAAGATGCCTCAGCTAAGAATGATATTTCACGCCGGGTGTCGGCTATCCGTTTCATAATTCTGTTCATCCATGGGGTACAGAGCTGTTTACTCTGGTTTGCTGTCGGCCGTCGGTGTTCTTGGCTGGCCCCAAAATTATCTGAGATACTAGATATCCAGTTGCATATATGATGTGATTGATTTCAGTAATATCTAGATCTCTGCCTGGGGTCTCCACCACCTCATTTAAGACAGAATTCACTGTTTCTATCACTCTTTTAGCTTTGGCATTTTCGTATATTCTCCTCAACGGTTCGCGAGATTCAAACGGAAGTTGACTAACTCTTTCTATCTCGCGCCGAAGGAGATTTCGCATCATGTCCTTATCGTGTAATTCATTGCCAGATGAGTTTTCACCACTGACGTGTGTTTCACTGGAAAGAGATGAACCTTCCACGGGATCATCATTTTCAAGTTCTACATGTTCGTCATGTGGATTGTTCGAGCGAAATACATACTCCGCATTTCTCTCAATGTCAGCAAGTTGTTCTGCTGTGAATTTTCCACTGCTGAGTATGTATCGTCGTTGGCTGGCAAGCTTCTTTGAGTCTAGGGTAGGTCTCATATCTGGGTTCCGCTCTCTCCATACCTTGAAAACTTCTATTTCTGAGCCCCCATTTTTCGCTTTTGCATAGTAAAAGCACCACATCACCTCCTTTAATTCATCCCGGGTCCATCTCTGACGATGGCTTCGAGCTACTGCCGGCTCTGGGTCCCTGGGACTAACACCCGTGGGATGGCCAGACGTCGACAAGGTGACATTAGCTCGGTTTCTGAGCAGGTATGGGACATTGGTAGAACAAGGCACGTTAAGATTCATTACATTGCTTGTTCTATCCATTTTGCTCATTGGTTTGAATTGAGGATTCGCAGGACGCAAGTTCGAGTTCACAGATCACACTTAACCCTCGGGTTGTTTCCTGCCATCCGTTACTGCGACCCACAATGGCCTCGGGGCATCCCCCCGCAGGGCCCAGCAAGGGGTCCCTCCGATCGCCAGTCGGCATTACTAAACCCTACGGGATTTTCACTGACTGCTGAAGGCAGCCTCCTTCGCTGGCTAATGCAAGGTTCGGGCCTCCACTCTAATCAGTGGCCTGGTGTGCCAACCCAGTTTCTCTCCTGTACCCTCTATGGGCCGACAACAGGAAGTCCAAAGGTTCATGACCCTTCCCTCTCTACTTACTTCCCACTCTCCTCAAAATGGAGTACTTCTTCGTCTGACCCCTCACCTTCAACCTATTCGGCAAGGGAGGCCCTACCGGTAGCTAGGCTACCACTGACATAGCTTTAAGACTCATGGGGGTACTCAAGCTCCACCACCAACTCCAAGGTCGTGTACTCCCTAGGTGGAGTTTTATTATTATTATTATTATTATTATTATTATTATTATTATAACTTTATACTTTTTCTTTTTTTAAATACAAAAATGTCGGGGTTTACCTGCCCAAGACAAATTTTGTCTGCACAACGTTTGTGGAGATACAAAGAAAATAAAGTATACAGAACAAACACTGAAGAGTTATTCTCGATTTTAAATCATGCACATTATTTCACAATTCGCAGCATTAACTTCTATTGTTAATTTTCTCAATCAAGGCTTAAAAATTTTCTGATAATGTTCGCTGTACCAAGTAAAGCCGCTTTTTGCATAGTTCTCAGATGTTTTCTTGCAGTTGCAAAATTTCTCCAGCTTTCTGCCAATTTTTTGTGACTACACCATTTACGGACACTACCACAGGAACTATTTCTACTCTTCGCAGTCTGTACATATCCTTTAATTCGACAGCCAGTGGTTGATATTTTCGTTTTTTCTCTGCTAATGTCGATATTAATTTTTCATCCGAAGGAAGTGCTACATCGACAATCATCACTGTTTTTGCTGTTTTATCAAACAGAACAATGTCAGGTCTGTTTGCTTCAACCGTCCTGTCAGTTATAATTGTCGTGTCCCACAAAATTCGTGCCTGATGGTTGTTGATGACTTGCTCAGGCTTACATTTATAATAAGGCTGTTCCTGTTCAGCTACATGGAATTTCTTAGCAAGCACTTGGTGAACTACTTTCGCTACATTATTATGCCGTTGCAAGTATTCGGTCTGAGCCAAGAATGGGCAACCACTGCATATATGCTGGATAGACTCATTGGTACTTTTACACAATCGGCATATGCTATCAATCTGTTGGCCCAAGATATATGTTTGATAAGCTCTGGTCTTTATCACCTGGTCTTGAATGGAGAAAAGGAAACCCTCAGTTTCACCATAGATTCCCGCTGTTCGCAGCCATTCTGTGGACCATCTCAGATCAATTTCATCAGATGTTAACGTTGCTCTAAACCGGCCATGCAGTTCCCTCGTCTTCCAGATTCGATCATCCCTTGTCAAGTGAAGGAACTCTCTGTTCTCTTGGGCTAAACTTAATGGACTGATATTTTTATCTTGAGTGCAAATTGCATTATGGATTGGGGTGTCCATTGAAAGAAAATAATGACGGAGTTTTTCTTCTTGCTGACGACACAGTGTTTGTAAATTAAGCAATTCTCTGCCTGCATCGTTTCGAGATAGATATAACCTTTGTGTCGAACTATGAGGATGGTGATGTCGATGCTTGGTGAGTATCGTTCTCAGTTTTCTGTCAAAGGCTTGGAGAGCGGTATCCGTCCATTTTATCACTCCAAAGGTGTAAGTAGCTACGGGGATAGCCCATGCATTGATTGCAGAAATTTTATTTCTTGAGTTGATATTCGTCTCACAGATCTTATTAACTCTTGCTACCACTTTCTTTTGTATTCTATTTCTGGCATTGAGTCAGATATTTCCAGTGGTTGCAACATCCCTAGATATTTGTAAGAGTCTTCGTTTCCAAAGTTTTGAATGATAGTGTCCCTGGAGAGTTGTAATTCTCCTTCCTGATTTTGGACTTTTCCACGTTTTACATGTAACGTCGCACATTTCTCCAAACCAAATTCCATGCAGATATCTTTGCTGAAGGTTTGTACAATCATCATTTGACTCTGTAGCTGACTTTTATTAGATGCATATAGCTTAAGGTCATCCATATAAAACTATTGTGATATACGAACATCTGGGTTTCTCTTTATACAGTATTCATATCCGGTTACTCTCATCATTCCACTCAGCGGAATTAGAGAGAAACAGAACCAAAGAGGGCTTAAGCTGTCACCCTGAAACATACCTCGCCGAATCCTAATTTCTCTGGTCACATAGGAGTAACGACCTTGCCTAACATGTAAAGAAGTCTTCCATTCAGACATACAGAGAGAAAATTTATTATTGCTGGGTCAGTCTTATAGATATCAAGGATACACAGAAGCCATGAATGAGGCACAGAATCAAATGCCTTTTTATAATCCACCCAACCCACAGATATATCATGAAGTCTTTTGCGGACTTGTTGTGTAACCACACTATCTATAACTAATAGTTCTTTACATCCTGTGGTGCCCTTTCTACAGCCATTTTGCTCATGAGGTAAAAGATTTTGGTCTACAAGATGTTCATTAATTTTAGAAAATATAACAGCAGTCAAAATTTTATATAATGTTGACAAGCATGTAATTGGCCGATAGTTCTTGGGTTGAAGACTATCTCCTGGTTTGTCCATCATAGATGTTTTACCCATCAAAAAAGATTTAGGGAAATTGGATGGATATTTCAAGGCATCGTTAAAAAATCTAGGTATGTGTGAATGGAGAGCCGTAAAGTATTTCCACCAAACATTATGAATTCCATCTAGACCAGGAGCCTTCGAATTCTGTGTCTTCTTGATGACTGCTCTCACATCGTAATCACATCTCACTTCGGTAATCGTTACTGTTGGCATTTCGTTTACATATTGGCACGCTTCGATTTCATTATGAAGCCAGTATGCTTGCTCATTGTGTTGACGAGGTACTGCCCATATTTCGGACCAGAATTGAACCATATCATTCTCACTCGGTGGTTGACCTTTTAGTTCTTCCCCATCGCCAGCTTCCAGTTGTCTGTAGAATTTCTTCTGATTGGCTGCAAACATTGATTCCTGTTGACGTTTTTTTGATGCTTCGCTGTACCGTCTGATCCTCGCTCCTAGAGCCGCAATTCTCTGTTTAAATCTCTCTTCGTCTTCTTTCAACTTTTGATCTAGGTTTTTGGATTTCATTTTAACTTTCAGCCTCCTAGCTGTTGTCTTAATTCCCGTTTTCACTTTCTTGGGAATGTCTCCCTTCTTTGCAAAATACTGGGTTAAATGACCAATGTCTCTTCTAGCCTTATTGATTTTGTCCTGGATTCGTTTCTTCCATAATGGCATTTTGTCCGATTTAGATGCGGAAGCAGTTACCGACATTTTGTTGTTATTTTCGATATCTCTCCCCATACTCATACAAACGGCTAAGGCAGAACTAGGCACTTCTCCAGCTAGTTCTTCCAGAGAATTAGGTGTGCGGGTTAGGTCTTCTAAGATGATATTCATTACTCTACAAGCATCGTAAAACTTCTTATTACCAGTGATTTTTGGTATACGCGGTGGAAGATCAAGGGGTGTACCTTGATACAGAATATTATACTTCTGATAATTTTCTCTCAGATTACTGGCGAAAACTTCCTCATCATGTCCTGGTGCTACTTGCTGGATTTCAACTTCAGGTTCCTCCTCCGAGTGATCTCCCTCTTGTTCCTCAGCCTGGGCTTCAGTTTGCTGTGTCACATTCCCCTGTATTTCCATGCTCACTTGCTGTTTTATCAGCTCCAGTTCAGCAGATGACAATGCATTTCTTCTTCGAATAGAATTCAATTGACTACATATTCGTTGCTGATCCAGGGTGCTTCTGGGATACATTTTCTTCCACTCGGCGTGCATCCTTGCTCTGTATCCTTCCACTCTTGTACTTCGATAATACGCACGCATTACAGAGATATTCATCTCTTTCGACCATTTCATGCGTTGGCCACACTGACTTGAAGCGGCGGAGGACGTTGCAAATGGCACTGTCCTCAAGCCACTTTGTCTTGAGACAGATGGAACTGTATTCTTTGCGGTCGCCATGAGTGGCGCGGCACCGCGCCTGGCATCATCTGTACCAGGTCCACCGCTATCCACTGACACAGGTCACACATTTGACACAGACGGCCCGGTGTCAGAACTTTCTGCGCGGTCCTGCAAAGACCGATCGCCCGCGACTCTATTTCTCAATATTCGTCCACTCATTTTGGGCTGTTGCATTTTAGAGCTACTGCCAGCATTTCTACAGCCACCCCTAACATGGGAAACAGACGCTGTCGGAGTACCGCCCTTAACATGGGGAACTGACATGTCCAGTTTTGTTGTTTCTTATTCGGGGTATCCTCCACTAGACAGGCTGGCTCCCCTCCCGCCTTTAGAGCCCTGTCTGCCCCTCTCCGCCATCTCTGCAGCTGAAGATCTTCTTAGCGTGGTCCTCTTCTGGAGTTTCCTTCTTTGGTCCTCTTCTTGGCGTCGAGGTCCTCTTCTGGAGTACTTCTTTGTCTGACCCCTCTCCTTCGACCTGTCCGGCTTGGGAGACCCTACCAGTAGCTACGATACCGCCGGCATAGCTCTCAGGGTCACGGGGGTACTCAAGCTCCATCACCAACGTCAAGGTCATGTACTCCCTAGATGGAGTTGTTGTTGTTATTATTATTATTATTATTATTATTATTATTATTATTCAATTACATCACGACTAAAGATGTTATGAGTCGGCTGAATATAAAATCTACTGCAGGTTGCAACCAGCTACTTAAGGAGCAGATCCGGTGACTATCAGTGCCTCTACAATACTTTACGCAAAATGTGGGCTGTTACAAATAAAGCTATTTCTTGCACTTCCCAGTCTTTTGAATTACCTGGGAGTTTAGACAAGTTCTTACACAAATTTTGCGGAACAAATCCCAGAGCTCCGATAACTATCGGGACGACCTGTGCTTTTACGCCCCACATTCGGCTGATCTCGATTTCCAAACTCTTGTATTTAAGACGTTTCTCTGCCTCCTTGGTAACGACGTTTTGATCGCAAGGTACAGCAACATCGATAAGTAAACACGATTTTTTCGCCAAATCCCGGATAACTATATCCGGTTTGTTTGCCGCTATCGTGCGATCTGTTTGAATTTGTTGGTCGTACAATATCGTACACAATCCAACAGACGTCACCGGTTTCGGTGAGTGTTCGTACCACTTGGGGCATGTGTTTGGAACTTCGAGGGCGGTACAGATCTGCCAGTGGAGGTAGCTACACACCCTGTCATGTCTTTTCAGGTATTCCGTCTTTGCTAGGATTGGACAAGCTGAGACAATATGATCAATGGTTTCTACTTGCTCCAGGCAAATGCGGCATTTATCATCTTGGGAAATTATTATTATTATTATTATTATTATTATTATTATTATCATTATTATTATTATGTAATGTTAATGTTAATTAGGAAGATTGATCAGTAAAGTAGTTAATAAGTAAGATTAACATTACAATGAGTTCCCAAACAACTCATATTTACAACTGCTTCTGTATTAAAAATGGATATTTGTTAGTATTTTGTTATTTTCCAAATACATTTGTAATAAAATAAATATTAAAATTAGTGACTATCAAAAGGCCTGAATTAGAATGCTTAGGTTGAGAAAAAAAATTGGCTGGTTGGAAAGGCTTTTGCAGGTTCATGTAGTATTATAATATTCCTTAGCCGTTACAAATTATGCGAGAAAGTATGTGCTATTGTGGCTCTAATGTTTAATAGACAGATGCGTCTATGACTCAATACCCTATTACCTGACCTGTCCGAGTGTCACCAGGTTCAAACAGGCATGATTAATTTTCAATCAAATCAATTTTATTGTTGTACGGCCATTTTCTTCATATTACACTATCCGGTATGATCCAGAAACAACAGTAATAATCTAAAATCATTCTGTTCTGCTATTTCCATAAATCTGTTACAAGAACATTTACCTTCCAGATCGGTTTACCTGCAAAGTCTAGCGTTAGTGGAGGGATGATGCTTGTAGTTCCGAGTGTCATGGGAATAGGTCTGTGGTCACCTCCTCTTGATCGACTTGGGAACAGTTGTCGATGTTTACGTTTCTGCGAGGTAAGTCAAAATATCATCTCAATGCTTATCAACAAGAACATTGTAGAAAGGAACCAGACTACTTGAGGGAAATTCCAAATTGAGTTGGCGTGTAGAAGGTGGAGTGTCCGGAGAAGAAGTGTTGACGAGGTCTGAAAATTCGGCTGATATAATGTTACTGACCGGTTAATAATTGGTTAATGTTAATGACAATATAATATTAATGTCTTTCCCGTATTTTTACTACCTCGCCTACGTACGTATGCGCGGAGTAATAGACACGGCATAAGGAAAAGGCATGTGAAGCGGAAAATCGATGCCAGATTTTAACGGAAATACCATGGTGGAAATAACATAAACAATATTATAACAACCATGGTGTTATTTCCACCATGGGAAATACTCTTTTTGGGGTTCCTAATGCAGAAAAAGTGTATGTCTGTGTTTAAAATTTCAAAATTACTTCAATCTGCATTACTTCATGTAATGTATACGAAAAATAGAATATATATATATATATATATATATGTATATGTGTATATATATATATATATATATATATATATATATATATAAATTCCCGAACAATGTGAATATTCCCCGACCGATCTCGCCCAACTCGAGGCCCTTAGGAAGTTTTTCAAAATGAACTAAAAATGGCTGCGATTTCTATTTTTTGTATGCATTGCACGAAGTAATGCAGATTGTTTATTTAATTTTCAAACCATTGTCTGGGGGCATGTCCTCTTTTTGTGCTAATTTAGCAACCGCGCGAAATACCTTTCACTACTAGCGTGGGGCAAAGCGTTTATTTTAGTTGGAAGAAGGGTTCTATCCTTGGGCAATTATTCATTCTCGTTGCATTCATCCTCATAAGAACTCACATTAAGGAAAGAAGAATCGCCAAACTTCCTATTTTAGGACCTTCACATTTTTACCCATATATATATATATATATATATATATATATATATATACATATATATATGTATATATGTATGGGTGTATTACCGTATATATATATATATATATATATATATATATATATATATATATATATATATATACGGTAATACACCTTGAATAGGGAAAGTTATATATTGCTACAGAAAATTTATTTCGATATTTTAACGGAAATACACGTTTTGGGGTCCCCTGATACCGAAAAAGTGTTGCTTTTATTTAACGTCCGTCCGTCAGTCTGTGAACACAACTAGCGCCTAAACCGTAAGTACTATTTCTTCCAAAATCGATATTAGCCAGTACATCTGGCTCCACTCAAGGCGCAGCGATTTTGAAAAAAACTTTCTCTAAAATTTGGGGATACCTACTAAGCCCCCGGGACATTTTCAAAAAATTTCTCAATAATCGGCTCCAAATTTTTTCTTTAAATTTCTTATAAGAATGGAGTAAAATACACTTGTAAAGGTGGCATAGATACGATTTTCTCGGTAATTAATTTTCGAATATTGCAAAAGTTTGAATTCTTTTGGCCTCTTCCTACAACTAGAAAATTTAGGATAGAAATGTTTCTTCCCAATAAAATTTGTTCTTCATAGTGAGTTCTTTCATTGTCACGCACATTTTTTGAATATTTTAGTGATTTTCGCGCAATACTTGCAATTTTAAAAAGTTTCAAAAACAAAGATTGTCTCAAAAACGGCATCTTGTTGTTGTCTTCTTCTTGTCTTGTTGGAAAAAATGTTTCTTTAAACTTTTGGTAGGGATAGTGCTAATGTAGTTTTTTGACAAAACTTAATTTTTTTACTTATCTCTCACGTCCTTACTATTTCAATTAGCGGCGATTTGTTCACATTTTTATATTTGTGAGTACATGTGCTTTAAATAATGTCATATAAAGTTACTCGAAAACGCAACTGTAAAAAATCGTAGCTCAGATTTCCGCATTTTCAGAAACGCTCAAACGCCATTTTCTCATCTCCAATTATCTCTCCAAACTTTTCGAACGGATGCTAATTGCATTCTTGAATATGAAGTAAATTTTATTTTTGGATATTTTTGTTGTTTTTTTTCATTACACAAATGTATTTTTTGAAAGATCTCTCACACCGTTAATATGCATATTTCCAGCAATTTATAAACACTATTGTATATGTGAGTGTTTGTGCTTCAAATGACTTCCAGGGAAGTTTTTCGAAAACTCAAAAAATTTCTGTGAAAGAGAGCTTCAAATTTCGCATTTACAGTAGCGTTTATACGCCATTTTCTTAAAAACGGCTCAAAATTTCTCAAACAAAATTTCCATTTAGGACGAGGTTTTACTGTTCTTTAATATTATTAAAATAATATTTCCTTTGTACTATTAGGAAACCGAAAAATTAAGAAAATGTCAAAAGAAAGTTCTGTGGGCGGCGACAGATGGTAGCTGGCAAGAGTATGTGGCAATTCCGAATAGCTAGCCGAGAGTAAAGGAAATAGCAAACTAACACGGGAAAGTCTGTGCCATTCTGTAACACCACGGTCATTCATTATTTTAAATCGGGGTGTCCTCCCAGGGCCTAAAGGGCCACAACTAAAACCTTTCATATTGTTGCGGGCCACATTTTCATTGATTGGACCTCCCCCCCCCATGCGTGATATCAGGATGACCAACCATGCGTGATATTAGGATGTATCATGCATGACGCTGAGAAATACATGGGATGATTTTAAAGTTATGAATTTAGTGGAAAAAATCCGTAGATCTAAACTTACCATATTTTTACACTGAAGGGGGTGTTGACCCCGTCAGGGTACGTGTTCTAGGACCACATGACATTTTCACTTTTGACTAGCACCCTTTTGCGAGCCACAGTAAATGGCGTCGCGGGCCACCAGTTGGCAACACTGTTGTCGGTCACAGTCACCCTTGTCTGAAGAAGACTTCTTGCACGCCGGCTGCGCTAATCGGTAGTTTTCCGTGATTCCCAATGAGTCCATGGAGCAGTACCCAACAAACGGGCACGGACACGCGAAATGTTCCGTTCTCTTGTCCTACCCACATCCCTTACTATGCACACGTACGTGCACTACAGTACCACACTTGTCATTAGTTGAGATGAGATCAGCCGCCAGCTTAGAGTTTGTCGCGGCTGAGACGGTGCCTCGCCGAAGGAACCTTGACGGTAATTTCAACGCAAGCAGACGCGCAGGTAGCGCCGGATCATACTACCTAATGGGGGAGAAGCACTGCCACTTCGAGGCTAAATACATACACACAAACGGCACTAGTGGCAAGTAGAAGTTGACGTGCCCGGAAACATCAATCAATGTACTACTTAATAATATTTTATAAATATTTGAATTAATTTTGTTAAGGTTTTCTTATTTGTTGAATTTATTATATAAATAATGAGTTTTGCGGTTTCACGAGATAACATTCTGATTTCTCTCTGAGACAGTTTTCATTAAATAATAATTATTGTTACGTTGAGGTTAATAAATCCGTCATAACCATCCACCACAACTTTAATAACAGGGTTTTGTTTCCAGAGCAAACAGAACAGAATCGCAGAAAGACACGTTTTGTTGGATCGCTCGTGACTCAGACTACTCCACCCTTCTCGTCCTGCCTCGCTCCGTCCGAAAGGAGTTCGGCCTGTGAGTCGCATGTTTGACCGCCATGAGCCTTGAATGGGAAAAGCACAAAAACAGGAAAGTTTCTGCAGCTTGCAACCTGACGCTCATGTTCTCCTTGCCCGTCTCAACATGCCAGCTACAGCTGTATCTTGGCTAGTGGCAAACATGCATGGTGTGCAAATTACCATAACAAGAGCAGGTGCTCCCAGGCAAGGATTGCGCGATAAAATAAAGATCTCGTTGTACAGAGAAAGTTATGTAAAGGTTTCTTTAAATTTTGAGTGTTCTTTATATGAAGGCTTTGGGTCATTTTGAAACTTGTGAAAAACTGCTCCCCTTTTTTCTTTTCTTACAGAAAATTAATCACTATTGATGGCATTATTATATATTACAATGTGATTGTATTGTACATTATTGATGGCAATTATTATGCAATCGATGGCACAGATTTGATTTTCACTATTACTCCTGAATGTTTGAAGCTTACAAAATTTTGACATTTTGTTGAACCCCTCGTACGACTACATTATGAAAGATGGAGCTTTTTCTTGAGCTGATTTTTTTCTGCACAATTAATTCTTTAATTAATGTCTAGCATATTTCTTCAGTGTACTGGGCATGTTCACACAATTTTGACTGAAATAAGGCAAAAGTACCATATCATTCTCAAAAATGACTTCAAATTCTTACTTTGAACTTTTTGTACGGATAGTGGAAATAGTATTTAGTATGCCCTAAATACCGTGATATAAACTTCATTTTGATGTATCATTTTGATATTTCAAAAATTAGACCAGTATAAATTGTTTAATATCTCTCACCTTGTTAGTGCACTGCTTTTTGCGAAAATTGCAACACCCAGAAAAAATGGCCGGAATTACTTAAAAATCGGTGGATGTGTAAAATAGTGTATCCGTAGGAAGTGATTAAATTTGCATAGATATGGCGAGCACGTTGGCCTAGCAGCGTCCTCTTTTGTGTGACAGTTCAGGTCAGTGTTACGCCACACCTAGGCGGTGGAGAGTCGTCAAGCAACGCGCAAGCGTGCAAGCAGGTACCAGTATGCCTCTTCGACGCCAAAGGACGCACTTTCAGCATCTGCGTTAGTTCGAACGGGGCGGAATGATCGGTCTCCGAGAATTGGATTACCGTGACATTGCAGCTCGAACGGGGCGCTCTTCTACGACAGTGATGCTTGTGTGGAACCACTGGGTAGAGGAGGACAGCGACGAGCGGGTTCAGGACCACGCAATGTGACCACAGAGCGAAATGATCGCCATCTTGTCCTCATGGCCGTAACCGACAGAACGGTGTCGTCCACAGTGTTCACTCGACTTTGGAGCATTACAACGGGTGTGGACATGTCTGCGTCGACGGTCCGACGCCGTCTGCTGAGGGCTGGACTGGTAGCACGCATACCACTGCGTCGGATTCCTTTGTCCAGAAGCCACAAACGCCTCAGACAGTAATGGGCACGTGAACGTGTTCACTGGAGTGCTGAGTGGCAAAAAGGGATTTTTTTCGGACGAGTCCCGCTTTAATTTGTGGTACAGAGATGGCCACGCACGTGTTCGACGATACCGTGGTGATCGTAATCTGCCAGTCTGCAGAATCCGCGCCATAGCGAACAAACGCCACATGTGATGGTTTGGGGCGCCATTGGCTACAATATGCGATCTCGCTCATACTTGTTGAGAGCAATCTAAACAGCAACCGCTGGTTTTAGAGCCCGATGTGCTGCCCCTCCTGCAAACCGCTTCATGTGCCATATTTCAGCAGGACAATGCCCGACTTCATGTGGCGAGGAATGTGCAAGCTTTCTGCAAAGAACGACGGACACCGCTGCTTCCCTGGCTCGCACGTTCGTCTGACATGTCGCTCCCATCGAACATGTTTGGGATATGATTGGTCGGCCACTTGTTCGTTCTGGTCTTTCTGCAGCCATTGACAAAGCTTTGTGGTCACGCATAGAAACCGCGTGGCAGTGTGTTCCCCAGGAGCATACCCAGGCTCTCTTTCAATTCATGCTGCGACGTCTAGAGGCTCTGATGGCAGCGCGTGGCTTCTTCACACAGTACTAAATTCTCAAGTTCAAAATGCAAGAACAATTTTGTTATGCTAATCATTTATATATTGTGATATTTCTAATCTGTGCAATAAATTTTATTGTAATAATATATCTCCTTCATTTTTTGTTGCAATTTTCACAAATATTAGGGTATTTACATTACGAACCTTTTTATACAGTATTGGTGAGTTTAGGTTTAATTGTAATGATCTTTCGAAAACTGAAAAGTAAGTGAAACTGAGCTCAAAATTATTCATTTTTAGAAACGCATAAACGACAATTTTTCAAAAACTGCTCCATTTTTGACAACGAAAATTTTCATGTAGATCAATTTTGATATAGGATCCTTCTATAACATTCTTAAATACATTTTTCAAATTCTACAATTACAGGTCAGAAAATTTGAGAAAATGTGAGAAACCTGTCTTTTGGGCACCAATAGGTACCCTCTAGGAGAGGTTGGAGCAATACCCAAAAGCTAGTCCAAAGGAAAGAGTCTAAGAGTTTAACTGGTTCTAGAGAGTCAGTGCCATTCTGTAGCATTACATTTCTTTACATTCCTTTTAGAATAGATAGTCTTACAAAACGTCATCGGTATACTATGTTCAAAGTGATCTCCGAATTTTCAAGGGGTTCACCGAAGTCTGGTCTCTTTTATTTTCTTTTAAATGTTTGTGCTGTGTGATAGTTAAGTTTTAATCGGGAAAACTTGAAATAATTTTTTGTGGCAAGGAAGGATTTTTTTGTAAGTTACGTGTTTTCATAGAGCTTAAATAACAATGAATAATGGCGATTCAAGCACCAAACCCTGCTTTTAAAATGGTACAAATCTGAATATTGCGCGTTAAGGTTGAAGCACGCGAATGTTCAATGAGAAATGTCATATTTTTGGGTAATTGTGGTGAGTGTTGTGCAGAGGCTGCTGGACTTCTACTGCCTGCACCCGTACGCGCGCCTGGGCCACGCGGTGCCCGCGCGCCAGGACCCCAGGCAGCGGCCGGGCCGCGACAAGGAGGAGCACGTCATCCGCATCCTGTGCGCCGCCGCCAGGGACGACGTGGACGCGCTGCAGTGGTCAGACAGGCGCTTCTTGCTTTACTCCGTTTATTTAACGACAAAAGACACTCAACAACTGTGAGGCTTTCTGGGTATACAGAGCTAGTATACAATTATGAATACAGGTAGCGTTTTTAGCAAGTAGTATGTATTGAAATATACCTTTAACATCGTCTCATCAAGAGTGTGGTTGTAATTATGGCCTGTTCCAAATTTATATTAAGATTTGGGCGCCAGAAACAGGTTACATTAATTACTACCAAAGTTTTCCCATCTAATTTAAACAAAATTGTATAAACATCCAGCTGGCTTGGGTCGATGGGTCCGGATACAAATACTCGCTATCGCCTCGATAGCCGATTACCTGATCTGCCAACTATACAGTATGGCGTGGAATCTGAAATGTAATAATTATATGCTTCCAACTAATTAAAGATTATGATTGACAAATGAAAACTCCTTTCATTTCCAAAGAACAAAATTCAATAATTTATTTAACGTTAAGTTTTAACAATTAATTTTATGGTCATGACCTTTTAAATACGTTATCTCTTTTGTACTGCAGTATTTCTTTACCGTTTTGCTTGCTGACGCTCCGTAGTCGCTTCTCACTTGACCGTTGTTGGTTCCAAGTTTCGCTTCTTTCTTCCGGTCTTGCGCTGCTGCTGACACGTCCAGTCCACACTGCATAAACTATTTATCGGTTCTTATCCGATGCTCCCAGTTCCTAATCTTTCCCACTGGTTATGTAAAACATTAAAGTTCAACTGCAATATCCGAAAAACTGTGCAAGTCCTCCGCGAATTCACTTTTGGCAAATAATTCTCAGAGTCCGAAAAAAACTATTACTTCTCTCACAAAAAAATATACAAGTCCCACTTTCCTAATATAATGTCCGCAAACGATCTTTACACCACGTCGTCTACTATCAAAATCCGCGACCTTCACTCCCCGACACCCAGAATCAGAATGTTCTGTTCAATGTGTTCTTTAACCCTTTATGGTTCGGTAAGCGTCCCTCATTCTATTTTTTCAAAACACAGCGGCAAAATTAGACTGTCTAATCTTCACTAGCCAACCCGTGCGTCTCTTACGAACCCAAGTAGCCACGACCCCGTCAGTCATTCGTTTTTGAACCAACCACATCTTATTTTCTTTAGCTATCTAGCCAGCGTCCTGACATCTTCAAGGCCTGTGTACAGTTTGTTGACCTTGCCAACCTCTGCGCTGTCGTTGCTAAGGCCGTATACCGCCATATTGCATACCCATTTATCCACCCCCATGTACAGCTAATATTATTAAATAAAATTTGTAATATTCTGGTATATCACAGTATAAAGAGAATATTCACTCTCGTGTAACCAAAATTAATTGCAAAGAAAAGCAGTTACTCATTTTGGCTAATCTGCCTTCTCGTGCTCCAGAGTAGGAGTCGACGAACTGCCACGAGAACTCGAAAAACGATTGAGTAACTCTACTCTCCACTCATCTCGAGACGACACGTAGTGTTCATACGAGTACAAAAGGGAAGCTTATTTTACGTTCAAAAACAAAGCGAGGGGCCTCTCCGCATTTGCTCAATGGATCAGGGAAACCCGTATCGAGATGACGATTATTGGACTAGAAGCTCAGGTACAATGCTATTTATGGCATATTTAATGTTTTAAAATTATACAATGAAGTGGTAACTAATATATTAAATATTATTAAAATAAATATTATTTTCATTTTCGATGTTCAATATTGAAACAGTTATGCATAAAGAAGATTTTACTCACCACTTAAGCTTATGTATCGATTTAATCTTTTCATATATTATTAAATAATGTACAAGTATTGAATGTACATTTTATGTAGTGGGCTGTTGATACTGACTCATGATGATTATGATTACTGTGCCAAGTGCTATGGTTACAGACATCTGTATTGGGCCGTTACAAATTAAGGAGGTACAATGCCGTTAGAGTGCGAGCGAAACACTAGAAGGGAGACTGCGCATGCGTAGTTAAGCCATATACGCGTACTATCGCTGATTAGAAAACATCGGGTAGTTCTGGCATGCTAGGGATTCTAATGGTCCAGATTCTGACTTTGCCTCCTTTGTAATTTGTTTCATTGATTCTCACGTATTGTTTCTTACACGAAATATAAATGTAATTTTTTTGCCAAAGGTGTCTGTTGAAAAGTTAGGAAGTCAATGTTTTTGAGACGGTATTTATTGCGATGTCTCCCTCCCCTAGGGCGTCAACCGAGTGCACAAACCCGGTATTTGAAAACACTATTGGTAATGAAATGGTAAAAATAATTATTAGTTATAAATTAATACAAATTAATTTTATAAATGATACATTAATTTAAATAACTCACAAATTAACAAAGTATTGCTCTCCAAGGTCATTGTGAATTCATTCGAAATTGAAAAACTAATATTGAAGTTAGATTTTGTTCAAACACTAAAAAATGCTGCCATTTTATCGCATTCAATTCAAGCCACGTAAGAAAAAATAATTTTAAAGACCTTCTTGTGGGTCCAATTCGAGTGCATTTGCCCGCGTCATTTCCATATTCAATGATCTGATGCGATCAGAGAAATGTACGTGCAAGAAGCACCTTCGATGTTGCAGTTACTTCTTACGCGACATGGACATGAACGTGAGGGACTACGACGAGCGGACAGCGCTCCACGTCGCAGCGTCCGAGGGCCACTTGGAGAGCGTCTGCTTCCTGGTAGACACGTGCCACGTGGACGTCAACCCCCGGGACAGGTGCGCATGAGTTATCCCTCCTTCCCACTTAATGTTTACGAGACAGCGCGAAGGAACGAGGGTTGGGCGTTGCACCGAGAATTTGCGAGTTTCTTGCCTACCTTGGAACGTTTTATCCAATCAGCAGCCTTTGATAACCGAGGAACCAAACAACATATTTTCGGTGTCGAGAAGATACAAGTAATACAGAGATATTAGAAAGTGGTGGAAGTAATCCGACTTTGCACGATCAGAATCGTTTGACAGGAAAAGGAGAGAATTCTGTCTCTAATGTGAGCTGTATGTAATTTTTATTACATTCGCGCTCCGCCATGTCCGACCGCATCCTGCTCAATCCGCCCCGCCCCCCTTCCACCCCCGCTCCGGACACCCCCCCCCCCTCTGCCTACTCCGCTCGTCTCGCCCTGCTTTGCCTCTTCGTCGGAAATAACTTTCAGTCTTAATCTTGGATTACTCGGAGACTTATTGCTCCAGTGGAATAAATTAGAATCCATCTAGTTGGTTATTTTAATGCCATTTACAAACTTTGGAACAACTTTGGTGAATTCCCTTACGGTTGTCGAGATTCTCGCAAAGAACTGAAAAAGTGCTTTCAATTCTGCTTCTGTACTTCAATAAGATATGAAAGAGAGATGGGGGTATTTTTTACAAAAACCCGTGCAAACAGTACCTTTTACTTCTTTCAAAGATGGAGTATACAGAGTTCAGAATAAAATTGTATATTTGCATAAAAAACGAACATTCGTTTAATAAAAGAAGCCTAAATTATGCCCGACGAAATACACGTTTAGTGAAAATCTCGCCACTTGATTGTAGTTTCCTGGCACGTCTACCTCGATGGTTCGATACCGATTGGAGCAGCTGGCCTTTTGAATTTTCCTCAAGACAGTGGCTGAATTCTACCTAGCAGTGCAGTTGGAATCAAAAATTCGCCCGCGCAACTCGAACCGTAATATCTCTGTTAGAGTCGCTGCAGAGACAGCGGCAATGAAAACCTCATCGAAATCTGTTGAGCCGTTTCCCAGATTAGCCTGGACAAGAAGACACGCAGACAAATATTGAAAAAAACAATGAATGGGATTTATATAATGTAAGCAACCATATAAACTTATTGAAATTACAGAGACACTCGTGAGTTTTATTAATAAATATCAAAGCTTAAAGAACCATTTACGTTTGTGCGCTAATGAAACTCTACCACCCAGTCTTGGATACACTTTTTTTATGCAGCCGTGTAATTTGTTTTGTAATTGAAACATAAATCTTTTACGCGAGTTCTTTGTTGTTTCTCTCCTCATTCCACTCTATCAGCGTGAAATGTAGCAAGGTGGATACCTTCTTTCATAACCTCCAAAACAAACCTGAAAATCGACTTCTTCTAACAAAACTTCAATATGAGGCATTTATTGGAAAGCATGTTCAATATGTTTGCGTACAAAATCCACAGCAGAAGATGTATTAGATTTCTTAGTATTTCCTGTGTAAAATGGAGGTATTCTTGCCTCTATCCCTGCCCCCCCCTGATCCGCCCCGCTTGCAAGTTGCCGTCCCCCCCGCCCCGCCCCCGCTCTGCCCTACCCGCTCAGTTGCTTCCCCCGCCCCACCCAGCCCCCTACCCACACCGCTGCTCCGGAATCCCTAAATTCGAAATTGCAATGCGGGGTTGCCTTAAATCAGACCTGCACAACGCCTGCTCCCGCGGGCATTCTGCACTTGCGAGCCGATCGTCTGCCCTTGGCAGCGCCGAAAGTGCAAGTAGTGGGTAGTAGGAAGTAGGAAGCTTTGCGGGGAGGGGAGAAGTCTGACGTAGCACGACGCGGCGCGTAGATTGAAGGCCTGGGCGTCTAATAATGATCCATGCTTCAAAATTAAATGCCCATTTCTTTAAATGGATTATGTCTAGTATTTCAAGTTACCAGGGTCATAATTCACTGTTTACGTTCTGTGCGCTACTGTATATCCACCTTTGTATCCACCACTGTATGTATTTTCATTTTCTATTTTTTTAAAAGAAAATAACATGCTCATTGTGACTCTTAAGCATTATTTTAAAGCAATAGCTTAAGAAAAAAATTTATTTAATTCTATCTAACACAGAATTGCAATTCAATAATTGATTGTTCACCAGGAATGTTATAATCTCTAAATCATAGAAAAATGAACAAAATCATGAGAGCAATATCTCACATCAAGATTGACATAAAAATAGAATATGTGGTAATTCCAAGAAGGGTAATGTTTAATAGCACATTTGTGACCATTTTTACCCATTATGAAACTGAATAAAAGAGATCAACAAGCAAACGTCTGTGACGATATGTTACGGACAATCATTAGATAATCATGGGTATTGGTTAAATAGAATGCAAAGGACTTTTATTTTTATACGATCTCGTAAATGACTCTATACTCTTGTCAGAAATTAGAACAGAAAATAATCATGATTTTTTAAGAACAATATGTTTTTGCTTTGAGAGAACCGTCTCATTCAATTAAACATAGTTAATAAAAATAGTTTATTGCTGTCATCATCAAACAAAAACAATTCTGTATCAAAATTTTGTGTTTAGAACAACACTAAATTTGTGATTACGTCGTAGCAAAGTGAATTACATTACCATCCCTACAAGCAATTATAATACTTGGTGTCGAAATCTAATAAGTTTAATTCGTTGTAGTTTCATATTTCGCCCTGTCATATACCGAGAACAACCATTTGCAATATAATACAAAGGACAATATTACTTGAACTGTATATGACTGTCATGTTCTTGCCGATTGCTCTTTAAATTTACGCGCTATCTTTCGAATTGCGCATTATGATTGGTGGTCCCCACTCCTAGATTGGGTCTCATCCCCACCCTTCATCGATTTTCTCATTTGCACCCAAGTTGCCCACACGCAGCTCCTGAGGTCAGTGAAAGTGCAAAATGCAGTGCAGGTCTGCCTTAAATCATTTTGAATTGATAAAAAAAGGAGAATTTTGGAGCAATATTTTGAACCATAGAAGCCATATGTTTGGTCTCGCCAATTCAATAGTACAATACTACTACAAATTTCTGTTGTAATTTCTCTACGCGTTTCAGAGATACGCTGGAACGAACATATACAGAAACAAGAATACATCTTTTTTGACAGTTATAGTTTTTTGGAATGTTTATATTTTTAAGTCACTAGTATTTAGTGATTTAAAGATTAATGTTAACTGGAAATTCTACAGAACCTAACTAATTTTCGAAAATGTAGTTGGACCATACGTTTATTTTTTAAAGGAATATGGTAGAATGGGGAATCGGATAAGGTTATTGCCATTTTAAATAACGTAAACGTTTCTTGTCTCTTTCCCTTCCGTCTTGGCTGTTGCTTGGCTTGAGTAGATCGCAAACGATATTCGTATAATTTAATGTCTTCCGTTATTAAGAAAACATTTATCGATTTAACTTTTCGGTAAGTAATCACATTGTGATAAATCATGCAATGCTTTATGTTATTTGAAGTCATCCCTGAAATTATTCCATTAACAGTTAACGCTTAAACTAGTGGCGTAGCTAGGTGGGGACAGGCAGGGTGGTCCGCCCCGGGTGATACCTTTTTAGGGGTGACACAAATTAGAAAATTTTATAATTGGAATTATATAATTTTAATTTTTTAATTAAAAATAATATTTTTATAAAAACATGCACTTGTCAATTCGTTATATTACTTCGTTTTAGATTATTTACTTAAAAAATAAATTTCAATAATTCTGAATTAAATGCAGTTTTTTAATATATTATAAATCAATGTCATGTGCAAATATATTTTTATTAAATAATGTATAAACTATTCATTAATAGTTTTTATATTTAATTTTGGGGGGGGTGATACCATTAGTTTTGCCCCGGGTGACACCAACTGAAGCTACGCCACTGGTTTAAACATTAATTTGTCTTCCTAAGTTTTACTTTAATAACTATCAAACTTCTGCACATTTTCCAGGCGTGGACGAACTCCGCTCAAAGACGCAGAAGACTTCGGAAACTTGGAAGTCGTAAATGTATTGAAGAGTGTGGGTGCTCGTCTATAGTCTCTTTTTTGACCTTGTCAGTTTCTATTCGAGTGGCGTATTGAAAGCTTTTTTCACAATCATCCTTTCGAGGCATTTTTTTCCTGTAATAAATGAATGCTATTACAAGATTACATCTTTCGATAATTCGTCAAACCATATATCTACTTTCATACTCGTTATATTACTGGAAACATAGAAATGAGCACCCTGTGAAGTGTGTTAAAATATGTTAGTGTGAATATGCGACTGAAACATATAGTCAGACAGATCCTTTATTCGAGTCCCAAAGCTGGCAGATTTTTCGCAACCAGTTGTGAAAGTATCTGAGTTAGATGATACCACAGCCTTGATGAGAATTCTAAAGTCCTGCTTCTCCGGTAAATGCTTTCCATTATTTTTTCCGATCACGTCCAGGTACATGCCAGAGGATTCTGGCTTACGTTGTGACAATCACAAACATAAATAAGATTACTGAAAAAGATCACAAGAAGTCGATATGGACGCGAGCAAAAATGTAAATAAAAGAGGCGATAGTAGCACGGGACCGGCGTTAGAAGCAGTGAAAAATAAAAATGTACAAGTTCCGTATTGGGACACGTAAGTAATTTCCATACTTATGCATAATAACAGATTAAAAATGCAGAATATCAAAGAATAAACAATATAATAAGTGTACGAAGTGACAGCGAATGGGACAAAACGGGTATGCTCGACGATTGACGATATTGCGCAGTAGTTTAGCAAAGGGAGACGTAATTGAGAATCTATCGGTCAGTAGAAGACAGTTGAAAGACTGGTGATATGATTTACAGAAGAGAACGTACTCAGAACGAAGAGTAGCTGATCACTTCTTCGGATGTTTTTATTATAGCAAAACCTACAGCGCGCTACATGTATCACTTTGCTCTTAGTTGGTGTGGTATTTGTTTTTTACCGAATTACCGTATAGGGGACGGAGACAGGAGACGTCTCAAAATCTTGCCGTGTCGCCGGACCTAAAAACAGAAGTCCCAAAATTCACAATTACCAGAGCCGTCGCACGGTTCGATTTAACAAGGGTTACTCGCACCAACTCGTCACTACTGATATAATGAAACACACTGCTCCACTAGCACCCGTCATTGACCCTATAGCGGTGAAGGGACAGGTGGCCGCCATATCCTAGGGAAGGGAGGGGCAGGTTGAGAGGGGAGGTGCCCCGGTGTGGCGCTTGCAAGGCGTGACCAACGCGTCTTCAGCGTCTCTGCTCACGCGCTACTCGCACTTGCCACGACAGCGCTGGAGGCCTCTGAAGCCTCGCTTGGGCCTCAACGAGAAGCGAGTAACATCGGCGTTTGTTGTTCCGAAAACATTCGCCTTTCATAGCTTAGAATCAACAGGTTCTACCACTTGTATACTGCTTGAGTTTACATTGCTGCAGTACATAAGTAGTAATTCAATAAATTATTTGTCATTTAGAGTAAGAAAAATTCATTAGCTACTATGATGTTGATGACCAATGATTGGAACACTTGTTCCTTCCTGTCCTCGTGCGAATGTTGCCTTCTCATAGTGAGTTATTTCTTTAAGTTCATGTACATTTTTTTTGGAAATTTTCGTAGTTTTCGCGCAATTTTGCGTGCAATATGTGCATTTAAAAAAATACAAAACCAAATTTTCTCAAAAACGGCTCCAAATATTTTCTGTAAATTTTTGGTTGTAATAGTGCTAAATGTACTCTATTAAATGACACAAACGCCATATTGCTCTATTCTTTTATTTTTTCAAAAACTGCAAAAATTTAATTTTTTTGACTTCTCTCACGTCGTTAATATTTATATTAGCTGTGATTTGTTGACTTTATTATACTAACGAGTACATGTGCTATAAATAACGTCAAGTAAAGTTTCTCGAAAACACAACCGTTCTCTCTGTTCAAAATTCCGCATTTTCAGAAATGCTTAAACGCATTTTCTCATAAATGCCTCCAATGTTTTTCTTCAAACTTTTGGAACGGATAGTGCTAATTGCACTCTTTAATACGACGTAAAGTTCATTTTGAGTGTTTTTGTTTTTTCAAAAATTACACAAATGTAATTTTTTTTAAACATCTCTCACATCTTTAATATGCACATTACCAACAATTTGTAAACATTATTATATTTGTGAGGGTAAGTGCTTCAAATGACTTCAAATGAAGTCTTTGAAACTCAAAAAGTTCCTGTGATAAAAGCTTCAAATTTAGCATTTTCAATAGCGCCTAAACGCTATTTTCTTGACAAAGGATACAAATTTTTAAAAGTAAGTTGCCATTTAGAACTAGGTTTTTGTGTTCTTTAATATTTCTAAAATTAACATTTCCGTTCTACCATTAGGAAACCGAAAACTTGAGAAAATGTCAAAAAATGTACTTTGGGCGGCGGTAGATGCCTGCTGGTTTTCTCAGTGAAATGTATTTATCAAAACTGCATCTTCAAATAAGGTTATACTTCAAGTTTTGAAAATAGGTGTAGTTTTTCTATAATTTCGTGACAAACAGTATTGCGCTGCAAATTTACTGCACTTCAGACAGCCGGGTGCGACGTAAATTATAATTTGTAATTTTGTATATTATTTCTTTGTTCGTTTCTTACATTCGGCATTTTGTTATACATTTGCACATTAATCTTTTATAAATTATTTATATTGAAATATTTGAAATAAAAATTGCTAGCTCTTTAAGGGAGTATTGACGATGCAGGGAATGCAACAATGGAATTCCGTTTCGGGGTCGCGAATTTCTGTGAATTACATGCACATGTCAATGTTGTGACTTGATATAGCTGTATGTTATCAGTCGTCTTTTTCCAATAGAAGTGTACAAACTTTTGTATTATATTTTTGTGTAGCTTTGGAATTAACATAGTTTTGATAACACTGCGATGGAAACAGTGAGTTGTTCGCTTCTTGGTTGAATTTGGCGTTTTCAAATAATAGCTAAGGTGTTGGTAGCCTAGAAAGTGCAATATTTCAATCCTACGTAGCTGTTTCCAATAACACGAAATAGTATGTGCTGTTGCAGCACTACTAGTTTTGTTACCAGGGCCCTGTAATAAGAGTTTGTCTGTCGAAAATATACCGTTTCTTCGCCCAGCATTACATAACTTTCCCTACACTATGTATATTCTTCCGTATATACGTACGTATACGGGAAAGTGAAAAGTATATCACAGCTTACGTACCTCCGTAAACTACATAATATAAACAATGAATGAATAAAACAAAGTTGGTGAAGTAATCGTTGGTTTGACACTAGCTGACTAATGAAAAAACATAAAATATTTTACATGAGTAAATAATAGTTATTTATGTATCAAGGCCGAAGAATGCATGGTTTTGGATGAGATTTTTACCAACTGAGGCGGAGCGGAGCGAAGCTGAGGTTGCTGAACTAACGGAGTCCAAAATCATTTAATTGCGGCCGAGGTGCATACAACTATTTTTCGTATATTCACCTCACAATTTTAGGTTTGAATTTTTAGAGAAATCTCATTTATACCATCTGGTTTCGTCTTATAGATTCAGACGTTCTTCTACATTATCACATCTGAAGTTGTCAGTACTGTCACAATTGTTAAAGCATGTAGAATTTGCGGCTGGTTCTGGCGATTCGTTTCATAAGTATGGACTGCGATATTCCAGAGATTATGACTGAGGAAGCTGAAGCTGCTACAGACAGTTTACTTCCTTTAAAATGAAAGGATTCATACGAAAGCGAGTGTGAACTCTTTCTCAGATGGAAAAGAGAGAAACTTGTAACCGTGGTAAATGAAACTATTATGCTGGCAAATCTCTGTGAAAAGCTAATTTCATTGGGTAAGAAAACTTTATTTGTACAATAGTCTCAGACAGTGAAACCGTTAACATTACGGGGCAAATATTCAATTAAAAGCATTCTGTATTCGACAAATAATAAATATTCTTTACCACTGTGTCAACAGTCATTTGTACATGTCTTGTTTACTTGACATTGACATGGTAACCGTCCTCTAAAATTCATTCTTGGTCTAGGCACCAAATCTCACTTTTGTGGCGTATAAATGCTCTGCCAAATAAGGATTTTGAAGTGAGAATACGAAAAAAAACCTTTTTTGGTTCAAATCCCGTTGGCATTGCACATTAATTGAAAACAGTGAATAAATAAAGTATCAATTTGTTAAATACTGTTTGCATGTATTTGTGACAAAAGTAGGTAAATACGAGTTATTAAGAATAAAATACGAAAAACTAGTGAATAGTGGGTAAATAGTGGACCTTTAAAATCAAAATAATTTATGAAAAAATAGTATTTTATTTTATAAGTAGTTGAAACAGACCATTATGTGCTCCTTACTTATACACACGCTCGTGAATAACTAGCTTGCACATTATGGTCTTTCAGCCACGAGTAACATAATACCATGATTCATCTATGATAATACTTCATCTTATCCATTCGCCTTTGCAACGTTTTGATATTCTCGCCCAGTCGCGGCTCGTGGTTTTATAGATGGGGAAGGCTGCAAATGCATTGCATTGCATTACATTACAGTGCATTGCATTGCCTGCATTGTATTTCTATTAATAATAAGTTTGATACAGACGATTGAGAACGACGCGAAATACCGTGAGATATTCCATCCTGGGGCACGTTTCACAAAGGTTACAAGTTACAAGTTACTAATACTAGTATTCACAAGTACTCGTAAGTTCTGTTTCATAAGGATTTTGCCGGGCCGCAGAAGACAAGACCTCATGCGCGATATATCTCTACTCTATGGTAAGCGTCTGCAGTGAATGCATGACGTCACGCCTCCTCGTTTTGTACAGGCCTTATCTATACTAATATATAAAGACAGAACTGCACTGACTTACAGCGCGATAATCTCTGAATCTACTGAACCAATACTGATGAAACTTTTGTATTAGCTTCCTTTAAAGGTCTGGAGTAACATAGGCTATGATTTACAATCGCAAACCTTACTATATTCACAAAATAATTACTTTTCTGGACATTTTTCGCCTGGCTTTACATCACAGATTCAATGGTGGATCAATGTCAATTGTTAAGCTGCGCGCCACCAGAGGAAGAGGTCTGAGATCTTCTACTGTTTTCATCAATGTAAAGGATTGTGTATTTAGAGGACTGTTTGCTTATTTTTCACAGCCAGTTGTCTAACCCTAAATATTTGTTTTAGTGTAATAGTAATAGTTTTTTTCGCTTTATTTAGAAAAGTAACTTGAATATTGATTTTAATTGCGTGTAGATGTGAGTGCATTAAGTGTACAAGAGACTAAATGTTTGGAAGATATCATTTTCTGATGAATGTGGTTAACATTGCCGTAAAAAGGTACATATGCACATATGTTTAATTGTAGTGAATTAAGCATAATTATTACGTACTTGCAGGTTAGGCGAGCGACAGTGCGATTTACGTGTTATTCTGAAACTGATGGAGGAATGCATGCTTCAGAGAAGTGTTTTAATATGGTAGAGGATGGGATGGTAGAGAGTACCTTTGGGTGCTGAAGGAATGGTTAAATTGATGACAGTTCGGCATTAATACAGTTTTTAGTAAAACGGCGGTACAATTAAAGTAAAATAGTATTGGTAAATGGGTATTTGGAGGAATTTAATGTGTGACAACGCTGGTTTTGAAGGTTGTTATTTTAAATAAGAGAAAAAGTGTTGTCAAGCCGGGATTCACTGTGATCTCGGATTTTTGAGATATTATAATCGCATAAGAGGTTAGTAGCTCCTTTTGCTCAGCCACAATTTATCAAGGATCCTAAAACAGGTACTAGAATCCAATTAAAATTACTTTAATTATTTCTAACAGTCGATTGATGCGGCAAGATCAATTTCAAACTTTTCTATATAAATACGCGAGAAGAAAAAATATGAAAAAGAGTAAGATTTATAATGTGTCAAGTTATTGTAAGTCTTGGTATACAATACATAAAATTCCACAAATAGAATAACGTAAGTACATGCATTTAATTTTTTACTTTAGATTTGTTCATTATTTTCAGTTATAAAGAGAAAGGAGTTTGGGGGCCGGAACCCCAATAGGACTAAAATTTAAATATTTTTTAGTGAGAAGTGCTGTAGTGTGTAGGTTTTTTCCAAATTGGAGCAAGGCAGAGAGGTGTGATAGCGTGGAGGGAATATACGGTAGAATAGATAGGAGTAGGCTCTGCCACAGGGCGGGAATAGATGGAATTTCAATTTCTGTTTAATACAAAAGTATGATAAATACCCCAGCAATGCGGGGTTCTTCATAAGCTAGAAAAATTATTATGCAGAAAATTAATCTAACATATAAAAATCAATGTTTGTTGGTTCGTGCTTAATGCGTTGCCGCAGCAGCATCCAATTGCGATAAAAATGTGTCAACATATTGCTTGCACTTGCGGGAAGAACACAGGCATGGTACAATTATTGTAACTCCACTAGATGGCGCTAGAGCACATGATAGCGTTTCAGTTAAATGCAATTCCCAATCCTCGTGAGCTTCATTGTTGCTGGGCGTTGCCGTGTGCTGTGGGGCAAGGTGGAGGAGAACACAAGGAGCAGGCGGCGCAAGTTGATGACAGGAAAGTGAAAAAGAGACAGGGAAGAGAGGGAGATGAAAAATTAGATATAAGGAAATAGAGAAAGAACGGGAAAATAATTAAAGGAAAAAAGAGAGAAGGAAATAGAGAAAGGGAAAATAGTGAAAGAGAAGGAAAATAGAGAGAGGGAAAATAATGAAAGAGAGGGAAAATAGGGAGAGGGGGAATAGAGAGAGGGGGAGAGAGCGGGAAAAGTCAGAGAGTGGGGGAAGAAGAGACGCAGAGAGGGAAAAAGAGACAGATGGAGAAAAGAGACGCAGAGAGGGAAAAAGAGACAGATGGAGAAAAGAGACACAGAGGGGGAAAAGAAACAGATGGAAAAGAGAGAGAGAGTGGGGAAAATGAGAGAGGCGGAAAAGGAGAGGGGGAAAGAGAGGAGGGAGAGGAATATTCCCTTAATTATTTCTTCTGCGGCAGCAACGCGCCGGGTACCAGCTAGTGGGAGAATAAAGTGGGAGCCTAACGCTTCTCTCTTCCCTGTCAAAAGCCTTAAATGCGTGACGGACGGCCGTTAACGAACCGACAAAGAAAAATTTTGATATGATTGTAACAAAATACAACTCAGAATTCCATTATTAATTATAAATACATTTGCAAACATTTTTAAATTTCTTTTGGACGACGATCTCTCTAGAAGAGGCTCCGCCTTACAGCCTTTAATGACGAGCCGCGCCTGTTCTCGCCTACATGTAGGCGTAATGATGAATGGTATTATATTGATTTCGGCGGTATATTGGAGGCCTTGGAGGGTATATTTGAATTGACAATCGCCGCGCCGTCGAGAAAATGGAAGATCTTCCTGAAAGTATTAAAAGTGAAGCTGTGTAGAAAATGGTAGATCTTCTTGACAGTATTAAAAGTGAAGCGTACCCAGTAAACCTAAAGATATATATCGCAAAGAATTCGAAATTTTCAAGAAGTGGAGAAGAGAAAAAATATTAAAGCGTTATGTGAGGAATTTATACTAGCTCATTTTGCAGTGAAAGAAAGTACCAATACTTAATGCTGGTTCGTAGGAATGAATATAAAATTGTGTCTTATACTTTGGTATTTGACGAGTATTGTGATTAAATGTGTTATTTTCTTTAATAAAAATAAATGTGCTTCTGTGTGTACGTATCCTTCATTTTCCAATAAAACGTTTGTATGCGTTGTATTGTGAAGTTCGTCGGCAATAGTTTTGCTATTTATCGTGGCAATGTATAAACTAACTTACCTTATTACAGGGCTGTATTATAGAGCCATTTCACCGTCTCCGGACACGTAAGTAAACGGCCTACAAAGGCGATGCGATAAGATACAATGTTTTGAAGAAATGAAAGGTAAATTATTGAAAATAAAGGAAGAAACCAACAAAACAAACGAGATTTGGTTTAATTTATTTATTGTTAAAAACAGTAAAACTGATTATGGCATAGAGAAGTTTAATTAACACATGTTTTCTTAAACTTCAAAAACATAAAAATAAAACAAAATTCGTTATTGTTTGAAATATTTGTTTTGTAATTTTAAGTAAAGCCCAGGGCGTATTATAGGTTTTAAGGGTACGTCCTGCGAGGATCTAGGTACTTCAGGAGAAAAATTAATGCTTTTAATGCCGATATTTTATAAATGATTTTTTAGACAGTGTTACTCAACCCTTTATTAAGTCAGTAGTCGTGATTATGATTTCAGGTAGGCACAATAGATTTCTATTTGTTTCAAAAAATTTTGAAGAAAGCGATTGTCAAAGGACTTACGGAAAAGAATTAATTGCTGGATGTTTCATCGGAAGCGACTCGTGTAATCGAAGTGTAATATGAAATGAGAAACCATGCCTCACAAGTACTGGTTTTCTTCTCACACTTGAGATTCGCGGGCACACGACAAAGAAATCACGAGTCGCAATCTTGTCGCAACATTCGTGTGCGCAGTCGGTCGTGACGTTCATTGGAGCTTGCTAGCAGGTGACAGAAGTGACAGGTATACACGCTACAGTGCGAAAGTAGGTAAACAATCGAGTTAAGTAATTATGCCCTTTAGCATTTCTGCGCATATAAAAATTAATGGGTAACTCGAATCAGAAAACGGTACTCAATGGGCGAATCAACCAGAAATCTTCTCACAGGAGCCCACAGACATACTCAAGTCAGGTGAGAATTGAGGTTATGTCCACAGCTGTTTGAAAGGAAATTTGAATTTGCGCTAGTGGGATTTAAAGCATATCACATATTTAATTAAGGATTACGATATGTCTGTACAAATGATTATTGCTCATGGATTTGGAATAATTTTTAAAGGTGTAATAATGTTTACTTAATTTATTTACTGGTTAGATGTGTGCTAATTATGTGAAAGTGTGTCGTATGTGCTGCTTTACTTATTTTGCGGAGAACGAACAACAAATAAAAATAGTTTGAAGATTAATAAAAATAAACTTCAAATTTCGTAGAATAAAGTCTATTTCACCACACATCTGCAATAGTTTATTTCCATGGAATGATTATATATGATCCAAAATGTGTTTTTGGCTGTGAGAAAAAAAAAATTTACAAACTAATTTTTTCCCATTAGTTTAGTCTTTCTAATTTTCTACCCAACATAAGTGGACGCTCTTATGCAAGTGGTGTCAGTCAGCATTCAGCATATAGTGTTTCCCGACCATGGTCACGAGTTTCCAGAAGAAGGTAATTATCCAACATTCTAGAAATGAAAGGATGATTTTGTGTTGTTCAAGGAATATAAAATGAATGTATTACTTCCAAATAAATTAATTTTTAATAGGTGGCATGAAAGAACACTTAATGACCCTTTGGTTGCTGCTAAAACTGCTTGGCCAGTGCCTTACATAGAAGCAATATTTCTACCAGAGTTCAAAATTAAAGGAGATGTTTCAGAAGAAGATTTTGAGGTGGGTATTTTAGATGGTCAGAAGATTTATTCTGAAATACGTAGAAATTTAAATGATGTGAAGTTCAGTGGCTTGAAGCATTTGAGTAAGAAATAAAGGAATTATTTATGAATATCCACCACACAGCTGTAATAAATTAAATAAAATATTGTTAATTGACTAGAAATTTCCAAAGTGTGTATTTTGAAGAGATTTTACATGAATGTCAAACACGTTAAACATCATGTCAAACATGTCAAACATGTCAAACATCAGATTAAAATGTACACAATAAAATAATTTTGAAAGATGTCTTAGTAACTTATTATTTAATTCAGACAGTACAGTTGAATATCCAAGTATGTCATATATGAATATACAAGTATGTATTATGATATATTTTTTTCCTTTTCATTTTTTAGTATGTAGATCTAATTTCAAAAGGTGCTTTTGGAACTGTATATAAAGTTCAAAAAGTGGACACAGGAGAAGAATATGCCTTGAAAGTTCTTTCGAAATCACTGGTAAGTGTCAAATACAGTAAATGAGTAATAATGATGGTATTAGTCTTTTATTTTTTGTTAACAATTTTTTTCAGCTTATTTCACAAAATGCTGTGGAACAAGTAAAGGATGAAGTTCGAATTCAGTCAATGTGTGGACATCATCCATTCATTGTAAATAGTCCGTTTTTCTGGCAAAATAAGAAAAAATTATTTATTGGTATGTTGAACTTCAAATATCTTAATAGAAGTTTGCTATAAGCATTTTTGTTACCTTTCTAACTGCAAACTGTCGATTGTACAAAACTCTCCTTTACAGGAGATTCAAAAAAGTGGTTCAATTTAATTTTTAATCATTGCCATGAGTAATTATGTCAAATACTTTTCCAGAATTGAGTCTGGAAGTTCAGTTGACTTTGTCTATGAACAAAAAATTCAGTTTTGCATGTCCTGTAGCTTGCAATTGGTGCTGTGATCAGTGGATTTGTAAATGAGCTTTTATTTTCCAGTGAGTGAGTTTGTGCCAGGTGGGGAGCTACTGCAGTTATGTCAGTTATATGGTCAATTACCTGAAAATCTGGTTCGAGTGTATGTTGCTGAAATTGCTTTAGCCTTAGGTAATTATTCTCATCCTTTTTGGAGGATAATACCTAGATAGAATAACACAAATTGAATAATTGAGAAGCATTGTAGGTCTTCTTCTTCTTTTTTTTTCTCCCCTTCAATATATTGAACATTGAGAGCAGTATATACATATTGATTTTCTTTGGGCTTTGAATAATAAATGAGTGTTTGTGACATTCTTTTAAATTTTGATTTGTGGGTAGTTGTCACCCCAATCTTAAGCTACTACATATAATATACATATTACATGGTCAGCCATACAGATTGGTCATCTTGGCCTTAATCCAGCATATATTAATTTTTATGTTGTCAAATGCTTTCCACATTATTTAGTTGTGTGTTTTCATGTGTTTAAATGGCAGAAATGTAAAATGGCCAAACAAAATATTTTTCCAGATTTTCTGCACAATGCTGGAGTAATCTACAGAGATTTAAAACTTGAAAACATATTGTTAGACCAAGATTACCATCTTCAGTTAATAGATTTTGGGTTAGCAAAGTGGCTCAAGTATGGTGCTCGAACTTCCACCATATGTGGAACAATACAGTATATGGGTGAGTAAATGCGAGACCTTTTTAATATTAAAAAAAAAATATCTTTGTGGAGTTATTCGATACGAATAATTAGAAGAAAATGTTAGAATTCTGCTTATGTCAGAACTATTTGTTGAAAAGTTGAAAATCAGCCTGTCTTTTATAAATATTTCTAAACAATCTTGAAGCTGAGGAGTCCAAATAATTTTATAGACAGACAAATTGTTGTATAACTTTCTTTATTTTTTAGCTTTCAACATGATATGCAACATGTTTCAGAGATAGGTTGTCCCCATCTTCAGGCAAACATAGCAGAGCCCATAAAATGAAATTTTTCGTCAAACTTTGGCAAAGGCCATATCAGACAGTCACCATAGTGGAGTAGTGAATGATATCAATGTTTGACGAAAAGTTTCATTTTATGGGCTGTGCTATTTGCTTGATGATGGGGACAGCCGGTCCCCAAAACATGTTGCAAATCTTGTTGAAAGACAAAAAAAAAAAAAAAGGGAAGTTAGGCAACAAATTGTCCGTGTATAAAATTATTTGGACTCCTCAACTTCAAGATTGTTCAGACCTATTTGTAGCGCTTGCTACACACTGTCATCTTAAGTTGACCAAGAAAAGTATTTTGAAGTTAATACAAAGTTGTAAGTTTTGTATTTAATTCTAAGAAAAACCCTTGAAATGGTCTTTTTATCTAGGACTGGGGATTTCCAACCTTTTTCTTTAACTACCCCTAAAAATTAATTGCTGACTCTATTGACTCCTTTATATATTGCTTCTTAATATGCAGGGTACATAAACAGAACACAAAGAATAGAGATATAAATGTCTTAAAGGTAGCAATTTTGTGCACCACTATGTCGTAAGTATATCTGTTTCCAATAATTGAAGATGCTTTTGCTTCTGAGAAGCTGAGTTTCTATTCTTCATTTGTACAATGGTTACAAAATGTTGAGCGTTTTTTTAAGAACTGTACATAAGATATCTCCAATGTATATTGCATAGAACATTTTCTTAGGTGATAGAGTATCATTGTGAAAATATAATTGTAATTTTTTGACTTTTCTAAACAACTTAAGCAGTGGCCTAGCTAAGTTCTTGAGAGTGCTGGCAGAGAAAATAGAAATGGGACCCTGTCTTTAAACTATTTTAGTGCCAATAGTATGTTATTTTATTGACAAGTGAAATAGTGTTTTTGTTTTTTTGTAAGTATCAAAGTATTCCATTTCTCCTAAGCTTTTTAGAAAATGTAGAAATGGAATCCATGTTTGCTTGTGTTGTTTTTTTTCAAGGGAAAATAATAGATTTCCCATTATAATGATATTGATATTAATTACAGAGGCTGCACCAGACTGCATGCAACTGCATATTTTGTATTTGAAGTTAGACTAGTAAAAGTGCTTATTTTCCTTAAACAGTAAAAATGTAGATGTTCTTTCCCATTTTTGACAATGAATAAGGAGTGGAATCAAATTTATTTAAATACGTTTGTGGTAACTGGATAACTTAATTAATCAACTGCAATTATTTGTTTCAAGACATTCTTAGACAAATAAGCTCTGTTTTATTGTATGTATTTTCACATTTTGGTATAAGCGCATAATTTTATATATTTTAACTGTTATGCCATACTTTTTTTACATTATGTGTTGCATTTTTGTGTGGAGAATGAACACCTTGATTGAAGACTGATTTAGAATATTACAAAATATGAACTTTTGAGCTGATTCTTGAATTGAAAATGAATGCAACATTTGTGTGTGCTTTCGATGAAAGATAACCTGCTATTCCTAGCAGAGAGCGATCTGACTCGTCGCTTCTGACATGTGTTTCTCGCATGTCATATAGAAGGTAAGCGGGAAGAGTAATTTCGGTTTCACTGGTAGTGTAAACATTTGCTTCAGTTTCTTATTCTCCATGACCTGAATTTAAGGTCAGATTAACAGAGGGGAATGAGACAATAATAATAATAATATTAAATCAAATATTATAAACAATGTTTTTACGTATTTTCTGATTTTTAATTCCTTATTTTTTTGAAAATAAATACATGTATCTGTACATATTTCCCTTTTTTATTAGATAAAAATCCACTCCCTAATAATGAGTATGTCCGTAAGTCTTTCAAGAGTCTGTAGAGAATATATAGTTATCAGATGTATCATTTTCATGTTTAGGTCTGGTCTGTTGTAGCCAAGTGTGTGTCATCAACTAATGGTCTTAATTATTATATTAAGTGCTAGAAAAAATTGCATTATGTTATGATTACTTAGATTTTTCTATAGTGGCTGATGACATTAGGTAACACCTCCTGCCGTGCAAAATGAATCTTTTTAACAGTGGTAAGCACATAGTTTCAGCAGGGCCATCAGGCCCTGTTGAAAAGGACATTTGTAAATTAATTAAAAATATTTGTTTTATAAGGCAGAAGGTATAACAATGACCTAATGTCAACAGCAACTATGTAAAAATTGAAGAATAGAGAAGTGGGAGAGTTGATTGTTATGAAAAGATGGGGAAGAGTATATATTGGTCAGAACGTTCTTTATAAATTCTGATGATTTTTTTTTTTTTTTTAATCTTACATGAGTTTTGAAATTGCAATAGTGGAACAATATTTTTCTCATTCAAAAACTTTGAAGTAGTTTTCTCTAAAAATGCATTATTAAACTGTACTTGTGATTTTTGTAGACAGAATGTGAAAACAAATTATAATTTTCTTGAGAAAGATTACAATCAATTTTTTAAAATTCACTTTATTGGAAGGGATGGAAGTTTGAATGGACATTTTGTCTTCATTTAAGAATAAAACTTTCTGTAAACCATTGTTTTGTGGTCTTGTAAATATGAGAAAAATATTGCACACTTTCATGCAGCTTATACATGAAATAAAATTGAAGAAGTTTACATATTTTCCTTGAACTCTTTTGAGAAGATTGTAAAGTGCTAAGAAATTGTAAAATCATTGAAGCAGAATGTACTTTCATAAGCAACATAACTGATAATAGTTAGACTTTTTTCCTTAAAAGTTAGATAATAATTGATGTTGCTTTTTTAAAAAATGAATTTAGAGCAGTTGCAGGATCATGAATTAGCTGTTAAAGGTGTTGTCTGAAAGCTAGTTCATGTAAATTCACTTTGAAAAGACATATTTAATTCCAAAAAGAATGTATGTTGTACATTTTATTGCATTTCACTGCATTAATGAATTTAAAAATAGTGGAGATCTGATTCAATTATGTTATCAGCTGTTAACATGACAGTTGTGTATTTAAATATATAATGTTTATTTATGTTTAGTATTTATTTGTACTTAGCTTGTATTATATATTCTTTTGAATTTAAATTTGGTATATATTTTATTCAGCTCCTGAGGTGATGAGTATGGAACCATATGGACATGCTGTTGATTGGTGGTCACTTGGAATTGTCATGTGCTGCATGCTGTCTGGTGAGGTAAGTCTGTTGTTTTCATTACCAAATTGATTTGTAATAGAGGCAGCTGGTTCATTGGGGCTTAGTCAAGAGAATGTCCTATGAATTGGCTGCTTCCATTATGATAGTTGTGGTTGTAATGTTTATATTATGTTTGTTCTATTATGTTTATTGAGTTGTAAAGAGATTTTGTTTATTCATTGGATATACGATTTTGTGATTGTTGTTCTCATTTTCTTATTTTTTAAACCAGTCTTTTACTTCTTACTTCTATACATTTTACATACAAGACTTAATAGGCTATGCTGGATTCTTGTCTTTGGGGTCCTAAAAGTGAATAAATTGTAGGGTCTAATAATAATAATAATAATAATGAAAATATCGATTTGAAGTAATCAGTAAGAACATGAAAATTAAGAAAATCTTTGCAATGTAAAAAAATTATTATTATAATCCTTTTTAACTTTATGAACTACTAGCGTACCCGTGCGAGATCTCTCGCATGTTAAACCCCACCATTTCCCTATCCATTTGTCTATCCTTTTCATTAAGAAGAAAAGTCGTTAATGAAACATGTTTATTTGTTTAAAAATGTATATAAATAACTTCTAATGTACCTACTGAATATCAAACAAAAATAACAATGCAATTGATGTTGAAAACAAATTTTCAATAATGGTTTATTCAGTATTATAGAGAGATGTTCTTGGAACAATGAATACTTCTTTAAAAATAACATTTGAAATAATTATTCAATCTTCCTTGAGAGTTATCTTTTCGCTTTCCTTGATAGTCATAAAAATATTAGAAAACGTTTTTACACTTGAGAAAGCGAAGTAAAATGCGAAAATACCGGATCGGGCTGTTACAGCCCTACTCTTTGCAATGTTATTTAATTTTCCTTGATTTGTTATGAGGAACGGAGGGGGTTTTGGGGAGTCAGGGCACCAGCTTGCTGGGGTGCAAAAATCAGAAAATTATCTGTATACTAAAAAGTAATTGATTATTTTATGGGTCCTTATGTACCTTAAGAAAAGCAATTCCGAGCCAAAAAATAATCGAACTAATATTTTCGTCTTTGAGTACCAAATACCATTTGTTACCGTGAGAAACAGTTTAGTAGGCTTAGACTTCACTTCGGTACATAGGAATGTTGCTGGAATGATGTTTGCATTTTTAATATCTTAACAAACCGACATCTTGAGTTTAATATCAAACGGTGTTTTATTTACAATACGAGGTTGGAGCTGGACGTTGATTTACATACTTCCAGATACCACCAACATTTAAATTGTGTGTTTGAACTGCAATCGTTGGCAATTGTTGAGTGACTTGTGCTATTCTTTCTATAATTTTAAATTTAGTTGTTTTTTAAAATTAATTCACGTAGTATTGTAGGCTAGCACATTTTGATTTTTGTTTTTCATTTATTTCAAGCTATTTGACTTTAGCCAAAGTTTACTATTTTACTTCAGCTAATATTTTACTTAAGCACAAGTTTTACTCCACTACCTCCACGTACCTGTCTCGCATATCAAACCCCCACACTCATCCCTATCCTTCTATTTCCATTCTAAGAAGGAAATTTGTTAACGAAACGTTTTTATTTGTTTAAACTGTGAAGGTAACTTGTAATGTACTATCACAATATCAAATAAAAATAAAAAACAATATAATTGATGTTTTAAAATAAATTTCAATAAAGATTTATTCAGTATTGTGGAGTTTTCTTGGAACAATTTCACTACACTTCCTTGAAGGCAACATTTGAACTAATTATTCAATATTCTTTGACTGTTAACTTTTAGCTTTTCGTGATAGTCGCAAAAAATGTTACCTTTTTACTTTTGAAAAAGCTATGTGACTAAACCCACTGACATGAAAATTTCATCGAATCACTGCTGCTAACGAAAATACTGGTACAGGTAAAACACAAACACAGTCTTCACTGTTCACTGTGCACCCACATCCCACCACAGTTAGGTACACAGCACTTGTAGACCACGGCAAAACGTTAATTGAATGGTTTCACTACACACATAAGAACCATCTTCATAGGTGTCAAGCAACTATGATAGTACCTGTTGATATCTCTTTTCTTTCTTTTTGTTTTTCCTGCCTGCTTGGCATTTCTGCCTTTCAGGGGTGTTCATAATACATAAATCTTACACATTAACTTTTAGGGATGGACATCCGCATGCGTTACCTCCTTTCTCAGGGGTTTGATAATTCATTTTATTAGACAGAGAATTGAAACTGCAGAGGTTGGAAAAACTGAAGTTTATTTGTGAATAATTTTTAAAGGGTGTTAATAGGTGGGATTTTTAGAAGCTTAGGGGAAATAGGTAAATGATTTAAGGTTGTTGAAGGGAGTCCTTAGGGAATCGTGAGATTATTCTGTTTGGTGAATTATACGTTTTACCCAGTTGAAATATTGTTGTACTGCGCGATTGGGTGAGGGATTTTGTTTAGATTGGTTCGTGCAGCACTGTTTCAGATCAGGCAGGTGTTTGTGAGGTTTGGTCTTATTATTGTTTTATAGATGATTAAGCTGTAGTCAGTGCTAAGTGTGGATTTTGTATTTATTATTGGACATAATTTAGATATTTTAGCATAAACTTTATCTGCTACAGATTTGATATGTTGATTTGATATGTTTGATATGTTGATAGGTGTCAAGTAGTTCTCCTAAGTATTTAGCTGGTGTATTTCTATTCATCCATTCTATATTTGTGTTTTGAAAGCAGAGGAGTGGTGGTTGAAGAAGTTTGTGGAGAGTGAAAATTTTGGCTTGAGTTTTAGAAATATTGGTCTTTATTTTCCAGTTTGTGGCCCATTTGGTGAAATTATTTAGGTCGATCTGTATGTTGTCGTAGGTGCAGTTAATGTCAGAATGAGATGTTAAAAGTGCTATGTCATTAGTGTAAAGGGCAGTTTTGGTGTAGTCTGACTGTGGTAAATCTGACATATAAAGAGAAAAAAAAAGTGGAGAAAGGCAAGAGCCTTGAGGGACCATTGCATTAATTTCAAATCTGTTTGAAAGGCTTGAGTTAATACGAACAGAAAAATATCTATTTTTTAGAAAACTTCTAATTAGATGGAGTAAATACTTGGTACTTCCGAGTTGGTTCGGTTTGTACAAAAGGCCTTCATGCCAGAGTTTATCAAAAGCTTCCTCAATGTCTAAGCAAACTGCAATTGTGTGTTCCTTCCTGTGAAATGCGTTTGCTATATATTCAGTTGGTCGTAGCAACTGGTGGGTGCAGCACTGTTGCATATATGTTGTGATCTGAATCCGAACTGAACGTCCAGGATGGCGTTAATTTTTGTCAGGTATGAAAATAATCTGTTTTGAATTAATTTTTCAAATACCATTGCAATTGGGAGGAGAAGACTAATTGGTCTGTAGCTTGTAGGAAAGCAAGGATCTTTGCCTGGTTTGCAAAAGGGTAGAATTCTAGAAAATTTCCAATCTTTTGGAAAGTAACCCACTTTTAGATAAGAATTAAATAAGGCGGTTAATATGGCTATTGCTCTTTTGGGTCGTTCTTTAAGAGCTCTGTTGTTAATATAGTCATGACCTGCTGATTTTCGAGCTTTCAATTGCTTAATAATTTTAGAAGTTTTGGATGGGGATATAAATTATATTTTACCTATATTGTCTGGTAACAGGAGGCTTCTTGCAATGTAATTACTAAAGGAAGAATTTGTATTTGTATTTGGAGTAAAATAGTTTTGCTGATATTCACCTAATAAGGAGGGGAATGTCAGAAAATTCTCTGCTTAGTCATTTAATGGTTGACCAGAGTGGTCTTCTATTTGGGTGAATTTGAGCTACGGATCTCTGAAAGTTGTTAATTCAAACTTGATCTAGATGATAGTACTTCTAGTTGTTGCTGGAGAGCAAATCTTGAATTAATGATTATACAAATATACCTTGTCAGACGGCACAAACCACAGTGTATACAGAAAGTGTGAATACAAGATGGAGGAATCTAAGCCTTCTAAGTGTGTTGTCACAAAGATGACTATCAGCAACAAGGGCTGAAATATACAGATGGTTTTGGAAATATCGATGCGCCGAACTGAAAATTTAATTGAATGTCCAAGAATGTCTCATCTTGTACATTATGGCATGGAAAACGCATCTTTGAGGCCTTTGGCCTAAAAATTTTAGTTTTTAAGGCCCTGGAATGCTTCGTTCAGGAGTTATTTGACGATGTAGATTCGAAAACATTAGCAAGTGCTCTGGGTTGTATTTAACATGAATATTTAGATGTTTTTTTTAAACAAATCCTTCATATTTTTAAAGTCAAAATGCAATTCGTCATGTCTCAGTGAACTTCTCTTTCTTTAGAGACTTCATTTATGAAGATTAGTTGCATGTGAGAGCCGCAGCGGAAAGGTATACTACTGAAATAATACACGAGACGATTATAAAATTTGGTTTAATAAATTATTAGTGTCCTCTAGCAAGTGCTTAGACTGCTTATGTATTAATCTACTTCTGGCAGTATGTAAATAGAGAATGTGCTATGTGTATAGATCATTGTTGGCATCCTAATTCTTGTGTCAAGGTTGGAAGTGAGAAAGGAACTTTCTTTACAAGTTTTGCACACATCTTTTACTCTTTTAATTTGTTACTTCCATCAAATACATTCAGGAAGAAGACATAGTGTGAATATTGTGTGTATTATTCAGTGTCTTGGTGTCATGCTTCTCAGAGATGATAATCATGATTATGTATTACCACCATGATGATGATAATGATGATCAGTAACAATGATTAGGCTGTAAGACTGTGCTAAGAAGATTTGACATTCCCTGTCAAATTATATTGTTGCTAATAATTTTACTGTTCCACTAGTGGGCTGTATTCTCTGTTACATTTGTAAAGAATTTCCGCACTTACAATTGCAGTAATACTATGGAATAACCTTAATTAAATATTTGGTTGCCATGTAATCTGTTATAATTTTTTTTTAAATTTGTGAACATGAAAAAAATGAAGGTCCCATCACTGTTGGGGGTCTGCCAGGATCCTGATATGGGGCTCTTGACCTGGGGCTCTGGTACCTCGCATCTTTTGCATGAGCTTAGTGCATTAGCTTTGCATTAGCCTGTCACTAATTTTAATGAAAATCAGGAAAACAAAAAAAAATTCTGCTATGAGTTGCTTGTTTTCAATATTTTTTAGAAATATTTCGAATATTTTTTTAGGATTACTACATGGTTTACTTAAAAATTATGATTATGTACCACATAAAAGGTTAATAAATATTAGAGAAGCCGCAAAAAGGGAGGTATATGGTTAGAGTAGTGAAAAACGAAATTTGAAGTGTTTGTACCTTTTACCTTAAGATTTTTTCTGCACAATTCTTTGTAAGGACTTTTCAATGTTTTTTGCTGTTTGATTTAAAGTGGATTCGGAGGTCCTAATGTAAAGATAGAGAAATATTTAATGGAATGGAACAATGACCATACTTCATTGATGCTGTCTAAACAGTTCTTGCCGCAACCCCAGATTTTAGGAATATTTTCCTTACTGTGACAGTCTAATTTGTATGGTATTTGGTTCTTCATTGAAATGTCGGAAATGTTGGAAAAATTGCACTTTTCCCGTTGTGCTTTTAATTAATTAAAATAATGTAACATAATTGTCAAATCTTTGTACGCTTCATCTTCATCTTCAACACTTAAAAAAGAATTTGTGCTCTCACATGTGTGAAAACAGATATTCAGTAATTTTATGTCATATTTCCGTGACCGTAGCTCCATGAGAAAATGAATAATGAATAATGTTTAATGTATTACTTTTAACCACCAGAAGAAGTGGATTGTTGTTTGGTAATTATGTTTTTTCCCATAAATGATTAATATTTGAGCAGTGAATCAGAAACATGAGTGTTAGTAATGGTAAGTGACAATGTTTTGATGTTTTTTTTTATAAATAGGTATTTGTAAGTTAACATTTAATCCCCAATTCTCAAACAAGTTTAACTTAGTCTGGTTCAGCATGTATATAAGAGGCATTCTCTTGAACAATATGTGAAATATATGAAGTCTCCTTTAAGTTTTGCCACTAGAACCATCCTTGATGGTCTCTTCTGTGTAATTATGCAAATGTAATCAATTATATTGTGCTGCAGAAAATTGTTTAACAAAATTTAATTTGAACGTTATGTTGAAAGAGAAATAAAAAGCTTTGAATATAGGAACATGAGAAGTTAGAAAAGAATACAACTTAATTCAAGTATACAGGGTGAGTCACGTAACTTTAGCACCTTTTGAACGGTTGAAGTTATTGCAATGCAGTTTTCACGGAATTGCATGAGAGAAAGGGGCTAATTGATACGTGCATTAATTTCTATTTTATCACTTGCATTGTACGAGATTTTTTAGGTAACTTTGTTGTTTTTTTTAATGTAACTATACATATTTTTTCAGTCCACCATGACGAGCGTAAAAAGACGAATCCAATGATATAGATATTGTCGTATGTTAGATAAGCATTTTTTGGAGTATTTTTGATTTTTGCGAGTGGGGTTTAACGGACATTTTGAATAGTCCACCACACAAGGTCACGCAGTGCTCCACCAGCAACGCGCGCCCGGGCAAGGGAAGGGAGATTTGAAGATACAAAACATATTCCAAATATTCACAAAACCATTACCGTTTTTTCCTGAACTGTGCTTTCCATCCTTCCGCATTTTCAGATTTTTGTCATTCTTTGATTGAAGGATGGAAAATAAGGATTTGACATGTGTATTGTAATAAAATTGTTTATAACTTCAACTTCATTTAGTGGGGTTTCATAAGATACGTATTAATGGGATCTTGAAACAAAGCACAATAAGAATAAATAATTAAGACTGTACAAAAATATTGCATATTTTGAGCAAACAATTTCGATGTTAATAAGCATATAATAATAACTTAGGGATAGAAACAATCTTATTTCAATACACAGTACTTATGACAAATCCATATTTTCAATTCCTAGGAAACACAAAATATTTGAAAATGGGCACGATGGAAAGCAGAGTTCAGGAAAAAATGCAACAGTGTTCGGAATATTTGGAATATGTTTCGTATCCTCAAGTACTAAAATCCCTTCCCTTCTCCGAGCCCGCGTTTGCTGGGGGAGCGCTGCGTGACCTTGTGGGGCTGACAGTTACAATGAAAATATCCGTTAAACACTAGTCGCAAAAAAATCAAAATTACTCAAAAAAATGCTTATCTAACATATGACAATATTTATATCTTTGGATTCGTCTTTTTACGCTTGTCATGATAGACCGAAAAAATATGTACAGTCCCATTTGAAAAAACAAAGCTACCTCAAATATCTCATAAAATATAAGTGGTAGAACAGAAATCAATACACATTTCAATTAGCCCCATTCCCTCATTCACTTCCATGAAAACTGCATTGAAATATCTTCAACCGTTCAAAAGTTACAGGAGGTGCTAAAGTTACGTGACACACTCTGCATATTTTATTTCTTTATTTTGACCACAAACAGAAAATAAATGGTAGTCTATAGAGCTGTTTTATGACAAAAACGGGCCCCACTCATTACTTATATTTTTCTTAAAAAAACAGTCTTCTATTTCCAGCAACCTATAAGCACACATGTTTAATACGGTATACCATGCGTAGCCTTTTCATTCTTGGTGTAAAAGAACCCAAGCACTTGTAAAGTAATGTTTCTGATGGTTGATCAGTTTTGATGTAAATTAGGGAACCATTTCTCTTTGGGGTCTTTCATAAAGTACATCATTTTGGGGTACTTTAAAAATCAAAACGGGAAACTCAGGAGGGTTGACTTGCTTTCTAATTAAACATTTAGTTTCCTTTAATGACTGGTCTCTCGATGTGTGGGAGGGTTGTGCATGTAAAAGCCCATTCACAATGCATACGTAGAAATAAACGTAACGCACAGACATAAATTTTAACATAAGTAATAGACCGAAACATTCACAATGTCCAACATAAGCGTAACCAAAGATTTTCTGTTTTCTGTGGGCCATTCTAGTTACTATTGATTGGATGTGAGAATCAATATTTTATATATATATATATATATATATATATATATATATATATATATATATTGAAATTTTATTTAAAATATACATGTTTATATAAACATGTACGTATGTATGGCACAACAGCTCTACGAGCCAAGGCCTACCAGCGGCGCGGCGTCTCGGCCTTGCGGCCATGGTTTGGGTTAGGTTAGGTATTTTAATTTCAATAAAAATTTAAACTAAAGGGTACTACTATGAATATTATAACAAAACTAAACTACAAAAAGATCGTACGCTACAAAACAACGCAGAAAACCGTCGAAAATCAACCACGCAATTTGGAAAACAAGTCTTTTTTTCGATCTATCGACTTCGATACTCGATTTTGAGTTAAACTTATAACTGTGATTGGTTCATATCTTATTTCTGACATAAGCATTAGCACAGAAGCTTGAAGCTTGCAAGCTTTTAAGTTAACGTCATGTTGTATGCTTATGCGAAGGCATTGTGAATGAGTCCGCTTATGGACGTAGTCCTAATTTTTATGTTAACGTCATGCATATGTTTATGTTTGCATTGTGAATGGGCCTTAAGTGTGCGTGTGTGTGCGCCCGCAACGGGAGGGGGAGAGGGTCGAGGGTGGCGCGTGATCCATGGACCGATTGTTAAGATACTGTTGAGGCATTCGCCTGGTTTTGATGGGAGAAACCACAGCAAACTCCCGACCAGTGCAGCAGTTCGCTTAATAAAACCTCCTGTCAGTGTTTGAATACCACCCGGCTCTTGCGGCTAGCGTCGAAAAGCCGCCACCGCTGCGACTGGAACCGTTGGGCCTCCCGGCCCAACTTTTTACTTGTAGGGAATTTGTAGGGAATTGTAGGGAAACCCAACCGGTTTACTTGTAGGAAATTTGAATGTCATGTAAGGTGCGTGTTAGAGGTGTGCATTTTTGTTAATAAAATTCATTTTGTAACCTGCAGTGTTGGCACAATGTGTTCGCGGCGCACTACTCGACGGACCCCACCTCCTGCGCCCAGTTGCGGCTCAAGTCAAGTTGAATCCCCCAAACGGCGAGAATGTTTCAAGAAATATCTGATATTAACAAAAAAGAAAAGTAATGAAAATTCCGTACCATTACACATTAAATTTATTTAATAAATATTTTACATCAATTTTCGTCTGGCATTATTTCTGGCAAAATCAGTTACTTTGGCAGTGTCAGTGCGGTTTAAAATCTCTTGTCTCTTTATGGGTCAATCCATTTTAAGTGGTCCAGAATTTAATTAATTGGTCGCTCGACCATCTCGAAAAAATTTAATATTTTGTACATAAATTTCCTTATGTTTTGGCTGTTCAAAACCATCTTTAACTTTTTTTTATTGTACCTGGTTTACAAATGGCGGCCATTTTTGTTTCGCGCCGTGCGCCATTTATCGCGTTCGCAGACATTTACTCTTTCCTACGTTACTCAGCTCTAGATTGTTCTAGCATTCTAGAATAAAACGCATTCGATTCAGCATACTCTGGCCTGCAAATCGAAATATTATTTACCTATTTTCTATGTTTTTATTTGGGAAATATTTGCAACCAAATCTATGGAACGCGATTGAACGAAATTCGATTTTCAGAGAGTAATTTTTCAAAGAAGGAATATAATCTAAGCCTTAATTTTTTCTGCGCTTTTACACACAACAGTATAGTTACATTTTGTAAAATATCAATGATATATGACGCACCCCTTAAGAATTACATCCACTTGAAAATTGGAATTTTGGATTTTTTTCCAATTTTGAACTGTAATATCTCTGTTGGGGGACCAGATAAAAATCTGAAAATTGCACACATGCTAGACCGCTATCACACCAAACTTCAGTAAAAATTACAACTTTTAGATTTAATTCGAAGTATTTTTAAAAAAATTGAAAACTTAAGAAAAAGAGGCTTTATTTCCCCCTTGAGGATACTGTGTGGCAAGTAGTAATCACTTTATTTTGAAGCTATTTTAAACTAAAATCTACATTGATTTAAAATTATTAATTCTACTTAATAATTAATATACATAAAAGTGGCCTAATATACAATTTTCAATATTACGTATACTTTACTCTAAAACAAATTTACAATTTGACATCTACGTCCGTAATTGAAAATATGGTTATCTTGATTTTGAAATCTGAACAGCTTAAAACAAAAATTATTTATAAAATACAACAAATAAATAAATTCAGCGTTTTGTTTATGTTTTCGAGTTTAAATTTGCCATTCTGTTTACCATTTCTGAAGGTTTCTGCAGAAGTACGGACGGTATTTCTTATTGAAAATAACGTGACTGAATTAATAGAAAATGCAAGAGAATCAGTGGATATTAGGCCAGTGCAGTTTAGGAAAGTAAAGTCGAAGCTACTGCTAAACTTGACTTCCGCACCTCTGATTATTTCTTAGAATATCAACAACCGAAGATTCGTGTACCTGACAGAACCAACGCGGTGGGCTGAGGATTTAGCACACTTTCGAGATCACACAGGCTTTTGAATCGTTTTCTATGAGTTTGTGGCTTGAGGGTTGTCTTCCCTTTACGTCAAAACGTGGTAATCTGTGTCTTTGTGCTCAATTGTGTGACCGTTTATGAAAATGTAGTGTGAATGCTGTGTAGGTGATATTACTAATGAAGTTGGCCATAAAACGTTATGATATTTTTCCTAAGGACATGACGTCAATTGAAGAATTTGGTAGGAGAATGTTGGTAGGAGAATGTGGTTTTCATTAAGGAATAACTGGGATAACACATCTCTCTGTAAGTATCAAGACATAGAATACGTACAACAATTTGATCTCTTTGGCCAGTCTTTTTCAAATCCTTACAAAAATCATAAAAAGGCTTTATCAAATGCTTTGACAGAAATAACTTTGGCTCGCACAAAGTTCGCACAACTAACAAGGAAAAACTTTTTCGGACAATCTTATACCAGAGAAATGATTGTGTCCATCATGTTATTCTAAAATTCAGTTGCGATCATTGCATGTAAGGAGTACTGTGCGACTGTTCGTATCTCTGCAGAAACATTCAGAAATAGTATGCCGAGTGGCAAATTTAAACGCGAAAACATAAAAATCGCTGAATTTATTTATTTGTTGTATTTTATAAATAATTTTTGTTTTAAGCTGTTCAGATTTCAAAATCAAGATAACCATATTTTCAATTACGGACGTAGATGTCAAATTGTAAATTTGTTTTAGAGTAAAGTATACGTAATATTGAAAATTGTATATTAGGCCACTTTTATGTATATTAATTATTAAGTAGAATTAATTATTTTAAATCAATGTAGATTTTAGTTTAAAATAGCTTCAAAATAAAGTGATTACTACTTGCCACACAGTATCCTCAAGGGGGAAATAAAGCCTTTTTTTCTTAAGTTTTCAATTTTTTAAAAAATACTTCGAATTAAATCTAAAAGTTGTAATTTTTACTGAAGTTTGGTGTGATAGCGGTCTAGCATGTGTGTAATTTTGTGTCAGATTTTTATCTGGTCCCCCAACAGAGATATTACAGTTCAAAATTGGAAAAAAATCCAAAATTCCAATTTTCAAGAGGATGTAATTCTTAAGGGGTGCATCATATATCATTGATATTTTACAAAATGTAACTATACTGTTGTGTGTAAAAGCACAGAAAAAATTAAGGCTTAGATTATATTCCTTCTTTGAAAAATTACTCTCTGAAAATCGAATTTCGTTCAATCGCGTTCCATAGATTTGGTTGCAAATATTTCCCAAATAAAAACATAGAAAATAGGTAAATAATATTTCGATTTGCAGGCCAGAGTATGCTGAATCGAATGCGTTTTATTCTAGAATGCTAGAACAATCTAGAGCTGAGTAACGTAGGAAAGAGTAAATGTCTGCGAATGCGAAAAATGGCGCACGGCGCGAAACAAAAATGGCCGCCATTTGTAAACCAGGTACAATAAGAAAAAGTTAAAGATGGTTTTGAACAGCCAAAACATAAGGAAATTTATGTACAAAATATGAATTTTTTTCAATATGGTCGAGCGACCAGTGCTGGACCACTTAAAATGGATTGACCCTTATACAAAATAGTGAAGTTATTTAAACTTTCTTCTCCCATTATATTCCTTATGTAATTTTTACTTTCCCGCTCTTTTTACTCTTTTTACTGGTGACAATGCTCTTTCTGCGGACGCATTAAATAAGGGATATGTTATAAGAATCTTCAGTAATATTAGTACAATTGCTGATGAGGTTGATAAGCTAGAGGTGCTACATCACATACTTTCTCGCATTGGTTCTAAATTTTCAATTTCCGAAACTTCAGGGAGTTCTACGAAAATGAGACCTGCGCCGTTGTTTTATGCGCCCCTTCTATCTTTGGAAAAAAATTGAACAAAAATTTGGAGCTTTTTTGAGAAAAAAAATTGTTTAAAAAAATTCAAAAGTGCCAAAAAGTTTGCGTTTAATTACACGAAAATTACTCATATTTTGGAAAAATTGAATGTTTTCTTATTTGAAGACCGGCCTTTAAAGAACAGATTTCATTAAGGAAAAAAATCTTTATCTTCAATATTTGTAGTGGATGCAAGACGTCCCCAAAAAGTTGCTCTTTTGAAATTTTCGAAATGTCAGGGATTTTAACGAACATGGTACTTGCACCATTCTAGTAAGCGTCCTTTACGCTATCTGAGGACAAAGTTTAATACAAAAATTTGATGCCATTTTTGAGAAAATTTTGCAAATGTTTTTGAGGCTTCATGTAAAGTTCCTTCATAAATAAAAAAATTCGTTTGAAACTCCCAAGACCCGAGTTCGTTCAGATCGACCGGGGAATATCAATTTTGGAGAAAATCGGCTGAAAGGTTTAGGTGCTAGCGTTGATCACATACGGACGGACAGAGAAGGACGGACGGACGGACGGAGAGATGGACGAACAGGTAGAGAGACGGACGTTTTGCCATCAATCGATTTTTCGGTATCAAAGACCCACAAAACGGATTCTAGCTACACCACTTGTTAAGAGGAAGTAATTTATTACATATATCAACAGGTTTTATCCACCTTTTCATAACCAGGGCCTGAAAACAAAGAGTTTTTCTGCCGAAAATTCGCAGTTTTCCGACGCACGATTACATAATTTTCTCTTCTTACGAAGTAATAATGAGGAAGTGATAGTTTCATTGAAGAATAATTTCGTAGGCCCATATGTTCAGGATTATTTTCATATTTCTTTATTTACAATGGATCTTTCTGTTTCCTTCCCTACTCTGCGAGTAATAGTTCTGTATGTGATTTCGTCTGAAAATAAAATGATTTTTGTGCATTTTCCATCACTAGAAAGCCCCTAGGCTACAACACTGAAGAGCCATTTCATCATACGTCCGTATGTAGATTTATATAAACTAGTGAGATCCCGTGCGATTAAATCGCACGGTTAGTCAAATAACCAAACTGTTTTCTGCTTAAATTCTTTTTTTGTATTCCAGCATTATAAACGACCTAACCTCACTAAGATCACTAACCTCTCATATTTCAAGATTTCTATTCAATGTAGAAAATCACGTTTACGTGCTTACACAACCTACACTAAATTGAAACAAACAAAAATGCTTGAGATTGCATTTCCCGCCACCGTCCGAGTGTAATTTTCTTCCGATAGATCGCGCGGCAATCAGATATTACAGATCCCTAATTACTACTTTTTTTAATATTTAGATATTTTTAACGCCCTTTTTCAATACGAATGTCACATGTGCAGGTGAAAAGAAACACGATTTTTCAATCCATTGCGTCTTTATATAGATCGGTTTCGTATGTCGCCCAATTTATTGAAAAGACCAAACATCCCTTTGAGAAATAATATATAAGATATGGCTTTTTCTACAAGACTGGAAAAGAAGAATATATTGAAATACAACATAACAGATATGATGATGACTTAGAAAATGTTAATGGTTTTCCAATTTGAGGTCGTAACGGTTCGTGCTTTGTAAATGCGAGGAGAAGAGTTACCTATTTTGCATGTGGGCCTTGGGAAAACTCTCATTAAAGGTGACGAAATATGCTGAGAATTAGGCCCAGCTAGAGACCCTCGGTAAGGAAGCTTGTAGTGGCATTGAAGTACCATACGTTGGAGAAAGTTTTATTCAACCTCATGTTTTGCTTATGTGACAACCTTCTACTTCTACTGTTTTACTTGTTTTGTAAATGAAGGAGGTTGGAGAAAATAGTCTTTCAATTACGAAAATGATTTGATGTATTTTACTATTCTCCGTTTTGAGAAGATGAGGAAATATTGATCTAGTGGCATTGAAAACCGTGCCAGTAATGCCGAATATTGATTACTCTGCCCGATACTTTTTACATGGTAAAATTATTGGATATGCATAGTATGCCGAAACTTTTCCTACGTACTATCTATTATTACTGAACAACTACTCAAGAAAATTTTTGGTTCTAATCTGAAGGTGTAGGACAGATTCGAAAATGTTATATTTTGCAGTTTTCAAAATTTCAGTGATTTCAGTGAAAATCGGGACTATTCCACATCTATAAATGCACGATCTTCTATTCGAGCAAAAAATTTAAAGAAAACAATTGCTGCCATTTTGAAGAATTTTGAGAACGCTATAAAACTTTGGTAAAAATGTCACAGGTGTTAGATGTAAAACCCTCCAGGACCAGGGTTTTACTTCAGAGTTTCCCTTCTCTTAGACGAGCTGTCTTCCAGGTCTATCGAGTCTCATCTTTACAAATTTTCGAATAAAAAAATGTGGTCATTCATAGTTTTAAATAGATTCGAAGCATTTGAACGAACGTTCTAGTGGTAATAGAACTTGCGTCTTTACCAAACAAAACTAGTTTTAAACGAAATATAAAATACGTACATGAAACATGCAGTCTTGTTTACGCAAGCACATGAATAAAATCACTGCATAGCCAGTGACTAATCGGAAGATAGAGGGATAGAACTCCCCTAAATCCAACATTGTTTACATTGCTTCTGCAGCATTGTTGTCCGGGAGGTCCGAAGGTTCGAGACCTGACGGTCGCTGAATTTCGATGCAAAGTAGATTGCTGGGTTAAATTCTATCACTGCGTGGAGGAGAATTCTAGCGGCCTGTTGCTCTCATCAGTACTGCTCCATTCTTTACTCCGATCCAAGTGAATCCCGGCGCGGTATCCTAACAAACAGACCATGGATCACGCACGATCTTTCCTTCCTCGCCCATGTCCTCTTTACTCCTTCCACACAAACGTGTAATTCTCAACGCTACCGCATATGCTGAAAAACTAGTCGGCGTGTCTCGAGTGGGACGGTTCCCCGCTGGGAAAAATATCTGAATGGGCAATAAACGAGCAAGCGGGCGTGCGAGTTGGCGCCGGATCTCACGTTCCAGCAGGGAGGAGATACAGCATGCACTACACTTATGGAACAAAGCATGTAAGTAGTTGACGCGCTTGGAACCTATGCTCATGCAACATTGTAACAAGTCGCACAGATTAATCGCATCCCATTCCGAAAGAGTATTCACACTGAGCTCGAGCGGGTGAGATTTCATGAACAGGTTACGAATTTTGTGTCACCGACTCAGGGTGAGGTGTAGGAAGAGCGATGGGAATTGTTTGTCAGGTTTCGATCGAGTTACGCATTGGCCCAGTGAATTATGACCAAACAAGAGGTTGGAATTATTTCTGCTTTGCAAATATTCACGCTTCCTGAATTCCGAGTACTCATAGTTTCCGAGAAGTTGATGATGTATAGCAAACCCGAAGGTCATAGAAGCAAAGTTTATTTCGCTTTCTTTTTCAGAAACAGGAACATATTTGAAATATTCCGTATCGACACGTAAAATTTAAAAATGCAATGAAATATGTAGTTTTAGATAAAATATATAAAATATGCAATTTGCCAAAATATATAAAATAAAAATTGTTTCAACTCATTCAGAGTGTGATGCAAATGATAAAAGTATGTCTTTACATGAAATCCGTTCCCTAAACTACATGTTTGATGACTAAATGTCGTATCTGTACGAGAAAATGATGATTTCAACAGACGACTAGAAGTATGTCCTGTTATAATACAAGAACAAAAAAAAAGCAAATCAGTCCCCGTTATTCTTGCTCCTTACTAGAGGTAAACGAAGAAAAAGAAGAAGGCGGAGAAGGAGAAATGGAGAAGAAATAGGGAAAGAACGGTTCTGAGAACGAAGACACCAGTACTGCATTGAGCTCAGTGCAAGTTTTTTCAGAGCCAATTGCAATGTCCTGCTGGCCGGGTCGCACATTACAGCCATTGCGGGCGCCGGGCGGGGCGAGGCCAGGGCGCGTTTAGAAATCGAGCGAGAATGAAAGGTCTCTTCCGCGCAGGGCAATTAGGGATACCGGTCCCGCTAACTGGATTCGCCTCCGCGGTGCGGGCGGCAGGCCCCTCTTGGGGTGTACGCCTGGCGAGGCGACTCTCCCCAGGATGCCTAATATTAATATTATCATTACTGCTATATAAAAAATCTACTAGTGGTTTAGGCGCTAGGTTCACAGACGGACGGACAGACAGACGGACGTTTTCCTTTCAATTGGTTTTTCGGCATCAAGGACTTGCAAAACAGGGATTCTGGCTACACCACGTGTTAGGGCTTTTTTTTCTTAATTTAGCAAGTGGTTGTATCCACTTTTTCATTGTCAATGAATTTTTTCCTGCCGAAAAGTTGCCGGTTTTTCGCGCACCATTACATAACTTTTCCTATACTACGTATATTACTCCGTATATTCGTATATATACGGGAAAGTAAAAATACAATTATACAGGGTTTTTCACGTATTGAAAAACAATGGAAGGTGGTGGCGCAATTGTGGCTACAGATTCGGATTCAGCGCGTTGACATACATAGAGAAACATGTATCAAGTCTTTGGGTCTGACAAATTTTATTTGGTGTGGTATCTACCAAGAATTACGTTAACTTTTTAAGGAGCCAAAAATAATTTGTTTCCAGTAAAAGTGTTCTAATATGTTCTTCCCACAAAATCGTGGCCCTTTTGAAAATATAACTTTCAGATGTTCGTCCTAAAATAGCTATTGTGAACCCAATCTGTAAAATGAATTCAAATACCACTTACTAAATAAAGTTTTTTTACTGAAATATAAAAATGGATTTTTCCTTGATATGTCAACATTTTCATTAACTTGAAACATAGTTTCAACATAGAGAATTTTATCCACAACGATGTGGGAGAGTACGTCTCAGATCTTTCTTTGGCATACTTGAGCATAACTGTTTCATTCAATTTGTCAGTATTCTTACATTGACGCCAATATTGGAAACACTTAGACCGGGTGAGATGACTCAGGGCATCAACTGAAATGATTGCAGTCCCTCTGACCGGGAGATCGTAGGTTCGAATCCCGACGGTGCAGGATTATCGACACTAGCTTGTTATCTAGGTCGAATTCAGTCGCTGTCTGGTGGAAAATTCTTGCAGCGAGCTACTCTGATCGGTAGTTTTCCGTGGTTTCTCCGTTCAACACCAGGCGAATGCCGGAGCAGTACCCTGATGAACGGGCCACGAACCGCGCGCGATCTTTCCTTCCTCTTCCTTGCCCTACCCTCATCCCCTTATGCACACACTTACTCTAACATGCACTACACAACCACACATGTCGGGAGACTGCTCGGGAGCTCAGACCTTGCCCCGGGCGGGACAGTCCCCGCTGGCGGGGCGGGGCGGAGCGAATGAATCAGTGGGCGCGCCGTCTGCCGCGGCCCCAAGTTCAAGGGCAGCGGGCACTTTCTCCGCGAAGGAGAAACGCGGGGGCGCCGTCTGCGGGTCGTTTCTCTCGCGCTCGGGGAGCAGCCCCCGCCGCCTCGTTGGCACCGGGGCAGGCAGAGGACAAGTGCAGGGAAATCTCGTAGCGCATTTGCCAAGAAAATGTAATTCATAATAGCATACATCTCCGGCTGATTGCGATTACTATTGCCTCTAACTGAAGCTGTAAGCAAATCTAACTTACTCTATATTCTCTTGTTATTTATATCTTGATATTCAACGTATTATTTATCGTTTTGACTGTATAAATCTAAGAACCCAGTTGATCTCCAGGTGGCCGTGCGTATACAGCATCGCGTGTTGTATCGAAATATTTTTAATTGTTATAGTGTGCTAGTAATCCACCAACCTTTTTTACATAAATATAACTTCAACGCCCGGCTTATTTATCAGGATAACAGATAAGAACTGCAATTGCAGTTGCTAATCCAGGGCTCCTCAAGCAGAGCAAATAGGATGCCCGGAGCGGTGTTACCTACCGGCTACCGAGAGCCCGACACCGGAGGCCCGGCGTCGCGTGGGTTGCGATAACCTCTCTCAGTGTCCCGATAACTCCAGTCGCGGAAACATGGAAGTCGTCACGAGCACGTTGCAAGCCAAAGCATCCACACCGACAATTTTCAAAGCAGCATGGGAAAAATATTTTTTCGCAGATTGCGGCAGCTATGCTAAATGTTTAGATTGCAAAAAAGTGCTTTAATCACTTGAGGTTTAATTTGCAACGACATTACAAGGTTAATCATGCTGCAGAATATGACAAGTAATTTGAGTAAGAACGTAAGGAAGTTTTGAATGTTCTGAAAACGAATATCTCTTAAGGAGTATGTTTTGGATGATATTTTAATTTTCTATTGCAACCGTCTTTCATTCTCGCCCTCACGTTATTGCGCCAATGCAACCGTATTCTCCTTTTTAATATCCAATGCAACCGAATATATTACTATACCCCTCCTCTTTTCAATTAATCAATATTATTATTATATATCGACGTTGCATAAATTTATGTCGAATCGTAGGTCGTGGTCGGCCCCGTACGGGAAATACCTGTAAACAGCGTTCAATATTGCAACGTACACAGGACTGCTAAATACTGAAATGAGAACACATTATTTTTCAAAAAAAGGAAAGAAAGAACTTTAATCCTTTTCTCTCTTGTTATTCTCTCAACAACAATGTAACAATGCGTGAAATATAAATTCACTCGAGCTTGGCAACAGTGTTATAGCTCAAATACCCTTACATGAAATTAATATTAATCAGCTGATTCCAAATTACTGTATATTCAGGAATTCCTTTTACCCAAAAAAAACCAATGTCATTAACAAATTTTCCTCGTACGTACGTATTTGCAAATGTAACAATGAAAAAAAAAATGAAAACAAGACTAAATTTTACATTGCTAGTTGACAACAATTGCGTGCGTTCTGTTCTTTAAAATTTCGAGATTTCCACCGATCTTGTCGGAGTTTATTTAATTTCCTTGAATGTGCGCAAAACGAATATCTGATTTAATAATTACGCCGCGAATGCGACTTTCCTGTAGTTGCGTTCGTCGAGACAGCGCCGTCGCCAGTTCGGTCGTCCTGCGCGTGCCCACGTGCACGCGCCGACGTACTCGCACACTCCAATCTTGCGTATGCTGGTTTTCTTCAAAAAATTCCCCGGGAATTCCAGAAATTGCCCGATCACGTCGAAGCACAAAGTCACAAAAATAAATAAACAACTTCTTCTCTCTTCCAATACTGCATCGATAGATGTTCGCGCTATCCGTTCACATGTCCATTGCACGGTACCGATTCGCCGCCAAAATGTCTAAGTCCAAATCTTTTAAAAAATCTCGAGTTCGTCCAACGTGGACACGATGTTTCTATCACCACTGACTAGGCAGAACTCTTCTTAAAATCATGTCGATTTAACATGTTACCTCGCAAGAGAAAAAAATGCCGGCGAACTCCATTCTTGCCTTTTCATTGTTGTTTTCTTAATTTTTCTAAAATGTCCAATATCAATTATTTTGACATGCTTGTGCGTTTATTTACTAACGCCTTTTCCCAATGTTAAGGTTTTCTTGCCCAAACAGATATTTTCGATCTTTTTTACGTCGAAAATGCGAAATTTCTCCGTCGACATTACACACCATTTCGTCGCTTGTTTTTGGTATTATTAATTCGTAATATTTCTTTATTTCAGAAATTCAATGTTCTATAAACCCTTTGGATCAGCTATAATTTTTTCATTAAATTTATACAACGACGATTCACACGCCTCTCGTCGCCTAATTAAAATTTCTTCATAAAATTTTGATATTTTAAGTTATTATATCTGACACGTCAATGGGGCTTTTTCTCTAAAATTTTATATTCTAATTTTAAATGAACCCGTCGTCCGATCGTGTTCAAACAAAGACCACAATGTTTGTTTATTTATTTTCCAGCTAACTGTACGGTCAGATTTCTTTCAAAAACTACCGAATCCATTGTGTTTTCCAAAACTGTCGAAATATACTTTGCGCGGCACGCTGTTCTTCTGTCTCGCCAGTATCGATTCATGTACACGTTGTTTTTATTGACTATAGTTTAATAAATATTTATTCCTTGTCCACAATTGTTTTTGGGGAATGTATCATAAATGAAACCATTACACTATGTTGTTTTAACAGTAATATAACACAATAAAATAGGTTAATTTTATTTATTTTAAAACTCTTTCGCAAAGAAGAACCTCTAATTCTTCTCAAAATTAACGTCAGGGTCAAACATTGCGTTCGGAATTTGAAACCCGATTTAAGGATTTATTTGATTTACTATTAGATTTTAATTTATTTACACAAATTCTCCCTTGGTGTAGGCTTTGTTCTTTGTAATTTCCAATTTGAAATGACTGATTTGCAGACACTCAATTAAGGGAAACATTTCAAACAAAATAAATATTTCATATTAACTTCATTATCTGCGCACGTCTTCTAGAATTCAGTGGAAATAATAGTTATTGAAGTTTTCGTTCTTCATGTTGTCGCGGCAGGAAGTATTATTCCTTCACAAAGGACATGACGAGGGATGAGGCCAAATAGGTAGCTGATTTACCCTTGAAAATAGATTTCATTTCATCAGAGCGAATTTTATTGTTAACAATCCATTCAAAAACGCTTATTTCTTTCTAATATATTCAAATTTCAACTGCTACATGTCTTAGGGCAGGGGTCACGGAATTATGAAAACGTGTACAAAATTCACTTCTCCCAGTAGCAAGTCACACACACTTTTTAACTGTTTTTATGTAAATAAATAAAATAAATAAAGTACAAAGTACTTGCATTGAATACCTTATGTGTTATTTTTAAAGAATATTTTTTCCTCTCCCAAAACAAAAATTCACTTACTTGTAGGTATCCATTCTTCATGAACGAACAGTTTATAAGGTTGAAATAAACCATGTATTTATTTCTCAAAATTGAATTAAATATATTTTATTATGACTACAATAATTTGTACTACTTGTAATCAGTATTTATTTTTTGTTTATAGATTTTTTTCAATTTTATCAGGTTATATTGGTCATTTATTTAAAGAGAAAATTCTTTAGATAACTGTTCTATTACTGTACTACTATGTATCACATTTAATATTGTTGTAAAACAGTTATCTAAAGAAATTTCTCTTTAAATAAATGACCAATATGTTCTGATAAAATCTGTACTACAACAGGGCCTGACGTCTATCACTAAAGGAATATTTTACCAGAGTGGCTTAATTTAAAGAGTTTCTTTTAATGTGACAATAGGTGTTGCTTTGGCCGTAGCTGGCGCCTCTGACCTTCACAGAACTATTTTATTACTCTTGTTTTTTAAATATGCAAGAAGGAATGTGTGTTGTGAGCTCGCTGCCAATCAGCGACTACCTGCCAACTTCACAATGTTTACATTCTCTTCATTATCTCGTTACGTTAAAAAAATATTGTCTTGCTTGGTTGGATCGTTGCCAAAAAATTGTCGAATCAGCTCCATCTTCACCAACACGAGGCGAATCAGCTGGCCATTAATTTCGTGCACACAATATTGCTCCTTGAGTGAAGGGGTACTCACTGGTACGATGGAGCCTGGGTTAAATAAACACACCGATTTAAACTCATCGCAATCACCTAGGTGATGCATTGTATTCATGAACCATACTCTCTTCCGGGAAACTGACAGGTACGGTGGAAACCGGGGTCTAGTCTTGGGATACCGGAACCTTCAATTAACCTGTCACTACGACGGTTGACAAAGTAGGCCCGATCTGAAATTGAACTAGTACCGACTTGTCGCTTACGCGCCCACCTTTCAGCTTTACCCGTCTGGTTCCGAGCGAGAGCGCACTCTTATTACGATGAATGTGTTGGCGAACTTGTAGGACGAAAAACGGCCCCCAGTCGTTTCCACCGTACGTTATGCACGGTGTTATGCAAAGAGTGCGCACGTGACATGTGAGCGCGTGTGGATGCGGTACTTGCCTGTCATACCCTTACTGGATGATGGAGACAAGAAGGCTACTAAAATTGGAGGACCACCTTACAAGAGGAAATGATGTTGGGAGTGGATCGCCCGGAAGAAAAATGAGCGGGTTTAATATCCTGGTAAAGTATCCCGTAACCGAGAGAAGCAAACAATGACGACGAAGAAAATGGGACGTGAGAGCTAACTTAGTAATAAATTAATAAATGAGAAAAAAGTGTGTGATAATACCTCTTGGAATATTGAAGATGAATAAATATACATTTATAATCCAAACAAAACGAATAAACAATTTTAATCCTATTTAATATTTACAGTTTGAACGCAGGTACCCTCCGATGAATTGTAATGAAGTTATCCTAATTCTAATTCTTAAAATTATATGTAGAGATCAAGCAAGTAAAAGGGATTTTACTGATACAATTATGAGTAAAGGTTCTGTCTCAATTTAAAATGTTCATTTCACCCGGCACCTTCGAAGACTGGAGCAGAAACCTTCTTACGTGGAGTGCTGAGTCCGGAGCTCGAGTCTCGTTCCTGACACTGATGACTGCGTGCTGCAAATGAGCTTTCTGAAGCGCTGATCACCCTGCGAACGTGGACCTTGGAATGTTCAGGAAAGTCCGCGGACGTTCAGTTGGAGTGTACGTTGCCGTTGCGGTCTAACACTGCACCTATCGCACATGCGGAACGAACGCGAAGATTCCCGAAAGGCCAGCTCTGGCCGGCCTTTGTGAAACACAGCTTCCGTAGTAACTCAGCATATCCACGCCTCGCGGGCACTCGTACTGCGTATGTTTGAAGGCTCCGAGCACCACAGCCTTCGTTCGCCTTCTCTCTTCATGCCTTAGGTGTCGTCCATAAATTACGTAACGCTAAATGTGGGGGAGGGGGGTTTGAGGCAGCGTTACGCTGCGTTACATAGAGGTAGGGAAGTGCATTAGAACGGGGGGAGCGGGTATTCAAAATACTCGAAATTTGCGCCACGTAATTTATGGACAGCCCCTTACTACGTTTACGAAGTAAAAAATTAAGGTTTACTATTGTTTTGTGTTCCCAAGCAGAGTTCCCGGCACATTTCACGTGACCATCTCGTAGTCGTGGCCATCCCGTGGCGGTGTTACTGCCCCGCTAGAATTTAAGATAAGCGCCCACGTGCTCCTCGGCTTGCGGGATACCTCCTCCAGGCATCTCCGCCTGGAACCCGGTGAAGTACTAACCTCTCCACTGATCTCCTGCCATGTGTAGTATTATAGGTTATTGAAGTGTGCGTGTAAGGGGAGAGGAAGCACATGTACGAAGATCGCACGCGGCCTTGACCCATTTGTTAAGGTGCTGGACTGGCATTCCCCTGGTGTTGATGGTAGAAACCCCGGAAAACTACCGATCAGAGCAGCCGGCCGCTAGCATTCTCTTCCAAACTGCGGCTGAATTCAGCCTAGCTATATAGTTAGTGTTTGCCTTCGTTTCAGCTCGAGCTGAAAGGTCAGCGGTCAGATGCGCTGCAGGGGCAGAACCACCTCCGCCGGTGGCAGTTTTGGCCAGTGGCTGCGGCGGGAGGACCACAGCGCGGAGCGGAGCGGGCGCCGGCGCCTCGCCGCACTTCCTGACCCGATGGGCGAGCGGGCGGAGGGCGGGCGGGCGATGGCCGTCGCCCATTCGCGCGCTTTCTCCCACTCCGCCGTGGGCGACCGTCCCCGCGACGCGCTGTCGCAACCCGCAACGCAGCAGGGCCCTCTCCCCGAGAGATCGTTCTTCTCTTCTCTTCTTCTTTTGATCAGGCCTCTGTTTGTGAGAGGGGAGCCCCAAGGCAGGTTTGCGCCTCTGTTCCAGTTCCGTTTGCTTCGTGAAGATGTTCCTGGACAAGTGGTTCCTGGAGTTGTTTGCTATTGCGTTCTTTAAGGGCGCTGAACACTCCCAATTTTAGATTTACGATTTGACCGCTAAATCTGGCGGCGTAGATCCTTGCTTGGAAATCCACATGCATTCTTGAAGTCATTTCAAACTACACATTGGTGCTAATAACTTACACTGACGGTCTAATTTTGTCGTAAATGTCCAAATGGCGGTCGAGGGACCTTTTCATATGTCGTCTAATTATTGGCATGCCGTATTATTACTAACTTTTCTTCGTGTTGTTCTATCGAAAGAATCTATCGACCCGGCCTCTTGAACTCAAGATGTACGATAAGTAACCCGACGTGCTGGCCTCGGACGACTGCAGGTTTCGTCTTTCTTCTTATCTCTGCTCCATTCCTCTTATCCTTGCGCGGTGTTTCTCTTTTGTCTCATCAGTCGCAGACAGCACTCTTCAGACGCGTCAAGAATGCCACCGATTGCACAGCGCAGAGCCTTACAATAGAGAGAAGACATCATCTGCAAATATCGATTTCGTCAAGAACAAAATTCTAAATTCTGATGCAGAGGAAGAAACAAAAATCAAACGGGCAATATCAAAACGCAGAAAGCGCGATGAGGATAGGATAGAAGCGAATAACAAAGAACTACAGAATAAATTATTTGAGTTGGAAAAAGAAATTAGCTTCAAGCGGATAACCGGAAATGTTGTCTGTGGCGGCATTAAATCTAACACATCATCTTAACTTTCACGGGGAAGTAAAAGAGAAGCCACGGTCGTCTTGTCCAAATTAGAAAATTATTTTCTAGTAAACAGTGACCTCCGAGAAATTAAAATTAAACTTTGTTGAATGATGTGCGATGACATCAAAAACGCGAAATTGACTTATTTTTTGAACCTGAAATCAATAACTTACGAGATGAGCAGATTAAAAGAAAAATATGGGTACTGGAACGAACTTCACAAGTTCACATTGCAGTGCAAGTTGAAATGCAAATTAATTTAAGAAAAATACCATAAGAACGGTCAAGAGAACATGAGCAAATTTGCCAGTCTCCATGTACAAGGCCTGTGAAGCAAATTTAGACCCTGGGGAACTAATTCGAATTATTAATTGCCTAACATAAATCAAAAATTGCTGTGGAATTAGATTTCTATCAATATCGAAAATTTAGTCGAAAGATTGTTTAAGCAGATTTGATCGGACTATAAGGGCGGAAGCTGGCAGGATGGCGATTAATGCTGTGCGTTTCCACGATGCTGGTAATAATCACGCAGCAAAACAATCTCTGAGAAGAGGAATAAAAAAATTCGGTGAGGATTGGGGAAATAAAGAAGTCTGGAAGAGGAATAAAAAACGTAAAAAGTCTGGAATATGAATAAAAAAATCGGAGAGGAATGGGAATGTAAAGACGTCTGGAATAGGAATAAAAAAATCGGAGAGGAATGGGGATGTAAATGAGTCTGGAATAGGAATAAAAAATTCGGAGAAAAATGAGAATGTAAATAAGTCTGGAATAGGAATAAAAAAATCGGAGAGGAATGGGGATGTAAATAAGTCTGGAATAGGAATAAAAAAAATCGGAGAGGATAGTGGCGGGAAGCACCTTTAAAAAGGCAAAAGAAAGCGGAGGTACGAAACAGACGAAGCTAAGGGTGTCAGGGAAACTGATTACGTTGGGGGCGGAGAGGTACCAAATTGCGAGGAACAGCGGGTCGAGGTATCAGCGATTTAAAGTGTCCACTTGTGAGAAGAAGAGGGAATACGGCGAGACGAACGGGCCAATCAATGAGTTCGAGCTTAAAAGGAAATTGTTGTGGTGTAGAGGCAGAAGCTGAAGTAGCTGTGTTGGGGCGATTGAAGCAGGGCAGCGGACGCTTTCGTCGCTCGCCAGCCCAGGGAGGGCAGCCACCGGAACAGGGAGCTTCGAGGCGAGGCATAGCGTGACGTCGCCTCAACGATATAGGGGATGCGAATTGGAAATTCCCCCCAGAAGTTGTAACTCGAGAGGACGGCCGAGACAGAGCTAATGCCTTCGTGTTCAGCTAGTGAAGAGGCTTGTGAAGGATTGGGAAGCTGTCCACGGATGACGATGTACGAACTGTGTATTATTGGAATAATGAACTGTGGTTGTTTATACTTGTATGGGCATCTCATTTCTGAACCTATGAGAAGCGTTGACTGATGAGGCAGTACAAAAGGATTATTATGATGTGTTAAAAATGGAGAAAGATTGAGTGAGTTTCCTACGCGTAAATGTTCCATGACAACTCCATGTTGCCATAGCGAATGTGTTGCTAGCACATTCTGATAAGAAACAGGTGTGGCTGGACTTACAGATGAGGGGTCTGACTACTCGGACCCCTGCTGTCGTGATCAATGGGATCATCATGCCAATCGTCGTGGGAATCGATTACTTGAGGATGCACGAGACTGTCATCGATGTGGACCGGCGTAGGTGGCTCAGTGCCTTTGACCGGGAGGACCCAAGGTTCTACACCCGACGGTGGCAGAATTTTCGTCAGTTGCTTTGTGGCTAGGTCCAATTCAGCCTCTATATGGAGGAGAATTCTAGCGGTCGGCTGCTCCGATCAACACCAGGTGAATGCCGGAGAAGTACCCTAAGAATTAGGCCACGGATCGTAGGCAATCTTCGTCTTATCCTCACCCCTTATACACACATGTACACCAACGTGCACTACACTACCACACATGCTGGGAGACTGGTTAGGATCTTAGAGATTGTCCTGGCTGGGACGGTAGGGTGTCTGGATGTACTCAATATACATTAAAATGACTTAATTTCATCTATATAAAAATAGTAAAATGGCCTTCTGAATGTAATTAAAATATGTACAATGTTATTGCAATATTTACATCTTAGCCCCCCTTTTCTATGCTTTGTATTTACACTGATAGAAGCTTTCGTATCCCTTTAGTAATTGCTCAAGACTTGTGTTTGCGTTGATGGTTGATATTTATTCTTACAACAACGAGTATTGTATTTGTCATCGTGGCGTTTTGAAGATCCTAGCTCCAAGCGATCGTAAATCGAATGAATACTAAATGTACTGGCATTTTAAGCAGATATCAATTTACTTTTTCTTTTCGTGAAACTAGTAGCTGTATTCGCTCCTACTTATACGCCTTCCAGCGTCTGATCTGGAACGTTGAAGGAAACGCCTGTGACCAGCCGCAGGAAAGGTTAAGAGCGGTGGACGTTCTGGTGTTTGCTTTACGACCGCCACGGGGTGTGTACTGGCTATATACTCTCTGGGCTTTCCAGAGCAGCCAGAGATGCGGCGTGGGTTGGCGGCGACGACGCCGTGTGCTGAACTGTGGCCCCGGGCGCATGCGCCCCCCCCCTCCTGCCGCCGCTTTCACCTTCCGCGAACAGGTTAGCGCGGTCATCTGCATTCGGCCCAGGTGGCGACCCAGGGGACGGCAGTCGCTTTTACCTGGAACGTTTTGTTATTGCCACCACGGCGAGTGGAACATTAATGATGCAGCTGATACAATTGACGTCTTAGCTGTTAAGAAAGAAAATTAGAACACGAGAAGCGATGATTTCGATTCTCGAGTGTCGATATTATGCGATCTGCTATGATTCTCTTTACATACAACTGATATTATTCTGTGCTTAGGTGCATTGTATATTACTAGCGTACTCGTGTGAGAACTCTCGCGTGTGAGAACCCCACCCTCTTCCTTATTTTCCATTTTCCTATTTAGCCTGTAATATATATTTTTCTTCAAGACTCTTCTATCCTCTGTCACTTGTTCTATATGTCACCTTGTAATTAATAACAATATAATACACCCTTGTCAACAAAATCTATTCTTAATTAACTTTGTTATCGAGCAAAGTGTAATTGAATCGTACAGAATATCAAGTAATTAGTAATTTCACATACAGTTTCAGATTCTATGGGCTCTGAACACGTAGGATAGAATCGAGAAGCGTCGAAACAGCAAAAACGTAATAGAATTGTCAACAAGATCTCATCCTGAAGATTACGGTGTGATGAATGTTTCTTTGAGGCCTTTGGTCTCAAAATTTTAATTTTTAAGACCCTAGAACGCCTCGTTTAGGAGTTATTTAACGATATAGTTTGAAAAATCCAGACGTACGTTGCGGATTGCATTTTCAATGAATATTTAGAAGGATTTTTAAACAAATCCTTCATATTTTAACGTCAAAGTGGAAGTCAAGTATAATTTTCAAAAAATGTACATGACCTTAATGAAAGAACTCACTTTGGAGAACAAATTTTATTTGGAGGAAAAATGTCTATCTTCAATTCTGTAGTTGTAGGAAGACGTATGGCTGAAAAACTTATGCAATTTTCGAAAATTCAGAGTTACCGTGAAAATGGGACCTGTGCCACCTTTATAAATGTATTTTATTCTATCCTTACAAGAAACTTAAAGAAAAAAAATTGGAGCCATTTTTGAGAAAGTTTTGAAAATGTCCCGGGGGCTTCATGTAAAGTACTCCCAAATTGTGAAGAAAGTTTTGGAAAATCGCGACGCCTCGAGTGAAACCAGATCGACTGGGGAATATCCATTTTGGAAGAAATCGGACTGATAGATTTGTCCCGCTAGTGTTGTTCACAGACTGATGGACAGAGGGACGGACGGACGTTTTGAAAAGAAGCCCTTTTTCGGTATCAGGGAACCCCAAAACGTGTATTTCCGTTGAAATCTCGAAATCGATTTTCCCGCACCATTACAGAATTTTCCCTATACTACATTTATTACTCCGAATATACGTACGGAGTAATACTACGTTTGCATCACCCCGAATAGGGTTACACACGTCCTCTTTTACCGGACCTGCCCTCTTTTTGACGTAAGAAAAACTGACCAGGTGGATTTTATAAGAAAGGAAGAAATGTCCTTTTTTATTGGAAAGGGGGTACTATTTTTAAATTCAACCTAGACGTATGATGTACGAAGGATACTACGCCTTTTTCCAACTTTTTCGACTTCCTGACGTCATAACATTTCATTGTTATATAAATAAATGACGTTTAACTTCAACTATGTCACCTAACAACCGTCAAAATCAATAGATCAACTATACCTGCATGTGGGTCATTTTGTCCATGAAATGCATCAGCTGTTACAACATATTGTACGATGGTGCGGGTCATAGATTTCAGTGGTCAGTTTGCATGTGGTGGTAATGCTATTTGGCTCTTTATATTTCGAGCAGAAAGCCAAATAGAAAAGCCTTTATTAATACATACTTAAAAGTTCAAAGCGTTTGCTGCAAGGTTCAATGCAAAGTTTTCAGTGTTGAGGGAGATCCCATCATCCACCAAACCTTCTGGTACAAAAGTGGAAAAGACAGTAAGACAGTAATGAAGTGGGCCCATTGTGTGATTATGAAAGTGATAACGAAGATTGAAGTATTTAGTGATAAGTACTTTGTAAAAAAATTATTATATTAAAACATTTTGTATGAAGATTGATATGAAGTTCTTTTGTATAAGAAATGTCCACTTTTTCCAAAATGAAAATATGGTAACTCTAACCCAGATCTGCGGAGGGTTCTCCAAGAAGAGTGGGATTTAATTCCACAAGAAAAAATAACGTATTAATCAGGAGAGGATGATAGCGGTTATCATTCCTGTACACGGTAATATTGTTGTTACCAAAATGAAAATATGGTAACTCTAACCCAGATCTGCGGAGGGTTCTCCAAGAAGAGTGGGATTTAATTCCACAAGAAAAAATAACGTATTAATCAGGAGAGGATGATAGCGGTTATCATTCCTGTACACGGTAATATTGTTATTCAAAGTTAGTCTTTCAGTGTCAGTAAAGGAACAAGTGACAAAATCCAAGTTTACAAACGTGCTCAAAATTCGTGCTAAATGGTTATACGGTATTTTCGCTGTGGCATTTTGTCTGATTTTGGGCTTATTTTCACTTTGATGCGTTATCGATTTGAAGCTAATAATGCATTGTATGGGAAATGAAAGACTATGGAAAATGAAGACATTTTCGTGTTGGCGAATTTCCGTGCCGATGAGTATATTTTTTCCACTGCTGCATTAAGAGACGCAAATCCATCTCTGATAATTTGGCAACAAGTATTCAGTCACTAACGGAATTTATTCGATATTATCTGCTGCTAAGGATAATCGTTGCCGAAAATGGCTTCCAGAAAACGAGACCCGCATGGGGCTGTGGATTAATTATGTTCAAATTACATGGGCAACATGAATACGGACGTAATGCAATAAAAAGGCAGAAGAAGAATTTGTAAAACGTATAATTATGAAGCGAGTTGCAATTAAAAGACTAGAACGGAAAAGAAACGAGTTCGCCACGTGCTCCAACTGAAATAGCACCGGTCAAGTAGTTCACTTTTTCTGCCATACAACGTTCGATTAGAGAGAGAAGACTGCTAAATTGAAAAAAAATAACGTATTTTTCAAAATCATTTTTAATTGAAAGAATATACATTCAAATATTTTTTATAACTTATTAAAATGATCAGGTATAGGCATGTTCTTTGTACTATTTGGAATTGTTACTGAAGTACATTTCATAAAAAATGACTGGCTAAATATAATGTATGCATTCTGGAACATCATACAATGCGTGCAGTGGAATTGTTAAATAGTGTTAGTTCGACTTAATTTATCAAAGAAATCTCGACGACCATTTTGAGTTGACAGTCATGCAAATGTTCGAATCAGTAGCTTTCTTTCGCGACTTCAGATTGAAATGTAGAATATAACAATTATATCAGTTATGCAGAGAGACAACTGCTGCACACCATTCTAAAAAACATCAGCACACTAACTTCCGTAATGAGGTAAGAAAGCAAAACGTTTTTATTTTAGTTCATTTTAATCATGGCGACAAGGCCAGCTGCGAGTATTTCTCGGCCAATCACGTGCACGAACAAGATTTTAACTCGCCTAACTTATCAATGCTCACCACATTAAAATTTCTCTGGTGATTTATAAACGATAATTAAAAACGTTCTTCTATAAAACTTCTATCTCAGTTTATTTGTCAAACTTTATTAATACACATTATTAAATATTTCTACGTTAATTTTTTCTGGATATTATTTTATTTCTTCAGCGAAAGTTCTTGAAACATTCTAGTCAGTACTTTACAAAATTGCTAGCAATATTAAACGCATGACATTAAGCATGAGGAAAACGCATGGGGGAAAAACGTTAATTATTAAAATCTAAATGTGTATTATTAAAAGGTGGGAATAACCACGAATAAACATTTTATGGCGTAGAAGCGGAAGGCGGTTGGAGCCGAAGGTTGCGGTTTCGAGTGTTTTGTAAGCTGTGGGTGTGTTCACTACGTCAGTGTAGTCATTAGATTCACATGTCTGTACTTCAACCATCATCCCACGCTTCACACTCAATTTCATTGCTCCATCGTGATCAAACCTCTCATCAACCAAACCCAGAGCTTAACAAAAGAAAAGTCTCTGCGCAGGAAAATTGAGGTCGGAAAGGCACAAGCCGGCAAGGTTAATCCTGTTGCCCTTGCGGCGACTCCGACCGAGAGGTCGGAGGGTCCGTGCCCCGATGGTGGCTGATTTTGGACAGTGGCCTAAGCACTACGTCGATTCCAGCTACCCTAAGGAGAAGGAGAATTCTAGCGGCTGGCTACTCTGATAGGGTAGGGATCAACACTACGGGAATGCCGGAGCAGTACCCTAACAAACGGGCCACGGACGCATGCGATATTTCCTTCCTCTTCCCTGTCATATGCTCTCCCATTTACATACTAACGAGCACTACACTACCACAAATGTCGGGAGCTTAGAGCTTGTCCCTGTGGGTAAGACAACAGGAAGGAGATACCTCGGAAGCCGACGTCTATGTCGGCGCCAGGTCTCACGTTCCAGCGGAGGAAAACATAGCCACTTCCGGGACACAGCATGTATAACACGCACGGGATTAGTGCACACACGCAGCAGCCTTTCCAGCCCGCATGCAGGTCCACTTACCTTCAATGAGAAGTTATAAACAAAACATAACCGACAATGTCGGATTGAAAATTGGAAAATTTGATGGTCTGTAGGTAACATTGTCCGTTACGCCAGCGCTCTTTCCATGCCCGCCTGTGCCGAGCTAGGGGCGGGAGAGCGGCGGTCTCCATTCGGCGCTCACCCGCTGCGGGGGCGGCGGCCGTGAGCAGCGACGTCGCGTCGCGGGGCGCAGTGAGAGAGAGCAGCCGCGGATGGCAGGGCCGACATCGCGAGGCGCGGAGCACACTGTGACTATGGTCCGATTAAAATAAGTTGGTGATTGACAGTTGCAAATGGAAGGGAGTGACGTTGACAGTTTTGCGTACCACTGAGCACGTGCGCACGGGACACGAAAGTAAACACTTGAAATATATACATATTAAAGTAACCAGCTCATACATTCATATACTATGAAGCTACAGCTTCAGAAGCACAACTGTCAATCACCAACTTATTTTAATCGGACTATACGCACACAGGCCTTCACGTAGGCAGGTGGGGGAGGCGCTAGCTCACGGAAGACACGGGGGCAACGGCCACGGCAGGGGGATGTAGAAGAGGCGGACAGCGCAAAAACTATGTGTATTTTGAAAAAAGTGTACACAAAATTATATAAAAGACACATTTTATTAATAATAAATGAAAATGGGCGTGGGTGTTTGCTGTAGTGTTAAGACCCAGTGGAGCATATCCCAGCCCCCTAGTATCACCTTACGTAATGTAATACCTAACACCCCTCTCCCCCCAGACCTCCCCCTCGCCGAATGCTCGTTATATGTATGTGAGGGAAGAATGTGACTGCCCGCGTGCCAGAAGGGGAAATCTCCGCAAAAGGCCGCAATGCGAACCCACCTGGCCGCCACCAAACCTTCCTACTTGTAAAATTGATCAAGTGGCGCCACAGACTTACGAGTCGCAGCAGGAGTAAGTGCTCGGCCGCTATTACCTTACGAGCCACAATAGAATTACGGAGTGAAGGCTGGGGTCAGGGTACTCTACTTTGGGTGGTGAAAAAGCAGTGGTATTAACTGAGGGTGGGAAGCATTAGATGTTAACTGAAAGGTTATGTTGACGTTTAAAGTGCACAATTAATATAATTATTATAATTAATAATAATAATAACAACAACAATAGAGTTTTGAAAAGCCAGTATGAAGTCGTGGAGTACCAGGTTAATAATACACAGCGGAAAGGGCGTAGTAGAAACAAGACGTATTCAGATTAACAGGGGAATTTTCCAAGGAGATCCCCTCTGCTGTTTTGCATTAGTTTGATTCCGCTATCTAGACAGTAGACGCACACTGACTTTGGTTACAAGCTCCATGGTGATGAAAGGCCAGTCTCACATTTGTTTTACATGGATGATATTGAAGTGTTTGCTAAGAATGAAGCGATTCTCTCCCAAATGCTGTCTGTCGTGAATGACTTTAGCAATGACATCTACATGAAGTTGGGTCTTGACAAGTGTGCAAAAATCAACTTAAAGAGAGGCAAAATGACAACGTCAGAGAGTATTAAAGATGATATGCACACTGTGATTCAGGATCTTGAGCCAGGTAAAACTTACAAATATCTGAGCATTAAAGAATGTAAGACCATCTCAAACGACACAATGAAAGAGAGAATTCGCAGGGAGTATTACAGAAGAGTGAGACTGGTCCTGCAATCATCCTAGACTTGTTGAATTTTGCAAGGCTAGTATGAAGTCGTGGAGTACCAGGTCTGCTCTGAAATCCAGATATCAGCAATAGGTAGTTTGGCGGTGCCTGTAGCCGAATACAGTTTCGGAATAGTGGACTGGACTGAGCAAGAAATTCGCATCATGGATCGAAAAACCAGAAAACTGCTTACAATACTTCATGTTGCCCACCCTCGAGCTGATGTACATAGACTTTGTGTCACGTAAGGAAGGAGGAAGGGGCCTCAGACAAATTGAGGCAACCTGGCACAATGCCATAGTCGGGATGGGAAAGTATGTGGTCAGCCATCAAGATGACCCTCTAATGAGGCAGGTCATGAAATCTGACAGAAGAGTGGGAAACAGGCATTGTAAATGTAGCAAGAAGCCTTGCGAACAAGACTATGCAAGACACGCAGATTGAGAGACACTGAACTTCTGATGCTACTTAACATGAAATGTGAGACAAAAAATGTTAAAGAAATCGTGGAGAGATAAACCACTCCACAGACAATAATTGAAGCGAATCGACAATTACAGATCAATAATAAAGATCAATCATTTATGTGGATTAAAAGGGGAAAAATGAAGCCAGAATCAGAAGCTCTTGTAATCGCTACCCAAGATCAGGACTTGAGAACACAATATTATGATAAAGTGGTTCTCAAAATTTCACGAGATGATAAATGCCGCATTTGCCAGGAACACGTAGAAACCTTTGATCATATTGCTTCTGCTTGTCCAATCCTAGCAAAGACCGAATATTTAAAAAGACACAGGTGTGTCATTACCTCCACTGGCACACTGTGACGAAACATCTTGAGCCAAGTAAAAATTACAAATATCTGGGTTTTGAGGAATTACATCTTTTGTCGTGATGTAGAGGAATAATAATAAGTGGTATGAAGCAGCGAACTTCACTCAACTATGTAGAGATATTTTAAAAACTGGAATAAAATAATTATATCAAAGAGGTGTATTGCAAATGAATGAAATCTTGTAAGATTGTACAAAAATCAATGTTTTGTTCGTTCTTGTTAACGAAAAATCGAATGACGGGAAAACATCTGTCTCTCTTGTTGTCCGTCCGTCTGTCTGTGAACAACGCTAGGTAGTCTGTGAACAACAAGAACCGTTTAGTCGATTCCACTAAAGCTGAGCTAGGGAAAATAAAGAATAAATATAATTTAATGGTATTTTTATCAACATATTTTTGGTTGTACCCACGTTATTCCTCAACAATTTAATGATCATCAAACATTACTAATTACATGGACTAAACCAAACATTACTTATTATATGCTATTAGCGTGCATTTAAAATCCAGTGTGAGGCCGGGGACGAAGGAATTAGAGTATTTTACGTCCATTAATTTGTGAATGCCAGTCAGGATGGTAGAGTAATTGCGTGAATGCCATCGCCAGTGGTCGCAAGAGAGGTGCCGTAGACCACCGCTGCGGGGTGGCTGAGCCGTCGGTGGGCAGGTCACGAGCGTCTGTCGCACTTCGGGAGACATGGGGGCTGTGTGGGCGGGCCGGCCAGCGGCAGTGGCCAGGGGAGTTTTGACTGCGGTGACGGAAGGGCTGACTGGGCATGAGTGGACTGCCGAATTCCTCACTTCATGGATCGTAACGTTCCTCCTCTTCACTGCTTTTATTGAAATTCCTTTGCCAAGACGAAATAGCTTTGTTTCAGAATATTTCAACAGTTGTACATTATTTGATCTTTGAAGAGAGTGTGTTAAATAATATCAAGTAATGCAGAGCTTATTTTAAAAAGAAAAGAGAGATTAAAGACATTTTATTTCAGTGACAGTTTTTATCATTATTTCCTTAATTTGGATGCGAAAGTTCAAGAAGTTAATGAACGTTGACAACGAAACACTGAAGAACATGTTACCTCAGAATGAAGGCAACCTTTAAATGAGATCTCATAATCCTGAAAAGATAGCTGAATTTTTTGGTAGAATGGTTTTGTATCCGTGATTAGTTGATCCCGTGGTGGGTGCTAGGAGCAACTAAGAATGTTTTGAGTTGTTTTTTTTTATGTTGTGTGAGTTACTGAGGCAGTGGCGAAGTCCACAATGAATATTTTGTATGAATAAATCCACTGTTCGGCTTCAAAAAGGAACCGACGGATCTCGTCTTTTTCGTAATAATACCAACGGCAGGGTATTCCAAAAAAAGTTCCCTGGCTCTCAATGACCTCCCTACAAATTTTCGATATGCAACCTCCTTGCCTGCTACAAGTTTCAGGTAACCTGCGTCCGTCCGTGGGTCCGTGCATCTGTCACCTGAAGATCTCTTCCCGTCCGCCTATAGTGACAAATGAGGTATCATTCGACGCGTCCTCGTCTGCGCCGTTGATTTCTGGATCCATCGGGAAGGTTCTAAGAAATTTCTCAAAAAGCTGTCTTTTTGCGTTTTTTCAGCACTGCGATCTAGCGATGGCCGCGCGTAACACTTGGTCCAGCGCCATCGCTTCGGTCGGGAGGCTGCACTATTGGCTTTCAATTTCTGCTCGCTTTTCTGCTCCGTTCACTTTCTCCTCCGTCCGTATGAGATGCGTCTAAGATTGCTTTAAACAGGAAAAATCCAAAAACAAAGAGAGAGGCTGAAGAATGCAAATATTTGGTTGTTCTATTGGGCCTATTTTCAGATTGCGTTCAGCATCTCAATGCTCGTACTCAGTGCGTAACTGCTTTCGACACAGCTGACATCATACGACAGCAATCATCATCGTACGATATATATATATATATATATATATATATATATATATATATATATATATATATATGTGTGAGTGTGCGCGCGCGTGTGTGTGCGCCCGCGTTTGGGTGTGTGTGTGTGGGGGAGAGGGGATGGATCGGAGTTTGTGGTGGACGCGGTGGCACGAGGCGCAGTGGAGGTGATGGCGACGGCGACGGCGACGGTGACGGCGACGGCGGCGGCCGCAGAGTCGCCTGACGCAACGCCGCCGCCACTCGCATCGCCGCGGGCGGAAGAAAGCGCGCGAGGGCGGCCTTTCCCGCAGACGCAGCGGCGACGGTCGCTTTCCAACACCCGCAAAACCCATGGCGCAGACGGCGCGCCGCCGCTGGTGTCGGCGTCGGGGCGTTTCCCTATTGTAGCCCGCGCACTGGCGCTCACCCGCTTCCACATCAAACGGCGTGCAGTATAGAATTCTTTGCTGCATATTTTCAGATATTATTATCTTTACCCATACGGCCTTTGAAAGCGTCCCTTTAAATTAGAAAATAACGTCTAATACCGGAAGCATGTACAAACAGTTCGTATTATCTGCACACATTTTCTTGATCTTTCATTTTCAAAACATTCCTCATTAGTTAATCTTTAAATTATTTAGTGTATATTCTCCCCCCCCCAAAAAAAATCTCAGTGTTTCTTCAGACTTCAAAAATATTTACAGTGGCTCACTTTATTATTCGGACACCCAGATATACTCCAGAAATTATTAAGTATTGTGATATTTTGACAATTGTAGCAAAGAAATATAAGCAAGAAAGTGAAACAGAATTCCCTTATTAACGGATAACAGTATAAACAAAACAAAAATGCCAAATATAGTTGACGCATTCAATGAAAAAGCAAACAAAATAAAATTGTCTGGATTCATTAGCCACAGTAACATTCGGACACGTGAAATGAAATATAATATAGATAAATAAATAAACGAAAAAAATTAACACTTTGTAGCGTAACCATCGTTGTCAATGACTTGCTGCAATCGCTTTGGTATTTAACCAATAATCCTGTTCAGGTACTGTTGTCCAATTTGTGCCCGTTCTTCCTTGATTCTCTCTTGCAGATGGGACTTTGACGTAATGGGGATTCTCCTGATTGTATATTCCAATTCATGCCATAAATTCTCCATTGAATTGAGGTTAGGAGGCTGAGTCGTCGTTTCCAGATCTATTGGACAATTGTACATCAACCATTCTCGTGCTAAATATGATTTATGTTTCGAGTCGTTTTCTTGATAAAATTGAAACGAGTTCCTGATGCTCAGTGTGTCTGCAGAATTGTGAAAATTCTCTTTCTGTTTGTTGAGATACTGATGTTAGTTTTTAATAAACACCAGCTCCCCCACGCCAGCAGTTGATATACAACCCCATACCATTATGTGTCCACCTCCGTGTTTCACAGTCGGCACTATGTTTTTAGGATGCAATTCTGTATTTGGTTTACGCCATATCATTTTCCTGCCTTCACTGCCAAAAATATTAAACTTTTTCTCAACTACAAAAATTACCTCTCATCACCACTCCTCTGATTTCGTCACATATTCCTTTGCAAACTGAAGTCGTTTAGGATTATTCCCAGTACCAATAAGGGGTTTCTTCCTGGCCGCTCTTTCGTGATGTTTGGCATTCTACGCATTGTTTCGGGGCTTAGATTCAATTCTGACGTCTTTCTCAAATCCAGTTCCATTTCGTCAATGATATCGTGCACCGTGCTCTTGCTCATGCGTAAAATATTTGCGATCTCCCTGCAGGAGCGTCCCTTTGCGAGATGGAAAACCACAAGCTGCCTCTGCTCAAACGAGTTCTTTCCCTTGCGCCCCATGCACGAGGGTTTTCCAGGCGGAAATATTAACAGACTGACTGCATAGTTTCGTAGTCCTGGGTAGGGGATGGTGCGCTTATCGAGCCATCTAGAAGAGTGGCGAGGGCGTAACAGAACATTTTTCATTACGTGTCCGAATATTAATATGACTTTGTATTTTTGCATATTCACACATAAATCCGTGTTTATGAAATGTATGTTGTGCATCAGAAACATTTTCTTTGTATTATTCTTTTTCCGAATAATAATGGCACTGTTCCATTGCATTTTCTCACATGTAACTTCCTCGCATGTGCGAAAAATTACAATCCAACAAGAAACGCCTTCAGTATTTGTGGCTGTCCGAATATTAATGTGAGCCACTGTGTATCAAATTTTGGCAGAACATTAAAGAGAAATTTGCGTTTCGCATATAGAACCAATTCAGCGCCCAAACTTCTCTTTCCGGGAATGTGTCGGCACATACAAGCGTTAGAATCCTATTTATGAGCCACCTGCTTGGCGTTTATTCACGTTTTATTGTTTTGATCTTTGCGTAGATACTATTTACATCATCTGGTATGGTCTGCACCCGTATACTGCGTGCGTGCCATTATTCAAAGAGTACACAGTACGTGGCCGGCAAAGATTTTCAATAATGCACCGATTTTGTATTATAAACAACAACTCATGACGCAGGGAGAAAAATACTCTCTGCCACGTGTAGAAACAATACAGCGACCAACGACTGATCTGGGCTCGCGTTTCAACGAAGCAAAGCCAACTGGCATCTTTTGAGAATTGTAAGTCCTCGAAATCGTAGCGTCTTGCGCCTGCCCGGTCAGTGCTGAGCTCTGTAAACGGCACTGAGAAGTAGGTACTGTACTTTAAATATAAAATATGATGACAGACATAAGGCGCAAGATTCAAATATGGCGACAGACTCAAAAATGTGCGAGCTTAGACTGAATATTCCTCAAGGGGGCTTGTAATTGTTTATTGGACGTTATGCACCAAATTTTAAAAATATGCTAATGCAGAATATCGTGACTGTAGTTTCCACGTAATTATGAGTTATTTGATGTCAGTTATATTTTTCGAACCTGTTATGTACTTTCAATAATGAAGTAAGTTTTTTCCTTTATGTAAATTCCTTCATTAAATCTTTAAATCATATCACTTAATACATACTTTTTCATAATATTTGTATTTTTCGGGTAATTTTGAGTAACCTAATTTATTTTTGGATTTTATTAATGTTAGGATTGAAAATTGAAATGAAAATCCTTTAGGCGAGTTACTGGGGATTTTGCTGATGACGGGACTGCTATCACGAAGGCTCCAACATGGCTTTCCTAGCACGGTAGGAAGGATTACCACTTCATTAATCCATTAAGTCGTTTTCATAATCAATAACTGCATATAGTTGGGTCTTCGTCATTTAGTTGTCTGAGCTTTATTTATTTAGTTTTAGTTAGTTGAAAAACAGTAAAAACTGTATGTGACGTATGGGGGAGATCATCTGCGCACCTCGCAGATTTCTACGTGTGTTGTAATTATAATTTTCAGTATTGCATTAAAATATATTTCCACCGTTAAGTAAGTCAGTTTTGACAAAATAATTACAGATTTGTAAATAAATAGGCAAGATAATGGTATGATTCCAAGCTCAGTGAAGAGAGGCAGGGATCACGTGGATGGCATTTTTTCATTATTTGTATTATTTTCTTTTGGAGTCTGAAGGGTACCTTAGGATGAGCTTCCCCAGAATATTATACCATACGGTCAATCCATTTTAAGTGGTCCAGCACTGGTCGCTCGACCATCTCGAAAAAAATTCATATTTTATACATAAATTTCCTTATGTTTTGGGTGTTCAAAACCATCTTCAACTTTTTTTATTGTACCTGGTTTACAAATGGCGGCCATTTTTGTTTCGCGCCGTGCGCCATTTTTCGCGTTCGCAGACACCCTTTCCTCAGTTACTTAGCTCTAGGTTGTTCTAGCATTCTAGAATAAAAAGCATTCGATTCAGCATACTCTGGCCTGCAAATCGAAATATTATTTACCTACTTTCTAGGTTTTTATTTGGGAAATATTTGCAACCAAATCTATGGAACGCGAATGAACGAAATTCGGTTTTCAGAGAGTAATTTTTCAAAGAAGGAATATAATCTAAGCCTTTATTTTTTCTGTGCTTTTACACACAACAGTATAATTACTTTTTGTAAAATATCATTTGTATATAACGTGCCCCTTAAAAATTACATCCTCGTGAAAATTGGAATTTTGGATTTTTTCCCAATTTTGAACTGTAATATCTCTGTTGGGGGACCAGATAAAAATCGGAAAATTGTACACATGCTAGACTGATATCATACCAAACGTCAGTAAAAATTACAACTTTTAGATTTAACTCGAAGAATTTTTTAAAAAATTGGAAACTTACGAAAAAAGACTTAATTTCCCCATTGAGGATACTTTGTGCCAAGTAGTAATCACATTATTTTGAAGCTGTTTTAAACTAAAATCTACACTGATTTAAAATAATTAATTATACTTAATAATTAATATACGTAAAAGTGGCCTAACATATACAATTTTCAATACTACATATACTTTACTCTAAAACAAACTTACAGTTTGACATCACGTCTGTAATTGAAAATATGGTTATCTTGATTTTCAAAACTTAACAGCTTAAAACAAAAATTATTTATAAAATATGCAAATAAATAAATTCAGCGTTCTGTTAATGTTTTCACATTTAAATTTGCCACTCCGCTTACTATTTCTGAACGTTTCTGCAGAAATACGGACGGTCGCACCGTATTTCTTAGTGCAAATAACGTGACTGAATTGACAGAAAATGCAAGAGAATCAGCGGATATTAGGTCAGTGCAGTTTAGGAAAGTACAGTCGAAGCTACTGCCAAACTTGACTCCGCACCTCTGATTATTTCTTAGAATATCAACAACCGAAGATTCGTGTATCTGACAGAAACAACACGGTGGGCCGAGGATTTTTTTGAGATCACACAGGCTTTTGAATCGTTTTCTATGAATTTGTGACTTGAGGGTTTTCTTCCCTTTACGTCAAAACGTGTTAATCTGTGCTTTTGTGCACAATTGTGTGACCGTTTATGAAAATAGTGTGATTGCTGTATAGGTGATATTACTAATGAAGTTGGCCATAAAACTTTATGATATTTTTCCTAAGGACATTAAGTCAATTGAAGACTTTGCTGTAGAGGAGAATGTTGTTTTCATTAAGGAATAACTGTGATATCACATCTCTCTGTAAGTATCAAGCTAGCCCAGAGCCAAGAAAATAGAAAACTAATACGGGAAATTCTGTGCCATTCTGTTGCACCACTAGTTTATTATGAAACTAATTGGACACTTCTAAAATCATACTGTTTTGTTTCTTTTTTTTTTTTTGCAAAGAACATTCATGTTATCGGCAAACAACTGTTCTTCCATTTTTAATAGACGAAGGTATATTGTTTCCGTATTACAGAAAGATGAGAGGACCTAAGATTGAACCTTGCGAGTCCCCATGCTCAATTAATAGAGAATTGGAAAGATAAGTAAATTATGTCCTTTCGTTCCAGTACGGTATTTCTACTATTTGAAATCGATGTTTAAGATACCAGGTTATCTAATCTAGGACAATACCACGAAACTGCAAATACTAGGAGCAATCGATCTTTCGAAAGCAGTCGTTTCGTCTAGCGCGAGTGCGTGAAGGGATATTAGCAGAGTTGTCTTTTAGTTCAAAATTTAATGAGGGTTTTATTGAACGATTGGTGAAAGTATATAAAAGCGATGCCCATTAATCAACTGCAATGTCTTTACCAAAACGTTTTAAGTATGATGGTTATACGTGATGCATTGCGTTTTTATGTTAGGGTGGATAGAAGGATTTCCTGGCACAGTCCACACCATTCATGAACTGATCTGGGCACGACTGAAAAACGGCATTTCAATTTCAGAGACATGTTAAACTCTGTGTTCATTGTGGACGATAACTTTTTTACAAAATTTGTTAACGTCGTATATTTTATTCTTTTTGGAATAAAAGTACTGGACGTTCTAAAGCAAACTTTTTTTAGATTTTTATTTTCTATAGAGAGGGTGTGTAGAATTTTTCAGATGTCGCTTGTCTATAGCTCTTCATTTTGTGTGTTGTAATCGCAAGAGTTCTGCTTCTTATATTTGTTATTATTATTATTATTATTGTATTAACGCCGCCTCATTTATATACCACTCCATTAATTTACCCTTACCACCACCATATCATTATCATCGACTACATCATTACCATTTCCATCAACACTACCACCAGCGTTGGAAGTTTTTTTGCAAATAATGAAAAGAATGACGTATGAAAACTCTAAGGCAGTGGTCGTGAACCTTTTTTAACTAAAAGACAATTTATTTTTGGTGAAACACTAGCGCGCCGCATTGTTTTATTGACTGGAAACTATGAATACCGGATGAATACTAACTGTAAAAAGAAGCACACTCTTTGTATGTGACTCTGGCTCATCCACTACCTATTCGCATATCGCTTTCATACAACTGTTGAGTGGGAACGCCACGACTGTCAAAAGCATCGCAATTCAGATCACCCTGGTTAACAGTTTCTTGTCCGAGAACTTCCTTATGTGAACCGTAAAATCAAATAGACGGAAATAGTCAAAGAATACGAGTTAAAACTATTGTTTGTTTGTAGACCGTCAAAACGTAAATGATGGATAGTTCACTTTATGTTTATTGGCTGCCAAAACTGAAAACATGAGCCGCGGGTTGCAAGCTGATGAAATCAAGGCCATTTCTCTACAAAGCTGAAGTCGGGAAAAAAATCTATATATGTTGTCGAAATCCATTAGCATGCTACGGCATCTCGCTTCAGAATCCGTCGTAATCGCGAGTTTCCAAAACGTGGGCGTTCTTCTTTGAGGTGGTGTCGCCGAGCGTGTCCTTGGCGATGTCCCACGCAAAGCCTTTGCACGTCCCCCTGGCGGCGACCCGCCCATCCTTTCCCCGATGCGGCCGGTCTCGGCGGCGCGGGCGGTGGGCCACGCGCTAAATATCGCACGTGGCGGCGAACGTGACGCGGCACACGCACGCTGTTATTTTCTCGAGCGTGATTGTTTGAGGTGCAAATACCGAGACGTGTGCGAATAACTGTTAAGTGATTTGCATTACACGCTCATGAACTCGCATGGGCAATGAGGTTGTGCCGCCGCGTGCAGGCGGTGTGTCATTCGTTAGACAGCTCACGCGAGGGCGCAGAGGTATTAGACGAGCGACGCGTCGTAATAGACGCAAACTGCGTATGCAAATCTTTGGCAGTGATTCATCTCTAGCCATTCATTGAATCATCTGGTAAAGGACGAAGATATTTTAAAATGATTTGTCCCAGGAATATTGTGGAAAATTTAAAATGTATATTCGGCGTGGACGCTTTTGTGTGTTGTTATGACTTCGTTAACGTCGGCTGTGAAGCTCTAATGTACTGTAATGCAACCGCCCACGTCGGGTGCCGATTCCTTGGAATGAAACCGGAGGGGGGGCACATCACTGAGAGGAAGCGCCGTCACGCTGAAGGTGTGACAGTCGTTCCCGGATAGCAGGAGGGACACACGCTAAATTTATTTGAGGGGTGCCAAGCGCGTGTCCACTTACCTGCTATCTTTTCGCCGGCGTTGAGCGTCTCAGGGGTGAGTGCCCTGGGTCGAAGGATTGCATTGGCTTCTTTGTTTATGGTAATAATGAACACTTTTCTCAGATTTTAGGCTTTTCACCCGGCCAAATGGCGGGGACACATTTATTAAAAAGAACTGTTCTTGCAGGCATTAAAACACTGTTCGTGGCTATAAACAAGTGATGGTGATGAGCACTTACAGAATGTTGATGGTGTGATGGCTACGTCACCGCGACGGGATTGCTCGCCGATAGATGGGTTGATGCAGCCGGGCCCTCAGGAGCGACGCTGGAGCGTTGGAACGCGGGTCTGACAGTCCCAGTGGCCCCGGGGATGAATGCTCCGGCGCGCGGGTTGTCGGCGTTGAGTGTCCGCGCAGCGATGACGTGGTGCAGGCGCGCGTCTCAGGTCGTCAAACGTCGCCTGGACCGCGTGTGACGTTGCAGGCCAAAATCTGGTTATGTAGAATAAATTCCGCGGCAGAATGAAGGCCGGGCGGATCTCGTGGCGGTCGGCACAATGCTTGCCTCTCACCAGCTGCTATTGTTGTCTTTCGCCGCTGCTCTCTCTCGTAATTTTGCTAAGAGCCGATATTCGACCGCTCTCTACTATAACTTTTATGTTGATAACAATTTCGACCGTCCTCTGCTGTGTCTCTCCACTCTCTCTCTGCGACCGCCCTCTGCCGTGATTTTCCTCTCTCTGCTCGACCGCCCTCTGCTCGGTCTTTCCCCTCTCTCCTTTCTTTCGCACCATGCATGGGTTGTCACGTGCTTCCTGCCAAGCGTTTTCATAGGTCGCTTTGTTGAATTCCAGAATCTTCTATTTCTTTAGTAAACTGATTGGGCCAGATGATCATCGCCATGTCACGGCCTATGCCTCCTGGCTTGTTATTGGACGGCTTTGTTAAAAACGGAGAAACGCGCGCGCGGCTCTCTGCTGTTGACGGTGATATATGTTTATTGGGCCTTGGGGATTATCGTACTGCGTGCTAGCGCATGTGTCCGTAATACAGTTGTTCCGGGAGTCAGTTACTTGTTGGAGGCACAAAGAGGGTTCGATTTATGGTTGAGGGTTCGGGGAGGCCTACGCAGCTGTGCGGAACTGATCAGGCGAGGTGAGGGGCCAGTTGTCCTTCCGAGCTTCTGTTAATGTGGCGTAACGCTGGGGTGGCGAAGTGTGATGGTCATACGACACATCGCAGTACACACATCGTTATAAAAAAGCTGCACCCCGAAGGACTCTACTCCTCCGTTGCAAACTCGGTAGGTATTGTGCACACCATTCGCTAAGCCAATGATTTCGTTTCCAAGGTCGGCCGCTCACTGGGGGGTCGGGGTTAGGGGCATGACGTCGCGCCCACCGGCCGACAAAAGAGGGTCTCAAAAGGTCGCACCGGCCATTGCGACATCGGGTAGCGTCGCCAGTTCGTACACTATGCCTAGGCGACGCGTTCGACAGCCGGTTGTCCAGACAGAAGCTTTCGAGATGGGCCGCACCGTGGGTCTGCAGGAGGCTGGTTGGTTCCATCGCCGTATTGCGCGCCACACCGGTCGTATGGGCACTCCTATCGCCCGCTGTTGGCAATGTATTGACAAAGGCACGCACACACGACATGCAGGATCTGGACGTCCTTCACGGACCACGAGGGAGGACCGACAGATGGTCCGCCACGGGAGACCAGATCCAGCGGCAACGTTAAGTGTTTCAGCGGACTGTGCAGCCAGGACTATCACAGCCTGTAAGTGCCAGTACCACTGGCAGGCGGTTGCACAACATAAGGCTCGCGTACGCTGACCGTTACGACGCCTGCCCCTCACACCCCAGCAACGTCGCTACAGACTCGCCTGGTGTCGGGAACGGCGGACCTGGGGCCATGCAGAATTGCAGTGGGTCATCATCAGCGACGAGTCCCGCATCTGTCTTAATGGCGTCGACCACTGGGTCCATGTCTGAAGGCGGAGTGGTGAACGCCACGACGAGCGGTATGTGGTATTCCATCACACGTCGCGCCAACCTGGTGTGATATCCTATGGTGCACGTTCACCATTAGTGTTCCTCAGGGGCACGGTGGCAGCTGCACGGTACGTTCAGGAGATCCTTCAGCCGGTGGGCCTGCCGTTCGTGAACGCCCTTGCCCATGCCCTATTTCATCAGGAAAACGCACGACCGCATACCACAGCCATCTCCCGAACATGTCTTGCAGCCGTGGATACTCTGCCATGGCCAGCCGCATTGCCAGATCTTTACCCGATCGAGAATGTTGGGGTGCTACGGAGCGTGCGAACAGGACCCCACCCCTACCCACCAATCTGCAAGAACCGCGCGCTCAGGTGCAAGCTGCGTGGCCTGGACTAGCACAGGACTCCATTAGAGACCTGTACAACTCCATGCCACGACGTCTGGAGGCGTGTGTTTGCCAACATGGCGACCTCACGTCAAACTAAGATGTACAGTCTGTGGGCGTGTAGTACAGTAAATATTGGTCCTACAAACGTGAAAATGCAATCATTTCATATGCGTGGTACCCTCTACCTGCCTGCCAACAATGATCGCAATCCGCCTCGCCCTCCTAGGTGCAGCTTTTTTTTATGACGATGAGTGTATAAGCAAGCTTTGGTCTTGCCATAATATAAACCGTCACAATAATTAATTACTTCCTTACTCCTGATCCTCACAACAGCACGCACTTATTTACAAAAATATGCACAAAAATACATGTAACTCTGGTGCAGTCATTTCATGGGATGAAAACGTAGCTGATGCGTGTTCCAAAAATGAATGACAGGTTTCGATCATAAATGCTGAATGACAGATATTGAAAATGGCGGTGACAAAGGTCATGCGACCTTCGGTTGCATGGCAACAGTGTAAGAGGCTAGGCGGGCAGCCAGGCGTTATTTGTCGTCGCGTTGGCCGAGGAGAGCGCTGAGGCACTAGCCTAGATCTGCATTGCATAAAGGTGTGTGTTGCCCGGCCCACGTTCCCACGTCCGCCCACAGTGCTCTGAGTTCCTGTTCTGCTCTGCTCCCCGACTTCACGGCTCACTCTTGTCTCTTGCCCCGCCCTGCACCGTCCGCGCCCCGATCCTCAACACTCCACCCCTCTATGCCCCGACTCCGCTCCGCTCCGGCCTGATCCGTCCCGGCCAGCTCCTGTCTGGCCAGCCCTCATCCGCTTCATCATTCACTTCCCTTTAGAAGCGTCGAACTCTCGCCCCCGCAATACTTCCTTTGGCTGGCCGGAAATCCCGCACTGCAGTCGATCACCGTCATTTAACATAAATAACTTTTGTTTACATCGCGCACTACGAAAAATAGTGCATCTTCTCGCAACAATGCCAATTCTGATATGGCGGAGTCCCCGAGCGATCTGTTTCTCGCCACAACACAACACATTCTGTCTTGGACTTTGTTGTCCAAGCCTTTTATCATTTCTGGCTTGCCAAAACACCATCACGCTTTCGATTGTCTCGGTCTTCGTAATTACAAAATTTTTCCATTTTGCCTTCTCGGCGTCCCCCAGATTTGCCATTGTACTCCGAAATTTCCTAAAATTTTCATTGTTCGAATTATGAACTTTGAACCAACGTTCCACGTCCCGTTTCGCCGAAAACTTCAAAATTCGCGAGCTCGTATTTGCGATTTCATTGGATTTAATAAGAGACTAAGGGCTTCTGCCTGTGTATTGAGAGCATTTAAGTCATCGTTTATTTTCTGGGCTAATGAGTTCAACTCCGATGGGTATCCACTTATAGATCTGGAGGTCGTCAGCGTACATTTTGTGTTCATAGTGATTGGGGGATTGTCCTACGTCATTTACATAAATTAAAAATGCTAAGGATCCTAGAACTGTTCCCTGCGCATTACCACGGGATGTTTTAACGGCAGCGGATTGTTTTTCATCAGATACAACGATTTGTTGTCGATTTGAAAGAAATAGAGTGATCTATCGTATTATGGGTTTAGCGAAACCCAATATTTTCATCATTTTCAAGCAGAATTTCGTGATCGACCGAGTCAAATGCTTTACTAAAATCTAGAAGAACAAGTATAATTAATTTACCTTTGTCAATGGAGATTCTACCTTCTTTAGTAATATTTAAGAGAACAGTTCATGTGTTTCTGCCTGATCGGAAGCCATATTGTTGATCACTTCTGAGACTTTTGCTTTCGAGGTAACTTATAATTTGACTTCGCGCAATTTTTCCTAGAACTTTTGAAATTTTTGGTAGAATACTTATCGGTCTGTATTCAGGAGAATTTATGGTAGTTTTAGGAAGAGGGTGGACAAGCGCGGTTTTCCAAGAGTTTGGATACGTTCCACTTACAAGAGAAAAGTTTATTATGTCAGTTGCAATGGGATATATAACTTCGGACCTGACTTTTTAGTAATTTAGCATTTATATTATCTGCCCTTGAAGCGTTTGAATTGAGACTCTGAATGGTTTTGAAAATTTCATAATGATTTGGAGATGCAAAAAAGAATTCTTACTGAGCGTGTACCAAAAAGGATCGTAAAGTTGAAAGGGTTTTTCATCATTTTTGAGAAATAATCGAAGTCAGGAGCCAAGTTAGCAAAACGCTGGTTAAGAGCATCAAGGGTTGCATCAATTTGCGATAGGGTTCGTGACTTGATAAACCTTAGGAGCGCAGCGATTTCGATACTTTTTTTCAGTCTCTGTTCGTGTCAAGAATACTACGATAATATTAAATTTTTGCGTTCCTAGATTTTTGCGTAACAAGATTTTTCAGTTTCTTGTATGCATCTCTGTCATGTTCGCGCTTTGTGTTACGAAATACGTTAAAGGCGGCATCTCTGTTTCATTAACATACGTATTTCCTCCGTTAACCAGGGGGGGGGGCGCGTCGAGCGAGCTTTCCTAGGAGTGTGTATTTCACTTTGCGAAATATTTATTTACCTTCTCAGCCCAGTGTGTTAGTGGATTTTATAATAAATACAGATGTACATGTAAACATGAATGATTTGTTGAGAAACAAGACTTACAACTCGTCATGTCTCGATGATGTATTAATCAGGTTGATAGATTTCTTACCTTGTCGAAAGTGTTGCAAATCTTAGCTTGTCTTCATGAAAAGTTACTTTGTGTTATTTCACGTCGCCCAGATACGTGATTGTCTTGTGAAAAAACATCTTCGCTTCTTGTAAAGCTACTTATTTATTTATTTATTTATCCATTGAATCAAAACGGGTTTGGTCTGTCCGTTGTCGAGACAGACCGTGTACCTGCTCTCTGCTTCATGCACTTGTCTGAGGGTTGTAACATCTTTCAGCGAGGAATTCTATCGACTTCATTTTGCAGGTCGAATTCTCACATTGCAACAACACGCGGCCCGACGCCTACGTTCGGTGAACGTAGTAGAAAAGTCGAATCATTGCGCTGAGTTACAGAAAAAAGGTCCTGTGAATATATAGATTACATAATTGGCACGGAATCTGTGTCAGTCAAACGTTGTTTACACAGCTAGTAGTGCTACAACAGCACGTATTATTTCTCTTCAGCAATGGTTATATACAATTATAACACATCTGAGCCAGCACTTGTAAAACTTATTACCAATTGTAGCGCATTAGGTGCCAAAATTAAATTCATTTAAAGTTATAACACCCCAAATCCGACCATCCAAACTCCGTTCCATAACCTTGAAACATTACCGAGCATTGAGGAGTAATTATGAGAATTTCAAATTGCCATGTCGCGGCGGACCCATTGTTGCATTGCGACCTGATAACCTCCTGAAAGAGTCTAGCCCAAAAAAAAAAAAAAAAAAAAAAAAAAACCACATGTCATTAATATCGTATCGTTAACTTTTTGCAATTGTCGAAAATGGGCGAGTTCGCCGAAAATGTTGTTCGAACTTTCCGCACTTGTTCGTGGTTCTGGTGTTGTGAAAGGTCCATTGATACCTTCCCATTTGGAGTTGATGCGCTGTTTGGAAGATTGTTTCTGTTTTCAGGTTCTTTAGCCTAATGTCTTATGGCTCTCCTGGCGGTGGCTTGAAAGTGGAAGCTTCGGTAGTAGGTCCTTACATAAGTCGGCCCTCGCTCGCTCCTTGTTCGCCACTAGGCCACGTTGCGTGCGCCGCTGATTCGGACGAGACAAACGACCCGACAGGAGTCGTAGCAGCCTGGATGGAAAACGAATATCCTGTCTACCCAGAAGATCGGACTGACACATGAGTCAGGCTGTTACGCGGACATGTTTTGTTATGAAGAGTCTCCATGTGCTAGCAAAAGAGCGCGTGAACGGTAAACGATTATGTTCGATATGTTTTCTTGTACGTGCCCTGCTTCCAAAGTTGTTATCTTAATCTATGGTTATAGTCTAAGAAATAGTGACAAATATGTGTATTTTAGTTAAACGAAAGAATCGGTTATCACATACGTTTGTATGTTATATCACGAGGTCTGTATTTAAAGTAAACAGCAAATGTAAGATGGAAACATCACATACGATGTATTCATATTATAAACAATAATTAATATGTACAATTCGTGTTGTATTCAGCACTCGGGATACCTGTAACTACCCTCAAATTTAGCGTGGTGTAGTAAGGAATTCCAGAAGAGCCGTGTTAATAAGATAACAAGGGAAGGACAATAAAATGCACATTGCATAAAGTGCATAACGAGTCATTAAAGCTCACCAATAAATGTTGTATTTGTTCGCAAGTGCGAAGTGCATGTAACCTGACCATAAAGCATCGCTCGCCCAGGATGCTTTTCATTCGAATAGCTACCAACATTGGCTGTAACAAGTCCGCTTCTCTGAGAGGCGGAAACGCGGCTTGCCGGGGCGGGGCGGTGCGGGGCGGTACGGGACGGGGCAGGGTGGAGGGGGACGAGGCAGGGCGGAGGGGGACGAGGCAGGGCGGAGGGGGACGAGGCAGGGCGGAGGGGGGCGGGGCAGGGCCGTGGGAGGCGGGGTGGGCGGAGGGGGACGGGGCGGGGCGGAGCGAGGCGGGGCAGAGCGCGACGAGTGGAGTGGGAAGGCGGGTGGGCGGGCCAGGTGAGGGGGCGGAGCGGTGCGGGGCGGGGCGGGGCGCCCTTGAGGCGACCGCGCCCGCCGATGACTCACCGCACCCAGCGCTCCGGGCGCCAGCGGGCTGGAACGTTCGCGAATTCCGCGCAGGATCAGCAGCTGCGTCCTGGCGTCTTTGTTCTCCGCGTGCCCTCCGCCGCTGCCGCCTCCTACAGCTTCAGCGAGATCGTTCATGACCCCCTAGGAGTTTCGTTTTTAACCAATACCCGAAAGAGCGTGGGCATTTTCAGTTTAATCCGATTTACGGACACTATTTTTTATCGTTTGTGGAAGGTGTCCGGAACATAGGCGTTCGCAGTAAAAATAAGAAGGGGCAACTAAATATATAATAGACACATAAAAAGTAGAATATAAAAGGAGGGAGGCCTCCTTTTCTATTATACGTTTTAATTTACATCAATCACACTATAAGTTGAATATTTTAGTTTAACTTTAATGATACATTTAAAAATTGCAATTGTTTCTATGTTGTACCATTTACACGATTCTCAGATGGTTTGTAGAGCTTCTTCCCCAAATATCGTGTATGAAATCACCCAAGCTTGCGATTAAAAAAAAAGTGAAAATCAGGAATTGATCACATTTATGGAAATATGTTTTATTACGTAGTGCTGCGGGGCTCATTTCGAAATTTCCATGGAGGGGAGGGGGCACGGCCTCCTGGCTACTTTGTGTGCACCCCTATGATCCAGAGAATCCCAGTTATATCCCTTGGGGGCTTGCCAGTCTTGTTTGTTCTTTGGTTTGAAAGTGAAAACAGCTTTACTCCAATGAAACCGTAGGTTTCCGCTGCCGAGTGTCCGGGAGGCGTCAGCGACCAACCGTTTGCTCGTTCACTTGTTCTGAACCCGCGCGCTCACCTCGCGCATTTCGCCCTGCGGAAAGTCGCGGTTTGTCTCCCGAAAAGTGATGGCTGATGACTTTGGAAATGGGCGGGCGAAATGAATGTGTGTGTTGATATGGAAGTGACAATCGCGAAATAAATAAGTAATTTCATCCCAGCAAAGTCAAGAAATTGTAGAATAAAGAATACCATAACTTCTGCAACTAGAGAAGTAAACATTTGGAAGCTGTCGTCAATGAAAATAATATTTTGCTCTGGCATCCTTTCCCATCATCTCGATGTTTAGCTGTACACGTTTTATTATGTAGTGAAGGGAACTACACTATTACTAATTTAAGTAAGAAACAAAAAGTCGCGCCTCCCATTCAAAAATAATTGCAACACACATTTAGAGGCAAGTGAACAATAGCATTGGGACCTCACGTTAAGTAACCCCCAAAACCCAAGTATTTGTTTCAAATGGAAGGGCCGCGACATCGACATATCGATCGGGAAATACCGGTTTTCGGTGAAAACCCTGCTTACGGTTTCACCTTCAGTTCATCACAGACGGACGGAACGACAGTCGGATTTACGGGTAGACTAATGGGCTGCCAAGCGGGCGGACGGACAGATGGACGGACGGACAGATGGACGGACGGGCAGATGGACGGACGGGCAGATGGACGGACGGGCAGATGGACGGACGGGCAGATGGACGGACGGGCAAATGGACGGACGGGCAGATGGACGGACGGGCGTAGGGACGGGCAGACGGACGGACGGACGACGGACGGACGGACGGACGGACGGAGGGCAGACGGACGGACGGACGGACTGGCGGAAATCATTCCGAATTAATTTTTAAATTCTTTGTTCAGTATTAAATTCTAACGGACGGGCAGACAGGAAGGCAGGCTGGGGGCAGATGGACGGGGAGGACGACGGACGGAGAGATGGACCGATGAACGGACGACATTTTACGGGAATCCTACTTTTCGATATCAAGGACTCGCAAAATTGAATTGTGACCATATGTAGGAGATAGTAATTGACTATCAGCATGAACAAGAATTATCCACTTTTACGACTTGTGCCGAAAAACAGTTTTTCGTTGCAACATTACATAACTTCCTCTAAACTAAGTCGTGCGCGAAAAAGTAAAGCTTTTCCGCAAAATACTTATAGTTTCAATTTATTGAATCGTTTTGAAATCTTTCCGAATTAATTTCAAAATTCTTTGTTAATTATTAAATTCTGAGTTAATTCTGAATATTTATGTCGTGGTAAATCTCCTAAGGTTTTTTGCGTTCTACAACATTTCCAAAGTTTAATTCCAGGCCAAAAGGAGTAGAAGACTTTGAGTTCATGAAGTTGCTGTGGCAGAATTAACTTTCTACGAAACATTAATGTTTGTTTAGACAATGTGACTTAAATTCGAGAGAGGTTTCTGATCATTATCTTGACTTCACGAGAAAGGATGTCCTTGCATGTTTCGAAGACATTAGATAAAGAGTTCTCCTTGGAAAATATTCCCAAGATTCAAATACAGCTTATTCACCGTTTCTCTCTTCACTGTCATGTGCTTTCTGCCATGGCCTTCATGTTCCTCTCCTCTCTGGATTTTAATTGAATTTGAATTTTTATTTGAATTCTTGCAGCGTGACTTTGCAACAATCCCCTTGCGTGAGTGTAGTTCGTAAAACGGTCCATAGATTCAATATTTTCTGTCTATCCTTACATGAACGTATCTTTTGTGTCTTCAATGGCGATCGATGGGGAAGGGGGCGGAGATAATTCAAACGAATTGGTGTGAAAGACTTGAGAGTGAACTGGTAATCTCAATGACAATTAATACTTGTGATTAATAAAGGCAAAGCACAGCTGAATTCCTTACAAAATGGAGTTGCGCAGAGGAAAGAAACGTATGTAAATTACACATTACGACCATTTCTGTTTCCTGTTCCCAGTCATTTACTGAAATGTAGTGTATAAAATAATTCCTTTAAACTTTGTTGTACTATCTATTTATATGTTGATGAAGCGTTCTTGAAATATAAAAATTATTCACGATGTTGACTTTTTACGAACGTAGTTAAATTTACTTCTTTGTGGCAGATCTTGTCGAAGCCATCGAAAGCTCTTTACCAATGAAATAAAATTATTAGTGACGACGGCATGAACGTGAATTAATCTCGTTACCGGTTTAATTTATACCTTTCGCTGACACATTTTCCGCGTGTCCTGAATACGACAGGTTGAAGACGCTTCGCCTCGTTAGACCTCGCACGGTGATGAGCGCACTAGCCCCTTTAATGGCCAGTTTCCGAGGGCAATCGAGACGACAATCTGCGCACTGGCAGCGAGTGGTCCTGCCGATCCGGGGAGCGGAATTACAGAGCGTGACTTGCACTTGAAGCTTCCGTTCATTACGATGATTAGAATAGACTCGGACGGGCGCTCGGCCTCGGGAATATCAAATTTCTTGTGTCGGCGCGGAGTGCATCCCATTGCCGCTCCTTCCTGTGCGCAAAAGAAACACGGCGTTAACACTTCGCCCTCTCCCTCCGCCTCTTTCTCTGCTTTAAAAGAACGCAATGCGCTATTTCTCTGGTGAATTGTTGCCGTATTAGGTTGTGGGTCAGCTTTCCTTTCAGAGATTTTTTTCTTTGCAGATAAAAAAAGGACAAGGTTGACTTTAAACGGCAGTGGCTTGTTTACAGCTGGCACGTGGTAATATTTCCCATAATTTCCGAGAAAACCGAAGCTCGTTTTGGTCGAGTGAGGGAACCCAAGGCATCTTGCACTGCAGCGACTACATGGCTACTGATATAGATCGGAATATATCTTTGATGACTGTATTCCTGATTTTATCGAAGGAAGGCGAGGAGTAATTCAGTCATGATTTTGTTTTCTGTGCCATGAATATCTACCAAATGAAGGATGACGTAATTGATTCGACATCAAGAACTAAATTTCAAGACTTTTGCTAAAGTATAGCTATTTTTAGAAGTCTTTGTTTCGCTTATTGTTACAAAACTGAAATGTCTCCCATATGTGGGAAAAAATGTAAAAGTTAGTGCTGAGAAACGAAAGTGCGCCCTTTTTCTGCGTCACATTTTTTTACTCATCGTTTCTAGTCTCACAGTGATTTCCTGGCATGCCAAATGCTTAAGACAATTTCCTGTGGGAACTCACTATAGCCAAACGAAACGGCGCAGTAGTCCGGAGAGGGAGCAAAACAACACGACTGCACAAATAAAAACACGACGGCAAAATAAATTAGATTGGAACAAAACCGGCCCGAGACAAAGAGAAAACCAAAGCACCAGGAGTAATAGCCACCTGACCGTCGCCGCTGATTCCAGCTGTGTATGTTTTACCCGCCCCCTCCATCGCAAGCGAACGATTTATGATTCTGAAGCTAAACGTAAACTTATGGATTACATTGAGTGCTCTGCATGAAGCTCTAGACCGGGAAATCTACCCCATGACGCGTTCAAAACAATGCCTCTTTGTGGTGCCCTGTATGTTGGAATGATGGGAAGTAATCTCGGAGAAACATCTGAAGGAAATCCGCAAATGGCACATGGAGGAATGAAGATTTAAACCCCAGTTTCCATGTGTGAGGCCTGCCCAAGTGGCTCTAGAAGAGCGCGGGCATCACTCGGCGGCTCACGCGTGGCTTTGAGCCGACAGGATGTCATCGCGGGGAGAGGGAGCGCTTGCGGTGGTGGGGTGGGGGAGAGGATGCAACCGAGTGAACTTCAAAACGAATCGCCGCACGCCTCGTGCGTTGTGGATAAGTACCCAGTGAGAGGAACTCCTGAATTGGGCTCAACAAACACATTTGCATTTCATAGTAGCATGTATTGAATTATAGTTTTTAAGTATCAGTTTACGGGTTAACAAAAAACATTTAAATTTCATTTTGTAATTGTTGTTCGACATAAGAAAAAGGTCTAGCCGGCTAAGACAATAAAGCGAAATAAAGTAACACGTTTAAACAAAACTTTTGATCCAAAATAAATTTACAATCGATTTTTGTCCCATGCACCATAAAATAATGTATTACGTCTGCTGCATGCTTGAAAAATGACAAATTTTGAGCATAAATTCAAATATGTTGCTCATAAAAGTTTTGAAAATTTCTTTAAGTACCGGTCAAGTCTTTGCAGATTATTTTTAGGTTCGTGTCAGTCTGCAAAAAATCAACTTTACCTTCTAATTGTTATGTGAATTTTAAGTCCCCAACAACAGGATATTCAAGCAGTTCAATATCAGTATCAATGGTCTTAAAAATCACTAAACTTATTACACTCGTTTCTAATTCTATTGGCGCTGACTTGCTTGCGCGCAATATTTATTACAAGACCGGAAAACGAAAGATAATTCGGGTTGCTCCAGTGCCATGAACCACGATGCCGATAGCTGTGTGCGTTCACCCCGTGCAGCCCCTCACAAAGAAATGTTCGCTGCCGCCGAGTGACGTCCGTTCCTTTCCCAGAGACGGCAGCTCGCGGGCTAATTTCCGGGCTCGTGGCCGCTGTGCGAGCCACTGCGTTGAGCAGGCCTGCCGTAAATGGAAATGGAGCACGCTGACCATTACGCTACTCGCTGCCACGTACATTATTTAAGGAATGTGTCTCCCTCTTTTTGTTTGTGTGTGCGCTCCGTTTGGACGCGGGTTGCTCGGTCCGAAGGTGAGCAGGCGATACGATCTGCGTGGGCCGCTGAATGAATTGGCCCCGCGGGCGGCCACGAGGCGCGGCGCGCGAACGTAAACACGCCAGCGGAGGGGAGCTCCAAGCGAATGCGCCAGGCGCAATGCGCGACTCTCATCGTCTCAAGGCAGTGCCTCTGACGGGGAGGTCCTAGGGTTCGACTGGCTAGCCAGTCAGGTTGAATTCAGGCGCTTTCTGGAGGAGAATTCTAGCGGCCTGCTGCTCTGATCGGTAGTTTTCCCTGGTTTCTCCCATCAACACCGGGCGATTGCTAGAGAGTACCCTATCAAACGGACCAAGGACCGTACGCGATCTTTCCTTCCTCTTCCTTGTATTCTAACCCCGCCCTTACACACACTCACTTGCACTACTCTATCTCACTTACCGGGAACTTAGAGGTTGTCCCGACAGGAGCGGTGCCCCGCTGGTGGCAGATACCTGGTCGCCATCCAGCGGGGGAATATCATAGCCAGCTCACGCGATGAAAACATGTACTACACTTTCGGAACTAATGATCACAGCTGTTGACGCGCCTGGATTCTCTAGTCAATGAAGGATACTCATCTCAGACGAGCCGGGTGCGACAGCTCAGCGGCAACGCTGTTGGCTCTTCAGCAGTGTTGTGCAGCAGGTGCTGGGGTTCTAGTTCCGGCGGTCGCAGATTGAACCTCTGTCTGAAGCGGATTTCTAGCAGCCGGGTGCTCTGATCGCTGGTTTTCGAATTTTCTTGCGTCAACGCTTGGGCTTCAATCAACAAAAGGCCAATCAACAAAAGGCCCACGGACCGCTTCCGATCTTCCTCACCTCATCCTTGACCTCTAGTCTCTCTGGCCACACGTTACACGCACTACACTACCACACGCCAGGAGACCATTCGAAAGCTTAGCGCTTGTCCCGGCTGAGGCGCGCAGGATCGCCTTTGGAAGCGCGCACCCATAGTCTTGTCCCGCTCGAGGAGATACCTGGAAAGGAAATTTCCGCGCAAGCCGACATATAGGTCGGCACCTGATGTCACTATCTAGAGGTGAGGAACCCCGCCTCATTCGGGGATAAAACTCTCAACACTAATGGAGACTAAGGTCCGTTAATTGATATGCCCGGATTCAATATTCACTTATTCGTACACTCCAAGTATGAAGAGGTTGTAAACGCAGTTGTATGCACACACATACACAGCAACATATTCTGGACCTTGAGATGAACATTCGTGTCTTATGCTGTTTTACTGAGAAGCACTTCTTAGTAGCTCTATTCTTTTATGTCTTAATGCTTCTATAGCTCTATTTTTTTTCAAAAATTACAAAAATGTAATTTTTTTGACTTGTCTCTCACGTCGTTAATATATTTACATTAGCGGCGAATTGTTCACATTATTATATTTATGAGTACATGCGCTTTAAATAATGTCTAGCAAAGTTTCTCGAAAATTGAATAGTTTTCTGTGAAAACTAGCTCAAAATTCCGCATTTTCAGAAACGCTCAAACGCCATTTTCTCAAAAATGGCTCCACATTTGTTTTCTTCGAACGGATATTGCAAATTGCGCTCTTTAATAAAACGTAAGATCATTTTTATGTATTTTTTTCCAAAATTACACAAATTATTTTTTTGAAAGAAATGTCACGCCGTTAGTATACACGTTTCCAGCAATTTGTAACCATTATTGTATTTGTGAGTAAAAGTGGTTAAAATGACTTCTGTTGAAGTATTTCGAAAACTCAAAACTTTTGTGTGAAAAAACTTCAGATTTCGAATTAATAGGTTACAGTTAAACGCCATGTTCCTAAAAACTGCTTCCGATCTTCCTCACCTCATCCTTGACCTCTAGTCTCTCTGGCCACACGTTACACGCACTACACTACCACACGCCAGGAGACCATTCGAAAGCTTAGCGCTTGTCCCGGCTTGTCAAGGATGAGGTGAGGAAGATCCAACGAAAAGTTGCTATTTAGGACGAAGTTTTACTGTTCTTTAATAGTGTTAAAATAATCTTTTCGTCCTATTATTAGGAAACCGAAATATTAAGAAAATATCAAAAAAATGCACTTTGCGAGGCGACATATGGCAGCTGAGAAGAGAATGTGGCAAGACCGAATAGCTAGCCGCGACCAAAGAAATGGAAAACTAATACTGCAAAGTCTGTTCCATTCTGTTGCACCACTAGTTTTAAATTGTTCGTATTGCACGAAATATAGCCCGACAACTATTAAATTGTGTAGAAAAATGTACGAGATTTTAACGAAAGTTTCGATAGCGAGGATACTTGTATTATCAAAGAGTTCCGTGTTAATTATTATTTATTTAATTTCACGTAATTGCAACAAATGAAGCGGAGAGCTTTTCTTAGGGACCACGTACAAAGTAAGGGTCACTGTTTTGTGGGTCCAAATGTTCCGTGTCACTGGTTTATCATATGATTATTCAGAAAAACGAGTTTCTCATTTTCTTTGCATTTTAATTATAATGAGAGGAGAAATATTCTCTTTGTGCGAAAAAAATGAAAAATTATAATCTACTTAAGGTTAGTAAATTAATTTAATTAAATCTGAAATAGGGTTTCTGAATCATGAAATTAAGAACCAAAGAATGCCAAAAAATGAATGTATTGCGTCATTTTATATGTCAGGAAGTGCTAGATGTTGGTTGCTTTCACCTGACGGTTCACGGTCTTCCAGGTACTACATTAAGGCGTACGATGAAGATATGCTACATTCAAGGTTACGGAGCTGAGGGATAATTAGTATTCGAGAAAACTGTATTCACATGGAGTGTGTTGTGTTTATTTGTGGACAGGTGTATTTCGTTTGCATGCGTTGAATTATTCTTGAGATACGAAGAAGTAATTAAGAAATTTGGCCTACCTAAGAGATTTTTTTTGACTGGAAACAGCTGCACGTTGTGAGCTTTGAAGAAAGTTTTTTCAAGCAAAATATTTCTCCTTTACTTAGTTAAACATGTTCAGGTAATACAGTTTGTTGTGAAAGTTCTGTGAAATACGCATTTTGTTTTAAAGAGTATTGTTAAAACAAAAATTTGATTTTTGTGCTATTTTTTCGAAATTCAGGCCATCGGGGCCGACTTGAGAAATGGTTCATGTACCTTCTTTGTGATACAGTAAGTAGGAATGTTCCGCCCATGACACTGCTCATTTAAGCCTGGCTCCTAGCGCGAAGTAAATGTCAATGTTATTACGTTAAGTCTACGTAATAAAATGCAGGGATTTTATTGAGTTGTACACATCTGAATGCACTGCGTGTTCATCATCTTAGATATTATACATCATCGTAAAACCGCATGGAAGTAGTTTAGTAAGGTTTTTCATCCAGTTTCCCTGATCCATTGTGCAAATGCTGAGGTGGACCATGTTTTGCTTCTAGATGTGAATATAACTTCTCTATGCGCACGTTTTGGTGCGTTAGCAAGTTGTTGCTATGTGACTTTTGTTAGCTGTGATAGAAATAGAGTCGAGCGATGGATGTCGATTAATATTTTGTTAGCACTACAATAAAATCAAATCTGTAGTTCGTTTACCGGTACAAATAATAATTTTGAATTACAAATAATTTTTCTATAACTTGGGAACAAACATTTCTAGTTTTCATGTTACTAACTTCGGTTTGTTAGTATACTTTTATTCATAATTCAACTGTGTGTAATGAAAGGTTGGGGAAGAGGTTCTGGAGCTCAAGATAACGTGCGAAGATTATTCTACTTTTTCCGCATTCGTCACATGCAGTTTGTCTTAGTTTTGGACGAAAATAAAATGAAATGTAAAAAAAAAAGTAATTACCAAATTTCCAGTGCAAAGCGGTGAATAATATGTCCAATATTGAGAGTCATGTTACAACAACAACAACAACAACAACTAGTGGGGCTACAGAATGACACAGACTTTCCCGTATTAGTTTTCTATTTCCTTGGGCCTTCGCTAGCTATTCGGAATTGCCACAAACTCTTTCTTGCCAGCTGTCATCCATCACCGCCAAAGTACATTTTTTTTGTCATTTTCGTAATTTTTCGGTTTCCTATTAGTACAACGGAAATATTAATTTTAGAATATTAAAGAACAGAAAAACCTAGTCATAAATGGCAATTTTCTTTTAAAAATTATGTGCCGTTTAAAAGAAAATGGCGTTTTAGCGCTACTAAAAGTGCAAAATTTGAAGCTCATTTTCACAGAAAATGTTTGAGTTTTCAAAATACTTTATTTGAAGCACTTACACTCACAAATATAATAATGTTTACAAATTGCTAGTAAAGTGCATATTAAAGATATGAGAGATCTTTAAAAAAAATTACAATTATGTAATTTTGGAAAAAACAAAAAAACAACTCAAAATAAACTTTACGCTATACTAAAGAGTGTAGTTAGCCGTTACAAAAGTTTGAAGAAAACATTTGCAGCCATATATGAGAAAATGGCGTTTGAGCGTTTCTGAAAATGCGAAATTTTGAGCTACTTTTCACAGAAAACGGTTGTGTTTTCGAGCAACTTTACTTGACATTATTTAAAGCACATGTACTCGTAAATATAATAATGTGAAAAAATCGTCGCTAATGTGAATATTATCGACGTGAGAAACATGTGAAAAAATTTACATTTTTGTAATTTTTGAAAAAAGGAACCTATAGAGCAATATGGCTTTTATGTCATCTGATAGAGTACATTTACCACTATCCCTACCAAAAGTTTAAAGAAAAAATTTGGAGCCGTTTTTGAGAGAATCGTGTTTTTGTAATTTTTTTAAAATTGCACATATTGCACGCAATATTGCACGAAAACTACCAAAATTTTGGAAAACATTTACATGACCTTTATGAAAGAACTCAATATGCAGAACAAATTTTATTTGAAGAAAAAATCTCCATCTTCAATTTTGTAGTTGGAGAAAGACGCCGAAAAAATTCAAACTTTCACAATTTTCGAAAATTCAGAGGTATCCGTGAAAATCGGACTTATGCCATGTTAATAACTGTATTTTACTCTATTCATACAAGAAATTTAAAGAAAAAATTGGCGCCGTTTTGAGAAACTTTTGAAAATCCCCGGGGGGCTTCATATTAAGTACCCCCAAATTTTGAAGCATCTTTTTCAAAATCTCAAAGCTTTGACTAGAAGCAGATCGACCGGGGAATATCCATTTTGGAAGAAATCATACGTATGGTTTAGGCGCTAGCCGTGTTCACAGACGGATAGACAGATGGACGGGCAAACGGACGTTTTCCTTTCAATTGGTTTTTTCGATATCAAGGACCCACAAAAGAGGGTTTCTCGCTACAGCACGTGTTAGGGGATTTTTTTTCTTAATTTAGCAACTGGTTTTATCCACTTTTTCCTTTTCACGGCCCGGCAATTAATTTTTTTTCCGCCGATAATTGGCCATTTTTTCGCGCAGCATTATACAACTTACCCTATACTACGTATATCACTCCGTGTATACGTACGTATACAGGAAAGTAAAAGAGGATGCCATTCCGAGTGTGATGCTAGCTGCTGACCGGGTATGTGGGTATCACACAGGAGAGGACAGCAAGTAATATAGTGTAGTATAGTATATAGTATAGTATAGTATAGTATAGTATAGTGTAGTATAGTAAAATGCACAAGCGATATGATTGTTTGGGTCACCCAGAGAAGGCGACCTGAATGGCGCTTGGCGCGTTGGGGAGGGGCGGAGTGACCTGGCGAGCGAGCGCTGCACGCTGGCTTTTTTCCAATGCTGCCAACCAGAGCACGACAGCGTGGCGCCCTGCGTTGGCGTTCGACCTCCCGTTCTCCGGAAGCAGACATTGGAGGTTGACATGCTTCCGCTGGCGGAGAGCGATGGACTCGAAATGGAACAACGCGCTGGCGACGTACGGCCTTCCCCGAAACTGCTCGTGCAGCACGTGCCAAACGGGGCGAGTAGACGCTCATAGTAAATGCAGACGGGCGGAAATGTAGAAAGTCATTCGGTTTTTTAGATGAAGGGATGCTGTTTATGAAATTAAATTCATTGAACGAATATGACGTTTCGAAATGCTTTTTGCATTTCGATCAGCAAGCATTTCGGTTCACATTGCAACCGTCACAGTGCTGTTTGAAGTCAAATAGATAGATACACCTATTGATAAACATTACGAAGCGACCGAAAACTGTTTTGCTTATTAAACATTAATAGAATATGCGATAATATTTCATTCATTGGATGTAAGTCAAATTCCAGAATCATTTATTCGTGTGATATATTTCTAACATCATTATTCCGAAATACAATGTACCAAAACTACAATTGGTGTTATATTCTGAAACATAATGTTCTAAAAACGCCGTTGTTTTAATTAGGCATTTCTCGTAAATGGTGTTTTAAAACTGATGAAGATTCGTCAAAATTGTGTACAAAGGGCAATGCTACTGATTTATTATGCTAATTTTAACGTTGGTTTTCGGAAACGACGACCACCAAGCCCCTTTGTAATCAATTAATGTTCAAATATAATACAACGACCATTTATTTTCCCAGCTACTCATTCGTCTGCAAGTACTATTGTTTGGCAAAGCAACTCGAATCAGCTATTTGTTCTTCAGTGGACTATTGAAAACAGTAGTGTTCGCATCGGGAGCCGCCAAAAGCTATGGAAGATTTTCTGTGTTTTAATGAAAGAGATTATATTTTTTCAAACTCGGAAATTGTAACTCCGATATGAACGATAAGCCTGTTTCTTCGTTTGATCGTCTAGATCAGAGGTTCCAACGGGGTCGGGTAGCGACTCGCTGGGCGTCGATGAAATTTTGAAGGGGGCCAGTGGTGATCGGCGGGGGGGTGTATAGCCGAATATGAACCGGCGAATATTAGATATAATCAATAACTCATTGATTACCAAAAAATTTTGAAAGAACTTGGTAATTAATTGTTGTCTGATGTAAAGAAACAAAACATGTAATAATTTATAAATTCACTCTTCTTTCGTATCCTCCATTTATCCTTAGGATCAGGGGCTGGTGCAACCGGTTCATCGTACTACTCACCCGAAGTAAGGGGCCCTTAATGACGACCTTGCGCGGCCATATATCGGCAAAGAATGAAACAATTGCACTCCGTGCGTTGGTTCTTTATTGCTTTTTTTGGTTGCTTATTGCCCTATTTTCTTATACCTATTAGATTAAGAACTTATTTCATATTTTTTGCAGTCAGGATCATTTCGATTTTCTGCACGTGAACATTCGTGGATCTATCTATGCATCTTCTTAGGGTGCTTTAGAAAACTCAACAAATTATGACTATGTATTCATAACGTTACTCCATCGGAAAAGAAAAAAATCGCGATGGAGAAATGTTAAATGGCAACATTTTTTAACATTTTGTAATCATTGCGCAACAACGAAGATTAGAAATTCAGCTTTTCAGAGGCGGAAGCGTTTTCGATTATTGAAAATCTAGGTATTTACCAAAAATTGGTGTAAAAAATTAATATCTTCAAGACATTAATGTGTAATTCTTTGTGCTAGCATGGTTATGTAAGCTAGGTATATTATTGAGTTAATATTATCTGTTAAAATACTTACAATGTTAAATATTTTATTGTTTGTGCGTACTTATTTCTTTTGTCTCAATAGTTTTAATAATAAAGGTTTTCTAATCGTTTAAATGGCATTGGCGACTTTTTGCTTTACATGAGTTATGTTCCTCCCCTAGAACACTGCGTTTCGCCATTGGAAGCCCGGTATTCCGACTCAGTTGACGACATTTCAAGTGTAATTTCAAGCCAAAACTTGGAATGATTTAATGAGCAATCATCGAGAAAGGTAAAAATTGACCTAAACAGTTTTATAAAAGTAAAAGAAACGAAGCGGATAGTACTATTAATTATATTTTATTACGTTATGTGGATAATTGGGCTTATTCACAGTGGTTTTAGATATGTTGTGTAATGTATATTTAGGTGAAAAAATAATGTTTTTACGAAGGTATATTTACCTTTGATTGATATATTTTATTACATTTTTCATTTTACGCAAGCATTTTTGCAGCAATCCTGTAATCATTTTACTTTCTATACTTCAGAGAAGAAATCAGAAAGACGGAGCAAGGTGCTTGCCTACCATCTCCATCTGCCCTCCACCAGCAAACAGCTGCACCTCTCACCTTCCATCACTTAACTAGTGTGTAAACGTCTCTTTTGCAATAAGAATAGTATACGAAAGCACGGACGCCCCTAATCTCTGTCTTCAGAAAATTGGACGGCCGACCCTGCCTCCTGAGATAGCGCCTGTTGTGATTCGTGAGTCGTTCAACTCAGTCTTGGAGGTCAGGGGTGGGGTCCACTACTGGGGGTCCTGTTCCACTTCACGCCAATTCCAATGTATTTTTGGGGAACAAGGCTATCTCTCGGGGTCTACCCGTTGTCCCTGTCTCTCAATCCGTTTCTCCGTCACCATTCACCTCATCACCATTATCTGCATCATCTACTCACGGGCCTTAAGGACCTGAGCAGTTCAGACCGTAAACTTGAATCCATTTGTAGCTAAGTGATTGAAGGCAGCGCGAGTCGGCGCCCTGGCCTGCTGCGCCTGCTTCGCCTGCTTTCCTCGCGGGAGAGAGCGCGCGGCGCGTCGCACCCCCTCCGCCCCTGCCCCTTCACCTTCACCACACGTGCGACATCAACGCGCGACCGCCTCTCTTCGGAGGCGCCGAGAAAGGACTCTGACACCCGTTTCTTTCTATCAAACTTCAAATTAAGCAATTTTTATATTATAGTCCAAGAAATTATGTGGTCATTCAGGGTAGTAATGTGGCATACATTGCCCGTCTTTGGTTGGGGAAACTAGGCATTCACAAACGTGCACGTGCACCTGACGCTATCACACACAATTACAATATCAGTCTGTTGAAGACTTTCAATTATTGGATATTCATTACTTCTTTTCCTTTCTACTACTCTTCTCGCTAACAGATGTTACAGATCTATCCCCGCAGCTTTCATCCTGTCTTGCGCTCCTCTTCTTCACATTAATGTACGTTTTTGCGATCTCCCGATTTACTTACCGCTTCTTTCGCTGTTCCTTCCTCTTGAATTCCACTAGTTTAATCATTTTTCTGAGTCATCTCAAAGGCTCTGTTTGCTAGAACGTGATGCTGTTTCGCCTCTGTTCAGCCGCTATTGCTTCACTGGTTGGAAAACATCTCTCTTTGCATGTTCCTGCCGGCTGACGTCTCAAGGGTCAAGGGGAGAGTACCGCACAAAACGTCTGAAGAGGCGCGTTCTGGTGAAAGCGATTGACAGTGTACCCTTGAAAGGACGCACTTCGCGGGGCGCCGTGCAACCAACACGAAGCAAAGAAACAATGCGTGCGTAGGAGTAAGGGAGCCTTTTGCTCGGAGAAGGAAGCTCCTCTTTCACACTTGTTTTGTTTGTGGTGCATTTATACCTAACTTGTAACAAAACAAGTTTTCATTAGTAGTTGTTATGAATGCTTCGTAAGTTGCTGATCCAAAAGTTAAGGAGCGCCGCGGGATTTTATTTGAAATGTTAATGAAATTTGTTATGCTACTCCACGAGTGAAATCGTATAATTAATTATTAGGCGAGTATAATGAAATATTACGTGATAAGAATAATATGAAATTAATTAGTATCAATAAACTACAGCGTGATTAATGTGAAAAGCATGTTAATGCTCGTCCTAGAAAGAAATGTTCACGACCTTACTGATCAAATCTCTCGGATGATTCTTTTACGATAGTTCATACAAAATAACGTATTCATCAAATTTATTGGTAATTTCTAGAGTGAAATAGTTACAGAATGATTGTTCACATTTGATTACAGACTTTCTAACATTTTCTACTATTTCATTTGTATTAATAAAAAGTGTAAAAGAAAATACAAAGTTAACTTACGTTAGTTTAGTTAGCTTTGTTCTATGCAGCATTGAATGCTCTCCCAAGCGATGAGTGGTACGTCCATTTAATGCTTTTAGTGTATTGCCTACCTCCTTCGGTTGCGTCCCGTGGCCGACGCGATTGGCATTTTCTCCAATAAAGATTGGCGATGGATTGTTCGTTTGAGGACGAATTGTGTTTTGAGATGCTGGAGGCCATGTAAAATTGTTCTATTTAGCTCTAGTAACACATTGCACATTCACTTTTAATGCTGAACCCAATAAGGGGGATGAATTTTATGGCATGGAAAATTTCATTTCATTTATTCCTATTGTTTTTGAAGCTGAATTACGTTTATTTTTCTGTAGAGATGACGAATATTATAAACAAGTAAATTATAAAATAATATGAACATATTCTTTGTGCTATAATTCGTTTAAGTAATTTACCCACTAAAGTGAAGGAACGTGGAAGTCTACGAGACAACTTCCCTCCGCCTAGCTCCTTTACGTCCCTCCCTCTTTCCTTCCGCCAGAATATGAAGTGCCACGGACCGCCATGCAATTGCCGCATGGCGTCTCGACGTAAATTTCTCTCCGGACGATCGGTACTCCACGTTTGTATTGATTTACGCCTATTGGAAAGCCTTGCGCTTTATAATGGGAAGCGCATGATGCAAACGCGGTAATCCAAACGAGTTGCTGAGGCTCGGAGCAGTCACGACTTATTTACTTGTTTTTGCGAGACAATGACACTGATCAGACGGTACCCGAGTGTTAGTAATGCCAAGGTGAGCCAGTCGTTTCGATCATTTGTCTGTTTTCCTTCATTAGGTTTTTGACGTTGCTGCTTGGGTGATTTGAAACTAGAATCTTTGATGAAGTATTATCATTTAAGGTTTCGTTATTAATTTCAATCCGCCAAATTGTTACCCATTGTGAATTGTATTATGTCCGCGGATGCTTTCATGTATAACGGAAAGTGATGATACAGTCTCCCCAGTAATTAAGGAGAATAGTCATTTTTAAATAAACTTACCTTACACTGAACGAATATTTCAGGTCATGTAGTTGTTGCTGGATATGTTGGTACTCTTGATGTAATCTTTATTTATAGAAGCAATATTTTTATTTACAGCAGAATTATTTTTTTTATTTACAGCAGAAACTTCTAATTGTTTTTTTCCACGAAGTGGTTACTGGTCATCGCAGATACTGATCGCGATTGAAAAGGTTCTTCGCAGATCAGTTAAGCAGATCAGTAACTCCTGAACTGTGGCATTATTCTAGAGTATTTAATGGAGTTTACAAGTGAATTTATCTGACGTAACAGTGGTAATACCATATTGTATGTTGGTGCTTTCTTATATGCTTTTGCATATTCCCGATTCAAGCAGTTTTGGATATAGTATGGAATAAAATTTGCTGAAGACGCGACGTCTTGGAGATAGGATTCATTTCTCTCAGTTACATGCCATTTGTCGTAGGGTTCTTGCCCATTGGACAATTGAGAGAGATGGCAAAACTCTAGCTTCAAAAGTGCATGCAGATCATCGTATTAGAAAAAGGAATAATCGTGGCATTCAGTCGTCACTTCAGTATCTTTTTCGGCGACTTTTTCTGTAGTAATAAGATACATTGTTTTTCAAGATGATCCGTTTGTAAATCCTCTTATTTCTTTTAACTGCAGAATTTTGTTAAATTGTTGACATTTTTGATTAATTTAATGAAATTAAGAATTATGTTTGTGTTGAACATGTATTGGAATGGCGTGTTGAATCCCAAGTTTTTTCCCTTTGGGAATAAAGCCTTGCAGGATCGGCCGTACCGTTCGACTTTTTAAGAAACACTTGTTACATTGGGAACTGTAGAGGTGTTTCAGTGAGAGAGGATATTGGAGGGACCATACAAAGAAAATCAGTGCATAAATTTTATATTTTATTTATTTATTTAATTAATTCACGTGACCTTGCTGAAAAAGGCACAACTTAAAAAATATTGACACATACTCTCTGAACGCGCCCGTCTTTCAACCCAAAACCCCCATCCAAAAAAATGGAGAAGGGCTCTGATCCCAATGACATTACATCTGACACCACCAGAACTACAATTAATTTAATAATAAAGTTAAAAAAATATAACTCGGTTGGGAAGATAGCGAGAATCCATCTTCCAAGTATACTGTATGCTTAAGAGTCCTAAAAAAAAAACAGCAGCTTCTTGTAGAAAGACGGCGCCATCACGGCAAGCTGGATACTCGCGGTTTGCATCTTGCAGGGGACAACTGGAATTAAATATGTTGGTCGAGTATCGAGTACGCCGTGAGATGTCACATGAATGTCGAGCGGAGGCGCGAAACGCTTCTGCGTTTCAACCGATAAGGAGTTGCCCCGTGCCCGCTAAGAGAGAAAATTAAAAAAAAAAAAATTGGTGGGAGAGAAATTTTCTTTTTTATCTAGTAGCCGGGCAAGGGACCTCTGCCAGAGCACTCACCGGGAATGCGAACAGGCAATAAGTTACGCTTATTTACAGTTCTTTGTTTTTTGTGAGTTTTTTTAGTGCATAAGATAATTTTTCACCCCTTTCCTAGACCAGGAACGTTTCCCGCAGTCCTCTTCCATCCGTTGTGTGTTGGCGCGTTGAGCCCAGCGTCCGCTGGTCTGTCGCTCGCGGCGCGCGTGCGTCGTCGGACATTCAGGTGAGCGCCGTTGCCGGAGCCCGACAGTGTGCGTGAGTGAGTGAGAGAGTTCTCGTCTTGATTCTTCCTTCCTCGCGAGCGGAATGGCGTGTGAGAGAGAGAGGGGGTGAGGGCGCGGGGCGCGCCGCTTAGGAGCTGGGCTTCTCCTCCGCCACGGCCGCCGCCGGCGCCTCCTCAGTCTTCTTCTCTTCGTCGGCCACCGCCGCCGCGGGCACCAGGGCCGGCTTCTCCTCTTCCTTGGGCTCGTCCTTGGCCGGCACCGGCACCTCGGCCTCGGGCGCCGCCTCGGGCTCCTTCTTCAGCTCCTCCTCCGCCGCCGCCGGCGTCTCGGTCGACGCCGCCTCCTCGCTCTTCATCTCGTCCTTAGGCTTCTCCTCCTTCTCCTCCTCCTTGGGCTGCTCAGCGGCCTGCGGCTGCTCCTCGGTCTTATCCCCTTCGTCCTTCATCTGCGTGCTCTCCTGGACGACGGCGGAAGTGGCAGCGGGCTCTTCTTTCTTCACGTCGGATTCCGCGGTCCCGGCCTCGTCTTCTAGCTTGTTGGTCTTCTTGCTCTTGGGGTCCTCCTTCTTCTTGAGGTCCTTCTCGACGGCTTCGCGGCGACGGCGATCCTTCTTGGCGTCTTCCTTCTTCGCCTCCTCGGGCTTCTCCTTCTTCGCCTCCTCGGGCTTGTCTTCCTTCTCTTCCGTGGCAACTGCCTCCTTCTTGGGCTCCTCCTCCTTCTTCTCAGTCGTTTCCGCCTTGGGCTCCTCCGCCGTCTCGGTCTTCATCTCCTCGGGCTGCTTCTCCTCCAGCTTCTTCTTCTCCTCTTCCTGCCCCTCGGGGTTCTTGTCGGCGGTGTCAGCGGCAGGGGCGGGGGCTGGGCTCTCCGGGACTTCGGACGGGGCTTCGGGCTCTCCGCTCTTGACGGTCGCGTCGGTGGCGGCGGCGGCGGGGGCGGGCTTCTCCACGGCCTTGACCTCGTCTGTGGGGGCAGGGGCAGCTTCGGCAGGGGCGGCGACGGCGGCGACGGCGGCGGCGGGCTCGGCGGCGGCGGCGGCGGGGGCAGGCGCCTCGGGCTCGGCCTTGAGCGTGTCGGTCTGGGGCTCTGGGTTGCTGGCGGCGACCGCGGGCTCCGCGGCGGCGGCCCCGGTCTTGTCGCCCAGCACTGCCTCTTCGGTCAGCTTCTTCTCGTCGGTGGCCGGCGCCGGCGCCGGGGCTTCGGCGGGGGCGGGCACAGCCTCGGGCTCGGCGGGCACGGGGGCGGTCTCCGGGACGGCCTTGGGCACGTCGGCGGCCGGCGCGGGCGCTACCTCCGCGGCCTCCGGCTTCGGCTCGGCCGCGGCCGCGGGCTCGGGCTTGGCCTCGGCGTTCACCGGCGCGGCCTCCGCCTGCAACAGAGCGCGCGGTCAGAATTTAAACTATTATCAGGGCATCTGTTATTTCTAGTTTGGTTTGGAAGTCTTCCGTGTGCAAAATTATCATGAGTGTGAAAATTCACTGTGAAAGTCACCTCCCAGATTACAAATATCTATGCATGAATATTACTGCTAGAATTAACACTTTTGATCATTACTGTCATCGTATCGCTAACGAAATCGGTTTTAATGAATTATAAATGTGTGAAGTTTTTGTATTTATATTCCTCCCTAAGCTGAGTTGGTTGCAGTATACGGAAGAAGTTTTGAAGAAATTGTGGTGCCAAGCTACAAATTCATTGCCGTGTCTGCTGAATATACGACAGAAACGTAGTAGAGTGTATAAAATTATTTTACACATTTATTGTTTTGTTATTAAACGCGTTTTTGTGCCCAGTTTCTCTACTTACTATTATATTTAATTTTTCACGACGGGGAAAGTTGTTTTTTTCTGCATGGGGCCTGATATATAAGCAACTGGCGATACGATTCAATTGAATCGGTTATTTCGAATATGCCACATCACTACCAGTTCGGCGCACGTTCATTGTTTGTAATCGGTACAGTCTAAGATAACAGAGGTTCACACCTGTTTAGATGCGATTAGAAAACGTGTTCAAAAAATGTGTTTAGACATTAGAATGTGTGATGTGGCGTTGTCACATCAAACAGACGAAGGGCACTTCTAAATTAAATGGGCAGCTTAACTGATTTTCGCAAACATTGGAGATGTGGCATTGTTGAAATAACAGATCAATTTTGCTGAGCGGATCGCCAGAGACGACGCGTGGTGAGATTCCTGGCAGCGTGCGCCCTCACCTTGAGCTTGTCTTCCTCGGCGGCGGGGGCGGGTTTGTTGTCCGCGACGGGGGCGTCCTTGGCGGGCTCGGCGGGCTGCTCGTTGCGGACGGCGCCGTCGGCCGGGGCGGCGGCGGCGGGGGCGGCGGGCGCGGCGGGCTGCTGGACGGCCGGCTCAGCCGCTGCGGCGGCGGGCACCGGCGCCGCCGGCGCCGCGTCCTTGGCCACCGACGAGTAGTCGGTGATGACGAGCGGCACCACGGGCCGCGGGCCCTCCTCCACGCCCACGGGCATGGACAGCGCGCCCGCGCACAGCGCCAGCACCAGCGCACAGACCTTCATGGCTCTCTGCAAGCAAGGCATCGCGGCTGTCAAAATGCACATGTGGATAGAAATTATTGTAGCTGTTGAACATTTTTGAGTGTACTGGTCGTCGTCTTTGTGTTAACTCTCTGAAAGAACTGGTTTGTGATTTGTTTGTGCTTGCTTTGAATTTGGTGTATGTGGTAACGATTGGAAGCCACTAGCTGCGGGATGTGTCCGCTATGCTACAGGTCTTCCCGGACTATCTATTCAGGTAGATGACGTCTCCAACCACCCGTCGTTTTCGAGCGGGTAGGCGTGAGCCAAGAATCCCGCTGGACGGCGGCGAAAGGGATGTCTCCTGCGGAGCAATTTCGTTGTTGAGGGGGGGCGGCGGGCGAAGTGCGAAGTCGTGGAGGGGTGTGAGGGGCGTTGGCGCGTAACCAGCTCAAGCAGCTAACCAGCGGCGAGCGGATGTGGGCCCATTGGGCTCATGAACGCCGCCGCGTGGGAGTGGACCTCCCCTCCTCCTCCTCCGTCGCCCGCCCTGTAATTGCTGCCGGCCCGGCCCGGCGCGGGTGCCAATCTCATCTCGCCGAGTCTTCTGGAGGCCCCCGCCCGGCGGACCTTGACCGCGGCGCGGCGCGGCGGTGAAGGAGATCGCGTTGACTGGGCGGGTTGACTTTTGCGTTTGGGTGAACGTATTCTAGAGAAGGAGCTGCAATATTGGGTATCGAATCTGAAAGAATATGAACGGTTCCACATGGCCGGTTCGAGGAACAAAGAATGTAAAGCAAAGGAGAACTTCTGAAACACGAACTAAATAAATCAAAAATAGAATTGAAGTTTGGTGTGTGTCGTAAGCCCAACATTATCCGCAAATTTAATTTTGCTCTTTTCCTGAAGAGTAGTGAGTTAGTACTAGTGTATATTTGATTCACGTATTCTGCCCATCACCGAAGGTGCCAATCTGGAGAACTGCTGTGATGAATAATTGAGTGTGTCAGATTCGCATTCATTTGTTTTATTATTATTATTATTATTATTATTATTATTATTGAAGAGGAATGCATTACGAGGTTTCAGCCTCCCTTTCGTCTGACTATTTCTTCGAATGCCTGAATTGAAATCCAAACTGTCGCCTTTATTTCTTGTACAACGTTAAGACGTTCTTTCGCCGACTCGGGCTGGGATTGTAATAGCGACCTTGAGCGTTCGGTGCCGGCACGATTATCCGGATAGCCCTGGTCAGACTAATTTTCGAAGCTGAAATGACAGGGAACGCCGTCATTAAGTGCGGCGGAAACCGCAGCAGGTGGCAGCGCCCAGCAGACGCTCATTACGCGCGTCTCCGCCGCCAGGTGAGGCGTCGGGCCGGAGCGACAGGCGCGCGGGCAGCCAGACGAGCCATCGGCGCAGATTGCTTTTTGCGCAGCGGAGCGCGGTCCAGGCGGCGCGGGCGGTGGCGCTCGCCACCTGCCGCCCGGGGAGCAGCTGCAGCGGCGGCTGAGCTTTCTCCGTCGCCCGCGGGGCGCAGCGCGAGTGCAAGGGGCGGCGGCGGAGTGCTCCCTGCTTGCATGAAATCTTCATTTGCAAACGGCCTTCTCCGCACACGTTAGGTTGGTACGACTGCTGAATGAGGTTACATCATTTACCTGTGTTCACGCGGGCCCGTTCTCATCTCGTTGCGTTGCGAGAGAGAACCCTCATCATCTGGGGCCTAAAAGCTAGTACTAGTATGTTATAGTGGTTGCAGTTGGTAGTCCCATTCATTGGAGGAAATGACGGTGGTTGCTTTGTTTGTGTTCAAAGGAGTTGATATACTTCTCTAGGATAGTAGTTGGTGATTGTTGACCTTTTTACGCTGAACTTCGTGCAAGTGAGACTTGCGATAGTTTTGAAGGCATTTTTTTGTTACGATGGTAGTGCTAATGGAAATATCGGCGGTGGCAATTCTGTCGTGAAAGTTGGCAATTGGATTAGAATGGGCAAAGTAGGCAATTGTATTGTATCCGGTCACACGATAACCTTGTGAATATACGGAATGTTTGCGAATTATTAATTTGGCTAGTCACTTCAAGTCTCCATTTTCGTGGTGAATTGTCTACAGTTTTGTTGTAATGTCTTGTGGAATGTGTTCATTGCGTCAGAAACGCACGTCGCAATGCAAAAGAAAGTACTGCTGAACCACCGCCATTCCATTTCTTTCGCGGACTGCAATTGTCCCCCTGATTCAGTATTGCGCACTCTTCGCTTATGAGTATTGGCAGCGATCCGGATCGCAGCAAAACAACGAGTCGAGCGGGCGCGAGGCGAGGTCTGCGTCGTCGCGGCCTTTCTGCCTTCCGCTCGCGGAATTCCTGCGGTCGCGCGGGGCGGCGGGGCGAGGCGCAGCGCCCGACTTTCGTTTCGCTGCGAGCCCATTGTTACGCAACGCCCCCCCCCCCACGCTCCAGGTTCACTCTCTGCTCTCCTTCGCGGCGCGACCCACCCCTTTGCGCCTGTGGCTCGTTCGTTTGAAGACCTCGGGGCAATAACATGCTATGCCACAATACGTAAGTTTTGAGAAAACGGAGAGTAAAGGTTTAGACATTGCATTCTACACATCCGAATGAAGAACATTAATTTATGAATTACACTGCCATCTTGCGGCTAATTTAATATAAAAACCTAACATCTAGATACATCTATGAGGCATCAAAAAAAACGAACAAAAACACAATTTCATCAGAAATGTCGCATAGCATTTTATTGCCCCAAAATCATTTCATTTCATCTGGCACTATGGTTTCTGATATTGTTCTACTAGCTGTTTGTGGGCTACTTTTCTTACAAGTTAAAATTTTTAGGCCCCATTTTATGTAAACCAAAGTCTCCTAGATTGTTTCTGATTTGATTTGACGTTCCGTAAATTTATATATTAATACTTTCGACTGTATGAATTCAAATTGCACTAACACGTCATTAGAAAGAAAACTGAAAGAACTTGTGACTGATTCTTTGTAGAGAGGCGCGTAAGAAGCAATTTCTGATTTTCTAGAAGTGACCTCCTGAATAATAAAATAAAATTGGGTTTGTTGTGAAATTATTTTTGAAAGCAGAATGTACGCAGAATGTGGTGTTTGAAATGCGGCCGATATTTCTGTTCTCAACATCGGTTCAGAAGACGAGTGGCACATCCAAAATAACGTCAAATTTGAATGAAGCGAAGAAATATGTTTAGAAGACGGTCTCCTTTTACTCGTAAAAGTTGCATAAAATGGTTCGCCAAATAGCTCGTTCGTTTGACCGGGAAATAATGGGATCAGTTCGTATTGAAACATTCTCCTCAATAGTGACAATTTTCGTAGAGACGAGTTGCCTGAGTTTCGCATGCACAAGTTGCACTCTGTGCGCGGCGCGGGTTGCAGCGAGAAGGCGTCGTCGCCGCCACCGCCCCCGCCCTCCGCCTGCGATGCTAATGGCTCTCCGCGCCGCAGGCCTTGAACCGGCTCCATTGTGTGCAGGCAGGCATTCCTCGCCATTCCCGGAGGCTGCGGCTCCGCTCCGCGCCCCGCCCCGCCCCGCCGCTCCTCGCCCCTCGCACTTCTGCGAATGCGCCCTCCCCTCCCCCCCTCACACCACACGGCCATGCACCGCCCCCTAGCTGCACTACAGATGCCGTTTTACGAAATTATTTAGAGGAAATTGTTAACTCTTTAGTGCTTTAGAAACGGAATTCATACCTGAATGAGATTTAGTTTCGAAATAGAAGTTCGAAGTAAGTTTGCCATATCTTTAGAACTCAGATTTTAATTACTTTGTAATTAATTTCGTGAAATGATTTGTTATTTTTTTATGTCAATAGTAGTCAGCAAGGGTTCATCTTTAGAGCTCTAATGTGATCAGATGAGGATAGAAATCACTGGTTCACACTCAAAGATCCACCTCAAGTTGTTTGAAAGAGGACGAATGTATTATTTTACTAAATTATATCGAGTAGATGCGTGCCATCTTTGCTTTTTTCAACACAAGGATGATCTGATTACAAAATGCTAACGTGCGTTAAGCTCGTCTATAGTTTCTGCATGTTTGTTGGACGTCGCTTAAGAGCTGGTTTCAAGAACCTTGGGGAAAAGTTACAAGTACTTTCCTCGCGCTTGTGCGGTTCGCACCCGCGTTAAATAATACTCGAACGCAGCGCACGGAGCTCATCGCCGTTTTGCATTTCGCACACGTAACACACGTTTTCGATTGCATCATCGCGTCATCGGCAGTTCCGGAGGCGCGGCTCAGGGGAGCTCTGGAGCCGCCGCCAGTTCGGCTAGTCGAGGCTCTCGGCACCGGGCCATCGGGTGAGTCGATTGAAGAGCCGTGTGGATCTCGCCTTTTTATTCACAGTTATTCCCTCATAAATCCAACGAATATGTTCTGCAAACACGTGGAAGAGCAGAGGGCGCGTTAAGGAACAGTTGAAGCAAACTTTAGTAGCAATTATTAAAAACAAGTAGCAAATAAAAAAAATACATTATGTTAAATAAAACCGTAATAATAAACTTACATTATTTATTACTGTAAAATGTTGAAAAATCATATTTAAAATATCGTCTTGAAAGTTACGTTGGGAGAGGGTCCACTTCCTATTGGTAAGTACTGTCGCTTGACCAGGAGGAAATGTAACCCGAAGCCGCTCATGTGTATGTGCGTATGTGTGGGAGTGAAGCGAGAGGTGGGCGCGAGAAAGTGACTGCATGACGGCGGCGGCAGCTGCGGCTGCGGCACACAGTGAGTCGAAACGGCACCGGAACATGCACGGTAGAGTTGGTATAATATTTAAAGAAATATTTTCCCCTTTTGCTGCTCTAATGTTTGTACACAAGTAAATAGTGATTTCGTCTTTTTCCAATTGAAGGCCTGATGGTCTATTTTTTGAAGACCAGGGAAAATTCTGGATAAGAAGGAATGTAGGAAACCCGATACGATGTATACGGATAACTACATGAACGACTTGAGAAGAACTGAAGAAAGCCATTAAATTTCGTATGAAGTGGTTGAAGCGGTTATCTCGGGGAAATAGAGGCTTAAGCAACCCCAATTAGATCAGTTGCTCTTTTGTATCTCACCCAACTCAGTGCAATTCCTGCACTCAACATGGCCAGAGATTGCGGGAAAACTTAATTTTTAATTGAGGGTTTCCCGATCAAATTTATTTCCCTTTTGACCCCCAGCAGGGTGGAAATGAAACTGTTCTTGGACCATTGCGGGGTGAGCAGGGGTGTACCCGCCCTCCACGACCTGTGAGTGTGCCCTTAAAAATAATACTTGAAATGGGCTTAAACGTACATTTGTTTGGCACCTGTTTCGTCCCACTGTGCGTGAGCGGAGATGACGCGCATGTGTGAGGCGGGGGAGGGGGCGCGCGAAAGAAATCGGTGCTGCCGTCGCGAGCGCTCGCGAGTGGCAAAAGGCGGCGCCTCGCAGCCGCAGCCGCAGCTGGCGCTGATTCGTCGCGACGCGCGCGCCATCAGCTCTCTCTTCCCTCTTCCGGCACGCGCCCCCGCGCCCCGCCCCCCGCGCCAGCGCTTCGCTAAGAGTCGTGCGGTTTGGAGGGGTGAGGCGGAGAAATGCGCTACTGTATTGGGGAAATGTTGGTGCTTCGGACGACCCCTCACCTTCATTCGTACTCGTGCGGCTCAAGAGCTTCCTCGTCAATACCTCGTTTGTCAATTTAAAATTTCAGTGGAGGTAAAATCGAAATGGAAGATGTTATTATCAATTTTGAAAATACGAGAGATGAGCGTATTTGCATCAATACATCACTTATCATTGCATATTTAGTAAACGATATTCCAAATTCATCATCGCCTTTAATAAAACATTGGAAGGAAAATAACATTTTCTATTCGCTTTTCCGTTTCAAAGGAATAGAACCAGCGTAACAGGCCAGAGGCTTGTCTTGGTTTAGAATAAGCATTCTATACTATATATTCGAAGTTTATTCGAAAATACGTTGTGTACAATCAAAAGAGGAAGCAAATGAAATATAAAATGCAGATTTCTTGACTCGCTCGTTCAACATTCATGGACTCCATTATAAGAGTTTTTATTTACTTTCACTTTATGAGGTTTGTGAGATATGTTCATCATGTAGCATGTTCGCCTCGCGCAATGCGTTACGCTGGAGTATCTCTACTCCAGCTCGCTGTCGAAACTGCAGACGGAGCCATCGCCACCCCGGCGCGGCGGCGCGTGGCAACAAAAACGGTCAGGCGCATACGCGCGGCCGTAAAGACACGGCAGAGATGAATGGCGTGTGACGGTGACGAAATGTTTTGGCAACGGGTACTTAACCCCGGCGCGGCGCGGCGCGGAGCGCGACGCAGCACAAGACGCGAAATGCCAGCGCGCGGCCGCATTGTCCCAGAAGGTCGAGAGGCGAAAGCGCGGGGATGCGGTGAGGGCGAAGGCGAGGGCGAGGGGACGAGAAGCGCGCCTCCGGGGTGCGTGAGGCAACGAGGAAGCGCCCGAGCACCCTGGCTGTCGTCCCACTCTCCAGCCGCCACCCACGCCGAGTTTGCCTGCAAGAGCTGTCCCTTCATCCGAGCTCGCAGTCGGGTAGTCAATTTAGTTATTATGTTCGATACATTTGATCTCACGTTTATTGCCCGACTAAGATCCCTACCGGCAGTCCGTTGTCACTAAATAAACGTTCACTTGAGTCAATTCCTTCGTGAAGTGTGATGACGAGTGATAAATTTCGGAGTGACTGTTGATGCTGTATATTTAAAATCTATTAAGTGAGAGGAAAACGATCACAGTGCACTCTGCCCAATTTTGAAATTTTTTATTATTACCATTACTGAGTTGTAATTATTTTGGGCCCGTGGTCTATGACTGAAATTATTAATGTTAAAATGAATTTTTGCATGCACGTGTAAATAGCAGGTGTAAGTTCGTTAGCACTCAAAATACTACAAGCATTGATTCTCTCGTGAAATTGAACAGTGGTAATTGCATTTCTTCAAGCTCGGAAAATGTATTCGATGACATAAAAGACGAGGTTTCAATTTAGTTAGGAGAAGAAGCAAAATACGACGTTACTATTATCTCTTAAAATGAAATATGTGTTATATAACCTTTTGCGTGTAAATTTGGTCCGGGAAAAAATATCCTGGGTGTGGACATTGCTGAGCGAGGACAACCAGAAAGCCCATCTAACAAATGGTCGTTGGAAAAGAAACTATCGAATTAACAAGCCGCTCAGCACGCCTTCTCTCGACCCTGGCGTGTTTCGTATTCCGAGGGAGGTCTGTCTCCCTAGTAAGTAATTCAGGCACGCGAACATCAACTAGTTATGAGCTGCTTAAATCGCACAAGCAATCTCTGCAGTGTCACCGCCTGCTTTGTCTACAGTAGGAGTCGTTTTCTGTGGATTGGAATACTTCAGGATTGGCATCGAGCGAATATCGGCATCAAATTCAGTACATGAAATATAAAATTTCAGGACAGAAGGTAAACATTTCTACAGAAAATCATATTGTGAAATTTTTTAGATCACGGTATTTGATTTGACGTAAATAGAAAAACGGTGAAGAAGCTTAAAAAGGTTTAAGAGCGTATTTTTTTTTGGATTGAAGAATCAACAACCATTTTTCTTGACGTGGAAATGAGGATTATAGACATGCGCCTGGGATGCCATGGAGCCACACAATAGGATTGCGGGTGCATTGTGAGCACCAGCGGCGCATAAGTCACCGCGTGGGATTGGCAAGTGGAGAGGGGCTTCATTGCCTGTGGCGCAAACGCTTCCCATGGCGCTGGCGCGTGCGTTCCTTTGTCCGCCGCCTCGCATCGCGAGACGCGCGTCCCACGCGGGGCCTTGAGGCTTCCGGGGTCGCGGGTCACGACCGGGGCTCCCCGCCCCGCCACCGTGCGCAAATTGCAGGCGGGGGGATACAACACTCCCCGCACTCGCCTTTTACCCGAACGCTCTGGCCCCGCCCCCGCCCCGCTCCGCTCCGGGCGCCTTGCCACTCGCCGGGAGTGCGAGTCACACGTTACGTAACCCCGCACCTTCTCCGGCGGCCCTTCCCGAGCGCCGAGCGCAAGAAACGCTCTTCGGAGATGATGCGGTGCATACTTGACGAAATATTTACTAGTCTATAATGTCATGAAATCTAGCGATCATTTGAAATATTGATCTGGAAAACGTAAGGTCGTAACTGGGATGCAAGAATAGCTAATATCTAGTTTCTTACATCACACATTTGACTTGGATTATATTGTGCCTGAATAAAGACTTATTGACGGGCTCATTTCAACCAGTATTTATGGATATTGATGAAATATATCCAGAAGTTTTATAGAGGTTTTCTGTAGTATTCTATATAAAATGTGAAAGTATGTTAAATCTACATAAAGTCGAAATTTTAGTGAGGAAGCGTATTAAAATTTGGAGTACTTTATTTGATGCAACTGATATGTGATATTTAAGATGCAATTCTACCGGTGTTTCGATTTTCTCGATTTCGACTTTTTATTTTACGGAAATGTTTGTCTTTCGATATTATCAATGTATTGGCGAGGCCACGCGCAGAATGGCTCACGTCGTTGTCCCGGAAGAGCCTGCCGCTCGCACTGACGTCTTCGGCTAGTCCCGTTGCTGGACATTGCCGGTTCTTGCTCGCACTTCCTCATGTGGATGACGTGGTTTGGTGCGGTGATGCAGGAAGGAGCTAAAGTGGTAGTCATAAATTCTGAGGTCGAGGAGTCGAGGCTTGTGATTTCTGGCAAAGTATTGCACCTGTGAGCTTTCATCTCAAATACATGGTGATTGGCTAAGACATTCGTCGTTGTGTCATTAATGTACTGAATGACTGAATGTCACTAATGTACTGAATGTGCTGAGCATCCAACAAACGATGAAAGAAGTACACGTCAGTATCAGATATAAATTACTGCATTCATTTCATTCCACTGTTGTTTCCCACATTAGATATCTAAGTATTATCATCTTAAACACTGTGGTCGTGAAAGGAGGCAGGAAAATATCCACTACTAAGTGTCAGGAGTACGTACGTCACCTGCTAAATGAATCCAATAACGGGTTCTGATCTCCGATTATCCTTCGGCTACACGAACACACCTTTACCCGCGGTCGCGTCTCGCAGCTAGAACTCGACGTTCGCTCCTCCACGTGACCGAGGGCGGCCAGCCAGCGCGGCGCGTGTCTTCGGCCGGTGAAAGCCATAGGCGCGGTCACGTGGCGGATTTTTTTCGTTTTTTTTGCTGTCTTCGGTGGAGGTCGATCGGGCGGCGGCGGTGCCGAAGACCTTCGAGAGCCTCGTGCTCCGGCGCCGGTTGAGCGTTGCGCAATGCTGTTTGTTTATAGTCGAGCGCGCGTTTGGCGAGCAGACGCGCACGCGCACGCGGGGGGCCCCGCGGTTCCGGCACGCCGCAATGGATGGCCCGCGCCCGAGATCCCCGCCGAGGCGCTTCCAACCGCAGCGGACCCAAAGAACGCGGTGTTCTCTTTTGGATTCGTGACTGATCAACACTTCGGATGCGAGGGGGAGGTGTCGGCGTCCAGGCCGTTGGGCTGCGGCCTTCTTCAGGTCTAATGGGCGGGGATTGCTTTGGGCGCACCCCTCTTTCCTCCAATGGGTGTGAAGAAGGCTGCAAGATAGCAAGAGAAACGTTGACATCTTTGCCTTGGACGCGGTCATTTATAGTAACTGGTCATCCTTAAGAGTTGATTGCAATTGTTTTTCGTTTTTTTTTCTTCCCATCCTTCATGCCCTCCAGAATCCAGAATACAACCTGCCCCCTGTGAATGGACATGCGTAATTATGCCAATATCTCTCTTTTCTTTAGTTTAATTAATGTTTATGGAAAATGCAAATGGGACGCAATTAAATATTATTTTAATTCTTTAGTGTAAACATTTTTAATAAATTTATGTTAAGATTAATAATTTAAATAGGCTGTCCATCCGTTCAATATGATCCTATCTCCTGGCATTGTTTGTTAGACAGGGATCTTGCAGATTCCCTGATGATGGAAGTTAATCTAAATGTGTTTAATGGGTGATCCCTAATTCAGCCGAAACCTGGTTACTTCGTCATCTATACATATTATTTTTCATTCCCCTTCAATTTCTCGAAACAGTTGATGTGTGGCTACTCGAGCCTTGATAAGTCAAAATATTCCGTGACTCGCGTTTTTTTTCCTTTGTATCAATCCAAGAGCTGAGCATAAATGCAGTCACAATTTACATATCAACAGCTGGTTCCTAAGTGGCCGATGTAGAAAAACACTTATTAACTAATATATTTGCTAACTCTTACACATTTGTCATACAATTTTAATTTTTTCCGTGGACTCATTTCTATTTGCTTTGACTTACTGCACATCGAATTTCGCCTGGTACTGACTAAGAAAAGATAAATTACTCACGCATAATTGGAGAGTCTCGGTGGCGGGGTAGGGAGGAATTTATTTTCAGAGGTGGTATTTTGTTTGGGGTGTAGTACGTTGCAATAATGATTCATCGCCGTAGTCGAGCCAGACGATTTTCTGAAAGGAAGATACGATTCTTGGCATCGTGGGTTCGTGAAGGAATGTTCTTACATCGCCCGTGAAGGAGAACAAGATTGCCGTGAGTAACTGGGACCTTGAAATGTTGATATCCCTTTGTTACAGAGTGTTCGTTACGTGAACATTTACGTTACTTACGTTCCTTATGCTAAATTCTTCCTGGATTTTACAAAAAAACAAAACAAAAAACAACAACAACAACAACAACAACAACTGAATTCTTGAGCGGTTGCAATAATGCTAGTAAAATAGATTTGATACTAATTTCGTATTCACTACGAAGAACGAACAGAGACATGTGCCTATTTGGTAGCTCGTTTCGTACAACGTTGAAGTATCCGAACAATGCTGCAATGACACGTAATAAGTGACAAGATCAAGGCAAAAATGGCTTCGAAAGGCGAAAAGCGAAAACAATAAAATTGAGCAAACACATTTTATTCCCACGCTTATCATGCAAAAAAGGCGATATGAATCCTTGGTTTGTACTTGGCAAGTCATTCAACTTATTCATGAGACCCATTCTTCGGCTTCGTTCTTTCATAGCTACCAGGAAAAAGAAACGTCTGTATTGAAGCAAACTCGATGCGCTCACCCTGAGAAATAATGATAGGCGGTGGTGCTCGTCGGCCAGCGGGCGACCAACCGCGCGCCTCGCGCCTCCCGAGATGCAGAGGAAGCCATTAGTTACGTCCGACGGCGGCAGAATGCAGCCCCCGGCCGATCGGGGCCGAGATAACTCGCGGCGACGCAGCGCCGGGGAGCCCAGAGGGAGGACCGGCTGAGGTGGCTCAGGGCATCAACCGGTGTGCCTGCAGCGTCTACGACCGAAAGGTCCTAGGTTCGAGTCCGGACGGCGGCAGGGTTTTCGACACTAGCGTGTCATCTAGGTCAAATTCAGCCGCTGTCTGGAGGAGAATTCTAGTAGCCCTCCTCTGATCGGTAGTTTTCCGTGGTTTCTCTGATCCACATCAGGCGAATGCTCGATGGGCCACGATCTTTCCTTCCTCTTCCTTGTCCTATCCTCACCCCTTACTTACACGAACATGACTACACTAACACACCCGTCAGGAGACCTGTTGGGTGCTTAGAGCTTGTCCCGACTGTGGCGGTGCCGCGCTTGTGGAAGATACCTAGTTTCAGTTATGGAAGCCACAAGATGGCTTCAAGACTCTTTACTGTGCGATTGACATGTGTTTTTAGTTCCCTACTCTTTCTTTATTTCGGTTGACAGACCTCGTAACTTTGTCTCAAGATGACGCATCCTGTCGCCACAACTGGGATCTACAATGCCTGTGCCATATTTTCTTGAATCAATAGGAAATGTAATATATAAGGGCGGAAAAATGAAGGGACAGAATAAGCACCAGGAATGGCATTAGAAGCGACGGAAAGTCACGCAAAAGGTTGAACGTTTAAATAGCCGTTCGCCCGCGAAATACTCCATTATAGACGTACTGCAACTTTGACGAGCACATTAGAAACTTGCCCGTGCGACTTTTGAATGTGGAGCGTTTGAAAGAGAGGTTCCCAGCGGAAAGAGCTCTTTTTGCGGCGAAGGAGGCGACGAGGAGCGCAGGCGAGCGCGGGCGGCGGAGCGCGGCGAGCGGTAAACGGCAGCGATGCGCGGCGCAACAAGCGCGTTATTCCGGGCGGCAGAGCGTGCGCTGCGTCCGCTCGGCGCCTCTCGCCCGGCCAGCGACAAACTGCGGAATCATGTGCGGAAATGGAAATGAGCATGTGACGAACAAATAATGTTCATTCGTTCTCCGTTCGCGTTCATTTTGAAATTAGAACTATTTTCTTAATACAATGCCACGATAATGTCTGTAAGCGATTGTTTCGTGAATGTGTATTCCACATGTAATTGCAAGAAAGACACTTTTGTATCTCAGATGGGCTTAAACTGATGTCGGAGCCTTATGCCGTGGTGCGGCTACCGGTTATAATACTCGTACTATTTATCTTCTTGCGTGCCCTACTTGCCGTTCTGTATTGGATGCAATCACAAAATTGTTTATACTGTGAGTGACGGTTCCGGGTATTCACACATCCTAACTTCTGATGTAAGTTCAACTTTTGAAGAGGTTGAGGGCGATTAAGATCGACACGAACGAAATTCCATGACACGTAAAATTTTTCGTTTCTTATTAAGCTTTACGATGCATGCTGTAACACCCTGCTCGTACTTTGTATTGCAATCTAAACATTACTCACGACTGATTCGTGAGTTCATTCTTGTCTTTCCAACCCGTCGGACAAGTAACGACTCTTCGTATTTGCATCGTTGTGGACGTCTCTTACTACGATTTAAAAAAATTGCATGTGTCGTTGTCGTGTGCATGTTAGTGCACTCGTCTCGTCTGGCCGGGGCCGGGCAGAGTCATCGTTCGCGTGAGACGCCGCGTCGCGCCGTCGTGAGTTCAGCGCCTGCAATTACTCGTATGGCACCTGCAATTGTGCAGCGGCTGGTGCAAAACGGCGCCCTTGCTGATTCGCACGCTACACGATGCCTCCCCAAGCCGTGCATCTCTGCGCCCTGTCACCAGTAGGGACAGTTTCGTCAAGGAAGTGGACGTTATCGTGCTCAGGAAATGGAGATGGATGGTCCTCTCTCGTCGAGACATAGTTTTGGCATTTCAGTCTGGAAAAGTTTCTCGGAAACTCTTCCGCCTAAAAGGAAGACCGCGCCTTTTTTTCCAGGACACTCAGACAAAAATGACGATGGTTTTCAATAGCAGTAATTCGGAAAGGTTGTGATGTTTTTATGAACACCAAGTTCGTTATTAATTGGTAAAACTAAATGTAGAAGAATGTGAGTCGTCAGAATTTAATTTAAAGTTTTAATTGATATAACTTAGCTATTTTAGCGATAGTAGTGACGTTTAATGAGTATTGTTTTGGTGTACCCATCATATTTATGTCTTCCAAAGCACTTTCATCTTCTGGTGAACGTAGGTCTGAACCCCAAGAAAATCATGTAAATCATCCATTGGCTAGGAAATAAAATAATCTCGGTCGCCCACAACGCGGAAGAGTACTTTCCTCAATGACGTAGCTTGTTTTACGAAATGTTAGGTTGTGACAAAACAAAATGCGAAATGAAAACTCAGGAAATAGTAAATTTTGTATTGTTCAAATTTCCGGGTGGAAGTGAAAGAATTACTGTTCCGCAGTTTAGAAGTTTTATTTTGTGATGAATGTGCCGGCCTATTTTCAATAGAACACTTTTCTAATTGGGTCCCTATTTCCGACATAATGATATGTACTGTAACGTTATTTTTACTGTGATGCTTCAACTGTCAGGAAACTATCGACCGTGGGAGCAGAATTTTCGCGTGCGATAATAGTCAAGCCGATGGAATCCTACATACGAGATTTGTTTGTGCTTTGAAACATTCCGGAAAATCCCACTCGTTGCGCACTATTAGCTGACCCGATATTTACTATTTGTAGCTTGTTGGTAAGATCCTTTGAGGCGAATACGCCCTCTCCTTACGTGGCTGCCCTCTCGCACTCCCTCTCCCTTCATCACGCGCCGTATTCCTCCGCCTCACTCATCCCACTCCACCCCACCCCTCCCCACCCCACCGCACCCCACCCCTGCCCATCCTGCCCGCGCGCAGCGTCGTCCACCGCCGTCGACGACATTGTCATTCCCCTGCGGTCATCGGAGTCCGGTTCTCGCTTCCCGGATGCAGCGGGGCGGCGGCGGCGGTTCGCCGGGGCCAACGACCCTGGACCGCGCCGCGCCGGCCGAGGGGCGAGGACAGGTCTTCGAGTCTCGGTACAGTTACGCGCCTCGCGGTGGCGAGCGTTTCCGCGTGCGCTGGAGGGCCGCGGAGGAAGCCGCTGCCGCGCTCGTCGGAGTCGCTCCCGTTGCGGCCGCCAGCGATCCTCTTTTTTCTTCTTCTTCTCCTCTCGTGTTGCCCTCGGCCGCCGCCTCCGCCGCTGCCCCTGGTCGCTCGCTGCCTCTGCCGGCGTGCGAGTAACGTTTCCACATTCCGTGCTCGGAACGCGCTTCCATTATGTATCGGCGCGCTCGAGGTCGCCAGCCGCGGGCAGGCGCACCGGCAGTGGCTCGGCTCCTCGCTCCGTTCGACTCCGCCCCGCCCCGCCCCGCCCCGCCCCGCCAAGCCACGCCCTCTTCCCGCTCGCCCGGCCCCGGCGTGCTTGCGCTGCGCGACTCCTCCGGCGGGGCGAAGAGCTTTTCGTGTTTTTCTGCCTGAGTCCGTTAGTTTCTCTCGTGTTCGCCGCTGCGAACGCGTTCTCAACGGTTAAAGGTTTTGCGCCGGGATTAGTGTAGTAAATCCTAACCTTTTTCAACGGCTTTTTTTTACGTCAGGCAATTTATTTCCTCTTTTATTAGTTTTTTCCCTCTTTTCTTTTATCGTATGTATGAATAGGCTCTTTCATTGCATTTACCTTTTCCTTCCCTCTCTATTCAAAACACTTTCTCTGTCACCTGTACATTGCGTTTTCTTTTTTAATTGCCTGGTATTTGCAATACTTATTTTGTTCTCTGTGATTTTCATTAACGTTTGTCTTTTCCAAGTATAATACTTTTTTTTAAATGACAAATTGAGTTGTTACCTTTGAATGGTTGCGAATAACATCTTTTTGTGAACTTGGATTCTCTGTTTACAATTTACGTGAAATAGCCCTCAGAGATATTACAATATCAAGCAAGTGTAGTTGATATCTTTAAGAATCTTTTCACGTTGTTTAAGGAAATATTAAACGACGGTTACAACACTTTAAAAAAGCGAAACTTTCCACTATATAGTATATCTAACGGTGGTTTCTCGTCCTCCTGATATATCCGAATTTTTTAGTCAAATCATTTCGTAAGGTTGTGGCGCCGCCCCAGGGACCTGGTGTCTTAATTGACTAATTTGCCGTGTCCTGCAGGGGACGTTTCTCTACCGCGAGTGCTGCGGAGGCACCGAATGCGGATATTGTCGTACGCAGTGTTTTCCCTTGGAAACTGGTTTGAGACGCTCGCATTAGCATGAAAGAAAGCTTGCCGGAGAAAGAGTGAGCTAGCCAGGGTACCGTCTAATGGGGCGGTGCATATTAGAGTAGTTCATGAATTCAAATAACACCTTAAATCGCACTATTCAATGGTGACTTGGTATGTAACTTTTCAGTTTTTCCTTTGAACGTTCACCCAAATATGGATTTAAGCAGAAGCTTTTTGGAGTCCTGTAGAGGAAGGTATAGTACATCCTCGGAGTCCAAATTACGTAAACTTCAACCAGTCTTCGGATATTTCACACGTTTTCTGCATGCTTAGGAATAGTACATGTTAAGGAATACTGGGATTATTCCACTTATCCCTCAACGAAAGGCACAAATGAAAGCTGTAGCAAGGCGTTAATAAAAATGAAATGTTAACAGCCCGTGTGAAAGTCACCATTAGCACACGCGCCCCTGTAAGTTGCCTACCGATCGCCCATCTCCGTCTACCCGTTGGGACATCGATACTAGTCGGCGGCGAGTGAATTCTCTCAAGCAGAGAACATCTACTGTGTGACTTTTTTACTTATTAATAACACGATAACGCATTAACACCCGTGATAATTGGAAGATTTGTGTCATCTCTAAACATTCTCAACGCCGTCGAAAGTTTTTCATTAAAATATTACGCTTGCTCTGGAGTTTCTGTGCACACAAACGATTGGAGATACAATTGAAAAACATGTTTAAGTAACTCGTATTTTATCTACATAGCTTATTGGCCCGTGAGGGTTCTCCTGTGAGAATTATTGGTGATTACATATGCGATTCTCACTAGAAATGCATGCAACACGACGTATATGTCGCTAACGACACTTGCGCATGCACTGACCGGCGCTAATCACGATTTTCTTATGGGAAAGTTGCGGCATAGGTCGGAGAAACATGCATAAATATTAATTAATCGCGAATTTCACATCACATTTCTTACATTGGTGTTGCTACAGAAGTGTAATTTCTTAAGAACCAACCCTTCGTGCTGGCCGGTGCTTTGGCCGCTTCGTCGTCGCCGAAACGCACCGGCTTGGCGGCGTGGGGTGCACGCACGCGTCTCCTGCGCGTGCGATCGCGCGCGTCTGGCGTCGCTCTGTGGGTCCGTTCGCCCGGGGCGGTGCAACGGCCGGCGAAAGTCGCCGGCGACTCGGCAGATCGGTATCAGCGGCCAGGTGCAGAGAGAAGTGCGCTACGAAGGAGGCGTTTAAAACGAAACCGCAATTTCCCTGCTATCGGAAGCAAAACAAGGGTTTCCTGCGCGGTCGAGTGGGAGTGGTTGCGGGGCGGCGGCGGCGGCGGCGGTGGAGGGGAGAGAGACAGCTACGCCGCCCGGCGCCCGACCGTCTGCATCGGCGGCTGCAGCGCTGATGTCAGATGCGCCTTTCTCCGCTGAAGCGACTGCTGCCTTTTTTGCGTCCTTTGGAGAAACTTGTGCATTTTTGCGTCCTATTTTTCTCATCCACCTGCTGCTCTAAGGAGACGTATTAAACGTGTTTCTTTTTCATTTTGGCGGTGATTGTATTGCGTTAACTGATCAGGTTGGAGAGTTTTGAGGTGCTTGTGTTGCTTTGTTTGTGTGGATTATTAACGATGCACAAAAGGATAGATCATGTTTTTGTTGTAAAATGTTCTGTGTAGGTAGAGCAATAGATAATATACACTATTTGAGTCGTAGTGCTCGTTTGAATGTTTAATGAGAATTAAAGTGATAATGAAGAAAGATCGTTAAAAACAAAATAAGTCATGCTAGTGATAAGTTTCCTTAACGCTCAGTCTGTCTATGTACTACACGAACGTGACACAGACGTGAGGAATATTCCTATTTTCGTGCAAATTTTCAGTCATCTTGCTGCAGTGGACTGAGACATTTAGAACTTTCTCACTTGTTACGAAACATTTTTGCCTGGTATTTCGTAAGTCACCAATATGATCATCAAGAACCAGACAGGTTACGTGTTTTAGTTAGCAAGAAACTCGGGCAGTTAGACATTAAGAGCAAACAAAAAGTTGGTCACTGTGGTTATATTTCGCCCGTGGCGGGGGAACGGAGCTAAACATTAACGTTCAGATCGCTTGATTATTACATCCTGAACTAATACTTTAGAAATTTGCCAGAAATTTTGACTATTGTATAATGAGATATTAGTAACTGGTTCTCAGACACTAATTTCTTTAGCTAACTTTTCACCTCAATACATCGCATGGCACTCATGAAGATTAGTGTTAAATATAAAAAAACGTCAATAAAAAAGCCGAAAGACAAAAATTGCATGTGCTTGGTTCGTGCTTTTGGAATTGGAAGCAACCAGAGCGCGGTCGCGGGTCCACTGCAGCAGGTTCGTCGCTCACACGTGCGTCGCAGTCTCCGGGCTGCCTGGATGCGCGCGCGTGAGCGACGCGGGAGATAGCTGCGCGCGCGCTGCCGACGGCGGCGGCGGCGGCTTGCTTCTTACCTCGAGTATCGGTGTTGATGGGTGATGGGAGCAGGTGGGCTGCTCTCGGACGGGCACTGAGACGGACGGACGGCGGGCGGGCGCACGAGATACTGCGGGGCGGGCGAGCGAGTGACTCCTCCCGGCGCGTCTCGCCGCGTTTATATAGAGCGGCGTGGCGCGGGGCGGAGCGGGGCCGAGCGGGGCGCAGCGGGGCCGACGCCCCCCTCTTTGCCCCGCGCGGGACTCCTCCCGGCACGCTCCCCGCCCCCGCCCCCCTCGCGAAGACGGCGGTGGCGGACCGGAGGCCGGCGCTCGCGATACGGCGCGGCGGCGGCGGCGGTGGCGGCGGGACCGCTCCCCTCCTCGCGCCCCTCCCCCGCACGCCGGCCCCTCGCCCCGCCCCGCCACGCGCCTGCTGCCGCTCCGCCCCGCGCTGCGCCGGCCGCCCGGCCGCCCCGCGCCGTTCGGCGCTGCCCGCGCTGCGCCGGACGCTGCTGCGCACCACGCGGCGCCATTGCCAGTGGCGCAGCGCATGGGCTGCACGAGTCTTCGCCAAAGGCCGACATTTTTACTTTCGACAGAGTCTCTCCACATTGAACGGACAATTTTTATCATTTATTCTTCTCAAATCTATTGGCAGATTTCTGATCTTCTCCATTGTATTAGTTTCTTTTTTGTGCAGCCACTCTCTTCTCTACATATTCTACCGTTGACACCGTTTCCCTTTCCTATAAGCTTTACGTTTTCGGTAACGGAATGTAGCCCAAAATGGATTAACAATGGAATTTGTTGTGTGCCAATGAATATAATTAAATGGGGAATGTTTCGCAGGGCAAAGAGTCTTTCCTGTAATGTTAGGAATATAGTGCGTTTTTCCAATTTTAGTTTCATTTACGTAGAATCTAGACAATAGGTAAGGTTAGGGCCGATGCTGTTTCAAGTAGTTTCCAAGAAGAGTTTAACCACAGAGACCAGATATATCGTGTACGTGACAAATAGCCAATCATTACGTCTTATCTTGTTCTTAATATGACAAATGGAATAAGGCTACGGTTTATGTGCATATAATCTTAAAGAGGGACCGTTAGAAATGCTTCTGCGTATCCGAGATGGCGTACGTGGTATCATTTCAGTTCCTTCGGGCACGTGCACCAATGCACTTGTGCAAAGAGACTTACTGTGTGAATGCTAGAATTCGAGAACGTGTCTTGTACAGATCAAGCAGGAACATGTAAAGACGAATGAATTGAATAACGAACAAACTAATATTACTGTATTATTCCGTTGATTTGCATATTGCCTTTTATTGTTACATATTAAGTGCCCCATTCAGAATAATTGAAGGTTTGGGATTAAAAGCCTTATGCGACATTTTGAAAAAAATATTACTGTCCATTCGGCCTTCAGCCTTCCTGTTTCTGTGTGTAAGTATTAGATTTCGGCAGTAAATTCAAGTGTAATGCAGTTAAGTTTGTTATATAGTTTTTAGTTATAGACGAGTGATGTCTCACAATCAGTATCAGTCTGAAATTGCATCGGTCTTATCTGCTTGTGAGCACCTCAGTTCTGTTTTCGAAGATTCAGTCAATCCAAATATTGTTTAACCGTATTCTGCATTGTGAATATAGAAACTCATCACTTAAATGGAATCCGGTTGTGACTTTTATTTCTCATTCGTACTTGCAGTTGATATTTGAAATCATGAGTATCTTGTAATTGTAGGGTCTTTCTTGGAACAATAGCGCTGCAGCAAATTTCCATCTTACGCTATCATTGCCATTCTGCTGAACCTCGTGCCGTCGCGAAATCGTGACTTCCTGAGTGGTCCCGACTGCTCGTGCATACTTAGGTACCTGTAATTTCAACAATCATATTGAAGGGATGCAAAGTACGGTCGACTTAATTTTGTTATCTGCGCTTTTATGTGTGATACAATTCACGTTTGATAAATCAATATGTAAACAAAATGCAGCTCGAAGAATTTTAGATCTATCCATACAATAACATTATTTACGTATTTACTGATATCTCTTTGTTATAGTTCTGAATAAATTATTTATTTTTGGGAAAGTTTAGCGGATACTTGGTTTTAGTGACAAACCTTACATCTCGATATTCTGCACTTATGAGGCAATTAAAGTTTAGAGCTCACGTGACAGATACTTTAGTTCAGTGGTTGATAATGGTGAAGATCACTGCTTGGAATGTTTCACAAAATTTAAAGAAAAAAAATTAGTGGTATGACGGACCTGTTTATATACTGTCCAATGCTAAGAAATGTCTCAGATTGTAACCTCAGGCAGAATCCATCGTCCAGTAAATGGCCATAGACTTTTCTTATATTTGATGAATTTTTAACTTATATCATTGTCACCCTGAGTACTTGTATTCATTTAACGTAAAAAAATTTTGAATCGATGTACATTCTGAGGTACGTGTTATTACAAACGATTAAGTTTATATTAAGTGTCTTGATGAACATTATTGTTGTGGAGAATTGGATGTTTTGCATGCCAGAAGGGAGGAGAAACTGCTCAATTTTTCTGAATATTTGAATACTATTTAACATTATTAATTTCAGGAAGTTAGACGAATTAGAATAAGGGAAATACTTTTTTTGTTCCGAAGTATCACATCGCATATTCATGAATTCGCATAATCATTCATATTAGGGTTGTGTTGTGCTGTTAGTTGTTCTTTAATTTATTAATAAGAATTGCAAAGATTTTGTGGCGGCTAACCCTTACGTAAATGAGAGTTTACACAAATTGGCAAAGCCTCATTCCGGTCAGTGTCTAGTTCAGTTTTAATATACTATTGATGTTATATTTTCCATATTTTAATATTGAAATAGGTCCTGAAAATCCAGGTTGTGGTTGCGACAAAGGGTTGCTTACAGAGGGAGGTCAGCAAAAGAATAAGCGGGCAGAGGTTTTATTGAAAAACTTTTCAAAAATCAGGTACTGTAAAGCGCGTTTCTTGTAGAAATATCTGAGATTAATATTTGCACCATCACAAAACTTTATAGTATTGTATAGTGCGTAAAGATGAAAGTAAATATAAATTGCTTTTTTTCATGGCGCAGTCCCACAAAGTTCGGAAAGCAGTGTAGTGTTCTCGCCCATTCAACCTTTGAACGAGTTTTTTTAATTTTCAAAATCTATATTAAAATCGGTATAGAATTAAAATAAAAATAATTTCTAGTAGAAATTCTCTGGAGAATTGATCGACATATTGACCAAATACTGTTTAGATGTTTCATTTGCAAATTTCTTCTAAATCAATGTATTCGACTAGAAAGTATTGTATTTAAAGGCAGTTGCTCCTATAATGTCTCCCCTTGCTGTTTTGAGAAGCCGCCCTTGGCCGTGGGCGTGCGCGCGCGTGCCTGCGTGTGTTCGGGTGGGGGGGGGGGTGAGGGCGTGGGCGCGGGCGGGCGCATCGGCCCCGAAGCTTCTAGAAGACGCTCGGCCCATGGCCAGGCCAGCCCCAGCCCCAGCCCCAGGCCCAGGGCGAATTAGCGCTAACGAGGCGTAATGGGCGGCGGCGATGGCTCTTCGTCGCCCGATCCGCCATTGACACTGCGCCCCGCCCCCGCCCCCGCCCCCGCCTACGCCCACGTCCCCACCCGCGTGGCTTGGTGCGTGCCGCGCGCAGTGCTGCGCAACCCATTGGATGCGGTGTTTGTATGGAATTTTCATACGGTACATTACATGGCTTCAAAATCGTACACTTTGAATGCGATGTTAAACGCCAAAATTCATATGTATATATGACTTTGAAGCAATGTAATCTCTAAAGTTAATTGTGCTGTGGCCATTCGATAAACTTAAAAATGCATCGACAATATTAGATTGACTTTTAGTTATATTAAATGTAAATAATGGTATCTGATATTTCGCTTTCGAAGGGAAATGCAATGTGATACCACTGTTTACGCGAAATGAGCCGCTTATGTCAAAATATAGTATGAATTACAGATGCCATTAGTTTTCTATTCTCGAATGTAATTGTTGTGTGTGTATAGTATATATGTGTGAATTTGTTTGTACATGTGAGTATGTATCTGTAAATGTCGTCTGCATACGCTAGGTATGGGATGAAGAATAATTTATTGTAACTTGATTATTTTCATTTGTAAATGGTTCGGGTGCGTGTATTCCGCCACCGGGTAATATCTGCCCAGTGTCCAAACAAAGTGTGGCCCACTGTGGCGCCGCCGCCGGAAGGGCGCCCACTGCTGCTGCTGCGGCCGCGCGTGCGCCGCCCGGCGCCGCCCTCGCCCTCTTCACATCCTTTTGTGCGCCAGTCCTGATTGTCGCACCGCGTGCCGCTCTCGCCCTCCCCTCGCCTCGCTTAGCCTCCAATGTGGATGGGAATGCGTGGGCGCGACTGCGTGTACGCGAGCGTTGTTGCCTCATTTCTCCCCAGGGCCAAGGTCACCCCTGCAATTGGATTGTTCTCGTTGAATGCATGCCGTTCGAAGTGATTCTGTTTTTTGGGGCTTCCTGTAATTAATTGTATGAATAGGATGTGTGTTGTAACAGATACGACTCCCTTCTCTTTACGTTCGATGTGAATTTATATGCTTGGGAGTGATTTCTTGTTCGGGGGCTGCAGTGTGTTCCTTCATATCCCTCCAGAACAAGTTATTTTAAAAACAAGTTTTTTTTTAAAAATATTTTCTCTATGTGGATTTCTTGTTGACATGCAATTCATAGCGGACTACCTTTTACTATTGCAATCGATGTCCCACGATCTTGCGTATTTAATCTTGCTTATCAGTTAATATAGATATGTTTCTGTAACACATACGTGTGTATCTATTTTTTTATTTTGGTCAAAAACAGTAAAAACTATGTATGACTATAGGGGAAGAGATTATCTGCGCACATTTTCTTGAGGCCCAGAATAAAAAAAAATGAAAAAAAAAACCCCACGAGATTAGCAACATTTGAAAAATGATGTGTATGTGAGGATGCTACCAGGTTTTTGCATCCAACTACTCTCGTTATAAATTGCATATTCTAGAATGTAGTGAAAGATGGATGTTCATGTCAGCTGAAAATTAACGAAATAATTATTCTATATCTTCACCATTATTTTGCGACTAATTTTATCAAACATTTGTGTTATGACTATGTTTATTAAACTATTTCACATTACCTTTGGATAAATACAGTTTGATACTAATGGTTGGTATTTGCCTGCAGTTTTGGAAATTCAAACAAACTATTACAAGTTTGTCGCGTTTGAGACAATTTCACTGATAAGATGTGGATGCCATGCCGTAAGTAGTTCCTGAAATATTTTTGAGTAAGAATTCAAGTTTGCAACAACTCATATTCTTGCGAACGCTCATCGAACCTCCCATGTAATGTAAGAAAAGATTCATGAAACAGTAAAACTAAAAACCGTTTGGAAATACAGTTGGTGCACTTGGCTTCGCTTTGCTGTTCCATTGCTGCCATCGGCGGCACGCACGTCGCGCCGAGGGTCCCCTGTGCTTTTTTCTGAGAAAGTCTGAATTGTCGCATCACACGCGATTCTTCCCACGATTCGTAAAATACGTGCTCCTGACAGCGCAATGTTGCCGGATTTTCTCTTCGCGAAGGACGTTAGAATTTTTACATATCGTTTATGGGCTGCAATAACTCGCACAACTCGAAAATGAAATTTTAGAATCAGATAATTACGTGCGTGCTTAAAGAATATGCTGATGATTGAGATGTAGGAATCACACGCTTCCATTGATAACAATTATCATAAAATCTTATAAAATAAAATGAACGTTCTTTTCGAGATGCACCAGTTTCATGTAAGAAATATTACATCATTCGTGAGATGATAACTGAAATTGTTTAACATTTCCAAATTGTGTAAATACATATTATGTATCAAAGGTTGATTGGCTTCATTATTTCTCTATTGTGTTTACTGGGGAATAAATATTGCAAAAATACCTTTGGAACATTACTGAATTATAATAGACTTCGGAAATATTGTGACATCGTTTACCACCTTCCAAAAAACCGACTGTCATCTGCTAAAGATCTATCTACATTACTGTTTTAAGATGCAGTCTAAATTCCATTCATTTTCAGAGCAAATACCCAAGAAAGGTCAAGTTATATTTCGTCACAAACATTTTAATTTGAAGTATTCGGTCCAGAACGATGCGCTTGTGATAGTGAACGATTTTTGAGAGATTCTTTGTAGTACCGTTTCGTCGATATCGCAATTTAGTACTTTCAAACTGTGTTTTCTTTCAAAACATCTGTCCGTTCTCTGTCTGTTCGCCCGACCGTCTGCCCATCAAACAATTTTTAGAGATTCTTTGCAGTACAATTTCATCCATATTGAAATTTAGTACTTTCAAGCTGTTTTCTTTCAGAACGGCCGTCCGTCTGCCCGTCCCCCCCCTGCCCATCCCCCTGCCCATCCCCCCGCCCATCCGCCTGTCTATCCGTCCGTCCGTCCGTCCGTCCGTCAATGCGTCCTTCTGTCCGTTCGTCTAGAAGAATGTCTGCAAGCCTGAACAACACAAAGGCATTGTCGCGTTTTGGCTTTCTCTGCATGCTGACGGCTGCACGCATCCAAGGTCAAGAAATGTTTAAATTTTAATGAGTAAAGAAGCTGATACCAGTCAAGATTTGAAACATTTCTTTCATAGATTCCAATAGACTGTTCGCTCACGAGGACTCCCTCTCCTCCCAGCCGCGATACGTAGAAAAGAAACGAAACGAAACGAAACAGGGCTCACCGTGAAGGAAGGCAAGGAAAGCAAGAAACTATGAACTTCTTAGTGAGTGGCTGATGAATACATGTACCATGCTCTGCTACCTGCACTATTCAGACAACTTCGCTTTATTAAAACAATTTGTTAAATTTTCGCTCGAAAACAGCATACGTCTCGAATGACGCATGTGCAATATTGGCAATACCATTAAACGATTAAATAGTATTTAATTCTGAGTTATGTTTGTCATTTAATGCACAATTTCGAACTGGCATATTTTTCTGTTGTTTTTTTTTTCTGGCGACCCTAATATTTAATATTACCTGGTGAAATTTACATTCAGTCAATTTTTACGTGAACTCACGTTCGCGTCGTAACTGTATTCCATTTTACTTTCCCGTATACTATACGTACGTATAGTAGAGGGAAAGTTATGTAATGCTGCGCGAAAAAGCGTATTTTCGCCTAGAAAAACTCTTATTACAGGGCCCTGTTAACGAAAAAGTGGATCAATCCCGTTGCTAAATTCAGAAAAAACAATCGCCTAACACATGGTGCAGCCGGAATTCCTGTTTTGTGGGTTGTTGATACCGAAAAAACCAATTGAAATCAAACGTCTGTCTGTCTGTCTGTCTGTCTGTACATCTGTCTGTCAATGAACAACTCTGGTGACTAAACCGTTCAACCAATTTTCTCCAAAGCTGATACTCCCCGATCAATCTGACTGATCTCGTGGCCCCTTGAATTTGAAACCGATATTTTAGTTTTGAGGGTACTTTACATGAAGCCCATGGGACATTTGCAAAATTTAAAAAATCTGCTCCAAATTTTTTCTATAAATTTCTTGTAAGAATAGAGTAAATTACACTTATTAAGGTGGCATACGTCCGATGTTCACGGTTAACTCTGAATTGTCGAAAATTGCTAAAGTTTGAATTTTATTCGGCGTCTTTCTCCAACTACAGAATTGCAGATAGAGATGTTTCGTTCAATTAAAATTTGTTCTTCATAGTGACTTATTTCTCTAAGGCCATGCAAATTTTTTTTGATAATTTTAGTAGTTTTCGGCCAATATTGCCTGTAATATATGCAATTTTAAAAAGTAAACAAACAAGATTTTTTCAAAAACGGCTTCAAATATTTTCTTTAAATTTTTGACAGGGATAGTGCTAAATGTACTATATTAGATGAGATAGACGCCATGTTGCTCTATTCGTTTGTTTTTTCAAAAATTGCAGAATGTATTTCTTTACTTGTCTCTCACGTTGTTAACATTTACATTTTCGGCGATTTGTTGACATTTTTTATATTAATCAGTACATGTACTTTAAACAATGTTAAGTAACGTTTTTTGAAAACTCACCCGTTTTCTGTGAAAACTAGCTCAATTTTCAGCTTTTTCAGAAACGCTCAAACGCCATTTTCTTATAAATGGCTCCTAATTGTTTCTTCAAACTTCGGGAATGGATAGTTCTAATTGGACTCTTTTACATGACTTAAAGTATATTTTGAGATATTTTTTCAAAAATTACACAAATGTAATTTTTTTAAAGATCTCTCACATCTTTAATGTGCACATTATCAGCAATTTGTAAACATTATATTTGTGAGTGCTTCAAATGAAGCTTTTTGAAAACTCAAAATTGTCTGTCAAATAGAACTTCACATTTCGCATGTTTAGCGCTATTTTCTTAAAAACGGCTCCAAATTTTTCAAAGAAAATTGCCATTTAGTACGAAATTTTAGTTTTGTTGAGTATTCTAAAATTAATATTTCCGTCCTACCATTAGGAAACCGAAAAAATTGAGAAAATGTCAAAAAAATGTACGTTGTGCGGCGATAGATTGCAGCTGGTTTTCTCAATGAAATGTATTTATCAAAACTACATCTTCAAATAAGGTCATGTTTAATTTTTTGAAAATACGAGTACTTTTTCTGTAAATTCGTGACAAATATAATAGCCTTCTACACATTTACTGCGCGTCAGACAGCCGGATGCGTTGTAATTTTGTATATTGTATGCGCAATTTTGTATATTGTATTTTTGTTCGTTTCTTACATTCGACCTTTTGTTATACATTTACAAATTAATCTTTTAGAAATTATTTATTTGGTATTTGAAATAAACATTGCTAGCTCCTTAAGAGAGTATCGATAATGCAGGGAATGTAACAATAGAATTCCGTTTCGCGATTATGAATTTCTGTGAATTACGTGTCATTGTTGTGACTTGATGTAGATGTATCGAAAGGAGTTATAATTGTCAAATTTATGTAGATATTGCATGACAATATTTAGTTTTTGCACCAAATGCTGTACCATTTGTAATGAGTAAAGTATTTGTTGCATGGTTTTAGAATACTCGTCTCTAATCTGGCTTCAGACTATCAGGCTTCTTTTTCCAATACAAATTTACGAAACTTTTCTATTATATTTTGATGCAATTGTAGAATTAACATAGTTCTGACAAACTGCGATGGAAACAGTGAGTTGTTCGGTTCTTGGTTGAATTTGACATTTTCAAATAATAGCTAAGATGTTAGTAGCGCAGGAAGTGCAATATTGCAATCCTACTTAGCTGTTTCCAACGACACGGGAAAGTATGTGCTGTTGTATCACCACTAGCTTTCTACATAAGGGATTGGAAAGGAATGGGTGACATGTTCTCCGCGTTCGTGTCTCTCTTCATAACGTGCCTCACTGAATAATCGTCATTGTCACAAGGCATAATGAATACGTTTTCACCTACTCAGAACTTTGCAGCGGTCACTCTTGCATCATATCAATATTCAAAATATGTATACTGCTTTCACTGGGAATGTTTTTACGAATCGCACGTAATACGTCATGCAGTACATATTTTTATAGGCGATGATGCGACTAAACACAGCCTTTTTTATCTTTAAATACGCCATATTTATAGTTTGTAGTTTTTGCCGTCGCACTTAGAATAACAAGAACGTACTTATTCGCGAATCGCATATTTTGAAGTATTAATGTTTGCTTAATATTTTATAAAAAATGTCAGATATTGTGTGAAGTTCATTTTTAGAATCTACTCTGTAATATCACTGATTTTTATTAAACGTTAAAATGAATAAAGTTCTATTTATACCCTCTGCTCTTCTACATTGTCGCGGTATTTACCGTACTCACTTGTTAATCTTCTGTGATCACGTAGAGCTAAAAACGCGCAAAGTTTTGTGCATTTCCTGTCCTACTAAGGCGGCGAGGCAGCCTTCTAGCGGCTGAGGACAACTGACGATAGCCTTCGCGGTAATAGCAGGTTTCGTTACTGCCGTCTTGTTTCTTGTGGTCTCCTCCGCTTTTCCTATTTCTTTGGGGGTCTTCAGTTCTTGCCTCCCATTAAATTCTACTCGGAGCGTCAGCTTGACTGATGATTCGTACTCTGTTTAAACCTACTGTTTTCACTATTAGCTACAGCTCAGTCGAATTCAGTCGCAGAAATCTTGTGACTGGCTGCCCTGATCGTGTTTCTTTGATTAACACCAGACGAATGCCGGAACAGTGCTCTAACAAACGGACCAGGGACCACGCGCGATCTTTCCTTCCTCTTCCTCTTCCTATCCTCACCCCTCACTTACACACACATTCATAAGCACAATACTACCGTACATGTCGGGAGACCAGTCGGGTGCTTACTGTCCCGGCTAGGGCGGTGCCACGCTGGTGGGAAATACCTGGGTGAGGAAAATCCTCGCAAGCCGACGTAGGTCGATGCCGGATCTCGCCATCCAGCGAGGGAAGATCACCGCACTACGTTAATGGTACTAATGACTTTAGCAGTTGACCCGCTCGGAATCACTAATCAATGAACCTGATGTGTCATCATTGTGCTTTCTGTGTTATCGCCCGTTCCTGCAAGGTTCTTCGCTCTTCCCATGGTACTCTTTCATCTTCTTAAAACATACCCCGTAACTACGCAACTTTAGCTATTAGCCTTGTTTAGATTTGCTATTCCTTCAGATATGTCACGTCCTCTCATTGTCCTGTCCTTTTTATCTCCTCTTCTTGTCAACCAAGATCCCTCTGACGTCCTCTCCGTGGCTCACGTGATTGTGAGTGCGTTACTACATAAAATTAGCTTCCAATCAGTGAAGCCGAGGGCAAATAGGAACTAGTGGGATACAGTCTTGCCGCTAAATAATTGTGATCTCGGACTGCATATAATATGCGTGTAAACTCAATTATTATCGCAGTTATTGCCGCTCCTTAAACTGAATGACTTTATCAAGCGGATGAAATGCATTCGCGATGCGACTTGCGAATGCTTTAAATTTAAAACGTGGTCGAGTTTGCAGATATTTGACGGATTCTCACAGACCATGCAGTCTCACGCACACGAGTATAAAAATCTTATAGTCCAAGACAAGTTGCATTTTAGCAATCGATTACTTAAGCAATATTTTATAAAAATCCTAAATTCCTTTCAGGTGCTTGGTGGCATAACTTAATCTCTCAAACAATAGGTGCACCTGGTTTTGTTTACATTTAAGGGGAGGCATCTGTGAAAATAGAATTTCTGAAAGGAATTTTATTTCAAATCTCAAAATTTTACCACATAATGAATACATTAATAGTAATAATTCTACCAAGTTATTTTGCATTTTATAAAAAAGATTTTTTTTAAAAAAGTTTTTTTTATATTTTGCAACTTTTGTTAAAAAACGCTCTAAATGGTCCAAATATTTGTAGATCACTTTAATATTTTAACCACACAAACTTCAGATCTGTAAGAAGAAAAGTTGCTTATATTACATAAATTATATTTACAGTTTTTTATTTAAAAAATTGTGAATGTTTGAAAAGCAAATATGCTGATTTTTTCCCCTTACTTCTATGTTTACTTAAACACAGAAGTAAAACTAAATCAAACTGGGCACTCTGAAAAGCAAATTTTATTCTTTATTAATATACTAAGCTAGTGTAAAAATTTTAACAGTATATTTGAAAAATTGTTGTGCAAGGGATGTTTTAAATACTGTTATTTGCTAAAAAAAACTAATTCGTGGAAAAATGAATTTAAAGATGCACATGCATTTTGTGGCTCTGAATCACCTTAAAAACTACCAGCAGCCTAAATGGGGACTTTAGCCATCTTTTTGAATTGTTTATATCTAATTTTCGATAATTTAAGTTTTTCCTGCTAGATTTCACAGATGGGTTACTAGCTTCAACAATGCGTTTGAGTCTACATAGATCTCTCTTTACAGTTATTTTCTGTGTTTCACTATCCTATAATTGAATCTTGAGCATTTTGAGTAATTTGGCATCCCATGTTAAACTAATAGATAGCTTCTGTGATACAATATTCCATTTTTTTTAAAACAAATGTTTCTTTTGGACAAATGAACCAAAACACACCGTGGAGTGATTCATTAGCATTTTGGCTCTTCCCCCAGTGCAGTTTTCTAATGTTTCATCAAAATCAAATCTTCTGTACATAGGAGTTATTTTTACAACTTCTGAAGATAGAACAGTTTTCATATTATTTTCATGACTAGGCATTTCTTCTCCATTTTATTCTATAAAAAATTGAAACAACTACGACCTAACCTATAACTATTTCTCCAAAAATTACACTTGTAGCGAAAAGATTGAATAAATACTGAAAGAAACTCGAAGTAACTAAAAACTGTTATTAAAATAAAAATCACAAAACGCTAATGAAACTTCTACAAGAATACTACCATTACGAAACAAGGAGGAATAACACCAGGACACTTTTATTCAAGAATGACACTTACTGTAACAATATAATGTTTCCCTCACTAATTTCCAGCATTCAGATGTTTTTCAAGGACTCTACAACAAGTTCCTTCAAAAAAACACCGGGAAATTCAAATATTATTCTACTAATATTAGGAAAATAACACTTAATGTGCAGAAAGGGGGCGTGGCACATAGCGCGCATGGGCATTTAAATCATCATTTCGGGCATTTAAATGCACCTCAGACGAATCTGACTCGGCCACAATAATCTATCAAGTGCAATCTTATTGATAGCGATGAAAACCAAAAAATGAAATTTTCAAGAAATTTCATCAAATTTCACAGATGCCTCCCCTTAAAGTACAATGGAGGTAAGAGAAAAAAAATCACTCTTAAACTTACCAAAATAACCATCACCTTATTGCACATATAATGAACTTAATGTAGAAACGTATGTTTATTCAGGCGTCTCAGAATAAATGTTGCTGGCTTTTAAGGCAAGTAGGAGTAGGTGGGTAGGAGATAACACCTCCAATGAACATGGCTGGGAAATTTTGTATATCGATGCTATCCACGTGGCATTTGTTCCTGGATGGTAGGCAACTCATGACGCACTTGTGTCGGGCAGGTGCACGAAATTTCTTTGGCTGCAGCAGAACGTGGCTGTGTTGCAGTCCCTGTTTGCTGGAATGGTCTTATAGAAACTACGCAATACAGGATGTCCTGGGAGGAAACATCGAAAATCGGAAAATAAGCTCTTAAGACAATTTTAAGCATATTTTATGTAATAAAGTACTTGGATATTCTGAATGGTTAAGCCGCAATGAGTACTCAAAAGTTGGTTTGAAAACATACTTTCCAGACAAAAATTTGCAGTTCAGAAGCATAAAAGCACTCCTGAAACATGTACATTTTTTATTATTTACAAAAGTAATGAATATATTTGATCAGAAAGAAAAATTAACACACAAATAAAAAAGCACCCAATTTACCCAATTTGAATACTTTTTTATTTCTGGATTAATTTTTCTGACACATTGTCCTTGGAAATAATTTTTTCAAACCACCTTTCGAGAGCTTATTGTAGCTCAGCCATTCCGAATATACAAGTAGTTTATTAGACAAAATATGCTTAAAATTGTCTTAAGAACTTGTTTTCGAAGTTTCGACATTTCTTCCCGGACACCTGTATATTCAGGGTTGTAGCCTTCGTGACTCGTGTAACTTAGAGAAGTTCTCTAAAATGAATTCACTTAAGAGTATATGTATGATTCAGTAAAATCGGAATTATTGGTACAGTGCAAACAACTAAAATTTGGACCGTTTTGTTTGTTTCAGGTGAGTGATGAATTTCCAGAGTATTGAATACCTGCCCCTTAGATATTGTTGATGTAGATGCAACAAAAGTGAGTAATACTCAAAGCAATATAGTCAGTATTTCTTAAAATGTACGAGCAATACGAGAATCATGATTTTGGTGCCAGGCGTTACGAGTCGCACTAAAGTAAATAACCCATTTATTGAATTAGGAAATGAAATGTTCTTATTTTGTGAAGCTCGTATGTCTTCACTTTACACGACACGAAGTGAGTTTGGAAAAGTCGTAAACGCTCTTGCCTGTAACTCCACGTGCAGTCTTATGTGTGCAACATTATTTCGAAACTTGCATACGTACGTTTGTCAAGAGAATGAGGTGGTCTTTTATTATCAAGTCACTACACAAATCTGTATTAGGTATATACAAGAAACGTGTTATATTATCTTTTCTCAAAAATATACGTTTTCAAGTTTTACGTTTTGTCGATCCTGATCACGTCCTAAACAACTCTGCAAAACGTGCATCTTATCGTTTCAGACGCATTTGAAGGGTACGGAGGAAGAACGATCGGTGTCCAAAGTTCCAAATTTTCCAGAAGAGCTTTGAAGTTTGAAACGACATAGGTCTGTGGCAGTGTCCAGTTATTTTAAAAATGCAATTAAAGGCGTCCCTGCTCCCTTCTTAATTTTAGGAGTTGTACAAGGATTTACTCGTAGTTTTTCTCTTGAGCATGATGACACCGCGAATGTAGAAGTGATTTTTTAAGCATGTTCATCCTTTATTTGTGCTCTTTATTTATGTGAAGCTGGTTACATCGCTAAACATTTGCGATCCCCATGTTTTTTCGCTTATGTACGCTTATGTACTTATGTACGCCGTATTCGTTCGAGAAACTTGGCCGTTTTGCCTATCCGTGTTTGCGCGTCTGGTATTTAACCGTGCTCCGAAGGCGTCCTCAGACTCCCGAATTTTCCCGTTGTGGTTTACAGCGTCTCGTGTTCTCTTCACATCATTGCTCACTTTTCAACTTGCCGACATTTCCGTTGCATGTCTTCGTCTCGGCGAGAACTCGTCGCTACCGACTGTGTCCTAAACTGAACTCCTCCCACATCTAGGTAATGGTCAACGACGGACAAGCCCCTAAAGAAAATATTTGGATGTTGGAATGTAAAAGAGCAGTAAACTCTGACATCGTATGACCGATCTCCATGAAAGTGGGCTCATCTACGTGTTTTTTTCACCCAGAAGGTTTATAAGCTGTTAATTTTGTTGTAACTCCACAAGATGGCGCTGTAGAACAAAATTAAATATTCACGTCAAATGCAACTCGCAACATTCAGCAGCATTTTTGAATCTATATCGTTAAATAACTCATAAACTAAGCGTTCTAGAGGTTTGAAAGCTAAAATTTTGTGACCGTAATCTACAGAATGAATTTTTTTTAACACTATTACATTTTGCTGGTCCGGCGTTTCTCGATATTACCCCACCTGCTCAGAGACTTGCAAAATCTGCAACTAAATGTGAATGAGAGGGACAGAGAGAGAGAGAGAGAGTCAGAAAGAGACTGAGATCGAGAGAGAGAGAAAAGGAAAGAAAGAGACGGAGAGAGAGTCGTAGAGAGAAAAGGTGAGGGAAGGAGAAAGAGATAGAACAACGTCTACCGGGTTCCGCTAGTGTTACTTTATAATAACACTATATATGTATGTAAAAATGTTCCTTGTCCATTGATTGATCGTTTTCGGGCACGATAGCTGCCATGCTCGTTAGTGCGGATAGTGTAGCGCGTTGCATTAACCCGGGAGGTGGCGGTGTTTCTCCGTCGGTGGAACCGGCGCTGACCTGCACGTCGACTTTGGGGCTTCTCTCCTGCCGGAACGACCTTTAGGCTCCCGACCGGTCGCCAATCATGAGGTTAATGTAGCGCATATGAATGTGTAAGGAGAGGGGAGGTCTAAAGCCTGCTAGAGTCCAAAATTCCGCCTCTTTCGGGACTCGAACTTCAGGACTTCCGTGCCAGTGTCGTTGCAGAGATAGCGGCAATGCGTGCTGTGGGCTAACTGAGCGGGTTCCCTTGTCCAGCACATGTGTGGGCTTCTTTATGCGCGCTTGCAAGGTGAGTGTCCCAGAGAAGAAGCAACATGCGGTTTCTGCGGCACAGAGCGCCTCGCTCCCCCACGCCGAGGGCCGCTGACCCGGTGAGGGCCCCCCCCCCATCTCGCCTCGCCTCGGCCCTCGGGGCCCGGGGCCCGGCAGCCATTGTGTGCAAGTAGCGCAAGGGCTGCAATGAAAACGCCGCCACAGTTGCATATGCATGTGCAGAGACATTTTCACACCCTTTCGATTCCTCCTTCGGGCTTTTTTATTGCATTGCGCTAAAATGTATTTTTTTCGAGAAATATATTTTTTGACTAGAGTTAGTTGTGAAATATTTTGTGGACATCGGTACTGTTTGGTTTTGTCCGAGCATCAGAAGAAACGACACGCATTTTGTCTGTTTACTGCGATTTTATTCTGCCGTTTCGTCACGCTGTTGCTTATTTTGCTCTCTCTTCACCGATACTGTAAAGTCTTCCGAGAATCTTTGGCAGTCATCCTTGATGTGTATGTACTATCATGTATCAAAAGTTGAGTAATATGTGAATAAACGTAGCATTAAATAAAATGCTTAATTAAGAAATTATGAGAAGATTGTAGGAGAGGCAGAATCTAATGGTAAATGTGTAGCATTACTGTCTTTTCCCGAACGAGTTTGAAAATCCTTACCGCAAAAGTTGTATTAGAAACTCAGGTATATGTTGTTAAGATTTCACGTGGATGGGACTAGCTCTTCCGCCGTATCGCGCGTCGCACCTTGCGATCGCTGCTGCGCAGGTGGTCCGTCGCGACCCCTCGCATCGCTGCGTCGCATCGCATCGCATCGCATCGCATCGCATCGGGTCGCGTGCGCCTCCCTCTCAAGGCCGCCGCTCGCTGCCCGCCGGCGCGGCGCACCCGCCGTGTCGGGTCCCATCCTCTTTTCCCACGCCGCTCACCCGAAACACCTCTCGCTTCCTCTCCAACTCCTCCGCGCCACTTTTGGCATCGCTCCCCTCCCAGCCCCTGCAACCAACTCACGGACAGTCTCCATCTCGCCCAATTTCCGTACGCCATTCCCTGCAACTTGCGAAAGCTCGTCCAGCTCCCGCCCAACTTCCTTCCCAACCACTCTCCCAGTTCCGCATTCAGCTCTCCGCCCAGCTCCTTGCCCAGCTGCACGCCCGTCCACGTCCTCGTTCTCCCCACCCAGTGCCCAGGTCTCGTGCCCAATGCCCCGCCTAGTCATGCACTGAGCTCTCCCTCTAGCGTACCGCCCTGCTCCTGGCCAAAATCTCCGCTCTTCCCCACGTTCAACTCATGACCTGCCACTGCCTGAGCTGCCCGTTCAGCAATCTAACACCCTAACACTCCCACCAGCATCCTGACCAAGGGGCTCATCGTCCAGCTCCTGTCGAGACCCTCATTCAGGTCCCCTTACCCCTCCCGCCCCCCGGCCAATTTCTCGTCCGGTTCCCCGACCCGCTGCTATATGCTTGCTTTAGCTCCTCGCCATCGCTTGGTCACCTGTTGCCCAACTCCCTGCCCCTTCCCTCCCTCCTCCTTCGTCGAGTCTATTGCGATGTTCCGCGAGCGATAGGGTCCCTTTCATTAATCTCGCCGTCGCATCGCGTCGCGTCGCGTCGCGCCGCGTCGGCGGCGCCCGAGGCCCCGGCGCCGTTTCCGGAGGCCTCGCGGAATTGTTATACGCCTTCTCTGAAATCTCCCATCACTTCAAGACTTCTTCATTTATCACTCGGAAGCAGCTAACGTCTGAATTGGAACGAGAATTCTGAATGCCGCAAGGTCGTTCAGAACTCATTGTAAGGCTACGAGAAAACAAACAGCAAGTATGGTTGCTTTTGACGCAAGTCCCTTAGTGGGATTTTTTTAAAAGTAAGGTGCGATTTTAATATAGTACTTGTGGTATGAAGAATTTGTTTTACCAGTCTTTGCTCTCTGTTAATAGCTTTTTTCCTTCGCAGTAAAACATTGTTTATTTTATTATTCGGATTTTACGTACTAAAAGTTACTTGAGACAAAGCTACGCTTGTTTCTAAGTATTGTGATAAGATAATGAATGATTTATTTTATCTAATTTACTTTACTTTGCTAGCTCAGTTCTTTGGTTCTCATGCTCTCTATACAGAGAAGCCTGGAAGTCTGAAATTATTTATATTCCGAAGGAATTACATACAACGTGGCACAACAATAATTTTGTTTATTAAAAATTGAATTTGGGATTTAACAATATAAATTCTCTTGATTGATTGCATGCATTAGGTTCACGGTACCGAATTGTCTGGCGTTGTGAAACGATGGCCCCGCAGTTCGTAGCCCCTTGACTTACGCGCCGAAAATCCGTCTTCGCGCCGGTCGTCGCCGAAGTCGTCTGCTTCTTTCTTGCTGACTCACTTCTTGCGCTATTGTTCCACAATCTATCCTCCCTATTCACGTCAATGTCCTACTTAAATAATTCAGGTTACATTCGCCTCGCTACCACCAAGATGCCAGTCAACCACCAACTCTCTAGTCCAGCGCCCCCTTCTGCCCGTCAACAATCTTTGTTACCTAGTAACCGCGACCGTCCAGATTAAAGCGCGGCGTTTGTTTTGTAATCTTTTGTATATTACAACTCCGTCCGTCCAGATTAAGGCGCGGCGTTTGTTCTGTAATATTTTGTATATTACAGTATTGCTTTTTTAGATTCTCTGTTTTTGTATAAATATGTTGTTATCGCCATATGTTTCATTGAAAAAAAGTTCGTTTCCTAAATCAACCCCTCGATCATCATTGACCCTTCAAAGTTTCAGCGATCCCGGGGATCGGTAAAGACCTTGTTGGGAACCCTTATTTTAAAGGAAGAAGATGAAGAAGGAGAAGATCAACGTCGCTGCAGGCGTCCAGCCCAAACCCGAACGTTGTTTCCCCGGTGCTCCGCAGTCTCTGACCTTTCAAGGCCGACTACATACCAGTTCTCCCCGTTCAGATCGATTGCTAGTGATTCCGGGCGTAAGCGTCATCTACTGAGTATATTAGTCCCATAAGAGTATTGCATGTTTTTTATCGGGATCGGGTGGCGGTGATCTTCCCCCGCTGGATGGCGAGATCCGGCGCCGACCTACCGTCGACTAGTGGGATTTTCTCCGACCAGGTATCTCCCATCAGCGGGCCACCGTCCCAGCCAGGACAAGCTCTAAGCCCCCGACCGGTCTCCCGGCATGTGTGGTAGTGTAGTGCATGTTAGTATGTGTGTGCGTAAGTAAGGGGTGAGAATATGACTAGGAAGAGGAAGGAAAGATCGCGCGTGGTACGTGGTCCGTTTGTTAGGGTACTCCTCCGGCATTCGCCTGGTGTTGATCGGAAAAACCATGGGAAGCTATCGATTAGACCGCTAGAATTCTCCTCCAGACCAGACTGAATGCGACCTAGCTGACAAGCTAGTGTCGAAAATCCTGCCAGCGTGTGGAGGGACCTCCCTGACAGAGGCACTGCAGTGACAAAGCTGATGCCCTGAGCCATCTCCCCCCCCCTCACCGCCCGTTCGGCGTCGAACAGCTACTGATTAATAACTTACGGGGAATTTCCCTGCCCCGCTTTCCCCCACACCCACGTGGACCACGCTGGGTAGGCGGCGCCCATTGAAAGAAACCAGCAACACCTCCCACGCCCCCGCTCACGTGCGATACCGGGGACGACGCACGTGCGTGCATTCGGCGCCCGCGGCTGAATACTGGTTCGATTGGGGAATCCGTTTCCATATCTCCCAACGGCTTGTAGAATGGCAATGCCTGACGGCTCGAGCGTGCCAGTAATTGGGAGGTCACGGGTTCGATCCCGTGATGTATTTGACTTGTGATGGTGGAAACTGCCGGCATCGAATTAGTTCGCCGATTGTTATGATTAGAGACCGGGAAAATATGTAGTATCAAAATATTTACATGAATATGTAATAAAAACAGTGAGAATATGTAATAAACATGTAATATCGGACATAATATGTAATATTAAAATACACTAGTTATAAAACACATTTACCTAATTCGACATTACATTCATCAAAAATTTTGTAAATCAATTTTAAAAATGCTTTTGAGAGCACAAATTGATGTATATTTTGCACCACACAACTTTCCCGTCTGTAATAAATCATCTATTGCTATCCAGAATGGTAGTTTAACAGCGTAGTTTAACAGAGTAGACGCAATAGAAGCCCTCGTTCAAAATAGACGATATCTACGGTCACTGCAGCGTTCAGCATTCTCATGGAAGTGTTACGTGTCGGCGATCCAAAGTTTCTCGGAAATTACGGTTAAAGATCACGAACACCGGCGTCAGTGATACTTTTCACACCTAAAGGTGAAAATTATTTTCGTCGTTGATGAGCTCTTTCCGCCACTGAGATTACTGAAGCAAGCGCGCCGGACTGCGAAAAAGCTGCGACCGCGTCTTAACGTAACGCATCTCGATTCCACAGTACTCAGTAATAATGTGGGGAAAATTCTCATTTATTTAAAATGCTTCTTTTCATAAAAAATATGTATAACAGAAGAGAACTGATAAAATAAAAAAAAATATGAAAATACCAAAATATGTAAAATATGTAATAGAGTACTAAATATGTAAAAATATGTAACGAAAAAATCAATTTTTTTGTGAATTCAGCGATTATTCTCCAAAATACGAATTATGAGAACGGTAGATAGAAAGACAAAAAATATGTAAATACATAAAACTCCTGTCTCTAGTTTTGATCATTGGTTTCCGTCATTACCAGCAAATGTCAGAGCAGCACCCTAGAATACGGTCGCCGACCCCGACAGTCCTCCCTTCCGTATCGTGTTCGAATTCCCGATGGGCCGACCATCCATCCTCGTAAGGCCCTTTCCATTGATTCAGAAAGCCTCTGACATGCGTCAGAGATTCCAGAATGCAGAGTTCCTCTAGGCATTAAATGGGTGTTTTGTGGGAGGAGGGGGCGACTTCGTCCGACCAGTGATAAACTTAACAATATCCCCTTTCCAAAGAGGAAGAACGAGGCATCTGATCTGAACAGTTTATTTTTAAACATATAATTTTCCCGAATGTGTTTTTTGTGTTTTACTTCCTCGCTTTAGTGCGTATGCGTAGTAATGAGAAGGCGATTGTTCGTCAGAAAAACTCTTATTACCAGGCTTTGGTAACGAAAAATTGGATACATAATGTTTTGATTGACAGGAAAACAGCTGGGTGTCCGTCCGTGGGTGGTCAACGCTAGTTCCTAAACCGTTCAGCAGATTTTTCTCCAAAATTGATGTTACCCGGCTGATCTCTACGAACTCGAGGCCCAGCGAGTTTACAAATTATATTTTGATTTTGGGGAGGGGGTACTTTATACGAAGCCTGAACATTTTCTCAGAAACATTCTCAAAATTGACTCCCAATTTGTTTATTAAACTTTGTCGATAGCGTGAAGAAGGCTTAGAAATTGGCGCACGTCTCTCTTCCGTTCAAATACTGTTGTACAAAATGACATATCTACTCGTAAGTTCCATAAATTGAAAATTATTTTCCAGAAAAAAGTTATAATTATTAAAATTCTCCTTATTTTTCACTCCTTTTGGGCAATGACATTTAATCGGTTCGAAGTTTTAAATTTCATGACAACTTTTAAATATACTTTTTGAAATACAAATCAACTATTTTCATTGTTGCTGCAATTTATATTTATTAAGAAATTTGCCTCTGTCAGCGTGTCGGGCCATTTAGATCAGTGTGTGACTTCTCTGCCGCCGCCACCGCCGCCGCAAAACGACTACCGAACGCGGAGACCGCACGCGGCCGTCATCATAGAAAGCAGATGCTAGGGATCATTATCGACCACTTTCTCCCTTGCGCAGGTATTAAGTATCTAGTGCGCCTGCAAGTGCAGCATCAGGTGGCGCCGAGCCCTTCGAGAGCGGCTTCGTGGCGCTCGCGTGACCCGCTCAAGGTAGTCCGCGAAATGGCCCGCGAAGGAAAGAAGCGGAGGTTTGAAACTTGGCGTGATTGTTGGTGCCTAACATAGCCTAACATACTAAAAATTTTCAAGGGGGGTGCGCCGGAGACGGGGTGGCCGTTTGAAGGTGCTTTTCGAGTTTTTTTGCATATATCTCCGTAATTGTTAATCCCACAGAAAATGTATGGTCTATACAACATTATTGTAGATGAAATTTCCTATAAAACGTTCCTATAAGGTTTTGTTGTAAAATGAACTATTTTAGAGTCGTAGCTTGAAAAGTTCTTGTTTTTGTTTACGACCAGGCCCTAGTTATCTCTTATAAAAATGTTATAGAACGTTTAATCCACGGAAGTAATTCTATGTTTGTTCTACATATATCAGCAATATATATTTGCATATTTTGCTAAAAAGCACGAACATTCTACATCTTTGTAAACCTTATTTTGTATATAGACGAGTATCCGTGGTCATTTGAGTTGGAGATTACTTCGGGTACGAAATCTGATAATCCATAGTTTATTTGATAAGGATCGATTGCAAATATTTGGTGAAGAATTGTGTACACTGCCAACATACAAATTACATAAAACAATACAAATGGACGTTTACTTTTATATGAACGTTTAGGGACAACTAAAACTGATAAAGTCACTGACGAACAATACACGACGAATATGTTTGGCGAGCGGATTCAATGATTAGTGAATTAGGGAAGCCCCAAAGTTCCTAAAATCAGTAACGGCTTCAACACTTTCGCAATGAGTTGTCTGCCGGTGACTAATGACTGCCGATGTTAATCGGCACATTTGTATTGTTTTATGTAATTTGTATATTGACAGTGTACATAATTCTTTACCAAACGTACTCTATCTTCAAATAAAGTATGGATTATCAGTTTTCGTACCCGACGTAATCTCAGACCCTAATTACCACGGATACTCGCAAGTCTACATGCAAAATAAGATTTGTAGAGGTGTAAATCGCTCCCATTTTTTGCGCAAAATATGAAAATACATATTGTTGATAAATGTTGAATAAAAAATAAAATTACTTCCGTGCACTGTACGTATCAAAAAAGCATTTTTATAAGGGAGATAACCTTGTAAACAAAATCAACTTTTGAAGCCTAAAATCTCTAAAATGGTTACTTTACAAGAAAACCTTATAGGACATTTTTGTAGGAAATTTGATCTACTTTAATTTTGTATAGTACATACGTAATTTTCTGTGGGATTGATAGTTCTGGAGATACATGCAAAACATGTCGAAAAAGCATCTTCAAACGGCCGCCCCGCTCCCGACTCACCCCGCACACTCTAGGATTTTTAGTGTTATGCAGTAGGTACCAACAAACAATCATGCCAAGTATCAAAACTCCGGGATTTTTTTCACTCGATTTGTCTAATTTGACTGGGTGAAGGAGGATTACTTGAAGTGCGGGAATGAAGGGACAAGTAGCTAAGGGAATGTAATTAAAATTCCTAGGTATTTCTTATTTTGAAATTTGTAGTATTTTTAAATAACAGGCGTAACTAATTCATAGTCAGGTCACAGCGGTAATAGTGAACTTCAGGTGACTGACGTACCAGAAGTTCACTACATCCCAAAATACCAACATAAAATACTGTTTCTCTACAGTAATTTTGTTGTTTCAGAGATATATTACAATCAAATACCGGAAATTCAATATTCCATTACATTCATTTAGCGTTAAAAAATAGTCGGTCGTAGTAACGGCTTTATTTGCAATTTTTTAAATATTTTTTTCCGATCTATTTCCAGGGTCAGTACTTTCTCTACATTGTTTACCACCTGTGAATATCTTAGTTCGTACTTGAGATCCTTCAATGCTTCTTGCTGTGTTGGGACACTTTCATTTGTGTTTTCATCATCACACCCGTTTTATTCTGTTCAAGAAGACTTGCCACAGCATTCACTTTGTCATATCCAGCTGGGATTTCACTAGCGTTCACATTGCAGCCCGCATCGATGATGTCTTCAGGTTCAATAAAATGGCCATTTATAAGTAATCCCCTCAGTGGTACGATCCTTCTGTTCTTTTCAATCGCTCTGAAAGCCACAAAAATAACTGACGAGGCCCTCTGCCTGCAAACTCTTAGTTTTATTAGAGTTGATAGACCTTATTTTCTCCTAGAAATCGCATTACTTATGTTCTCTGTAATCGATGTTGAGAGTTCAACATAACCAAATCTACTACCGTATTCGTAATGTATGTGGGTCGCGACCAATGACTTATGTTCAATATAACCAAAACTACACTACATCCGAATTGACTACATTCAGACTCGACTGTTATTTTATTTTCCTGATTTTACTTTTACAGTATACTACTCTTGACAGATTCTCATAGCGCTGTTTCCTCGTTATTAAAATAATATCTGCGGCTGGCGCTGGAGGCCCAGATGCTAGGGATGTGAATTCCTGGCGCCCGGGTGGATGGCCCGCTTTGACGAAGCCATTCGGGCGTGGCGCGTTCTGCTCTGGTCGCGGTGATATCACCGCGCGCGGCGCGGCGCGGTGGTGAATAGCTGAGTTCGGGTTGTGGCGGGTGCCTTCTCTTTGTTCCCTCTTCTCGACACAAAATGCTATTTATTTCGAAAGCAATACTGGAGGTAATATGATTATTCTTTCAGGGTTGTTGATAGTCTACAGAATATGCACATTCAGTGTGAATAACGTGGTTTTCTATTTCAGCTCTGGTATGTCACTGAACTTGAATGTTAGAAATGGGCGCCAGCCTATCGTTGAACACTCTCATTGAAGCTACAACGTTCATTTCGTATAGTATCCCGCTGGTCGTAGTATGACAGAATCTTTCTTGATGTCTTTGACGGGGTAATTCCTCGGAGCCGACGTCTAGGTTGGGGTCGACTGTCATCATCCAGCAGGAGTGGAGCTCCGCCGCCTACCGCGACTCACATTCACTCCACTCACGGGACGGAGGACATCGCATTTGAAACGGATACTATTTTCATTTTGGGGGGTTCTTTACACCTCAACATTTTCAATATTTTCTCAAATTTGTATTCTTTCTTTTTCTCGGATGACGCAAAGTAGCAAAGGACGGTGAAATTTCTCAGCAGTATTTCAATTGAGGAAAACTTTGAGGGATTTCAGAAGCAGTGTTAAATAATGTATTATTCACTGCGTTATACTGTCCGACGCCTGTTATTTAAGAATGACATGAAGGTACAACTACGTCAATTCTTACGGCCATTGGAAGATATTTGGTAACTGTCTAATATGCATATGTTATAATCATACATGTTACATCTGTGTATTTTAATGTTTATTCTCTCAACCACCAATAATTAGTGCAAGCGACTTATTTGTAATTATTCAATAAGAAAATTTGTTCATAAGCGATATTTTTCTTTCCATAATTTCCTTGCCTAACTGTTCGCTGTCCCCAGATATAATTCCGGCGGAACTCGCTTCGTTAGCCACAAGGACGCTGCTGTGAGGAGAGGGTTGGGGCTCCGAGCGCTCGAAATTCGGCCCTGATGCCCCTTCCCCGAGTGCCCAGCGAGCCCAACTGGGCTCTTGGCTTCGTCGTGGTGCATGGGCCAACTTTCACGGGTATTGATAGGACTTGCTTCCGGAGCATTGTGGGGGACTCTTAATTCGATTCCGGTGCTAGCCTGGAACGCTAGCATTCAGGTGGCCCTACCCAGGATAATTACGGCAGGCGTTTCTCTGGGATGCTGCGTGCCGGCCTGTCCGGCTGCCACGCGGACGGTTGGTGCATTGGCTACTGGAGGGGAGCGGGGATTAGAACCGTAAGGGCAAAATGCCTTCTCTGACTTACGTCAAATCCCTCTTGAATTTGCACTGAAGCGTATTTGGAGAGTCTCGCTTCCTTTAAGCGCCAATATAGTACATTCGATCCCCAGAAATAATTCTACTCGCCAATAAAATCTATTTTACACTTTTTTTAGAATTCTATAATTGTATTCTCTACGTTTATATGTTAAACAAAGTGTTATAATATTGATGACATACAAAGCAATACATTGTTAGTTTTCTCGTTTCATTGAAAGTCTTTACTAACCGATTTCAATAGATCTCCTTAGGTTGAATATGCTTTTAAGGAATTTGGGAGATTTTCCAAATGATCTGTAATGGAAAGTTCTTATCTTAGTAGAATCAGATAGTAGAATATTGCAGTTTGATAACGAAAAAATTATGTAGTAGAGGCCAATCTTCAGTAACGAACCTCGACGTTTATTTTGAAAACAGGGGGTCATGAAAATAATTGAAAATGGTAGACAATACTCAGAGAAAAATTGAAAGCCGCGAATGGAAAATTGAAAACCGCACTGCGCTCCTTCGTGGTTCATAGTGTTTGTTGTTTGCCCATCATGGCATTACGTAAGCTGATGTAACCGCTTTCGTGTGTTGTGTGTCCGCGTCTTGCCGCGTGCGTCGGCCACTTCCGTCCCACGCCGTGTCCCCTGGCTGCTCCAGCGGCTGTGACGCACGCGTCGCGTTGCATTGCGCACGCAGGCGGCGCACCGCTCTTCCTGCCCGCTTCCTGCGCCCCCCGCCATCCGCGTAGCTCAACACGACTCAACCCCGCCTTCCACCTCAACACCCGACGACTGTACCTTCCACCTTACCGCCTGACCGAATTCGAACATCCTCAGCACTACCCGACAACCCTACCTTCCATCTTACCGCCTGACACAAATCGACCTTCCACAGCACTACCAGACAACCCTACCTTCCATCTTACCACCTCTCACAAATCGATCTTACACAGCACTACCCAACTACTCTACCTTCCATCTTACCACCTAACACAAACAGAACTTCCACAAAACATCCCAACAACCTTATTTTCCATCTTACCGCCTGACACAAACCGACTTTCCACAGAACGTCCCAACAACCCTCCCTTCCATCTTACCACCTTTCACGTCACCATCCAACAATCCTGCCTTCCACGTCACTCAGCAACCCTACCTTTCACCTCACGAACCAACGTCTCAATCTTCCACTTCACGGAACAACCACCCTACTTTCCACTTCACATCAAACAAATCTATCTTCCTTGCATAAAGAAAGGTTCCATTAATTATAGGCAATCAGATCAGGTGATAGTAAAATATATTTCATACGAGGTTGAAGAAAAACGAAATTAGAGTTTTACAGGTTGGAGTTTTACAACGTTTCAGAGATCGTTTGTTTCCATCAACATTTTGGCTAAAATCAAATTTAGTACATAAATATGATTAGATAAAATGAATCTTTTTAAATATCATGTAAGCAGAAAACATTAAATAATGGAAGTTTACCTTATATTAGATATAAGTTTTACGTTTGTAAATCAATGTGTTTTATAAATTGTGGTACCCACCCTCCCCCTCGCCGAACTACGAAATGGAGTCCCTCGCGCCCTCCTAGCAACCTGACTGTCCCGTGAACTCTTGAACCGTGTCGTCTCGCTCTAACCCGTTCCAACTCTTCCTGAAACACTACACAGGTCCATCGTGCTGCCTCTTCCGCCCTTCGCCCCGTGCGTCGCCCCCTCGCCGCTGACCTTCGCCCGGCGCCAACGCGTGCTGCGCCGGCTGCGACCTAGCGCAGCCCAGCCCACAACGGCCGAGCTTTGCCTTATTACCTCGCCTCGTCTTACCCCCCCCCTAGTTTCTCCCCACCCCACCCCTATCCCCCCTCGTTAAGGCGAGGGCGGTGGCGTCCGGCTGCGCGCGCACGCTCGTGGGCACTCGTCACGAGGGACGCGCACGGTGCGACAGGTTGGAGTGCGGCGATTACTGAAAGTTTTGGAAATACTCTGGTTTTAGAAAATATTGCTTTCGACGGATAATATTTAAATATCTTCCATTCACTGTTCGTCGCAGAACGAATGAAGCTGTCCGACTCATCTCATTTACGTCTTGTAAAAGACGCCTCAGAGCAACATTTGAATAGAACTTCTGCACTCAAAAGTAATACCTTCATTCTTAGCCATTGAACAATGTGACAATGTGCCTTCTTCTGTCTCCTAGTATCTGGTAGTACGTAACAAGCTTGTCGTCTGGCTGACATGGAATTGTCAGAAACCATTTAAACGAGGCCCCATCCTAATCCTTGATGAATTATAAAGTTTAGCAAATTAATTTTTGTGAGGATCTGATGGTCCGATTGACATAAAGAGTGAATCGGGATTGAATTTTTTTTTAAAGAAGACAATTACATATCATTTTTAATAGGAGATCAAAACAACTTTAGGAGGGGAAACTAGTGGTGCTACAGAATGGCACGGACTTTCCCATATTTGTTTTCCATTTCCTTGGGTCATTCTATTTTGAATGAAGCATTAAGTTTGTGTTATGAACCACCCATTCTCAGGTCTAAATTTTTCGTTCTTCATCATTTCAGATTACATAGAGAAATTTGTAGAGAATTACATGGTTCGTAATGTTTTGCAGTTTGGATTAGAATGAAAAAAAATCTAGCTGTTTTGCACGCCAAGAAAGCATGTATCCCAAACTTTTCCAATTGGAGCTTCATCATCTTCATCATTATATTGTTTCATTCTATTTTGAATGAAGCATTAAGTTTGTATTATGAACCACCCATTCTCAGGTCTAAATTTTTCGTTCTTCATCAATTCAGATTACATAGAGACATTTGTAGAGAATTACATGGAGAGACATCTCTAAATAGAAACCCTCCAGCGGCGTGATAGGACCGCTCATTTAGAAAGCCTGTTGATCGCTCGTCCTTACAGTGTCCGGTTTTTGAGTTCTCTTATGCGTCAATACTATAATATATATTATAATTAGATATTAATTCAGTGGTTTCTGAAGAAATCTTACGGTAGCCCACTGAATATGAATAAAAAATAATTCAACCACAAAAGCAGACGTTACATTATTATTTTATTGAAACATAGTCCTAGAGCATGCTTTCGAAAATACTTTTTCCATCTTCAGTGGGGATTACAACAATTAGGGAAAAATATTTATAAAGTTTTAAAACTTTTCTAAGAAAGGGATACAAAAGTATTGGACACGTATACTAAAATGTAAATTGAGAAATTGAGAAAATACTTATTAACCAACTAACGTGGTTCTCACAGGAAACATAATCTATCTGATAATCAAAGCCAGCTGAGAAGCTACCATCATAAGAAATAATGTTGTGATATGTAAATATGAGGGGAAATAGAGGAGGAACTTGTAGAAGGAACACTAAGCAATTAAAATATTGTCTTTAAAAATGACTGCAAGGCTTACTACTTTAAAGGTTTTTTCAAATGTTTGCTAAAAAACGTTTGCGAAGTTTTCATTTAGGTCAAAAGAAGTGGTTTTAAAATTAGAATTGTTTAGATTGAATTTCCAACATCTGTTCTGTTCTTTTGAGCCGCTAGAAGATAATCTATATGTTGTAATTTTACTGTGCGTACTCTCCAGAGTTCTCTTCTTCAAACTCTCGCTCTCAGTAACATTGAAGTCCAATATTGTTCTAGAAGTGAGCATCGCTAGATGCGAGAGACATCCATGATAATTAGCTAATGAATATTGAGTTATCCGGCCTCCTCCGACTGCGCTCGTGTCGCCCGTGAGGTTCCCTGACCTCGCCGCCTCCGCCCTCTCGTCGCGGCGCTGTTCATCTTCGCCTCGCCCCCCCCCCCCCCGCGGCGGTGAAGTCACGACCGGACCTTTCTCCCATTATTTCTACTTTCGTCGTCTGCTTCAGGAATTCCAACGACTTGGACCCTGCGCAAACCTTTGGGACTGTTACGCGTCGGATTTTTGGTAATTTTATGAGGTCCTTAAAATCTACAGTGTTGTGGGGCGTGAATCCGTTTCATAGCCTGAACCTCTACCACTTTTTTTTGAGTATCCGTAAAGTGCGAATTTTGTTGGCGAAGGGGTCAGTCCGTGTGGGCAGGATTGTGCGACGCATAAAGTTGTTTCTGAGTACCTTTTGCAAATGTCCCGTTACCGGGTCGAATGTCTGGATGGAAAATTTCCATGACCCCACCACCACCACTTGCGTTGCAGGAACGAACTCAACCACGGACAAGACTTGTTCCAATGTCTCTCAGGAAGTACTGTAGCAATATTACCCTCTGAGTACATTTCACATAAGCATTTTTCGTTAAAAATCATTTACGATATTTTTTTCCAAACAAGGAATAGGGCGTGTATAGAGCAGACGGCATAATGCATGTACATTTTCATATGGTTGTTCTTCTCACGTTTACGGGTTTTAGGTTTTCGTACTACATGCTGTCTAAGCGTGCTAATCCAAAGGGTGTAAATGCAGTTTTGTTTATAAGCAGTAACACGAAAAAGTTCATTTGGGCTTACTCAATACATATTATTGATAAAACGGAATACTTAATATTAGTTTCAAGTAATTGAAATAAGGTTTAAGGCAGAAACAGTAAAAGTCATCCTGTATTTGTACTTGAGTGTCGATTAGTAAGTAGCCTGACATTCTAGCAAAACCCAACACTAAAACTTTTCGATTCCTTAAGGTGTTTAATGAAGGGGACGCCTTCTTTTCAGTTTTGTGTTCCATGTAAGATTATTATTAGGACCTAGATAATTATGTAATTACATATTTTCCTAAGAGAACTCTTTGGAGTCAAATCAACGATTTATTGACGTTGCGTATCGATTAGTGCCTAAAAAAGTCGACTTTTTAATGCATACATTTACATTTTTTGCCCGAAAGTACATATTTTTACATATTCCTGAAAATTTCCATTTTCTCGCAATTTTTTGTATATTTTTTTTTCATTTATCGTGTATGTTTTTGATTAGGAATCGCTCAGGCAAACAATTCAGCGTGTTCAAACACGTTTTTTTGCAACTTCCTCTCTAATATGGCGCTCTTGCATCGCGTTAAACGAGTCTGCCAATAAATAGGGTGATATTGCACAACAAATGGAGGTCTGTCCAATGTATAGCTTCGGGTGAAATAGTTTTCATCGCATAGAGTTGGTTATTGCTCATTCCGTTTGTTTCAACATTCCACACTTGTATGTATAAAATGTGTCGTAGTAAGTGCAGAGTTGATGGAGTTTAGTAAATGTGCGTATATAAATTATGTACTACGAAAACATTTTGTTCCTTACTCTGTACCGCAGTGCTTCGGAAGGAAACCTTTCTCAGAATGAACTCGATGAGGCAAAGGTCTCTGTAGAAATAGTCCGGTTTGTCTCTCTAGATACGGAGAGCCGAGCTCTTCAAACCTGCAATGCGTTTGAAGTTCGGAAAGTTGGCGAATCTTTGAAAGTTTCGCTTGTTGCAGTAGGCACAGGTAACGAACGGAGACGATCACGTGATCCCGGCGTGCATTAGGCCAACGCATTGCGTCGCGCGGCGCAGCGTCGGCGTCGCCGTCGCTGTCCCCACGCGGTGCAGTAAGCAACGCCGCCGCCTCCTTCACCGGAAGTTACCGAATGGCGTTCGTGCGTCGGCCATTACCGTTTCCGCGATCTCCACGCACCGGAAGCAGGGACGTCCCGGAATGCGCAACGTACGCCTTCCAGACGGTTGTCTCGGAGCTGCACCATCGCGGCCCATTGCGGTTCGGTCCACCGAATCTCCAGGGCGTTGAGTGGGGAGGCAGTCGCCGAACCGTGTGCTTCGTACGGTCGCTGCTCTAACAATGAGAGTTCCTCCTTTATTCATTACAAAATTACAGAGTAAAGTTGATTTGGTTTATAAAAAACTATTAAACACTGTATGTGACGTATGTGGGAGGAGTATAATCTGCTCTTGTTTTCTTGAGCTTCAGAGACCCTACTCTACTCTTACTACTTCTGAATTCAAAATAAAGGTTTTAAGAGAACGTTACATCATATATATATATATATATATATATATATATATATATATGTATATATATATATATATATATATATATATATATATATATACACACACACACAAATCGACATTAAAGGTGCTAGTGAAAATACTTCTCCTCCTGTAAAACAAGAAATACAAATGTTTATTTCACTATGACGTCAAAATTTTATTAAGAAAGCAATTGGTTGTAATAGATAATTTTTGTTGACAGTAAATCTTTGGTGTGAATATTAGGTCTGTATCGTACCTCCTCCGTCGTGTTTGTTTAATTTGCTTTGTTTATTTAATATTTGAGTTTTGTTTTACACAGATCATTCGATATTTTCGACCACATGTCTCAATAGACTGATAAATACAATAGATAAAAGAAACTGCAGACGAAATGTGTGCAGTTATTCCCATTGCTGTGATAATGGATGGACCGTAATTGATCTTTTTGCTGGAGCTGCAGGCACCAAAGAATGTATTAAAAGCTTCTTCTTCCTTAAGGAGAAAATTCCTCTATTACGATGTAATGGAATCGAATTATTCAACTACGTGGTATTCGTTGTCATCTTGTTGAAACGCTTTATATTCATCTACATGCGTAGTTGAATAAATATGTTAAAAAGTAACGATATAGTTAATTAAGATGTGTTAGTCAACATTTTAATTATCTGTATTTTAGTGAACTACACGTTAGTTATTTCATCTTAATCAACTACAATTTAAATAATTCTTGAAGGTTTTGCAGGTATATTCACGGATGATGTTCATTTGATTCATTGACTAAGATCTGAAAATATGAATTGGAAGTTTCTATTCATCTTTAAAATACGTGTGCTATATCGTGTTATAAACTTCTCATTATCTCTTTGACGCTTAGTTACCATCTGTATTTTCGAAAAATTAGTGCTTTGGTTTAATTAATAGATTTGCATAAAAATGAATTTCCAAGAAGACACAGGGAAATTCATATTTTTTTCATTATTTGGGAAAATCTCTTTCGCTCATATGGAAAGTATGAAACGTTTTCGAGGACAGACTTTGAGCCTTTTGACCATTCGTTGGATTGCGAACGGAACTCTTTTTATAATGCAGTTGTGGACAGTGCCGCGTTTGGAAATAAGTTTTAGTCGGTTTTGAATCTGAAGAAGAAATAATTTTGTACAAATTTTTGCTACAAGTTGGTAAGTTACTTAAGAATTATACGCCTGAAAGCTATTAAAATTTCTAAGGAACTTTTGAAGGTCCTCTTTGGGCTGGTTTTCAAGTATTGGCATTGTCATCTTTACCACAGCCTTCTGAGATTGCCGTCAATACAGGGTCATAAAGCATGAAACTCCGTTAGTGTTCCTGTGCTTCCCTGCAATGAGTGGGAACCCCGCAAAGGTGGTTGCCTCTTTCAACAGCGCATTTCACTGTGTAGCGTAAGCAGCCTAGATCATGACGTTTCCCAGCGTAGGCGGTGGTGGAATACGGGTCGTGCGAAAGGTTCTCCAAACGCGGGATGTCCTACACTTTTATACAGTCTGAGTTTTTGAAAAATGATGCATACTTCATTTGGGAACTATAATAAGCGGACAAACCTAGAAAATCGTTAACTACGAGGGAGCTTGTTGAACGGGAAAGATGAGGGATTATTTTTATTTCAATGGAAAATATATTTTCAAAGTATCTACATCAAATAAGAAATTGTCATAAGGAATGCATGCAAAAGGTCATATGCTCTAAGAAAATGGCTTCCAAATTTCGTTTGCGGCATATGTAGGGTTCGTGTTAAATGTCGCTTGCTCTTGAGAGTGCATTACGCTCAAGTGAAGAGCGCATTGAAGGCGTGCAGAGTAGCCTGTCCCCACGCACGAGGAAGAGGAGCCGAAGTATCATTCTAGTACGCAGTAAAACTGCAACGGCCTAGAAGCGGTGATATATGTATTAGCTGCCAGATCGTGAAATTTTTGTGAGTTCGCGGTGGAATCTACAACCTTCTCTTTCTGGCGGTGGTCTTCATCGATATTTTCGACTTCTAGTCCAGTCAATTGGGGCTCAACGGAACCCGGTCCAGGAAAAAATTCCGGAAGTTTTTTTCTCAACGGTTCTAGATGTTGTTGAGGGTGCTAAATTCGAATTTGATGTTTGCCACCTAAAAAAATGTCGGTTTCACAGAGAAAATTGCAACAAAAAAATTCAACTAAAATGACGCCCTGTTTTTTTATTATATCTCCAAAACAAGGCGTTTTATCGAAACAATTGCTATTCATAAAATTAAAGAAGATACAATTTCCTACAAATTACATTCTTTAACTTTAATTTTCTGAAGAAAAGTTTTGGCCGTAGAGCACACTCATAAAAGGTAAATTATTTTGGCCTGTGACCAAAGCGAGAGAATAGCTCTCTCCGGTCATCCTATCTCTTGGTGGCGCACTAGTTTCATTTTATCATGCTTGAAAACAACTTATCATGGACTCCAATTTGTGAATTACATTTAAATTTAAAAAAACAACAACTTACCATCCAGTCAACTGTCACTGGCTTCAACGAAATATTCCAACCACTTTTCTTTTACAAAAGTTGTCTGTTTTCTATCTTCGAACGTTTTATAACAAATAACCCTCTCCCTACGAGGCGTTATGAACATGTAATAAAACTGCACACATTACAGGTTCATATCATTTTACAATGAGTTCGTGATGTGGGGAAACTAACTTAACACTGACATCTGATCTCGCGCCAGCGCATAAAGCTGGGTTATCACCGAAGTGTCTATCACGCGCTGGTGCGTGGTGTTTGATGATATTTGAGGTACAGTTATGAGCTGGCACATGAAATACTTCATGGAATAATATGCAAGCTATAGATTTCCAAAACGTGCTATGAGGATCTACGTATCACGCGCGAGAATCTGAATTATACCTATCGCTGTCGTTTTCTTGGAAATTATACAGTATATCCAACATATCGTGTCGGAGATTTGCAGAAGTAGTCTAAGTTTGCAAGGACCGCATAATATGGTAGTAAGAAAACTACCATTAGAATTACAGATGGAGGAGATGAGATACCAGAAAAAGAGAGGTCAGGAAATATTTTGTATATGAACCGGAAGTGTAGCATGTCAGTAAATATCATTCTCGCTCGGATCAGGTGTCTCTCCATTGCTATGTCTGGTAGAGCCAGACTCTGCACACATCTGTCAATGTAGCCCGTCTCTTTAAACTCTACAGTAAGTTTTTTTGTAAAGAATACGGTTTATCATTTTTTTCTCCATAGACAATTACATAATTATTGGCAAACCACTGGCGTGGATATCTTGTTTAAATATCACTGATTGTCTAATGTGGCTAATGAACTTTTTTGAGAAAAACTTGTTTTTGTTATTTTTTAAAATTGCATATATTGCACACAATACTGCGCAATATGTAGGATTTTCAAAAAATGGTACAATGGTGACCATAATGAAAGAACTCACTCTTAAAGAACAATTTTCATTTGAAGGAAGAATCATTATCTTCGATTTTGTAGTTGTATGAAGACGCAAAAAAAACCAAACTTTTGCAATTTTCGAAAATGTAGAATAAACCGTGAAAATAGGATCTATGTCACTTTTATAAGTATGTTTTTCTCTTTTCTTACAAGAAATTTAAAGAAAAATATTTGGAGCTGTTTTTGATAAAAGTTGAAAATGTCCGGGGCTTCATGTAAAGTACCCCCGAAAATTAGTGAACGTTTTTTCAGAATCGTAGAGCTGTGACTCACGCCAGATAGGCGGAGTTTTTTTTTCAATTTGGAAAAAATCCTACGCATGGTTAAGGGACTTGTGTTGTTCACATACACCGGGCAGACGGACGGTCGTTTGGCCGTCAATTGATTTTTCAATATCAAGGACCCACAAAACACTGATTATGGCTACACTATGTGTTAGGGGATTTTGTTTCTTAATTTAGCAACTTGATTTATCCACTTTTTCGTTATCACGGCCCGGCAATTAATTTTTTCTGCCGAAAATTTGCCGTTTTTTCGCTCAGCATTACTAACTTTCTCTACACTACGTATATTACTCCGTATAGTCGTACGTATACGGGAAAGTGGAAAACAGACAAATAAATAGCAATTGGATATAAGGGGTGTTGTCCGCTGCTTCCTTACTCTCGTTTTATTTAATTGCGATACTCTATTTCTTTTTAACCTTAAGTTTGCACTTCCATGGTTCAATATTTTTGTTTAATATCTACAATTTCCTCTTAAGTGCCATTCTTACTTTTACTCATAATTTGGCGCATATTGAAAAAACATATTGTTGGCAGAAAGGGGGCAAAGCTGTCCCTAGTGAAAACATTTTTTATATTGAAAATCGTAATTGAAGAGTTAAAAAAACGAGTTATCCCCGGAGGCCAGTTTTGACGATCTTATTCCGCTACCCCCCCTTTTGATTAATGCACAGAACGTATTGTAATAATTTTCTTGTACCCTCTTATTTTGGTCACCTATGGCTTAAATTTACAGATACTCCGCGCATTAAATACGACCATATTGATTCCGTGAGTGTCAGAGTGTTAAACACCTAACAATGCCAATTATTTGTTCACAGTAGTTGTCTTCAAGCACACTAAAGTGAAACTAGAGCGTCGCCACGACCTAGGATGGCTAGAAAGAGCTATTCTCCGGCTTTGGTCAGAGGCCCAAAAAGGAACCTTTTTCAGCGCGCTAGCGCCTAAAACGCTTTTTAGAAATGTAAAGGTAATGTACGTGCTTTGTAGAAAATTGTATCTACTTTATTTTTTTAAAAGCAATTGTTTCGATAAATCACGTAGTTTGGAAGAAATAGAGAGCGAAAAAAAAAACGGTTGAAAGTGTTAGGGGTTTTTGCAATTTTCTCTGTGAAGACGACCTTGTTTGAGAAGGCTAACATCAATTTCGAACTTACTTCACTCACAAACATATAGAACCGTTGAGAAAAAAAACTTCCGGAAATTTTTCCTGGATCAGATACCTTTTGTCTGGACTGTGCATGAGATTATGGAATTCTTTTAGCTTTTCTCTGGACCTTGGAAAATTTTTTAAAATCTAGAAGGCATTCTGGCTTACATATATTTTTAAGTCATCAAATTCCTCTCTTTTGTGATTAATCCCAGGCTAGCAAGTCCTTTTCTCTTTTCTTATCATTAAACATTTTGAAATTATTAAAAGAAAATACAGTGCAGTTGGCACGTGTCCGCTCTGAATTACCCACAGTCCGTTCCCAAGGCTCCCGCTATGATAGTCCTGTCTCTCGCAGATTCTAAAAAAGTTTAGAAGTTTGATAGATTTTTTCCAAAGAAATATGCGGATGTTTTATTTTAATCAGATTTTATAACTTAAATAAGATATTTCGTTATATTTCTTCTTCTTCTTCAAGCTTACACAATCAGTTGCACCTTCCGATCTTTCCATCTTTGTGGTGGTCGACCATCTCTTCTTCTTGTGTGATATAATTATACATTGCTCCAGGCATTCATTCTCTTTACATGCATGAGCCATTTTTCTCTTTATGTAGTTATTTTTTCATTGATGGCTTATATATTAGGTTCTTCTCTTATTCTATTGTCTTATAGTCTAATTTTGAATATCCTGTCACCCACCGTAGGAGTATCATATCACTGGTTTCTACTCTTCTTTTATCTACTTGTGATAATACCCAGTTTTCACATCCATACATCAATATGTATACTGAAACTGTTCTATAAAATTTCAGAAGCGTATCTGTAGTTTCCTTCCCAGTGTTCTTTTGAGAAGACCAGTAATATAATTATCTTTCTTTTTTTAGTTATGTTTGTATTAATAATGTACGTTTTTGGATGTATATTTTATTATATGATCAAACATAGACACATACTATTTTTTACATTATCATAGAATAAAATAATTGTTAACAATAATGAATACTTTTTTTTTAATTTTACGCGGTCGTAAAGAGAAACATGTGCCAAAAGTGTGTGATTTTATGTTTTTTAAATATTTCTGAAATATTTAAAAAATATTTATATTGAGTTTATATTTAGTTAAAACTTAAGGAAACAATACAACTGAAATGATATGAAATACTTTATATGTGAAAATTATATTCAAAGTAAGACGTTTATATTAATTTGCAGGAGCTAGTGGCTTAATTGGTATCGCACACGCCTTCTGCAGCCGGGCGTGAGTTCTATCCCTGAGATATAATGCAGTGTCTGTAATATAAATACTACATGCAATAAAAATAAATCGGTGTGTTGATTGAGAAGGTCTTCATGGTACTGCGGTATTCTAGAACTTTTTGTAGGCTAGTTAATTACAAGAAATTTTTGTATTAGGGAGCGCGAAGATAATTGTTATTAAAGTTAAGTCTTAGGCTTAACGGCTTAACTTTGTTATGTTATTATAGTTAGTTAACATCTATCCCCTCGTTTTAAGGAATTGTGTTCCTGCGCACTTTCCTAGTCGCGACTTCCCTGCTGTGATCTTGATGAGCAGTGAACAGGTTTTCGTCAAAAGAGCGTTTCGTAAGAGCAAGAGCTTCGAAGAGGTTTGTCCTGTTATTCATTCTGCTTCTGAATGATGAGTAAGACAGGGAAATGACAGTGCTGGAAGCGGGCGATATTTTTTTGCCTTTGTTTTGGTTTAGTTTTTGCGCCACTGATTCATTTTTGCGTAATCGTGCTGTAAACACTTTGTTAGAACCGTCACCACCTCCGATTGACAATTAATTTTATTCCTGTCCTTATTGGAGTGGTTCCCGACGCCATCCGCCATTATCTGTGAGTGATGATGAGTTGACCGTGGTAAAGGTGAACGGTTTTTTATACAGTGTGACTTTCCAAAACATCATTTGTAATTTCCATCTAATCTCTTCTGTAATTAGATTCTGTAGTAACGGATAGTTTGTGTTATTTTTAATGGATTTTGGGTGGCATACGTCGCAGGCTGAGGGAACCAATAGAAGACGCCAAGTAAATATTTTCCGTTCTTTGGTGTAACATAGTGTTGTCAGTAATATAACAGAATGCTGCATACTGTGTATAACTGAAATAAGTAGTGATTGATGAAAATGATTTATTCGTGATCTTTACTTCAACACATTTTTGTTTTTAAAGTTAATTTCGAATTCAGATTTAAAGGAAATTGACCTCATTCACTGTTTATTTAACTACCATCTTAAATATATAGAAAGAAGAATCTTCACTTTGGTGCGTTTTTCGGGTCACAGTGCGTATAATCTTTCCAACGAATTGTGTCTACAGATTATATGATTGCATTATGATTAGTGCTTTTAACGAGAAATCAGTTTTATTTATTCGGTCTTTGGCATTCGGACAATTAGGGGTAACCTAATTGTGGGTTTATTGCTTTAAAAGGTAGTTTCTGCTTTGACATTTTTGATATTTTCTATGAATAAGGTAAGTGATTATTTACGTCGGAAAAACTTGGAATGATGTCATTAAACCCTAACAAACTTAAGACAAGGAACTGAAAAATGTGTTGTTAAAAATTAGTATGATATACAGACAGCCGGTTATTACAAAAATAACCGGATCTAGGTTATTCTTGAATTTCACCACCTGTGTACCTGTGATGAATGGTTTATTGGATGAGTGATCGTACGGTTTGAATGAAGATACAGCGATGGTGAAGGGAGAGGAAGGGGAAACAGGAGAGTCCTGAGAAGCCCGCCGCAAACCCGTGTTGACCATCACTAGAGACAGGATTTTTATGTAATTACATAATTTTTGTCTTTCTACTTACCGATCTCAAAATTGTAATCTTGTCAAATCGCCGCTCTCCTGATACAATGTTCAATTTTTTCGTTACATATTTTTACCTATTTGGTACTATATTACATATTTTGCTATTTTCACGAAATATTTTTTTATTCTTTGGGTTTTCTTCGATTTATTACAATTTTTTTATGAAAAAAGTATTTTTTTTAATCAGCATTTTCCCCCTACATTATTGATGAATCTAGGTGTGATAAGTATCATTGACGCCGTTTCGTGACCTTTAACCTTAATTTCCGCCAAATTTTGGCGATCGCCGACATGTAACACTAAGAATGTTGCATGGTGCAGAGTGTTTGTTTTCTGGTCGTAGATATCACCAATTTGTACGATGGCTTGTATTGCTCAACGTGCATTTAAATTGCTTATATGCGCCTTGATCCGGCTGCTAAACTACAGTCCTGGTTAACAATAGATCAAGTTTTTACTAATGACGGGAAAGTTGTATGGTGCAAAGTATGTTTCAACTTGTGCTCTCCAAGTGATTTTTAAAACGTTTTCATTACTTTTAAAATTTGTTTAGGAATTTTTTATAAATGTAATTTCGTACTATGTAAAGGTGTTTTTTAATTACAGTATTTTAATATTACATATTGTACCAGATTTTACATATTTATTACATATTTGTACTGTTTTCATTACATATTTATGTTCATATTTTGACGTTTCATACTACATATTTTTCCGGTCTTTAACCATCACAAATTGCATTCGCGCGTGTACGTTTGACCGATTCCATTAGCACTGGCGTAGCTTTCGAGTCCCGACTGTGGCGGAAGTTTCGATCCCACTCACTGTGTCGCTAGATCGGTTTGCGCCATCTGGAGTAGAATTCTAGCGGCTTCATCGATACTTTTCCGTGGTTTCTTCGATCAGTACCAGACGAATGCCAGACCCCTAACCTAACAATGTGGCCAAGGACCGCGCGCGATATTTTTTTCCTTTTCCATGTCCTTGTCCTGTCCTTACATCTTACGTACATACACACACACACACACACACATGCACTATAATGCCCACGTGTTGGGAGACCAGTCGGAAGCCTAGAGTTTGTCCCGCCTGAGGTGGTGCTCCTCTGGGAGTGATGCCCGGAGTAGGGAATTCACAAGTGGAGTGTAGGTCTGCCCCGGATCTCACAATCTAGTTTGGGGGAACGCCCCCATCTCCCTGGATAAAACATTTCCTGCATAATGGAGTCTCCTGACCTTAGCCATTGTGGCGGCCAGGGCCTGCCGTGCGCGAAGTGAAGCGTTGGCGTGCGCGGCCGCCGCCCAGCGCTTCGCGGAGGTTCTTCTCCGTCCGCCGCGCCGGGGCCGCGCCGCTTCCAATGCGCCTCCGTCGCGTCGCTCGCGATCGCGTTTTTCGGCGGCCGCAGCACCTCAGCGGGGAAGCCGCTATCCGCTTTGTGGGCAGGACCCAGCCAACAGCGTGGAGTCTCGCCGGTGGGACGTCAGGCGCGAGCAGCGGGACCACTTTAATCACTGATTCATGGTAGTTTTTTTCCTTCCTTTTTTTCCTTTTTCTTTACACGGTTACGGCATTAAAATTGCCAGTATCTACCGTGCTCCATTGCAGTGATACGAATATTTGATAAATACGGATGAGAGAAGAACGGCACTAGAGAAATGAGTGCAGTCTTAAGGCTAATTATAAGACTTGTGGTTGTTTTAAACATTTTAAAAAAAGCTTCATTCTCCAGGTCTTCACCCTCCCGTTGCAATGGCAAATATATAGGAAATGATGTTCCGTGATACACACTCAGGTTTGATTCACGGTCCTGATACTAACATTTTGAGAGTTTGAAGACAATGTCAATTAAACGTGGTAACAGAAACTGTTCAAAAACATCTATGTTTTGTTGAAAATGATGAATGTTCTAAATATCGACACCAATGACAGATCGCTCTCATTCCGCTGTGCAGTGTCTTAGGCGAGCATTAATTGATGAACCACAGCTAACGCTAATTGATTAATGGAACACGTGTACAATGCTCCGTATAAAGCATGGTTATTCAAAACGTGCGTGGCTATGTACTAGCGTTAAGTTAGAGTTGCAAAATAATCGCCAATTCGTTCCTGTGAATTTCAGTGGCTTCTCTCACTCGTGTCCAAGCAGACGGCCTGGCTCTTCCCACGGGGTCGGCGCAGCTCTCACCTTTCCCTCCGCGTCTTTCATAAAACAACCCGAGGTGCAGCCCTTGCAAACTCTTCCACTCAATTTACACCAAAACACAAGTTCTGCGTATCTTGTCAAACTTCCGTCGCGTCACCATTACTAAAATATTTCTGCTCAATGCAATGCTCACGCGCCACACGGGCTCCTTTCGTCCACATGCTCGAGGTGTTTGTAACACAACGCGCAGCCGGCGCAGTGGCGAATGACGCGGCAGATTTCGTCGGCAGAGGCGCGCTGCGCTGCGCGGCGGGGAACAGAGCAGAGCAGCGCCCGAGGGCCTTTCGCCGCAGAGGCAGCCGGCGTCGCTCCGACCGCGTCCGCTGCGCTTCCAAAACGCCGCGACGGAGGCGATGGTTGCGCTTCTGCAACGCTCACTCTCAAATGCACGCTTGGCTTCGAGTTGCTGGGAGCTTCTGCCGTTCGGGAAAGTCAAAGCCGGCCACACTGATGATTTCTATCGTCCAATTGCTAAGAATATTGTATAACAATTTTATGGCCACGGGGTAAAAGTTCTTAAGTCAAAAATCTTAGTTTGGAGGAAACAAGGGTTAGATTTTTGAGCCACCGCTTGTTCCTATGCTAAATGCCATGTCTTAATGTTTTTTTCTCCTTACGGTGGCAACATTTGAATTTGGTCCTTTTACTAAAATAAAATATAGACATTTAACTTGTAGTTTCAGTACTTAACCCAATATTACCAAAATTGACTTAAGAACTTTTACCCGTGACCACAGAATTTTATACAATTGCAATAATAATAATAATAATAATAATAATAATAAATATAATAATAATAATAAATATAATAATAATAATAAATATAATATAATAAATACAATAATAATAATAATAATAATAATAATAATAATAATAATAATAATAATGATGATGATATCGTGTCAGCTTGTCCAATTCTACAAAAGAGCGGATACTTGAAAAAGACGCTTCAGGGTGTGTAGTTATCTTCACTGGCAGATCTGTACCGCCCTCGAAGTTCCAAACATATGCTCCAAGTGGTACGAACACCCATCAAAACCGGTGACATCTGTTGGACTGTGTACGATATTGAACGACCAACAAATTCATACCGATCGCAAGATAGCAGCAAACAAACCGAATATTGTTATCCGGAATTTGGAGAAAAAATGTGTCTACTTGTAGATGTTTCTGTGCCTTGTGATCAAAATGTAACCAAGGAGGCAGAGAAACGTCTTAAATAGAAGATTGGAAATCGAGGTCAGCCGAATGTGGGGCGTAAAAGCATAGGTCGTCCCGATAGTTATCGGAGCTCTGGGATTTCGTCCGCAAAATTTGTGTAAGAACTTGGCTAAACTTCCAGATCATTCAAAAGAGTGGGAAGTGGAAGAAATTGCTTTATTTGGAACAGCTCACATTTTGCGCAAAGTATTGTAGAGGCACCGACAGTCCCTAGTCCTACAGTTCCTTTGCTGTAGCGCAAAGAAGTCGTATCCATTTCTTCGTAATACAAAAACAAATTACCATGAGGCAATTTACATGACATTTCCTTGAAAATAGTTATCTTTTGGAGTTACATAGTTCTACCAGCGCGTGTCAAGTGACTGGAATAATTCCTGTATGTCATTTCGCTATAGCAGTTATAGGGATCTCGTCGCATTTGTAGTAACTTCTCCAGTGTTTCCTGAATCTCCATGCAAACGCCTTTTGGGCGGTGGAAAAAGAGACGTGAGATGCTCACTCAACTGGAGAATGTGAATGATCGAGTAATGTTGTTCGTGGCAAAATATTTTTTTAAATCTATTTAATGGAACATTCGCGTTAAATTAACCAGGTGTTTTGTGTCTATTTTACCACAAGTTTCTTTCTTACTGCGTCCCTAAGAAAGATTTCTACTCACATTACAGTCGTTTGGGACTGGCGGAATAGCATCTAATTTCATCTCTATCGATTATGTTATTTAAAAAAATTATAATCTATGATCTTAGTCAGCATTGCTGATCGAACGTTCTGAATGAATCTTTTTTTATTTCTTTGTTTGCTAGAAGTAATATTTTTGGAACTAACTTTTGAGATATGTAGTAATTGAAGTTCATAGAACAATGTGAATACTTCCAACTGAAATTCAAACCTCTCTTGATATCTCCTCAACACTGTTTCCTCGATGACACGTCACAACACATATACGCTGAACGATGCTTTATTTGTCGCAATTGTAGGTCGGCCTCCCCGTCTTCAACGCTTTCACGGCCTTCATTGAAACGTTTATAGCAGACATACCTATCTTTATTTCATTTTCCATTCATCTTTTCTTCTTGGAGCATTATTAATGTGTCAGAAGGACATTTGTGCAGTAGAACCAAAACTTCATGTTTGCGCCTTGCTGTTTAGTGCCACAATAAACGAACACACGTACAAACAATAAATCCTCGATGCCGTGAGACCACAACAAAGGTGATTATGAAGATTCTATGAGAGAGACAGGAAACGTACAATGATATAATTAAAAAGTATTGCTGCAATCGTAAACTTTAAAATTAATAATTAAATATTCCGGAGACTCTTTGTATCTAGTGGTGTAAATCGGGTAGGAATGCTGCAAAATAAATCAAACACCATGGCGATGTGAATAAACATGGCGGCCGCCTCGTGTATTGAGAATGATCTCCAACATTTTGTTCATTCGCGAGGGACTCCGTATCTGTACTAGTTACGTAAATGACTAATTCACCCAGATTCAGTTGATCCACAGAGAAAATGCTGATACGGTTCCTTATTTTGCTTCTGGGCTATACATTTACGAACTATTATGAATTGTTGGTGACTGAAAAGGTGGCTGTTCATGTTATTGTATCATTGGTAAACATCTACATATTGTCGGTAATTAATGAACACACTTTCACGTATATGCAGAGCGTGTCATAAACCTCGTTGTAGGGAAAGAGGTGCGTTACATCACGGTGTTGCACGAACGAGCGCGACCCTACTCACCTGGATGATTCCCAGGGAACAAGTGCAGTTTTCCTTCTACTTGATAGAGATATTCATGCGATCATATTGTACTTGATACGAGCCTACAATTTGTGATATCCAGTGCTTCGGAAACCTCCTCAGGAGGCAGTTGCTAATGAATGTTCCGAAATTGTGAAACTCGGATTTAAAAAAATAAAAAAAATAAAAAGAAGCTCGTGTAGTTGTAAAAACCACGCAAAATTGTAAAATTTTACAGCAGAACTAGTAAGCATAAAAATTATAGAGTGAGGTCTGTGTGAATTTTAATACGTCAGAAAAATATCCCGTGTATGAAAGTAGTTGAAGCTAATTTGGTTGGGAGTGGAGAGGCGCCTCCCCGCAGAGGCACGCTCCAGCGCCCTCCCCCGCTAACGAAGCTTCTGCGGTTGCCAAGGAAATGGCTCCCTGCCGCCGCCGCCACCACCATGGCCGGCCTTGCATCCCGACCCCCCGCTCGCCCTCCCCACCGTGGCTGTGCAAGACATCTTTACAGCGTCCTGTGACTAATGCCGTGTTTTGAAAACAAGCCGTTGCCCAACCTGTTTTGATCTAGTGTATCATCCCGAGGCGATTTAATATCTTTTTTGCGGCGCCACGCGAGTGGAATCGTCCTTTCCCGGTAATCCGCCCTAACGAGGCAACGCCGCCGCGCCGGCAAGTGGTCCGGCGCGTATGAGGGGGGGGGAGGAGGAGGAGGATGTGGAGGCGGTGATGGTGCGCGCCCGCGGGGGCCCTGTGTTTTGCCGCGCGGATGCACCGTGAGGTGGCTTCGGGGCGCAGGGGTCGGCGCGGTGGCCTTGCGAGGAAGAAACAGGCCGACGCTCCGGTGCATCTCGGGTGAAAATATCGGCCCGGCGCCTTCTCGTGTTGTTCTCGGAAGCAATTAACGAGGCTGCAGGTAAAATAATTTATAGATACTCGGGTAATGATTTAGAAGCCGTCGTTCAGGATTTCAGATCTGTACTGTAAATTGGCAGTATTTTATGAACTCCGTAATTGCAGTGAGCTTGCAGCACTTGCTACTAATTATATGTAAAATAATTGAATATAAATCGCATTACTACGTGCGTGTGACTCAACAGTAGATGTAGTTTTATAACCACGTCAGTGGCGTCAAATTACCAAATTTTACACAATAATTCTTTGTTACATGTATTTTTCATACGATATTTGCGAGTGATCAATATTTTAAAAAGGTTCCGGACAACCAAAAGAGAAAAATATTTAGGCCTTATCCTTAAATATGTGGATTTTTAAATAAGTTCGTTCTATTATCACGGGTTGAGTCCGGCCCTTCGATAATATTCAAGGAGTTCTCAAACTAAACAGACTAAGTCATTTGACATGATTGAGAAATTGAGCTTCAACTTCAACTTTGAAAAATTAAGATTCAACTTCACATGAAGTGTGCAATTAAAAAGTTTATAAAGAAATACGAGGAGTCAGTCCGAAAGTAGGCAGGAAAATGTTACGGATATCCAAAGCAATCTTGTCAGAAAGTGAGTAAAACAAGGAAACCACAGAAATTTGTGCGTCACGAAGCTGATTCACTTCCTGGAATTGATCAGTAAACAAGTTGATACGGCATTGAGGTTCGATTCGTGTCTGCCATCGCGAGTCTTCAATTTGCTTGTCGAGTAATTGCAGAGTTGTCGCCCGCCGTGCGACCTTTGGTGGCCGCTTCTCTCTCAAGACCGTGGCTTCCTGTCCTCCAGGATCTCTTCTGCAGCCCCGGCAAGAAACAGGGAATCCGAGTTCATTTCCTTTCTTTTTTCCGCCTGGCCTTGTCGGCGATGTTCATAGAGACTGTTTTCAAGAGATACTTTTTTCGAAGTTAAATGGAGAAACTGAAAACTAGCGGATTCTGTTGTTTAATATATTATCTAATGGACACATTTACATCCTCGTATTACCAAGGACGGGGTTTGCTGAGTTCCCAACTTTCTCCTTCACCGCTTTTATGCCATTCACATATTCCAATTTTCTTATTGGGAATAATTCTTCGAATTTATAGTATCTTTTATGCCAAGTAACTGTATAACACGAATTCTTAACATTTGGGTAGAATATTTACGAACTTTTATTGTTTTGATAATTGAAATAACCCTCATTTAATTGTTAACAATTTCCCCAAAGGCAGCAGCATGAGTAAAAGGGTTTTTGAAGCCAAAGTCAGTTGCGTTGTAACTTGTAACGGGTGATCGTAGGAGTTGCGCAACCCATTCAAATCCTGGAGCGTGGTGAGGCAAGCGATGGCGTGGCGGAAGCGACGGAGTGTGGGGAAGTGCAGGAAGTGGCATGGCTGGATTGGAGAAGTGGCGGAGCAGGAAGGGACGCGCATGGGAGAGAGAAGGGGAACGGGGAGGAGCGGGCTGGGTCGAGCTGAGAGAGTGACGTGTGGGATGGGTTTGGCTAGGATAGGACTGAACAGGCCCGAATTGGTTAGTTTGGACAGGAGAACGCGAGCTTGAACGGGACTGAAGTAGACTGGACTCGCAGGACTGGATAGAAGGGCACAGGAGAAGACAGAGAAGGGTTCGTAAGTATGTGCAGGATTGGCAGGTGGGATGGGACCGGACATATCGGGCTTGTGTAGAATGTATCGGGATAGGACAAGACGGGATTGAGTAGGACAGGACAGGAGAGGACATGGCGATGTGGGTTGCATGTGACAGTAGAGGGTGGAGGTGGGTGAGACTTGGCGGGGGCTGGCTACGATGTTGCAAAGTAGGACGGAACATGACGGGGCGAAGAGGAAAGGAGCGAGGCTTTGCATGTGGAGACTGCGCTTGCATCGGCTGCTGTACTTTTCCAGAAGGCCAGTCGGGGCCTCCCCCAAATAACATAATGCGCACCCGCTGAATGAGGCGCCGTGATGGATGTGAACTTGACGCTAAGCGGCGCTGATGGGATAAGCGGCGCGCTGGGCCGAGCGCTATGATGAGGCCTATTGAGTGGTGGCCGCGCGAACGAGCGGATGGGGCGTTGGCGACCGGACACTTTCCTTCCTCGTTCCACGCCTGTCCTCTCAAGCTAATTGCCCGTTCTTCGCTCCAGGAGGTCCTTCATACTGTCTACATGTGTGTGCTGGATAGTCTGTGTGATGTTTGACAAAATTAAAATAAATAAATAAATAAAAAAGGTCTCTTGAGTTTGTCGTGGAAACGGAGAAAGTGCATCTACAGTTTGTTTCGCTAGTTCATCTCGCAAACTAGCTGATCTTCTCGCTAAGACTCCGAGGAAGAGACTCCTTCATTATGGAAAGTAAAAGTGTCCTGGATAAGTAAGGACACGTTAGAACATTTTGCATTTTAACTAACAAATTACATTTTATTTACAAAATTTGTGTAGTCTTCCGTAAACACCTCCAAAATTATTGAATGAATGAAAACAAAATATGGGAGATGTAAACTACCAAAATGGAAACTTGGAAGATGTTAAAAGAACGAAACAAAGTCATGTAACATCTCATCACTACACAATTTGTGTGTGGTGATTGAAACCCTCAAACATTTTGATTAATTATAACCATAAATTAAATTATCCTTTAGGGTTTGCTTCAAAACCTGCAACGTAATTCCGCCGTGGCGTCCTAGCAGTACCCTTTGAATTGCAGGTGCAGACGTATGAGGTAGAGGTGAGTGGCCGCAGTGCGCTCCCTTGACCTGTGGCACCTCGGCCGCTGAGAGCCCAGCGCCCGCCGGCGCCCGCGGCGCGGAGAGGCGCGTGCTTTCGGTTTCTCCCGCCGGAAGTGCCTGGCCGCCGCAGCTTCCTGCTCGCGCTTCGCACGCGCTCGCCGCCGCGCCGCTGGACGCGTCCGCACCGCGCGCGCGTGTCTCACGTCTTTGATTCGAACCAATGTTTGCACGATTGCTCAAGTCTCCGCTTCCTCCGTTGACATCTGGCGACTTGTCAAATTCACTACGAGCGCTTGCGAGTCAATTTAGGTATTTTATTTGATAGCGCAAGCCTTTATCTATCTATAAGAGGCAAGGGTGTTAATGATGCAGATCTTATTTTCATTAAAAAATCTAGTTTTTCAAAAATTGCAAAAATTCAAAAATGTTTTGGTGTCTTCCTGCAATTAGAAATTAAAAATAGAGATTTGTTCCCTTAATGAAATCTTTTTGTTTAATATAGATGTTGAAATAAGGTCAGGTACACTGTTCGAAAATTTGAGTACTTTTCGCGTAAGATGGATTCGTAGGCTTCCGCGGCCGGAGTCATTTGAATCAAACATACTTTTCGCGTAATTTTGCGTGAAAGTATAGTCGAGAAAGTATGTGCTGTTTAGCACCACTAGTTTTTATTAAACTTTAGCGTAAAGGGCGTTTAAAAGAATAATGCTCATCTCATTTTCGTTAAAATTCCTGATTTTTTGAAAATTACAAGAGTTCAAAATTATTTTCGACGCCTTCCTACAACTACAATATTGAAGATAGATTTTTTTTCTTAATGAAATCTGTTGGTGAAGCACAGATCTTGAAATTAGGTTATGTAGAATTTTTTGTAAATATGAGTAGTTTGTGCGTAATTTTGCGTGAAATTTAGGCACTTTTTAAAGTGTTTTTATCTCAAAAATGGCTCCAAATTGGTTGTTTAAATTTTCTCCTCGTTTCCAATTTAACAAAAAAAGTCTTAAAAGCCGCTTCAATTTTTTTGAAGGATGGTGCAGATATCATTTCAACACTCTGAATTTTAGAAAATGGCAAACGTTAGAATTATGGGAGAAAATAGATGCTGTTGTAGCCACATTACTTTTTTGTATTCTTGCCTCAATTTTCAGAAGATTTTTCTTTTACTATTGGACCACATACAAAGTGGGTATTAAGAGATGATGAGGGTCCCATAAGTTCCTTATTCGTAATAAAGGTAAAATAGGAGGAAATTGGGCGTGGAGAAACCGTAATATGAGGAGTATTCATCGATAAAATACGAATACAAACGAGTGCCAACGTAAATCGAAACGAAATGCATGTACTTTGTAATCGCCCGCGTGCCAGGACACAATGTTAGACGCTTTTCGGCCCCTTCGTGTTGCGTTGAAGCGGCATCCCGGACGCGGAAGAAGCACGCCGATACCATCACCATCACCACCACCACACCACCACCACCACCACCACCACCACCACCACCATCACCACCACCACCGCCATTGCGCGAGTGAAGAGGTCGCGCCGTGACCTCCGCGCCCTCCCTCTCCGCCCACTCCACAGTGGGCCGCGGGCAGAGGCAGTGCCACATATCAACCCTGCGATGCTCCTGTGTGATTCATGCGCCGGCGCCGGTAGTCATTTGTAAAATAATGTCATTGCCGAAATGTGAGAGCTGGTCAACGACAGAATCCAAAATCATTCGCTTTTCGGCAGAGATGATTCAACGGAATATTTGTACATTACCTCTTACAATAGCCATTTCTGTACTGTAATAAAGTCAGTGCCGGCCTGGATAATAGAGATTGCTAAGGCTGAAGGGCTATAGCTCCTTAGCTTGAGGGGGTCGTGGGTTCCAATCCCGCTTCGGGCATTGAGGTTTGTGTATGATGTTGGTATGTTGCCCCACCGTTACCCCTATGTTAACTAGTGGTGCTACAGAACGGCATGGACTTTCTCGTATTAGTTTTCCATTTTCATTCGTCTGGCCTAGCTTTTCTCTCGCTACATACTTTTCCAGCTGCCATCTATCGCCGACCAAAGTACATTTTTTTTTAATTTTCTCAATTTTTCGGTTTCCTACTGCTAGATTCGCACTATTACTTTTAGAATATTAAAGAAGAGTAAAACCTCGTCTTATATGGAAATTTTTGTTGAAAAATTTGGAGCCGTTTTTAGAAAATATCGTTTGAGCTCTATTGTAAATGCGAAATTTGAAGCTCTTTCCCACAGGAATCGTTTGTGTTTTCGAAAACTTCATTTAAAGTCATTTCAGGCACTTTCACTTACAAATGCAATACTGCATACAAATCGCTGGAAATGTACATATTAACGACTTGAGATATATTTCAATAAATAAGCAAGTAAGATAGCAAAATAAGCATATGAGATTCTAAAAAGGCAGTTATTTTGAAATTACTGACAGACACTCCAATATTATTTATATAGATACAAGACATTAATGTTAAGTAAAGAGACGAAGAAACGCCAAGTGTTCGCTTAGTACCGGCGAGATTTCGGCCTCCGCCATTGGATCTTGGGTGCCGTTTGTTCCATTGTGGCGCACCCTCCTCGGTTGGGCCTCCCGCCGCACCTCAGCTGCAGTCGCCGGCGTCGGGTCAGCGGGGCCATGAAATTCTGTCGCTGGCCGTGAATTAATGACGCGGCTCCTTTCGTTCACTTGTTCCTCCTTTTCTTTTGGAAAGCGCGCCGCGCCGCGCCGCGCCACGCTACGCCACACGACACCATACTGCGCCGCGTGCTTTGCTTTCCGACCCGTGCACCGTCTCTATGTGACATTTCTACGTTGTCTTTCTGCTTGCCACTACCGCTGGCTGACGGGAACTTGCCAAAGAGAATGTGTACAGGACCTGCCGCGGACTCACGGAGTTTTTTGTGGTGTAAGAAAATATAGCAAAGTGTAGGGCGAAATCCGGACTATAGGGTGGATGGTCAAGCAGCTCCCAGCTGTCTGTCCGTCCGTCCGTCCGTCCGTCCGTCCGTCCGTCCGCCCGTCCGTCCGCCCGTCCGTCCGTCCGTCCGCCCATCCGTCCGCCCGTCCGTCTGTCCGCCCGTCCGTCTGTCCGCCCGTCCGTCTGTCCGCCCGTCCGTCTGTCCGCCCGTCCGTCTGTCCGCCCGTCCGTCTGTCCGCCCGTCCGTCTGTCCGCCCGTCCGTCTGTCCGCCCGTCCGTCTGTCCGCCCGTCCGTCTGTCCGCCCGTCCGTCTGTCCGCCCGTCCGTCTGTCCGCCCGTCCGTCTGTCCGCCCGTCCGTCTGTCCGCCCGTCCGTCTGTCCGCCCGTCCGTCCGTCCGTCTGTCCGCCCCGTCCTTCTGTCCGCCTGTCCGTCTGTCCGCCCGCCCGTCCGTCTCTGACCGTCCATTCGTCCGTCTGTCTGTCCGTCTCTATCTCCGTCCGTTCGTCACACGTCTGGGCATCCGCGAACAACGCCTGCGGCCAAGCAGGAGGCAAAATTTTCACCAGAATTTATATTCTCCGATCGATCTGGCTGATCTTGCGGTCCTTTGAATATGAAATGCGTACCTTAATTTTTGGGGTATTTTACATGACAGCTTAGAAACATTTTAAATATTTTCTAGAAAAAGGTTCCAGAATTGTGTATTAATGATGTGTCAGTGTACCTACACCCATAAAAATGGCGCAAGTTTGATTTTCATTGTTTTCTTTGAATTTCTAGTTAGATCCTTTAATCAGGTATGAAGCTTACTTACAATACGTTTTATTGGTGGTTTTCACGTGATGTTGCCTGAAATAAAGGCATTTACAAAAATAACCCTTAATTTTTTATTAATTTGTTTCTCAGATAATACGAAGTATACTTATAAAAGTGTCGCAGGTCATAATTTCGGTGTACACTCTGAATTTTTAAAAAATGGCAAAGGAAACAGTAATGCAAGATCGAGCTGTTGAAGCATCACTACTTTTCTTTTCAATATTTTGGATTGTGTTGTTTTCATATTCTCAAAATGTAATCCAAGTCTGCTTTCAGTGATTTTGTATGAGCATAATTTTATCTCAGTTTTATTCTGTATTTAATACCTGATTATGCGACCGCACATGGTTGATACATGAATAATAAATTACGATATTGGAGTTGTGGTTCAATTAAAGCTGTAGAACCAAAAGTGTATTACGAGTATTAAGACGCGTGTGTAAATGCTTTTATGGCGATTCGTAATACAGCATAGAACTAAGAGATAGTGTAAAGAAGGGTGAAATCTTTCTCATAAGTCTCCATTGTGTTTGTAAACGGAATGCATTTAGAGACATGCACCATTAACCAGTATGTTTATTAAATAGAAGTAAACGAGCTTGTTAAAAAGTGATCGAAAACCTTTTTTTCTTTCATTATGTGTGTTGGTTGTTCGAAGTGGGTGTATAGAAAATACAGCCAATACTGTTCCCGCGCGTTTAGCGTCATTAGCGCTAGCAGCGCTGGGCGTAAAAGCCCATGAGTCAGCGCACGCGCGTCTCGCCGTCGAGAGGCGATGCGACGCGACGCGACAGCGCGATCCGCAGCGGACGGGCAGGTGTGACACGTGACGCGTCCCGAGGGCCGTCGCCTCCCGACTCCGCTTACAGCACCCCATTGACGTCTGTGATGACGCGCGCAGGTGGCGCGGAGCAAATGAATTCGACGTGATGCATTCAGGCACAAAGCCTCCTTTATGGTCTTCTTCATCTCACCAATAAATAATTCATTTTCTCCTCAAGGGCGAGTGCACGTGTAGAAAGGGATTTTTCGTTATTTTCGAGTTCATTCCGTGCCTGGATGTAATCGAAAAATCCCTCGCAAAGAACTACCATTTCTGAGATTCAAAGAGTCGCTCATAGTGTGGGTATTCTTTTTACTTCAGTACTTTAGGTAAGAAAAAAGATGCATAGTTACACTTTCAAGATGAATTCGCTCTATGAAGTCCAATTATCCTAGCTTACTACGTCATTTTGCTACGTCAGTAGGTGATTGTATTTTCATTTAAAGTAGGTTAATTTTGTGATTTACAGAGCGTGCGGACGTTTGTTCATAAGTGGGGGCCGGACTCAGGGTGTGAAATTTTGTGAAACGCGAAGTAAAACGAATTAATACCGCCGTTATTCACGTTTTGAAGCTGGATCTAATTGCATTTAAAATGAAAACGATTGTTATTCACGGTGCCAAAAGTTAATGTTTTTAATTTATTTCAATTGAAGTCGTGGAAAACTTGGTTTGAATGCCTGTGGCATCTAATAACCAAAATCTGGAAATGGCAAATAGGCTTTCGAAAAGAACTTTCATCCGCGATGCAGGCGCTTCGCTTCACCTTCTTTGTTTCTTCAACTTTAAATCGCCATTGCTCTCTTACTGCTCTCTTCTTTGACTTCTCCTTCGCTTTCGATACTGTACATCATCTACTTCTTCTTCTTCACCAAGTTTCGCCCTTACATTCCACTCCGCATACAGGGTGTCCGGGGAGGAAACGTCGAAACTTGGAAAATAAGCTCTTAAGACAATTCTACGCATATTTTATCTAATAAACTACGTGGATATTCCGAATGGTTGAGCCGCAATAAGCACTCAAACGTTAGTTTCAAAAATTGATTTCTAGGAAAAAAATTTGCATTATAGAAGCATAGAAACACTCCAGAAACATGTAAATTGTTATTATTTACAAAAGAAATGAACGTATTTGTTCAGAAAGAAAAATTAAGCAAGAAATAACTAGTGGTGCTACAGAATGGCACAGACTTTCCCGTATTAGTTTTCTATTTCCTTGGGTCTTCGCTAGCTTTTCGGAATTGCCACAAACTCTTTCTTGCCAACTGTCATCTATCACCGCCAAAAGTACTTTTTTTTGGCCATTTTCTTAATTTTTCGGTTTCCTATTGGTAGAACGGATACATTAATTTTAGAATATTAAAGAACAGAAAAACCTAATCGTAAACGGCAATTTTCTTTTAAAAATTATGTGCAGTTTAAGAGAAAATGGCGTTTTAGCTCTGCTAAAAGTGCGAAATTTGAAGCTAATTTTCACAGAAAATGTTTGAGTTATCAAAATATTTTCTTTGAAGTTATTTGAAGCACTTACACTCACAAATATAATGTTTACAAATTGCTGGTAAATTTTGAGCTACTTTTCACAGAGAACGGTTGTGTTTTCGAGAAACTTTACTTGACATTATTTAAAGCACATATACTCGTAAATATAGTAATGTGAACAAATCGGCGCTAATGTGAATATTATCGACGTGAGAAACATATGAAAAAATTTACATTTTTGTAATTTTTGAAAAAACCAACCTGTAGAGCAATATGGCTTTTATGTCATCTGATAGAGTACATTTACCACTATCCCTACCAAAAGTTTAAAGAAAAAATTTGGAGCCGTTTTTGAGAAAATATAGTTTTTGTAATTTTTCAAAATTGCACATATTGCACGCAATATTGCACGAAAACTACCAAAATTTTGAAAAAACATTTACATGACCTTTATAAAAGAACACAATATGCAGAACAAATTTTATTTAAGAAAAAAAATCTCTATCTTCAATTTTGTAGTTGGAGAAGGACGCCGAAAAAAATTCAAACTTTCACAATTTTCGAAAATTCAGAGTTATTCGTGAAAATCGGACCTTTGCCATGTTAATAAGTGTATTTTACTCTATTCATACAATAAATTTAAAGAAAAAATTTGGAGCCGTTTTGAGAAAATTTTGAAAATCCCCAGGGGCTTCATATAAAGTATCTCCAAATTTTGAAGAATCTTTTTCAAAATCTCAAAGCTTCGATTAGAATCAGATCGACCGGGGAATATCCATTTTGGAAGAAATCGTACGTATGGTTTAGGCGCTAGCAATGTTCACAGACGGACGGACGGACGGACGGACGGACGGACCGGACGGACGGTCGGACGGACGGACGGACGGACGGACGGTCGGACGGTCCGGTCGGACGGACGGACGGACGGACAGGACAGACAGACAGACAGACAGACGGACGGATGTTTTCCTTTCAATTGGTTTTTCGGTATCAGAACCCACAAAACCGGGTTTCTGGCTACAGCACGTGTTAGGGAATTTTTTTCTTAATTCAGAAACTGGTTTTAACCACCTTTCCTTTTCACGGCCCGGCAATGAATTTTTTTCCGCCGAAAAGTGGCCATTTTTTCGCGCAGCATTACATAACTTTCCCTATACTTCGTATATCACTCCGTGTATACGTACGTATACGGGAAAGTAAAAAATGCACCCAACTTATACAATTCTACTGCTTTTTTATTTCTCGCTTAATTTTTCTGTCTGAGCAAATATATTAATTTCTTTGTAAATAACAAACAATTTACATGTTTCTAGAGTGTTTCTGTGCTTCCATAATGCATATTTTTGCTTGAAAATCATTTTTTCGAACCAGCTTTTGAGTGCTAATAGCGGCAAACATTGACAAACAACAACGACAAAGAATTAACATCATCTTCGCAAACATAGACACGTACCCTCTTTTTCACTCAGTCATACAATATACAAAACAAACACGACACAAAACTAGGAAACTCCCTTCAGGTATAATTTTTCAAAAACCCCCATAAACTCTCTCTCCCTCTCACACACACACACACACCACACACACTCACTCACTCACCCCCTAACAACACTATAAATCTTATACAGTGATCCTCTCAATTAAAATACTCACAACTCACACATTTTCAACACTATAAACACCGTACAACCTAACAGCTCCCATCATTTCTCTTTTTCTTTTCTATATACTGTAAATAAAATTAGTATAAGTATTCTGTAAAATTCTGTGTATGAATGTGTACTCACGATAGTCTGCGTATAAATATAGGTAGGTAATGTACTCCAACTGGGAAAATGACAAAAGGAAAACGCCATTTCATCCGTTCTTAAAAGATTGAATCTCGCGGGCGCCCACAAATGAGACAATCATAAGGGGCGCCCGCAGGAACAATTCCAAACAAACATCTGGGGACAGCATCACGGATGACCTCCACACCGGTGCAGGCCGTCGAACTGGACAAGCCACACGCGCGGAATGGGAAATCTTTAAAGCATCCCCTTTTCCGTCCGATACAGTTTTTTTGTACTCCAACACTGGATTGATAGTCTATTCAAATATTCCTTTCTTAAACTAATTTATTATAGTTAGTGGTATGATTTATGGTTTTCAAATAATGGAAGCTAGGTGTACACGTGTCTGGTGTATATGGAATTTAATGTTATTAAATCGTTGCTGATTATTGTGTTAATTTTACTCATTTTCATGTTTCTACTTTCCTCGACAATATAATGAAGAAAGTATTGAAGTCAGTCAAAAATCGATATTTCGGTGGTAAAATCCATTTGAGAGTTCTATGTGGAATGAAGTGTTTTTACCATGATGTCAATATGAATGGCTGGTTGGATGTGCGTGTGTATGATGGGGAATTCGGGTAGATTAGAACCTGTAAATGGTGCACACGTCAAGGAGGGAAGTCATTCCAAAAATGTTAAAGCTTGGTGCTGGTGACGAAGGCATACAAGTTGTTTTTTACCAAAAGCTGTGCAAAAATTGCAATAATTGCCATATTAGCCTAATGTAATGGAACGGTTACAATGGATAAAGCTGGTATACCTCTCCCTTACCCACAGTTCCCATCACACCCTACCCATAATCGAAGAGTCTTCTCAGGGCATTTGGTGCGGAAGTAAATACTAATTTGTAATTGAAAAGTACCTAAGCCGGGAAAAATTTCACTTTTAACCTAAACGTATGGGAAATGGATCAGTGGGATTGATTGTTACACACAGTAACGCGTGGAGTAACAATATTCGTATCCGTTCAGAAAGACCGAGAAACCTTGCTCCTTACTGAGGTTTGTGAAACCTTTGAAATAATGATTACTATCCAAGTTGTTAAATTTCCTACAAATCATTAGTGTTTCCAAATTCTGAATTTCAAAGACTTAAGTGGAAGTTTCCAAACCAAACCCTCCCCTTTTATCTGTAGTGCGATTTTTCTAACTCTGCCCCTCAAGTCCCTATGGCCACGATGGACTATCGCATGGCATTTCGCGTCTTTCTCGGTCTTGCCTCTTAATGTCGCATGATCGCAAGCAGTGCTTGATACGATAGCGATCATGCGATATCTGGCGGCACGACTGAGAAGACGCGAAATACCATGACATATTCTATCGAGAAGACAGGCCTTGCGAGGCAAAGTTTTGAAATCGCACTATAGAGATTTACTTTTGAAACAAACTACTTAGAATTCTATTAAGAAAACAACTTTTGCTCCATCTAAACAGTCAGGATCAAAGCATCAGGATACCTCGGATTTCATTATCTGCCTGCGGACCGCAAGAATCCTGACATTGACTATTACCATATGCGCTTTAATGGGTCTTGATGCGGCGGCATTTAGACTTCAGATACCGTTCTTTGCCTCTATTTTCGAGATTGAGTCCCGGAAGTACATCAGTTGTGCAGGTATTTCTAAATATGGCATTTATTTACCGAAGTAAAACTATAATAAGTGTCAAATCTTTACAGTTGCAGTTTATTGCAGTTTCACATACGAGAATGTTCGGTGCTTGGAACAAAGAGGTGTTGTAAATGAGGAAGGCGTACACACTGAGCAGGTGCAAAGATTGTGATTGCAAGTACTTCAGGGAAGTAACTGTAAATCGATGTGTTGCAGATGGTTGTCTGCAAAAGCCTGTACAACGCTATTTCTCGAACGAGAAATATAATAGTGGAGAAATAGGAAAGGAAGGTCGTGGAACTGTTCATTAGAGTAAAGTTGAACGTGACTGGTGACGATCACCAGCATTAATGTATTTTCATTGAGGTCATTGGTTACCCATTTCAAAGTTATTGATTTAAAGTTCTTTAAGTTTATCGATTCAGTTATTATGGACTCTTCTTCTTTGGATCTTACTTCAGAAAACATTTATTTAAAATATTAATCCTTAAATACACTACATGCCTTTAAATGTTCGTTTTAATGACCATTTAATGAACGCATCAAGGAATTCAATTCAAGGAATTATTCCAAAATTAATTATATATAACCTTTCAGAAACCCAAAACTTTAGTTGGAAGAATATAATTCATTAAAAATGTCTTTATAACCATTGTATTCGTTTTTGAAGAGCCGTGAGTTGCACGATCCTTAAACCTAGAAATGGCAAAGAGGTCTTGTATTAAGGAAAGATGGATTTTTTCTGCAACTCGCAATTTTTGAAAATATTGTCTTGAAATTTGAATGAATTGAATTTTGAAAAAATTGTCTTGAAACTCATTCCGTTAATGCTGAAAATATCCATAACTGATGTTTTCAAACCAGGGCTTTTTGATTATTAACTTCTTGGTTCAAGAAACTAGATTGTAATATTGTTTTATTATAAACGAAATGTTATTTTGTCGTTTTTGATTGAATAACACATATCTACGTAATCTAGAGTTATTATTCATATTTACTTATTTACTAATTAATTGGACGAGGTTTGTCTTTTCATATTTCTTCGCATTATTCCCTCTCCTAATTCTCGCCTTAAGAGAACATGTAGCGACATTCAATTTCACTTCTCCGTTTGCACATTTCCCTCATCACCACGATCGTCTCGATACAGGTAAGGTATGCAGTGAATATCGAACTCCGTATCGAAGGCATAACAAGCAATAACGTATCAGTAAAAATAAAAGTAGTTCTGTTAAGGTCAGTGCTCGAATGTGATCACTGTGCCACTAGAGAAGAGGGCCGCATTCGAGGAACACGGTCCTTTCTCTTGACTTTGCACAGAGGCACGTTCATTGTGGTAGGTACTGCAAAAGGGAGTGTTAAGTGAAAACGACCACCTATGTTGAGAAAACAAGCAATGTGAACAGTTAAAAAAAAAAAGGAAAAGAGGAGCTAGTTCATACGCCATTAACCGCTGGGACCCGGTTTAGATATCTGGTCAATCGATGTGGAATTCTTCTTCTCTCCTTCAATGGCTCTGCAGCTCAACTTGAACCTTGGCCTCCAGAATATATTTCCTCCACCCTTGTCTGTCTTCAGCTGCTCTTCTCCATATCCGTACTCACAATAATTCTCTTGCGTCCCTAGCCACGGCATCTTCCCGTCTTCCCATCTCGTAATTTTTGGTTTTCCCGTTGGTCTACCGCCATATAATGTACCATTTAACGCTTTCTTTGGCAGCCTCTTATCTTCATCCTCACCACGTGTCCTGCCCACCGTAATCTGTGCTATCTTATATAGTCCTGCCACAAGTTACTTCTTATAGAGTTGGTATATTTCTTTATTATGTCTTATCCTCCATATGCCGTTTTCTTGTATGGAGCCTAGAATTCGTCGTAAGACTTTCCTTTCAAAGATGTTAATTTTATTCTTCATATTTTCATTGAGCACCCATGTTTCACACGCATAACACATTATAGGCCGAATAATAGATTTATATATTCTTGACTTCACTTCTCGGTGTACGGTTCTTGACCGGAAGATGTGTGGCAGGGTAATATACGCTCGATTGGCCAGGGATGATTTTGCATCAGCACTTTTAAATATGTGAATCTCTCCACTGCTTCTATGTCTTCTTCTGTGAAGACATTAGGGGTTACATTTTTCCTTGTTTGTACCATTGAATCCGTACTATGTTTACTCATTTAGTCCCATTCAGCTAGCCTTGTATTTTAGTTGTGAATACATTTTCTTTGCTCCTCTTAATGTACGACTCATGATATTCATGTCATCTGCATAAGCTGCTAGTTGTATGGTCTTGTTTATCAGGGTATTCGACCTCCTTCTTCTATCTGTCTTATAACACATTCCAGGGCCAAATTAAAAAGTGTCGGTGCCAGTTCGTCACCTTGCTTGAGTCTCTGTGTAATTTTGAAGGTGTCACTAATTTGTCCTTGTATTTTTACCCCTGCTTCACTATCATCCATTATATCTTGAATAATTCTTACCAGTTTAGCTGGTATTCCAAGCTCATACAAAATATGGTACATTTTGGTTGATGGAATCATATACTTGCTTAAAATCCACAAACACATTATAAACGTCAATATTATACTCTCATGCTTTACTTAATATTTGCTTCACTGTGAATAATTGGTCGATTGTGGTCCTGCCGGGTCGAAATACCATCTGATATTCACCTTTTATTTTATCTGTGAAGGGGAAAAGTTTCTTATTGACTAGTATGTGAAGATCTTCTATCCCGTACATAACAGTGAGATACGTCGGTAGTTTTGGCATTGAATCTTGTCTCCTTTTTTATAATAGGAATAAATAGGAAAAGAGCACATATCCTAGAAACGATTGGTAAACATTCCCTGAATGAAGAAACGAATGGAAACAGAATTTTTGATCAGCCTGGCTAGTAGCAAAAATATGGTAATAAGCTCTACGTGCTTCCTACATAAAAGAATTCATAAGGCAACGTAGATATCACCAGATGGAAATACAACCAACGAAATGGGCCACATACTAGTCGATAAAAGAGCAGCCACAAATATTATAGATGTAAGAAACAAAAGAGTAGCAAGCTGTGGATCACATCATGCTTTAGTTCAAGCAAAACTAAGATGTAAAATACGGAGAAACCGAAAAAAGGAAGAACAACAAACCCAGAAATATATTGCTAAATTAGAAATCCCAGAAGTTAAAGGAAAATTCAAGCAGGGGATAAGACAGAAGTTAGAGCTAAAGGAGGGGCAATCAATGTAGGAACAATGGAGAAATATCAAGAATGTAATAAGAGAAGTACTACAGAAATAATTAGGGGAATGAAGAAAGGAAGAGAGGAGGGATGGTTTGATGAGGAGTGAAAAACGTTTGATTGAGGAGAGGAATAAAATGTATAGAAGATATATTGGGAGGCGAACCACGAGAGAGAAAAAACAGACTACGAGTTAAGTAGGAGAAAGGCTGACAAAGAATGCTGGAAAAATGAAAGGGAACATGGGAATAAATTAATAGAGGAAATGGAAGAGAATTTCAAGGAAAATGATACAAGAAAGGTATATGAATTTCTGAAGGAACTGGGAGGAGGATATAAACCACATACTACTTTGTGCAGAAATGAAAAAGGAAGAATAATAAGTGATGAACTGGAGAAAAAAGATTTGCAAAAGATATTTCCAGACACTGTTGACGTCATGATTCGACGAAGGAGGAGGTGATGTTGAATTCGGCAGATGAGCAAGAGACAGAGATGAAACCACCAACATTAGAGGAAGTTAGAGAAGCAATGAAAGCACAAGAAAGGAGACCAAAATGTAAATTGTACTTAAATTGGTCATGAAGGAAGGGCTCTTTCAACTTGAGGTTGAGGCAGGGATGTTATGTAAGCAGTTCAAAGAAGATCGCACACACGTAACTGCAGCTAATCGGCCATACAGATAATCCACAACTATTCTTCCTTTGCGTTACGGGTTTACACAATCAACAAACTCGCACGTTCGCAAACGACACTATTGCAGATGAAAGAGGGAATTTGAAGCAAAGATCTCACGATAGATGTGTAGTTCAGTCCTAATGTAAGATGCTCTGGATGGAATTGCAACTTCTGGAAAGCGTGGGGCTTTGTTGATTGTCTAAACCCGTAACACCAGGGAAGAATAGTTGTGGCTTCTCTGCTATTGTATTTTCAATGTTCTTCTCATTTATTATGCTGCGTGAAGTGAATCTGGGTGCGTAATTGGACACAGACAAAATAACAAACGAAGCGTCTGTGAATTGCATACACGTTCTCTATTAGATTTCATTGCGTTTTGCAAGCACTTGGAGTATGGAGCAAGAGTTCTTCGACGATGAACATATTCAAACGGTTCACTATCGATTCCTCAACGAGAAAGTTACGCATTTGTTGTGCAAGTTACTATCGAACATTGAGTTAGGCGTTTAGAATGACTCGATGAAAGAGTTGTACTTTGTACTGTGCTGTGCCGTTCAGTACATGTTCCTTTCCTGGCCATCATCAATTTATCAACTCCAACTGTCCTCGTATTCCTTGAATGAAGGCAGTTACCAGTGCATTTCCCTCAGTCACTATTAACTTTACATGTTATCCGTTAAGTATAAGGAGGAGGCTGATTGTGACCTTGAACGCAGACGCGACCGCGATGTGTGTGAGCGTGCGCGGGCGGGAGGGGGCGGGGGAGGGGGAGGGAGTTATTTTGGTCCCATTATGCGCGCGCGGCGGTGTGTGCGGCCGTTGACCTCGGCGGGCAGGGCAGGCCGTAGAGCCCCGGCCCCGCACAGCCCTCGTTGGAAGCAACGGGTTTGCTACGGGCTTTAGCTGGAAGAGTGAACACTTGACTTAACAACCAATTATAGCGAGGGCGTTGCTGTGGGCTCTTTAGAGTAAGTGTCAGACCCTCCATACGGGTTCGAATTCTAGAATCTTTATTTGTTTCCCTCACGAATCTTTCGAGTAACTATGCTTTTGAGCTTTCTTTATTCTCCCCTATATTTTCTTGAACCGTATTTCTATTGGGATGTTAGCTACCAAATTCACATAATGATATTTTCCCTTCCTGAAATATTAGGTAAATAATGAATGAAGGAAAAAGAAGTTCTGGATGCCAAAAAAAACGGATGGTGTGACGAATTTCGAATAGATACCAGTAATTTATAGACAAGGGGTAGCAAAGTGTAGGAATGAGTGGAAGACAATGTTAATAGTAATAGTAATAATAATAATAATAATAATAATATGATGATGATGATGATGAATGAAGGATGATGAATGAAGATGTAGATACCTATCTACCTTGGCGAGGGGTTTGAAGCTTCATCCAAGTACGCAGATGAGGTCGCCAATTCGAGTCCCCCGGAAGCTTAGGGTGTATTCGCATGTGGAAGTCGTGCGGTTAGCTTCTGGTACCAGCATGCATTACATGTAAACCATCAGCCCGTGCACTATTGCCGCCTTTCAGTGTAAAGCAACGGCAAACCACCTCTAAGATTGCCCTTCTTGGGAGGAGAGACAGCGGTAAGACACATCTCTCACCTGAGTTCGGAGAACGAGTATGTAAGGACAAACTAGAAATGCAGTCAATATCGGGAAAGTTCTAGTATAAAGAAGCCTAGGGAGAGCATGTCCTTCGTACGCCACTACGCAAACAGAAATGGAATATACAGTGACTCACAGAACTATTCGGACACGAGAAATTTAGAAGAATAACTATGGATTAGGAATATTAAAAGAAGAAAATCAATGTAATAATAGTTATTTACGATATGTGTCGTAAAGCATCTGATTACATTGCGAGATTGAAAAATTGCCAAACGAGGCAGTTAGGCCGAGAGTGGTAACCAATTAAGGATTGTAATTAGATGATACGACACGAATATCGTAAGTTTTATCCACTTCTAAAAACGTGTTAGAATTGACGTGGAATTTCGTTCTACGCCTTCAGTTAGTATTCACAGTTGTCCCCCATATGTTCTCAACAAGAACAACAATGGAAACACATTCAATGCATACTTTTCGACACGAGTGAATATAGTTCTGATTTGGAAAATAGCAATAACAGCAAATGCTGCTTTAGAACATTGTTACCCAACAAATTACGAAAAGAATATGAGCATGAGTATTTAATTTCTAAAGATTGGTGTGGAAAAAAAATCATTCCAAATCGGAAAAAGTTTTGTTTGCTTATTTGTCTGCCCAGTCTGAGAAGAAGAAACCAAGAAGTCTTTGGTCACACTACTCTATGTTAAAGAGTACAATATCACATATTGACAGCATTGATATTGAATGTAGACGTAAGGCTTCCGTAGCTCGACTCTATCTTGGCTGTCCGAGCGACGGCCGCGTCTTTGGCTGAGAGGCCGACGTTTCGCCTGTCATGTCGCATGCTTCCTCAGGACAGTGACACAGCGGGGTGCTGCGCGTCCGGTATTTATATACCGAACAGCCAAGAAAAACATTGATATCAGTCAGTTTACTCAGCTATTAGCGTTTTTAAGGGGGAAAGATAGGATACAAAACAAAGACGTCCGCGCTTGTGTGGTAATGAAGTACATTACTAGTTTAGGGCGATAAAGTACTTCGTTACGAAACTGATTTGTAATGGCATAATATTTCACCAAAGTGGATAAAGTATATTATACGATCACTTTCATAAGCAGTTATAATGTATTTTCAAATGTTTCTTTAAAATCACAATAATCAACTGATAATTTTAAATTTGAATTTTTATGATGAAAAGTTAACTTACAAAACTAATCGGACTCTTAAATGGAAATGTAAAGAAATATGAATAGTAAATAATATTTAAACAGAAAAACACGTAAACCATGACATGGTAAGTGAGTTCAATATCTTGTTATCCCCTTTCGCTGCAGCACTTCCTTAAGTATATTTGGCATACTTTGTACTACGTTTTTGGGTATAAGAAGGATAAATTTATATAGCAGCCAAAGTTGGACAACCTGCGACTTGTACTAGGGATCATTATCTTGATAAAAATAAAATCTGTCAAGAATACCAAGATTTTTAGCACTTTGTTTTAAATTTTGTTTAAAAAATGTCAAGATAGTTGAACGTGTTCATCGTTTTGCTCTACAAACACAAGTTCACCTCCACATGCAGTTTAGTCTCCTCCATGCCACGAATTCATCCATCGGATCCACAGATGTTCATTTTCCATGTGTAAACGAAAATTACTCTATTTCACCAATCTTCAACTTGATGTACCGTGAAATTATGTCATTCACTGTGCTTTCTTCATTAATCGCCTTTGCAAATTTTTCGGCATGATTAGCCCTTTGCGTGATAGTGAATTACCGGACGACGCTGCGCAAAGTGCTGTTCTTTCCTCTGCGACTTTCGCTCAAATGTTAAGGTTCCCACGAATCTTGTTCATCGACTGACAGGTTACCTTAATTGTGTAGCAAGGGTTGAAGGTTTCAACATCCTTTTTGGAGATCAAAAGATCCGTTTCCACGTTGCCCCAAGGGCTGTCCGAATAGTTATTTTTGAAGCGAAATCTGTGCATCGGCGATTCACTTTTCTTTTAATCAAACAAATACATATTTTTGAAAGTATTTATAATGTTTACGTATATAAGAACATTATATTCTCTCAGGTTAATTAGCCAATTAATTATTATGTGGTTTTCTGAAGAAAATTTAAGCAATTTTTGGTTAAATTAATAAATGTCCAAATAGTTTGATGAGTACTGTAAATTACTGGCGGAAAATGTGTGGGAAGGCCCAGGAAGAAATGGTGAAAGGGCTCGGGCTTAGGCCCAAACCGGATCATGCAGCAGAAGACGATGAAGAAGAATACCAATCGTCCATATCTCATGCACTTCAGGCGCTGCATTAGTCGTGGCAAGGACTGGAGAGTCCGCGATGGAAGCAATGCTTTTGTAATGGACGTTATCTTGAACTTCGAGACAAACGAGTCATTAGGAGACGTAATTACAAAAGAGCCGTGTGCATTTCTGGGACCTTTCATTGTTTTATAACACCATCGTTTGTCAGTCCTATTGGTCATTTTTTCATCAATCACTCCAGAATGATGTGACGTGCGTGGTCGAATTGCGTCATGATTTTTGTGGTGGTCCAGTGCAGAGTGATGAGGATTTGTCAGATAGGAAAGTACTTTCGTACATTATGCCGACTCCAAGTATTAGTTTCATTACTGCTTGCAGTCATATCGTGATGCTTTTTAAAAATAAGTTGAACGTGAATCACGATTTTTCTATTTTTCGATCCTTGTAATTTAGACCCTTTTATGTAAAAGCACATGGGCACAAGGTGTCTCGTTGCTGTTGTAACTTGACTACTCATTTGTTTCAGTATTGACCATATCGTTGTGGGATAGTAATTAACATGAATATTGCGTCAAATGATTTAAAAACACCGTATTTAGTGTTTCTGCCAGAATACCGTCACACCTGCAACAGTATTCCCTATAGTCTAGGCCGTGTATTAGGCCGCACTAGATTCGCAATATGGCAGCTAAAAGGATTTCCTGTCGGAATAGCCAACTTATGAAACAATCATTCCGATCAACTCTCTCGCTTTGTTTCCTTTGTTGTCATTCACTTCTCGCGCGTTTGAAGAGTTCACAGTACAATAACGTTTGTCTCGTTTTTCGTTAAAATTAAACAAGATTTTCATCTAGAAACGAATATTAACTCGGTGAACAATTAAACTAAATAAGAGTTATCATTATCGGCAAGTGAAAGCATGAGTGATGTTAAAGTGCGCCAAGAGCAAATGAAAAACATACATTTAAAAGTTATCTGTGGTCTTGTCCTAAAAGTTATCTGCTGACTTGTGTTATCGAGATGGTAGTGTTATCAATTTGTTAATGATTTATCTGTCAGTTAAAATTGATGTTGAATAAATAAATACCACAATTATTTAAGATTATGAATTTACATATACATGGTAATTTTTGTGACCTAATTAATTGTTTCTAACAGTCCAATGATATTGCATCCATTTTATTTAGCTGCTTAATTAAATTATCTTTCAAAAGTTAGTGATGCTTTAAAAACTAATAAATGCATAATTAATATTAGTTGTCTTCAGTTAAATTGCCTGTTCTAATCAGTGACAGACTTATACCTACTTCTTCTCAAGTAAAACGAGGTGTGGTACATGTTAAAGGGATAGTTATGGTTATAAATATAACTTTTGATTTTTTTAAAGTTATTTATTGAAACAGGAATGTAGTATACTGACAATATAAATGGCAGAGTAAATAGTGTATAAAGTTGCACAATGATATTGCACTCTTGTATTATCAGTTATTGTGACTACAATACCATAAACTACTCCCTGATTATGCAGTCATTTCACAGTAAAACCTCTCATTAACTTCTAAATAATTTAACTGCTAAATAATTCAAATCTGGATGATCGTATTATACTCTAGTTTCCAGTGTACTTCCAGTTTTTCCAAATGCTCTACATACTCCAGTTTTACAATTCATGCCAAATTATTCCCAAATGGCATCTAAGTAGTAAAAGATTAATATATTTATTACCCACACTTACACTCTTGTAGTGCTGATGGGGAATGTGAAAAAGCTTGAGGTAGACAATGGTTATTTTCACTATTAAAATTAATTTATTATGTCAAAGAAAAATTTCGAAATGCATGTGGGATATGAGGGAGAGAAATGTGGTGCCACTTGCCCAAAAACCAAGTTACAAGTAATGTTGAAAATGTTACCAACAAACTGCCACAAAAAACTGGAATAATATTAATGTTCCAGAAAAAATATAAGAAATTGCCATTCATAAATTTAGCCATTATTCATTAAAAAACTACAATATTTGCTGTGCTGGACTTTGTTTAGGTTCTTAATATAATTCTTTAGGAAGTACTCTCTTTTAAAAAATTATTGTTTCACTCTCATTCACAAGGGCATAACTGTCTTCCTTAACACAAATAAAACCAATGTTTTTAACTATACGCTTCAAAGGAAGTTTGAGAGTCTTGAAAATTGAATGTATCACACCCACAGGTTTCTTATAGAAATACCAAGACCTACATAATATATAATTCATGTTACTTCACTTAAAATACTACAAAATACGGCGATCATTGCATAGATGAATAAAATTCTATTATAACAAAGTAATTGAAAACTTCAAATGATTCTGCACCCAAATTACAATGTATTTTATTGGAAATTCCATCCTTCATAAAATTGTCAAAGATTGAAGCTGATGAGTCCTTCTAGGGATCTTTTTAGGTGTGGTCAGAGCTTCTTGCTTTTTATGTCTGTCGATAATTCTTTCAATGAACTTCACACCCACCTGTTGTTGAAAAAAGAAAATTGGATTATTACTATTAATGCATAACTAATATAATTAATAGTTATCATACACAGAATGAATACACCAATAACTATTTTAATTATGAAAATTATACCTGTCAGTTTTGTAAGATATTATTTTAGGAAAAAAATAATAATCTTACCTGTAATAATATTTTCCAGTTGTGATATCAGATTAGTGTGATTGACAATACTTGTTCCTCTGAGTAACAGTACCTCTTCTTCCACTGTTTTCTTCCACAATCCACAAAATAAATTTACATTCCCGTTTGAAGAGAACTTTGAATTCACTTTAACCTTTAGACAAAATACTAAGACAAAAACCCAGATGTAGTTGGCTTCCATTATTTTTCATTGATTAATAATTTGGGTTTAGAAAAATTAATAATAAATATAATAAAATTAATTTTACACAACAAAAATATCGAAAAAACTAACCTTTACTACTAACAACTATCTCGACTAACTCCACTATATTAGTGATGAAAAACAATTGAAAAATAATAAATTAAAATAAAAAACGCGTAGAACTGAATTAATAACATCTGACGAAATCACTAGCTGCAGTTTTATGAAAAAATAGCATCCGCAATATGCAATCGCTAGCAACAATAGACAAACTAGCAGAGCACAATCCACATGAATGGCTTGAATGTTGGCGGAATCTACGGAAGTAGTTATTTTTTCATTGCAAAACTTAAATTTAAAAAATGTCCCTACCCGTAATCGTAGTATATATGGGATAATTGGTGTGGAGGTTGGCACCGGCATGTACCAACACAAAACGAAACGAAAGTACCCTAAATCGAGTATGAATTCATGTTCTCATCCGACAGTGGCAGTTTTCAAAGTTGTCACGTTAGCTGGTCTTTTTAGCTGGCCACAACTATACATCTACGGTGTTCCAAGGAAAAGGGAGTAGATATGTAGATATGTATAATTTCCGCAAGAGATTTATGCCACCTGTGTGTGTGCTAGATTGTGTTGTGCTTGCGTTAGAAGTTGGATACGGCGAGTCTCGTTCATTGCTTCCATCCGGTTCACCAATTTCCGTCGCTGGAGAGGCACAGCCACCCCAGCGAGGAGGATGCGGCGGCGGCGGCGACGACGGCGGCGGCGACGGCGACGCGGGTCAACGGACTGGGAGTGGACGCGCGGCCAGGGCTCCGTCGTCGCCGCCACTCCGCACGGCGGCGGGCGGGCGGCCGGGCCGCTGCGCTCTGTTCAGAGGCGCTCTGCGCGCCGCTCATTTCGCGGTAATGGGCCTGCTTGACGCGCGTCGTCCCGCGTATTGAACGCTTATCGCGCGGAGCTTTCTCGTTCCCTGCGCACTTTACGTCTCGGTGCTTTCACTTAAGTTCCGATTAGATAGGTTGGATGCTGTGCGGTGGTGATCACCTTCATTGCAGTGCATCTTCGGAGAAGAAATATTACTGCTAGTAATTGCTTAAATTGTGTGTAATGGTTAATGCGCCTGCGTACAAGAGTATATAAAGCAATGCGTAAGAGAAGCAATGGATATTTTTTCTTACATGTACGCGAGAGAAATATCGCTTCTCTACGTTATCTGAATTGGGGTTGCGTCCGGAGCGGACGCTATGAAGGGTTATCATTAAAGACCGGATGCCCGTGTAATTGCATCTTTGTTTGCTAACTTAAAACTGGATGAAACCTTGACAGAAATTCCGATCATGAAACGGGCGTTATTTTCGTACAAGTTTTATTTTTCACGAAATTGCACGTTGTGGGGGTTACTGCATGATATTGCACATATTAGGTAATGCTGCCAGAAAATTGCACATTTCGGGATTTTACTGGACGAATTTGCACGATTCATATTTATTGTATAAAACATAATTTTTATATTATCAACTTGTTTTAATTTATCTTTTTAAATGTTTAATTTAAGAAAAAAAGTTTTAGTGACATCCCGATACAATATTTGAATATGTCCTCTAGAGTGCGTGTGTTCCGATGTGCGATTCCGTCACTCACGGCGAGACCACTTCCCGTGCACCAATCGAGACAAATGAGCTGTCATTCGTTGCTTCTCGATCTCCTGATTGGTAACTGATAATTTGTTTTCGGATCCGGCCGGAAGATTCAAAGAAATTTCCAAAAAAAGTATTTTTGCGTGTTTTTGCGTGAATACGGAGAAAACCAAAACTTTGAGTAATGTTAGAGAATAAATAAACGTTGTTATGTTGAACTTCTCATTTTTACGTTCCTAAGTGTACAAATTGCGATACCAATACAACTACGGATTTTCAAATAAATGTGGCCCACAACTTATTCATTTTGAACTTAACTAATACTATATTCACATAAACATAGAAAACAGTTGTATTTTAATATTTATTTAGATTCGGAAACAAAACGATTAATAGAGCAAATGCAGAAGTAGACCATAGACACAAATTAGAGTGGGTTTGAGGAGTTTCAATTTCTTCAAAAACTATGGGAGAAAAATTTGGAAGTTTTAAACAAATCTGGGAAAGCATCATGTGTAGTTGCGGATGATTTTGCGGCAGAATTTTCGGAACTAATTGAGAATGATCTTATATTAGGATTAGATAATAATTTAGACGTATGAGAATGTGACCTCAAAAGGGCAAAAGTACTCGGACTGTAATGTTTCTTTATTAAGCCCAAGACATGTAGAGTTCAGGCGGGGGTGGCGTAATGGCCTCATAAATTTCCCTGTGTTCTATAAAAGGATCCTCTAGCGTTGATAATGAGAAAGACAGCCCAAAGACACTGTTGTGTCGACTTCATACTCCTCTGCAGCTCTATTTTTTATTAGACTTATTTTCATACTTCATCGGACTTGGTCTCCGTACTTGAAACCTCGCTCACCATCACGTTCTTCCAGGGAACTTCACTTCCCTGCGAACTCATTATATTTGCATCCTATACTGGAAGCATTGGAATTGCGTGTACAGACTGCTGGTAGGACAACTCAGCTGCAGCGAAAGGCATTACATATGTTGCATTAAGATCCCCGAATAGCAAACAACGCATGTTAATTGTAGAGCTTTCGTCGGAATCGCTTCGCTTCATTTGTGGATTTCGGCGCATTGCAGGATGAATACTGCGAGGGAGGGGATGAGGTCCACCTGTACCTCCGTGCCATGACAACTTAACCCTTTCCCATACTTGTCAGGATTTTTTCTTTGTACCAGAATTCTCTATTTTTACGAATTTATACACATTTGTACGAATTTATACACATTTGTACGAATTTATACACATTTATACGAATTTATACACATTTGTACAATTATTTTCCAGAAGTATCTTGTCTGTTTCCAAAATGATCAAACTTTGTGTTGGCCTTTTCGTTAATATGCCCCTGCCCCAAGTAACCTCTTCCTCCCCCACGCCTCCCATTCAACCGTCCGTGCCTGCGGAGGGGAGTCCTCTCGGGCAGGCGACGACCTCTCGGCTAATCACCCTCCAGCTCCACCGCCCACTCCCACTCCCCCTGCGTCGCGCCTTGCACTCGGCGGCCGTCGACGCGACGCATCCTAAAAATAGCCTCTTCGTATGCACAACTCGTAAATCTGCGTGATTAGCCCCTCTCTCACTCTCCCAAGAACGAGAAGATTCTTCTGCAGCGGGATTGAAATGTAAATTGTCTTCTGATTTACGGTCCTCCCCGCTCGCGGTGTGCGCGGTGCCCCGAGGTCGTGCTATAAAGAAGAATGCAGATTGTTCCCTCCGCCGGGCCCCGCGCTTGTGTGTGTGTGCGTGCGTGCGTGCGTCTGCTTGCGTCCGTGGCTTTGCGTGTGTGTGTGATGTGTCTGAATGTGTACGTGGACGGGCTGGTTGGGTAATGGGTCGTTTTCCCCTTTATGATGATGAACTGGGAGGAACGCGTAAAAAGCGAAGGAGCGAGCGCCGGCCTCTTAAGTGGGAATTTTCTTCCGGCTATGCCCGATCGGCGGCCTCGACGGTCCCAGCCTGCCTGCTTGTGCGCCAGTCACCCCCGCCGTAAGGCTCTCCAAGAACGTAATACAATCAAGTGGGTGCACAAAGTGGGTATCAAGTGTTTAAAAATAGTTTTAGGTAACAAGTTGATTTCGCAGAACTTCGATCCCCTTCACGTTAACGTCCAGTGGAAGTTAGCAAAGCCATTTGTTTAATCCGATAATAATGCCAAAATAAAAAAAATATTCGCAGAATTTGCTGCATTTTATTTCTAAACGATTAGGGAAGAAATCATAGTGATATTGTTAGATTGATAGGATCAAACGAGTATACAGGTTGCCTTGCTTTGTTTATAAATAATTACTATACTACTTTTCACTAATATATATATATATATATATATATATATATAACTAATTATATATATATATATATCTTTCAAATTATTATTACCCCAATAATTATGTTAGTATGACATACACATGAATTGAAAAAATACGTGCGTCTATGGAATGAATAACCGTAAAATTGTGGATGAAACGCTTGCACTGACTTTCAGAACGCGCTTCACGGGCGACCGACGCGACGCGATGCGACGCCTCGGCTCGCCGGGAGGCTCCTCCCGGATTTGGTCGATACGTTGTCGGCACTCGTATTCAAAAACATTTCGTAGGAAGTGAAGTCTTCGGCAATTATGAAAATATCTTGAACGGAAATTTCATCGATAGAATGTATTTTCTGAGATGTCTTCAAGTAACAACACTGGAGGGGCACATGGTGTGGATGCAATCCTAGACTAATAACCGAGAGAAGAGAACGATGATGAGAGAACGAATTCGGAAAGGGCTGAAAAAATCACGAGCGAAATCTCTTATGTACGAAGAAATGTACATTGGTTCCGAAATGGACAACGCGTGTGAGAAATACCGTAATTTCTTTGAAGACGGAGTGATCACCTTCTTCTGGCATTTGAAGTCGGAAAATGCATAGGAAGCCGGAAAACTAACGTGAAGGCTGAGAGGCTCCGGGGACATGGCTGGCAGATAGTTGGACTGTGGTGTTCCTGAAGGCCTGCACCCGGGCGAGCGGGGAAAGGAGCGCGGTTGCGGGCGCCCGTGGCCCCAATGAGGCGCGCAGGATGTTTTTGGGCACCCATCCTTAATCACCCGCCCCTGATGACCGCCCCCCCCCCCGAGCAGATTCAGTCCAAGGGCCGTCCTTACCATCCTGCCGACCCTTCCTGCCGCGGCGCGCCGTGGGACCAGGAAAAGATTTTGTTTGTTGTCTTTTGGTGCGTCATTTCTACTTACATCCCTGTCAAATGGATGAAGCATGCAACTTTCCGTGTGACTTAGAAAAGGAAAATGGGTGATTTAACAACGCATACCAAAGGTTTTTTAGTCGTAGACTCGGGAAATACAGAGTATGAATTGCAATTTAAGCCATAATTATTTCGAAAGATATACAAATGTTCGTTGTAAAAACTAATCCTGAATAATATCTTTAGTTGTCACGAACAATGTTTCGGTAAAACTGAAGAATTTTACGTTTTCTGGCACTTTTTTTCCAAAAAATAGTTTGGTTCCTCAGTTATTGCACTCAAGTTAATCCTGAACTTGGTTGATTGGTTCATGATTCCAGGCGTGTCAACGGCTAAACCCTTAAAGTAAAGTCACAAGTGTGGTCATGCGTTTTCCTCGTGAGGTGGCAGTAATCCTTCCGCCGTGTAAGGTACTGTAGTGCCTATAAGAGTAAGTTTGTCTATGTGAGGAGAGAGGATAGGACAAGGAAGAGAAAGGAAAGATCGCGCCCGGACCTTGGCCCGTTTGTCAGGGTATGCTCCGGCATTTGCCCAATGTTCAATGAGCTAATGTTGATGGAAGAGGGTCCAGCGACACTTGCGACTACCCTGACTGCCGGTTTCATTGTATCCGCTTCCCTAGGTTGCGAAAAACTGAGGAATTAAACGGTTGTGGCAAGTTTCTTTTAAAAGGGTAGTCGTTTCCCTCCTATTGTATCCACGTTAGCCTTATAGACCCAGAGGACGTGATATGGGAAGAGGGAAACCGACTTACCCCGTTGCCCTAGTTCCCACACTTTAGGATAAAGCGGCAATTTTGACGATTTTGACTCTGCTTTTTGGTACAATCCTGCATGCTCCTCTTTGCTGCACGAATCGTAAACATCTTTATCAAGGCACTAACACACACTTTTGTTCACGTACATACCAGCTCAGAACATTCTACTCTGCTCGAGTTATGTGTGCAACACACACATCCGTTCTGACATCAGGATAAAACACGTTCGTCTCAGGGACCTCAACACGAATTATGTTAGATAAACAAATGTACATCTATATGATGTGCTATAAAAAGAAATTTGTCGTTCTTTTAACATGCTTTCTTAGTAGGCTCCTGGTACATTGTACCCGACTTTTCTTTCATATTACATGTAAAGCAGAGATAAAGTAAACATTGGTTTAAAATAAGAAAATATTAATTTTTGAAATATTTGTATCATTTTCAAAAAGCATTTTAACTTCACTGTCTCACTGAATGGGACTACAATTCTTCTCCGTATCTGTTCCTCATACGGAGTGATATCCCAAAAGGGGAGTTTCGTGAATGAAGTTATGAATTAGAAATGTTTTGTAGTACCTGAAACCAATAAAGCTTTTCCTAGCCGCAAATCCATTCGAGACCACTTACACCTCTTGAGTTTCTAAAGTGAAGTTAGTACATTTTTGTTACTAATCCATTTTTGTGCAAGCTTTATTGTTTTTATAATGAATTGTTTGAAGTACTGCCATCACCAGTTCACACATTGTTATTCGTTGCAAATCCCCGTTTTCTTCGGATAGCCTTTCCGCTCTTTAGTATTTTTCTAGAACATTATGTATTCTGCGTAGGAAGAGCGTTTCAGTGGCATGCGTCACTTAGCTTTGTAGTCCTTGCGAGAGTACTATTGGCGATGATGACCTTTGGGAGATAGCTTGCCATTCACGAAGGCTGCTTTCCTAAAGTGGGAACGCAGATGGGAACGGCGCCAAGCGCTGTGCGGGCGTCGCGCGGTGGGAAAATCGCTCCCCGCCGCCGTTTGCATGCATCGCCCGAAACATCGCCGGCAGAGAATGCGCGGGTGCTGGACTCCCTTCGCGCAGTGGGCCTCCACGCCCCAGCCACCGCAAACAGCACAAACTTTCTCGCATTATTTCACCAATTGCCGTTAACGAAAATTCAAAGAGTTCAACGAGAATGGGACTACCGCCCGTTTTTATACCGTTATTTGATACACACGAGAAGAAAATATAAAGATAAACAATGGAGCCGTTTTTGAGAAAATAATTGTTTAATAATCCTGAAAAAAATGTCTACATTCAACGTAAAAGCTCGCGAAAACTATTCATATTTTTGAAAAATTGTACGTGCCCTTATCTCAAGACCTTTCTTTAACGAACATATTTCATTACGGAAAAATATTCTATCTTTAATATTGTAGTTGTAGGAAGAAGCTGGAAAAAATTGTCTACTTTTACAATTTTCGAAAAATCGGGAATTTCAACGAAAATGAGACTTGCGCCATTGTTTTGAACGTCCTCCATGCTATCCGAGAACGAAGTTTAATAAAAAAATTGGAGCCTATTTTTAGGAAATTTTGAAAATGTAATTGAGGCATCATGTAAAATGCCCCTAAAATCAAAATATCCGTTTCACATTCGCAAGGCATGGAATTAATTTAAATCGATCGATGTCAATTTTGAAGAAAATCGATTGAACGGTTTAGGTACTAGCGTTGTCCACAAAGAGATGTTTTGCCGTCAATCAATTCTTCGGTATCAAGGACCCACAAAACATGGATTCTCAGTATACAAGGTGTTAGAGGATGTAATTTACTACATAAGAACAAAATTTGTCTACTTTTTCGTTACCAGGGCCAGGTAATAATAGTTTTTCATCTAAAATTCGGCAGTTTTCTAGCGCTCCATTTAAATACTTTCCCTACGAACTATGGCCGTGAAAATAAAATGGTTGTGTATTGTATACAGTTCATGCAATCCCTCACCTTACGTGGTCTACGTTTGAATAAATGCTTTGTTTCATAATTTTTTTATTTATATCTCCATCGTGTAGAGTATTCTGTTCTTCACTCAGAACTTCCACAAGTTAGTGAGTTGAATAAAGTTTTTCAAAATTGATTCAAGAAATATGTTTACGTACTGATGAGAACATTTAACTATTAATTAAAAATAAAACGATACAAATTATGGTCTTAAATGTTCCATTCATTTTTCAAGACATCTGGTAATTTGCGTCTTACGGTCGCGGTAGAAGGCTTAAAGCCTCCCAAAGAAGAATATTCAAACAAATAAGCTCTTTTACACTAAGCTTCACTGTTTGCAATGTCATTAAGAAATATCAAATTGAAATTAAGATTTCAGTGATTATTTTTATTCATGAATAGGTCCCTGAGTAACTATGGTCAAGCATTGGAAGTATACATTCAATTTTTCCTTTTGATTAATAGTAGCTCTTTCTCTTAAGGTGTCCAATGTTTCACTCGTAATCTCCGAGGTCTGAAAGTGTAAAAAAAAATTACAATGAATGTGTTACGCTACTTGTCTTTGTTCCATCCCTATGCGAGTCCTTTGTTTCGTTTGGGCCAGTGTGTAGAAGAAAAAGCGGGCGGTGCGTGTGTCGCGGAGCGAAGTTCAGAGAAGCGCGCGCCCGCTCCTCTGTCACTCAGACGCCACCTCGCGCTGTTCGCCCTGTCACTCCCGCCGGGAACAAGACTCTCGGCTCGTCTCGTCTCGTTTGCCACTTCCGAGAAGCAGCCCATCTGATGGAGGCTGTGCTCGTTTGTTTGCGGTTCTTCGTGCTGTCTCGCCCCGCAGGCTGCTGTCGATTGTGTGCACGTGCTGCCCCGTCTCTCCCTCCGCCCCCCGCGTTTGTCGGGAAGGTTGGAGCTGCTCAGTGGAGTGACCTTCATGTACGCAAGGTACGCACTTAGAAAAAACAATTTACTTCATTTTTAACAGAAAACAAATCTTACTTCATTTATAACATATATCTTATAATTTATCGAAAGCATAGTGTCGTTTTACACCAGCAGTAGTGAATGCCCGCGCTTGCCAAGCGTCGGTGTGTGCGAGGCGCGCGCGGGACGTCAGAAAGCTCGGGTGCGGTCGGGTGTGCTCGGTGCGTTTCGTGAGGGCCTGCAATCCGCTGAGTTGTGGGACCTCGCTTGAGTGAAAGCGAAGTTTCAAACGAAAATCATGGCTTTGATTGATAAAAGCGTGTAGGTGTATGTACACTGAAGTGCGTATATGTTTGTGCTTGTACATGCTACTTTAGATTTTAGTTTATCGTTATAAGTGGAACTACCGTGTGAGTTATACCCTAGGGTACGCAATCAGTAAGATTGCGTCCGCTAAGCTTTCGGCAGGAAGAGCATGAACATGGATCTTTCTAATGCAGGCAGCGGCGTAGGCAGACACACGTGCGTGATTTGAGATTTATTACTGAACTTTAAAGGTAACAAAACATTATTAAGGCATGAATATCCTCTAACATGTGGTGTAGCCAGAATCCGGCAAAATCGAATGACGGCAATTCGTCTGTCTGTCCGACTGTGAACAACCTAAGCGGTTAAACTGTTCAGGCGATATTCTCCAAAATTGCTATTGATGTCGAGACCCCTTGAATTTGAAACCGATATTTTAATTTGGGGTTACTTTCCATGAAGCCCTTGTGACATTTTCCAAATTTTCAAAAAAATGGCTCCATCGTTTTTGATTAAATTTTGTTGTTGAACATTTAAGAGAATGATGAAGGTTTCAATTTCGTGGAAAACTGATTTTTCGAAATGTTCAAACATTCGAAATTTTTTTCGATGTCTTCCCACAACTACAGTTATGAAGATAGAAATTTCTCCCGTAATAAAATCTGTTCCTTATAGATTGATTTTCAAGTAAGCTCATGTACATTTTTTCGAAATTTTAAGTACTTTTCGCGTAATGTTGCGTGGAAGTACGTGCGAGAAAGTATGTGATGTTTTTAGAATCACTTGTTGTCTATGTTGAACTCGCTTTTCTGAACATGAATGGACGTGTCGAAGACGTTTGAAACGTAAAACACAATGTTTGAAGGAACTTCTCTCAAATATTCTTTTAAAACGAATGACTGCCAATGCTGGCAGATTAGTTCTTTTCATGGCGAATTCACCCTGTCAAAGAGTTTCCAGGTTTCACTAACTGCTCTCAGAGACCTAAAATTTGCATACGTTGTTCAATATTTTTTCAGGTCAGTATCTAAGTTTGTTAATGTGTGTTTTGATCAGTTTACTCTTCTGTTTCAGGTGAGTAGTCACGGTGCAGCTATTGTTTGTCAGATTTGGCCACACATTTAATGAGTGAGTTTTTGAACGTTATCTCTCAGTATAATATCGTTCCTGAAAATGTATTTTTTGCGATGTACTATATGTGACTCATTAGACCAACGAACCTTCATTGTAAATATGGAGTTGTGCGAGGATATGAAGTGTGAAATGCTTCAGTTGTAATTGTAGCTTCATACGCTGAATGTAATATTGTAGAATTTGTAACCGTTTCGCTGTCGTATTACAGTACGATTTCATTAAGAACGTGATTGTTGATAGCAAATGTTAAAATTTTCTTCTTTCAGGAATTGAAAATTGAAAAAATAAGACGAGTTGAAACTCATTTGGTAAATTGAGTGCGTAATGTGAAATAATCACTGAGGAAATATTAAGACTACAATAAAATTATTTGTATAAATACACTCATAAATTTATTAAAATTGTGTTTAAATTTAAAATAAAACCATATTATAAAACCTCCCTCAGTATGCATTAGTTGGGGGTACATATTTACGTTCAGGTCACGATGTTCCGAGTACAACATCGATTATCTGTCTTTTACTTCATCTTTTCTTTCATATTTTCCAAAGATCACTGTTCTTTTTACATCACGATTCTTTGGTTTACAAAATAGATCGGAGAAGATATATCTCCAAAAAATCGATTATGGTAAAAGATGTGTGTCGGTCGTATCGAAAATGATTTGATTATCCTTGGAAAGATTGCGCCACCGTCTAATTGTCTCATATCATCTCTTTTTCTTTCAAAATAATATAGTACACGCAATTCTTGGAGCACCGACGTTTCTCGTTGAAAATTTTGCAATATGCGTGTTTGTTATTTTGTCATATATCGTGGGACCTGTACGATGTGTAATACAAGTTACGAAACGAAAATTCCCTAGCCGACCACCTATGTCTTTATCATTAATAATCAATGCATTGATAAACATGAAAGTATTCCTGGATGATGGAGTGAAAGCATTAGGGACGAAGAGCGCGTGGCGCGTCGATGCGAGCGGTGAGGTCGGGCGCCGCTCCGCTCGCGCCCCTTGGCAGGCAGGCGTCGGCGTCGGAGCGCGTGCCAGCGCCGTGGGCTAGGTCGCGGCCGCGGCCGTGGCCCAGGTCGGGGACGCTCGCTCCATCCCTGCGCCCGCACATGGCGCTACAGCATAATTGAGACGCGTTGCAAAATGGAGCATTTGTTTCCTTTTATTTGTTAATTGTGATTCGAATTTCTCTTTTAGCACATTCATCTCCTATTGATAAACGCTTCGACACGTTTTCAACCTTACAGCATAAAATACAAAAACATTTTCCAATTTACTGTTGTTTTCTATGAATTGGAGAGTCTCGATTTTCTTTTTGCCTTCGATAGAAAGGAGCTTCAATAATTTATTTCCTTTCGCGTTCAGGGAGGAGAAGAAGACTGACATAAAGGCCGATGGTCGAGGACTCTTCATTTTATCTAGGAATCTAAAACTGCACTTCCATTCGCAACGCTTTCTTGCAATACCGCGGACGCCATTAGCTTTGCGCTACAGCACATATTTGCGGTTCGTGAAGCCTTGTATGTGCTTTGAATTTATTTCCATTCGGTGTTGGTCATGTTGTGAAACTCGGCTCATCGACGTAGTGAAATTTACGTGGCATTATGGGCAAAATCTGCACGTCAGAACAAAAATGCCGAGCTATAGTGTCGTATTCTCTGTCCTGCGGAGATAAAGCATGAACTATGTCGAAAAAGACAATATGAAAAATAAAATTATGCGTTATTTCATCTCTGTCGCTGCATGTCCTTGCCGATTATCTCTTAAAGTCACATTCTTCGTGAATCCCAGTTCCACCATATTTATAATAAATTGAGGAGAAAGAATAAAGAAAAGATTATAGTAAAATCTGTGAAGGATAAAAATGAAAGAATTGAAAGAATTATATTGGGATGAAAAAAAGTTATTTTTGTAGAAAAAAATGGCACATTGAGGGCAGAGAAGGACAAAGAACTCATTGGCTGAGAAACATACGTCAGTGAACAAGAATGAACATGGGTAACACATGCTACACATGGGTAACACATGGGTTACACATGAACTATGGGTAACACATGCTAATTATGTTATGGAGGACTTTTTTAAACTTTGGGATAACGGTGGGGAACATATACTCACAATATACACAAACATCCATACTCGGGGCGGAATTCGAACCCACGACCCTTCAGACGAAGGCCGCTACGACGCATCAGCAGTAGCTACCGCGGCTATTCAGGCCGGCGGAGGCCAAAGCGAAGCCAAGAAATTCAAGCATAGACGAAACGCCATTTTCCAACGAGTGCATTATTAACGAATTACTAATGAGATTAAAATATATTCTTCACAGTATTTAACAGTAAAACAATAAAAGTTGAAATATACAGTAATATATTCTATTAAACACATTTGCTCATGAGATCGTGCCCGATTTAGATTTCCAAGAAAATGTGATATAAAATTCAGTGTTCTTCGCCGATGTAAAGAAATATGAACTTTGTACACATTTTTGAGACAGATTTGTCAGCTTTTTTTGAACTTCAGATGCGTTGATGATAAGCAACTTTGTGAAAAATATACAATCAGGCTTTGAATTATATGACAATGCGATCATTTTGAAAATCTTGCCGAGAGTGCGATCATTTTGAAAAGCCTACTGTGGCTGGAAAGGATAGATTTTGTACATCAAGAACGTACCATGCTGTGATGATTTTTTACTGTATTTATACAAATTGCAACGTGATACACTGTTCATGACATAACTTCGAAAAAAACCGATCACATAGATTGTACAGCGTAGTGTGAGTGGATAATACAAAAGAGTGGACTGTATGGAAAAATAGAACTGCACACTAGCTGAAACCCTAAGGCAGATCAATAGACCAGATTATAATAAAACCCAAGTTGCGGAATCCTTCGACGTCATGGTAGCTGGCAGCCTCTTAGTATGGGGCAATCATGCCTCGTGAGAGCACGTTAAAATCTGAAGGATAAGAACTTTTTGTACAATTTGGAATGCACTTGAGTTAAGCCCTTTCAATTTCTAAAACAGAGAGTGGTCCTTTAAAGGGTTCTGTTGCACTCCAGTCTTGACAGTGAAAATGAGACAAAACTGAGTAAATAGGCCTACCCTCGTGATCTTAACAAAATATCTATTAAAAATGACAGATTCTTGTTTGAAGAAAGAGTGGTGGTAGTGTAGTACAAACGACTACTTCACCAGCTTTAGGAATTACAATCTCATGACTGGCCAGTCTTGTTGCTGTAATGAAAGAAATTCTGGGCCTGCCCACCAAATGTTTGGCTTATGGCAGGTCCTTTAATGAACACGTCTTGTGAGCAACTTTGCAGGACTGGAATTGATGAGGATTGGAATTTTTTTTCCATTTGGAGTTTTGCAGAGATATTTTCTGACTTTACAACCAAGTAAAGGCCGATTTTTTTCATATTTTATTCTACATCTAGACAAGAAGAAATTGATACTCATACATATTGATACTGTAACAATATAGAGACAGACTAATGTGTCCATAATGTTTGTAATAAATAAAATGTTTTATTAAAGACTTCGAGGCTCTGTAAATATTTTCGAGTGAGCCTTCCCCTCCTTTGCCTAGATTGGATATGAACTGTTGGGTTTCCATCAGTCTTCGGTGGATTGTGAACAACCGTGAGCGCGTCTGGCAACCTCCAGCAATTCTTCGCGCTGTTTTTATAGCCTCGTAAAATCTTTTTCGTCGTTTTACGCGCAGAATGCCTTTCGTCTCGGTGTGCACGTTCATCCATCGCTTCTTCCTACATGGAAAAGTTATCCCTTCTTTACGAGCGTGCATCTTTCGCCGTCGATGCCGCAATTTATCGAGGATTCCGCCGACACTACCATGGTCACCTACACCATCAATTTCTAGGCCACCACTGGTATTGCGTCCAGTATTGTATCACAATCACTTCTGAAACCATGACTGTTACTGTATCGTCTTCCCTACCACCACCACCACCACTACCACCACAATCACCACCACCAACACCACCACCACCACCACCACCACCACCACCACCACCACCACCACCACCACCACCACCACCACCACCACCAATACAACCACCAACACCATAACCACCAACAACACAACCACTAACACCATTGCCTTCACCATCACCACCTCCACCCAACAACAACGCAGAAGTACTCTATAACAACTACCGCCGTCCCCGCAACTACTCTCACCACCATCACCGCGAATACCGTTCCCTCAATGAACACATCCCCCACCTCCAATCTCCATCACTATTACCACCAACCGTCTATAGTAATCATTTTTAATGAAACATTCAGTGATTGGTTTCTTAGTTGTACAATTTATTACGATTAAATTTTAAGAATAATATCTGGTTCAAAAGTAATCGAATCTGAAAGGCAATTCTAGGATATGTTGCCTCTTGAGTCGTTTTAGGTTTTCACTCTTGCCTTGAAGGTTTTGGCAAAGATGTTTCGGTGGTTGTTTAGCTGCTCGTGGAGGTGATGCTCGTTGTTTTATTTCTTTGTATATGGTGGGAATTTATAGAATTTGTATTTTGTTGTTTGATACGTATAAGGGTGCCGTGATTTCTTGACGGAGGCATTTTGATTCAAATTTGTAGAGAATCGCAATGTTAGGTTTACTGGCGGAACTCTATCGCTAGATTACGTAACTTCAGACTGGTCGGATTGTTATGTTGAAGGGTGCGTTACTTTGCAATGATAAGTGTGAACGGCAATTGATTAAATATGCGATCTAATACTATTTTAATGTTCCTTTTTTTGTTACAGTATGCTGTTTGCATGTTACACGTAGATCAATTAAGAATTGGAAGTATTTAACCTATTTTCATTGTTGATAGTATACATCGCTGAGTTTCATTTTAGGGCATTGTTTCTCGCAAAGCGTGAAAGCAATGCATTTGGATTTGGATGGTAGGCACTTGCTTGAATGTACTACCGTCGTAACCACTGCTGCAGAAGGTCTAGATGTTTTTGTAGAATTTGTTGATGTGTGGTGTGCGCCAGTTGAATCCCCTTTCCCCAGCCTAACCACCACCTCCGCGATGCATCCGGAGTCCACTGGCCATGATTTAATAAGGCCAGTCCTGTTATTAGGAGAAGGTAGAGCGCGCGATGTGTACGATTACAGCGCCTCCTGCGCGCGTTTTTGTCTTGTCGGCATTCCCTGGGGCGACGCGGGCGAGGAAGGGCGGGGGGCGGGGCAGGCATGCAGCCAGCGGCCAGCGACCCCCGCGCTCGGAGCGGGCACACCTGCTCCTCCGAGCGCTGCCCTCCCCCCCTCCTGCCTCCTCGCCCTTCGTCTCCCACCCACTCTATTGGGCGCACTGCATCAGCCATAAGTGATGAGGGTGCAATTTTTTTCTTCTTCGCCGAATACATCAAATCCTGAAAATAATATCAGCTTCGAAAACTGTGCTCTTGAGGCGGGTTCGAAAAATAACTATATTCAAACACAAGTAACTTATTGTTAAATCATAACGTACTGTAAATAAATTTTCTCTTAATAAATTTTTAATTTTAGTAAACATAAACAACACATTTTCAAACGTATGCCTAATTACAGTAAAATGTATACCATGATTCGAAGATTCATTCACAACAATTTGTTTCTGCTGGTTTCCTGCTGGTGTATGTTAAAATACGAGGATATTGTCTTGATAATCATCCCGGTATCGTGAAAGCACAGGGAATTAATACAAGGCTTTCCTGGGCACAAGAGGTGATTTATTGGGGCACGCGGTTACGTGCATTGGTATGCAACAGCAATTTCGATTTAGTACCTCTTCAAGGCCTTGATACGTCAACTACTATTAATAGAAAATTCTATATATACAATAATGTTCAGTTACCTTTTGGATTCCACGCCACCATCAATAGTTGAAAACCATATATCGTTCTATATCTTATATAGAACGTCCCAAGCCGCATAAAACTGCCACGAGCAACAAGCTGCTGTCATACTTGCTATCATCAATATTGTTACCATAACTATAATTAATATCGCATTTTGAGAAAAATTGGCTTTGTCACGCTTTGTCTAGAATGCTAAACAACGTCGCTCGAAAAATTATACTTCTCTGCCTTGATTCAAAAACTATTTTTATCAAAGAATGTATTTTTCGAATTTAGTTAATATAATTTTCAGTATCTTCATCTAATAGAAACTGGATTTTTAAAATTAAATAGTACTAGTGTCGCTAATGTTCGACTAAAATTGCTCTGTGTGCTTGAGAATCTTGAGCCCTCTCCTTGGCGACGTCATCGCTTCTCACGCGCGGCTCCTGCAGGACCAAGCCTCGCATCCATCGACCGAACAGGCCAAACGCAATAAGGAATCGTCCGTAAATAACGTAACGCTAAAGAGGGCGGAGGGGGTTTGAGGCAGCGTTACGCTTCGTTACATAGGGGTAAGGGAGTCATAGTTTAGTGTTACCTAATGCTGATATTTCTTTTTAAATCTTTCAACATTTCCTGAAATACTTCTTTTTATTCAGTCTTGTACTAAAACATTAACAAATGACATTAAAAAAGAATACCTTAAAGAATTTATATTGTATAAATCGTTACGATATCTGGAAATATTTTTCAATGATTTAATCTTTTATATTTCGACGAAAATATTAAAAACTGTTCTATAATATATTCTAGAATGCATGTTAGTTGGCGCTGTACGCCTATCCACGATGGTGTGTGCATGGCTTGCCAGAAATTTCCTCGCAAATGCGTCATTCTTTTATTCAAGAATTGTCTCCAATCTTATTGTGTGCAGTCCGCACCACCAACTAATTCTCATTTTAATAATCATAATTTTTAATCCATAACACAAAGACAATTAATACAACTCGTATCTGCTTTGTAATTGATTTTTACTTATTGTAATTGAGGAAGGAGGATTGTCGCTGAGCGTTACGTAATTATTTGAGGGGGTTCAAGCTCGCGTTACAGGGGAGAGGGGGTATTCAAAATACTCCAAATTTGCGTCACGTAATTTATAGGACGGCCCCTAAGCAATATGATTCCCTGAGTAGACTCCGAGAGATGATTTCGGAGCATATGTCATTCTCTCATGAACTTCGATTGCCTTTGTTTTTCTATAGTTTCTTTTTCTTACTTTTCATGTTTTGCTTTTAAAATACATGTGACGAAGTAACGTATTTCTTGATTTCGTAAATTTATTGTGGCCACTTGAAAAAATATTTTACAAAGTGATTCGTGCATTTGAATATTTATATTTTTTTAATTTCTAATGCAGTATTGTAGTAAGAGTAACGATATCTGATAGAACGTACATGTATAAATGTTCGATATATAATTTAGCAAAGAATATCGGTTGCTCTACTGGATGTGCCATGACTATTGCACGCATCAAAAGAATAGAATACGAGCAATAGGCAGTGGTGATTATAAAATCAAAATATATATTCTTCCCGAATGTTCTGTATTGGTCATATAGCCTATGCAAATTATGAAAATTAAGAACAATTATTGATTTTCTATGAGCCTTTTCAGCTGCTCTCTTTCAATAAAGCAAATTTGCAGTTGTTTTATAACTCAAGTCCGTAACAGTGTTTCGTTGTGTTTATTAGGTGCGGTGGAGAAAGCCTTAAAGATCTCACGCCACTTTAACAAACGCTGCCTGTATAACACGGCAATTCTCTTTACTTCTCTTTCAGTGTTGTTTCTCCATGAATAGTGCTTCATGCTAGAATTACACTTTTGATCGTACGCCAGCGGGAATTTACGAAGGAAGAGCAAACATTGTAATTGAGAGTTGTGTTTACAAAGTGGCGACGCGCCAGGAGACAATGATCCCGCTTTCGGCCCCCGAGCCACCGCTCTTCGGCCAGCAGCCCACTCTTCTCCACTCCGCGTACCTGCTCCCGCCAGTGTTTGGTTAACACTGGGCGAGTGGCTGAAGCTGCTTACTAAACACGGGGCGAGGAGCAGCGCACAGTAGAACAAACTATGTAAAATGGTGGGGAAATCTTAGAAACACAGATTCAACCGAATATGCATCATGGCAGAGAAGGAACGCGACGCAATGATGACGCAGGGTTCTAGGACTACAGCGCCCAAAGCCCAAGTAATGACATAAAGCAAGAATGAAAAGTACTTATTAGTTTAGTTATTAATGTAGTCTGTAAAGGTAAGAAATAAGCAAGTTTCCGGGTGAGCTGTCAAATCAGTGACAATAAAGATGAACTAATAAAAGGGAGTGTGCTTTACTCTGCGAGACACAAAAGGTTTTATTTTCTGTAAATGGCGCAAAGAAAGATACGTTGCAATAGGGAGAGCTGACTTTCGGTTTTTGACAGACTTCAAACATTGTAATAAACTGCAAGTAGAGGCCGATAAAAGATTTAAATTTGGAATTATATACATTTGATGTAACGAGAGTAAGGGACTCGAATCGCTTTTGCAGTACTTGACTAACGTCTCTTACGGCAAAATACTCGTATCATTACGATGAACCCACGCAACTTGTTTCATTATTAAGTACAATACACAACATGGGAGAGGAGCGGCCACGTTATGGAAACGAGAAATAGGGAATTTCATTGAACTGGAACAGTCACGAAAAATTGAGGACGTTTTTAGAATAATCTTCACAAGCGAGTGGACATTTTTAAAGTTATAGAAATGGATACTATCTTTTTGATAACTTGTCTTTTGTATTTTAATTTGCTAATAACGAACCTACGGTTAATTTTGTCTTTCTCACGGCGAAATTTGAGATCTAGCTAATGAGTAACAAGCACCCAACTCTTGTTTCCATTTAATACTTTCGTTAAAAACTCGGGTGAAAATCTCTGAAAAATTAATATAAATAAAATGAGAAATATAACTAAAAATAAAATAATAATATAATCATAATGAAAAACAACAATACAAATGAATAAAAATTGTTGACAATCGAGGGAAACCTGTTGGAGGCAAAGCGTGACCACCCTGTGGAGGGTCAATTCACTGTGCGAGCAGCCAGGCGACCGGGCAACCACCTCGGCGCGGCGTGCGCAAACAGCGGGTGGCGCGCCGCCTTGCGCCGCCGCGGGCGCCGCCGCCGCCGCAGTCGTTTGCTGCCGCTATTTCCGGATCCGCAAACACTCGCGCGGCGCGACGACCTCCGTGCGCGCCCTTGGGGCACGCCTCGACACTTCCCCCCTCCCCTCCCCCGCTCCTCGGGTTGAACACCGGTCATTCAGTGGATTGCGCAGCGATGAGGCTGAGAGCGGTATCTCCAGCCTTTTCAGGCAATTAGGGATGTTGGCCTCTTCCTCGCCGGTGAAGAGCCACTCGTATTATGGGAGACATTTTAGGGGACGTTCCTATCCGAATTGGAAAAGTTGGAAGGAATAAAATAGGAAGGGGAGGTGGTGCCTCGAGTGGCCCGTGGCCCCTCGAATGCGCTGCTGCATCGGCATTCGCTTGAATGTGATCTGGGAAATCATGGAAATCACTGGTCACAGCTCCAAACGACTCGGCGTCACAAATCTGCTAAGTTAGAATACATGAAGCTAATTCCTGGCACGTAGGAAAATTGGTGTATTGGAAGTGGGCGTGTTCTGATTTGAATTTTAATTTCAGGCACTGAGGGTCACACTTAAGACAGGATAGCCATTCAGAAAATCCAATACTTAATAATAGTTTTTGCTGACAAAGTGGAATTTTCGTTTAACTTGCCTTTTACGAAAGATCTTTCAACTCGCGTTCCCGGGATGTGAATTTATTTTTCTTGTGAAAGATTGACTGCGAAATTAAGAGTATCTACACAAGAGGTCAGAGATTGACTAGTGGAAACGGCATTCCCACACCGTTTTTTGGTTTACTTCCGTTATTTTCATGCACCGTAATAAAATAAACTAATATCTAAACATTATGTAATATTTTTGCGAGTCATTCGTAAAGCTTGGTTTATTCGCTAAAAGGGTTATCCTTTAAACTTTTCTTAATTCTATTCAACGACGCATGTCTTGCATCAAGGCTGATCCTTCGATAATCGGATAATGAATTCCTATGTAAAATTGACTAAACTGTTCTACGTACTCTTCTGGTCATTAGCTTCCGTAGGTCACGTGCGTATTATATTACAGGTTCATGAACAATTTCAGTTTCAGGATTTCTTAAGTTGTCCTTTGATACTTACCGTTTGTTTACGCCCTTCCAATAATTATTTTAATTCTACAGTCTCCTTTACTCTGTAAATTGCTCCTCCTCCTTCGTTTTAGATTACAGAACTTAACATAAACGATATACTATTCACAGAAAATAATTTATTAACATAACTGCTGTTTATGAGTTGGATTTGAATTATTTCTGAAGTGAAAGATTGTGCTAGGAGTTTGCTTTGATAATAAGGTATTCAAGATATTTAGTTTGTCGTATTTGAAAATCTTTTAACTGTATTAATACTTTTAGGATTATTATTATTATTATTATTATTATTATTATTATTATTATTATTATTTTGAGAATAGCATGAAACTTGTAATAATCTTTGTAAGTGAGTTTACACATACTGTAAGTTAGACATGGTATGCGTAGTGGTTACCTTGATTTTTTGGAAGAAGTTCTGTCGTTATTGCTTGTAAGATGAGATGTAAATGCATGACTAGCAAAGTGTGTCGCAACGGCTTTGCTCATTGAACTCGGCGTTTTTAAAGCTGTTGGGCAAGAGGTGAGCACAACCCATGCGCTGTTAGTGACTTTTATGTTCTTTGGCCCTTGCCAGAAGCTGAGATTGCAGGTACCGTTAATTTGGGAAAAGCACAGCATAAGCGCTACAATTACTGATCAACTGATACGAGCGTTACTACCACACTTCACGCTTTTGAAACGTGTTCTCTGTCTCGTCTGACGATGCAGCTGCTAACCTTTCAATACCTGCCGATCCGCCACCGTCCAATCCGATTATAGATATCTCGTAAGTACTCGGCATGTATGAACGTTTACCTTGAGATAGGTATGCGATAAACTTCCCCAGGAGCGATCAGAAAATCTAAAGACCATTACTGGCCCACCGCTATGGTTTTCAAAATTTCCCTCAATATTTTAGATAACTTTGGAATGTACATTGTTCAGTGGCCGCTGATCCAACCTCCAAGCAATTCTGGAGCCAGAGTTTTTGTGTAGGGATATCTACTGAAAATCGTTAAAACTCTGGAATATACACTTTATGATGCAGAAGAGCCATGTATACTTAAGTAGTTGTTAATCGAGTAAAGTGATATTTTGACATTTCTTAAATTGGTAATTATTTCAATAATTGATGAAAAGAACAAGTGTTTTCATACACAGAGTATTTGTAATTACATTTTGTACTAATCTCTTGTTGAAATCTATTGTCAGCTAATCTTAATAAAGAATGTAGACAAAACAAAGTTGTGCATTTATTACTAGTTAGTCAGTTAAAGCTTCCGTGATTTGCTAATGTGACTGCCATCTTGGGAGGCTGTGGTGCTGACTCAACCACTTGCCTCAGTTAATGGCCGTCACCCCACGCCCCTGCGGTCGCCGCACTCAAACACAGCTCTGCGATGGCCTTTAGACCTCTGCTCTCGCCCGTCTCCGCTGCCTTCTCTGCCCTCATCTTCTCTGAACTCCCTCCATTTACTCTTCCCACTTTCTTCTCTCCTTCCCTCTCGTTTCGCCTCTCTGGGCTGTCTCCTCCTTCCCTCTCCTCACTCTCCTTAATCCTTCTTTTCTCTCTCCCCACTCTCTCTCTCTTCCACATATTTCTCTCCGATGGTGCTGTAGCCCTAGTCAGATGTTTTAAACTCGTAGAATTGCCGAAGCTCAAGATAATTAAATAATATTAATTCTACTAATAATAAAACTGCTTTTATTGAGTTAACCATTGGGGATGGACCCTTTCTGGCTCTGCAGAAAAGCGTGGGATCGGGAAAAATGCAAGATGTATCCGAAATCTGCCTGAAATGCTTCCAAAATACCTGTCGGAATCGACCGCTCAAAGCCACCCACCTCGAAAATTCTCAAGCATCGTTCGACACACATAGCGAGTGCCGCGAACACAACCAGGGGGGAACTCTAACCCTTAGTTGCACATTCTGTTGCCACCCAGTCGTTAAAACTTCGAAAATTCACGTCTAAAGATTTTATCGGTTAAATATAAAATCTACTTCATACTGCAACGTACTCAAGTCATCGAGATGATCCTCTAATGAGGCAGGTCATGAAATCTGACCGAAGAATGGGAAACTGATGCATTGGTAGTGTAGCAAAAAGCATTATAAAGAACACTATGCAAGACAAGTCGAATTACACAGACACTGAACTTCTGATGCTACTTAACATGAAATGTGAGAAAAAATGTTGAAGAACTTGTGGAGAGACAAACCATTCCATGGACAATATCTAAAAAGAATGGACTAGGTGCAGATAAATAAAGATCAATCATTTATGTGGTTTCAAAGGGGAAGAATGAAGCCTGAATCGGAAGCAGTTCTAATAGCTGCTCAAGATCAGGCATTGAGAACACATTATGATAAAGCGGTCCTCAAAATTTCTCAAGATGGCTAATGCTGCATGTGCCAGGAGCAAGTAAAAGCCATTGATCACATCGTCAGCTTGTCCAATCCTAGCAAAGACCGAATACTTAAAAAGACACGACAGTGTATGTTGTTACCTTCTCTGGCAGATCGTACCGCCCTCGAAGTTCCAAACACACGCCCTAAGTGGTACGAACACTCACCAAAACCTGTGACATTGGTTGGACTCTGTACAATATTTTACGACCAACAAACTCAAACGGATCGTAGGATAGCAGCAAACAAACCAGATATTGTTATCCGGGATTTTGAGAAAAAATCGTGTCTACTTGTGGATGTTGCTGTGCCTTGCGATCAAAATGTCGTAACCAAGGAGGCAGAGAAATGTCTTAAATACAACCCCCGAGCTGATGTACATAGACTTTATGTGTCACGTAAGGAAGGAGGAAGAGGCCTGAGACTAATTGAAGGCACAATGCAATAACCGAGATGGGAAAGTATGTAGTCAGCCATCAAAATGACCCACTAATGAGGCAGGTCATGAAATCTGACCGAAGAATGGGAAACAGAGGCATTGTAAGTGTAGCAAGAAGCATTGCGAACAAGACTATGCAAGACACCCAGAATGACAGAGACACTGAACTTCTGATGCTACTTAACATGAGAGTTGAGACACAGAAAATGTTAAAGAAATCGTGGAGAGACAAACCACTCCACGGACAATATCTAAAAAGAATGGACAAGGTGCAGATCAATAAAGATCAATCATTTATGTGGCTTAAAAGGGGAAGAATGAAGCCAGAATCGGAAGCACTTGTAATAGCTGCCCAAGATCAGGCCTTGAGAACACGACATTATGATAAAGCGGTTCTCAAATTTTCCCAAGATGATAAATGCCGCATTTGCCTGGAGCAAGTAGAAACCATTGATCATATTGTCTCAGCTTGTCCAATTCTAGCAAAGACCGAATACCTGAAAAGACATGACAGGGTGTGTAGCTACCTCCACTGGCAGATCTGTACCGCCCTCGAAGTTCCAAACACATGCCCCAAGTGGTACGAACACTCACCGAAACCGGTGACGTCTGTTGAATTGTGTACGATATTGTACGACCAGCAAATTCAAACTGATCGCGCGATAGCGGCAAGCAAACCGGATATAGTCATCCGGTATTTGGAGAACAAATCGTGTTTACTTGTCGATGTTGCTGTACCTTGCGATCAAAACGTCGTTACCAAGGAGGCAGAGAAACGTCTTAAATACAAGAGTTTGGGAATCGAGATCAGCCGAATGTGGGGCGTAAAAGCACAGGTCGACCCGATAGTTATCGGAGCTCTGGGATTTGTTCCGCAAAATTTGTGTAAGAACTTGGCTAAACTTCCAGGTCATTCAAAGGACTGAGAAGTGCAAGAAATTGCTTTATTTGGCACAGCTCACATTTTGCGCAAAGTATTGTAGAGGCACCGACAGTCCCTAGATCTGCTCCTTAGGTAGCTGGTTGCAACCTGGAGTAGATTTTATATTCACCCGACACATAACATCTTTAGTCGTGATTTAGGGGAATAATAATAATAATAATAATAATAATAATAATAATAATAATAATGCAGGGGGAATTCTCCTCATGTAATACCTGTAGTCTTTTTAAATATACATGTTTTATATTATTTATTCCCTGGCGAATTTCGTGTCATCCACCCCAACATCTCTCCAGGCTCTGGATGTAAGCCACGTGTTACCAAACATTAAAATTAAAGCCAGATTAACGTGTTGGAATCATTCCATATCAAATCGGACAGGCATGAAACACATTTACGAAAGTCTCTATTTTTTGAAATCAAATTATTCAGTAGAGAGTGTATGTATATGTACATACTTTTCACAGTTATTATTTTGGATTAATTGAATTCTTCCGAAATGTGAACGCGAAATAACTTTTAATCGGTTTTTGTGAGCTACATGCAATGTGTAAATAACACTATTATTTAGAGATTAAAAGATACTATTTTTATTTAAAGAAAAATGGTAATAAGGAAATGTCCTTTTTATTTTCAATTCATTTATTTTAAATTGCAATTCATACACCACCAAGAGGCTTAAAAGTTCTAAAACTAAATTTGTAGCGTGTCACAGTGTCACCCCAGAGCCGTTCTAAATAATAGAAACCAACAAATCAATCCGCATGCACTTTCAAGAGTAGCAAAAACAAAAGGCCATTTAATATGTTGTTCTCTACATACGTAATGTGTAAACAAAACCAAACAATTAAAAATGAAATTGGCATATAGTGTTCGGGATCTAACCTTTCTCTTTCGTGAGTTTATGTCAATCCCTTTTTCAATAAATATCTATAAATATCTATCATAATGTTCCCATCTAAGAATACCTTCTCTCTCCGTTCTAATGGAAGTTGTGTTGCCCAAATCCATTTCGAAGCGCACAGAAATCGTGAAAAAAAGTGTAAACCAGCTGGTCACATTTAAGTCGTGACCTAGATCTTATTAGCCGACTGCGAGTTCGTTTCGCGAATGTGAAGATACAGAGAGTGGTATCTCGGTCAGACTGGTTCCCAACCTCCATTTCTGGTCCGTATATCAGAAACCGGAAATACATTTTGTCCCCTGTGTCTCGCCGTAAGTTATGATTGTACATTGATGACACCTTTTCTGACGAGAAAATTAAACCATGGACGTAAAATCCTTTGAACTTTGACAATGAAGCAGGTGCAGAGTTTACGAGTAAATACAGATCAATGGTTATTAATACGACAGTTCACATGTGAAAATTAAAAAGAAGCTGGGTGTAAAAGTCTACGTAATAAACTGAGTTATTTTGCTGGAAATGCGGTCATGGTTGAAATACTGCACGAACATATTCTCTTGTCCCTCATTGCACATCAGTAGTTTCTAGTTTTGCACCCGCCTTCCTCTAGGAGTACAGCAACGTCGCCGAAATGCATACATCAACCAAGGCACCCTATTCGGAGGACCTGGTGTGGGATTGCATGCACAAACACGATGGGGCACATTCTTGAGGTCCTGGAGAACAGGATGTGTTTAATAAATCTATATAGGGGACCATTGATCTCCTCTGTAACTGGAGAGGGCATAGCTGACGGAAATTGCCACGTCTTCCGTACAGACATTACTGGGGAAAATGCCTTCTGCATTGAAGCAGTCATCCGCTGTTCAGTTGCCATGTAAACCACGTGTGACGAAGTCGTACATTAATAGATATTTGAAACCGCTTGTTTCGTAAGGATTTTGGGTTTCATTTTGCTTTTTTAGGACCAACTTTCATTTCGCAACAAATTATCGCGTTAGGACAACGTTCAGAATGATGATTAGCAAAAGTACTATCTAAATATTGAATTTTAATTCAATAGATTGCATATTGGAAACAAAATTCTGTCATTTGTGACACCAAAATCATGTGAACATCATTTTTATCAGGCCCTGTATTCGTTGTGTGTGGAACTAATTTTAGTGATTACTTGTGCATATATGACAATTAGCAAAATAACCGGTGTTGCCCGTGTTTTCATCACATCAAATCCTTTGAAGGAAGATAACGATCAGTTTTATATAAACCACGGTGTTTAAAATTATTTTTAATGTATTTGATTCAAATTGTAATAAAATACTATAATTTTCTATTTTATTGTATAGTACACTGCTATTAGAATTTTCTCTGCTCTGCTTTCCTCAGTTTTCATGCATTTTACTAATTCTACGATTACTAAGTGGGTACTATACGTTAACACACTATATTTTTTTAAATTTTGGTTTTAAATAATTATTCTGACAGTTCGTATATTTGTCCATTGAGCTATTATTACATAGATATTTATTATTTCCGCAGGTAGGTTTATGCAACCTGGTGGCGGAACACTAAAATTTACATATTATAATTAGGATATATTTATAATGTAACTTAAAATTATTTTAAGACAATAACAATAATAGATAACAATGATAACAATAAAGCCATTAATAATAATAACAATGAAATTTGGTCTTGACAAATGTGCAAAAATCAATTCAAAAACTGACAACGTCAGAGAGCGTTGAAAGTTGATATGCACACTGTGATTCAAGATCTTGAGCCAGGTAAAACTTACAAATATCTTGGCATGAAGAATGTGAGACCATCTCGAACGACACAATGAAAGAGAGAATTCGCAAGGAGTATTACAGAAGAGTGAGACTTGTCCTGCAATCTGCTCTGAACTCCAGGAATAAACTATCTGCAATTGGTTGTCTGGCGGTGCCTGTAGTAGAGTACAGTTCCGGACTAGTGGACTGGACTGAGCAAGAAATCCGCATCATGGATCGAAAAAGCAGAAAACTGCTAACAATGCATCATGTCACCCACCCTCGAGCTGATGTACATAGACTTTATGTGTCACGTAAGGAAGGAGGAAGAGGCCTGAGACAAATTGAAGCCTCCTGCCACAATGCAATAGTTGGAATGGGAAAGTATGTAGTCAGTCATCGAGATGACCCTCTAATGAGGCAGGTAATGAAATCTGACCAAAGAATGGGAAACAGAGGCATTGTGGCAGAGGCAGTGTAGCAAAGGCAGTGTGGCAGAGGCAGTGTAGCAAAAAACATTGCAAAGAAAACTATGCAAGACACGTCAAATAACACTGACACTGAGCTTCTGGTACTACTAAACATGAAATGTGAGACAAAAAACGTTAAAGAAGTCGTGGAGGGACAAACCCCTCCACGGACAATATCTAAAAAGAATGGACAAGGTGCAGATCAATAAAGATCAATCATTTATGTGGCTTAAAAGGGGAAGATTGAAGCCAGAATCGGAAGCATTTGTAATAGCTGCCCAAGATCAGGCCTTGAGATCACGACATTATGATAAAGCGGTTCTCAAAATATCCCAAGATGACAAATGCCGAATTTTGCCAGGAGCAAGTAGAAACCATTGATCATATTGTCTCAGCTTGTCCAATTCTAGCAAAGACCGAATACTTAAAAAGACACGACAGGGTGTGTAGTTACCTCCACTGGCACATCTGTACCGCCCTCGAAGTTCCAAACACACGCCCTAAGTGGTACGAACACTCACCAAAACCTGTGACATTGGTTGGATTGTGTACAATATTGTACGACCAACAAATTCAAACGGATCGCAAGATAGCAGCAACAAACCGGATATTGTTATCCGGGATTTTGAGAAAAAATCGTGTCTACTTGTGGATGTTGCTGTGCCTTGCGATCAAAATGTCGTAACCAAGGAGGCAGAGAAACGTCTTAAATACAAGAGTTTGGAAATTGAGATCAGCCGAATGTGGGGCGTGAAAGCACAGGTCGTCCCGATAGTTATCGGAGCTCTGGGATTTGTTCCGCAAAATTTGTGTAAGAACTTGGCTAAACTTCCAGGTCATTCAAAGGACTGAGAAGTGCAAGAAATTGCTTTATTTGGCACAGCTCACATTTTGCGCAAAGTATTGTAGAGGCACCGACAGTCCCTAGATCTGCTCCTTAGGTAGCTGGTTGCAACCTGGAGTAGATTTTATACTCAGCCGACTTATAACATCTGTAGTCGTGATATGGAGCAACAATAATAATAATAATAATAATAATAATAATAATAATAATAATAATAATAATAATAATAATAATAAGCCGAATGTGGGGCGTAAAAGCACAGGTCGTCCCGATAATTATCGGAGCTCTGGTATTTGTTCAGCAAAATTTGAGTAAGAACTTGTCTAAACTCCCTGGTAATTCAAAAGACTGGGAAGTGCAAGAAATTGCTTTATTTGGAACAGCCCACATTTTGCGTAAAGTATTGTAGAGGCACTGATAGTCACCGGATCTGCTCCTTAGGTAGCTGGTTGTAACCTGGAGTAGATTTTATATTCAGCCGACTCATATCATCTTTAGTCGTGATGTAATGGAAAAATAATAATAATAATAATAATAATAATAATAATAACAGCATTAATTCTACATTTATGGCGGTCCTGTACAGACTAATTTATTTTAGACTAACAAATATACGACTTTTTATACACTGCACTGCACTGCACTTCACTTCACTTCAGTTCACAACACGTCACCACACTTCGATACAAATATTAATAATGGTAACAATAATTAATACTAATAATAATAATTATTATTATTATTATAAAATACCCGTTTTAATAAACCTAACTTGCTAACAAAATTTACAAATATCGTTAGTACCATTAGTATCCACATACGAAAGCAGACAATATCATTTTCTAATAGCAATATACAGTCATCCCTCGACATCCGCGGATTCGTTATTCGCGAGTTCCTAACATTTGCGATTAGAGAAATGCTACCAGTTTTAACATTCGCGACTTCAACATTCGCGAGTGCGTCTTGTAGTCGTACATTTTTTAAGCAAGCACATCTCGTTTCCTTTATTAACGTCATCTGAGAACCTAACTTGATAGGCACCGGAGCTCAATGTATCACGCTCCGCAAAAATGTCAAATTTGGAATGTCATTTCACATTAATAGAAAAACATAATTGTAAAATAATTCCATTCAGTTGCGTTAAGTTGGAGGTAAGGGTTTTGGCCACAAGAACATGAAATCCGTTCAGGATCTGTGCATCTCACGTTGGAATGATTTCACTGAAGAGTAGCTTCGTAAAATAATCAGCGAAGAAAGCCTCCACGAACGTAATGATGAACTATCGGAAGCGAAACTGCGTCCTGGAGCAACATCAATGTAAGAACTGTTGATGGCGTTCTAAAAGTTCAGCAAGCTCTGGTGGAAAGGGCATTTGAATACGATCCGAACTTGGAAATTACTTCGAAATTTAAGAGAGAAAAAGAAGCATCAACTTTATCACATTTGGATAATAGAATGAGGAGGGCGATGATCCAAAAATATAACCAAATCCTACATCCAATCACTTTCAACTTTGAAATAAGTTTCAAATATGGTCTTATTTCTTCTCTTTTGGATGTTGATTTGAATTCTGTTTGTAGTAGTGCTTGCTCATTTCTACTGCAATTCTTTGTCAGATATTTTTCATTATTTTTTAAATGTATTTTTGATATACAAGAACCTATCCCATGTTTTTTCATTAAAAGATAGACTCAATATTTGCGGATTTGACATTCGCGATGTTTTTCAGGAACCTAACCATCGCGAATATTGAGGAATTACTGTACTGTAAAATAAAATGTAAAGAAAATTATAGTATTTAAAGTGTGTGTTTTTGTGTTAAGGTTCCAAACTTCCAAAACGGCTCCAAATTTTTTCTTTAAACTTTTGGTAAGAATAGTGCCTCACGTACTCACTCTATGAGGTGACGTACACGCTATATTGCTCTTTTCTTTTGTTTTTTCAAAAATTACAATAATATAATTTTTTGACTTGTATCTCACGTCGTTAATATTTACATTAGCGGCGATTTGTTCACATTATTATATTTATGAGTACATGTGCTTCAAATAATGTCAACTAAAGGTTTTCGAAAACTCAAAAAATGAACATAACCTTAATGAAAGAACTCATTAAGGAGAACAAATTTTATTTGAAGAATAAATCTCTATTTTTAATTTCGTAGTTGTAGGAAGACGCCACAAAAATTACACTTTTGCAATTTTCGAAAATTCAGAGTTAACCGTGAAATTATGACCTGTGTCACCTTTGTAAGTGTATTTTCGTATTCGTACAAGAAATGTCAAGAAAAAAATTTGAGAAAATTTCGAAAATGTCCGGGGGGGGACCGTTCGCCATGCACGGACATCCAACACAAACCTTCACTCGCACGAGAACGGGAAGGGCGAGGTGCGTACGAACCTGCTTCTAAACTTCTGAAATTCAGCGAGGCACTGCCAATAACCCGTTATTGATGGTGCAGTCTGATTCCCGAAGCAGAGGGCGTCGGGAAACAAATTGAGCTAGCGCGCTCGCGGAGGACGTTGTGTGCACGGGCGGCCGTGCTCGGCGCGTTGCGTTTGCTTCCCGTGGAGCCTCTCCTCGGAGACCGTCTGTCGATTACTATCGCCCCTCGCCCTCGTACGCCAGCTCACAATAGTGGAACGTCCGCTGATGCAAAAAAGTCGTTAGCAGGTTCCTACATTCTCAGCATCGTAAAAATATATTTCGGTTGCAAAAACAGTAAGATTGTATTCTCATCCAGCATTAAACACAAAGAGTTGTATAAGTTTCGTGTGACGACTAATCAGCGAAATCGCTGAATATTTAGAAATTTGTTTAATCTTTCATATAAAGAGTGGTAACCCAAATAATTTATCGTAAGAAAGCTCATGATGGAGATCGGTTGAAAGTTTCCACCAAGAGAACCTGTACTTGTAAGCTCATGTGTGGTCGGTGGCCACTGGAGCAAGGCCAGTGAGGGCCGCTCGGTGGGGCGACCTCCACCAAGGAAGCGCCCGTGGAATTTCCGACTTCAGTGGCGAGCCCTCCCCACTGCTTGGCGGCGTGGCGAGCGGCGACGGGCGCCGCGTCGAGTCCCGCCGCTGTCGCGCGCTTTGAGCTACGGCTTGCGACCAGCGCCTGCCGGTTGTCGCGCCGCGCCGCGCCGCCGTGCACCGCCGGCGCAGCGGCGTCGACCACTTGGTGGTGGCTGCGGCGGCGGCGGCGGCCACGTGCGGTAGGGGTCGTCGACCCTGCGGGTCACGGCCGCTCCGCCGCCGCCGCCGCCGCCAGCGCTGGCCGGAGAGCGCGAGGCGGGTTACGCAACTTCCCCGCGCGGACGCTCAGCTCCTTCGAGCGCCCTTTCGTCCTTTGCGCGAAGGCCCCGCGCCACGGCCCCTGCCGGCGGACGCCACGGCCACCCGCCAAGCGCCCTCGGGGGGGGGGGGTGTCAAGAGGACACATCGCGGCCTATTCCTACGGAATTGCAGTTGCACAGGGCGGAATGGTAGCAGGGTTGCTCAGGGTTCACTCAAGTCAGACCATTGCCCCATCACTGAAGTTTATCATATATCACCATTATCTCTTCAGCGTCAATTTGCTTCACCACACCGTCCGGCTTCCATTCACACATTCCGGCTCGGCACTCATTGTCTCTGTGGGTTCCGCGGTTGGAGTCCCGCCCCCTCCAAATGCAATATGTCGGGTTGGCGGAGGACAAAGTGGATGCGTCACTAGTTTGTTCGGGTTTTCCCCTTGCCTGCCATTACACCATAGCCCTGTTAATAAAATTGTATCTGTGATGTTAAAATATTTCTTCTTATAAATTCATATAATTATTAACGTGATATACATACCCAGTCAATTCATTTTACAGGTTTTGTTTTGTCTGTGGACTGTGCTGGCTAAAGGCAAAACATACTTCGCGGACGAAATATTTCGTATAAATGTTTGGGTATAATTGTTTCTATTACACATAGTATAATGTTGTTTACACATATCTACCGTTTTATTACCAGTAATGGATGTTGAAAACTGGAACTTAGTTCAGAGGGAGAGGCACAAGGACATGGGAACGTCATGGAGATGGCAGGAGGAGGATGGAATGAGGGTGCAATAAAAATATTTCAGATTTTTTCATTAGAAAAGAATTTATTTTTTTTACTATCGTCCACATTGTTTAAAATCTGAAAAAAATATGTTACAGAATGTTATGAGACACATTTTAAGGGAAAAACTGAGACAGTACTCCAACGTTATTACGCCGTAAATCAATTTCAAAAACTTATTTATTTTTTTCTATTTGAATTTGGTGCCAAAATTATTTGGCAAAATACCATCTAATTCAACTATTTTCTCTGCAATTTGTTGCAGCCTAATACATGCAATAGAAGCTGAAAAAAAGTGAAAATCGCATATCTCATTGTATCTCTGCAACAGATCGCCCTAGAAGGCTAAGTTTTTGCAATCTGCGGCATTTTTTATTCCCTTTCGTGTGAATATCGCGATTATCAATTTGGTTTCGGGGTACTTTTCACCTCCTCCCTCATTCGGCTATATTCTTTTGTAGCTGAAAATCGAGATGTCTGTATGGAAGGAAATATGTGTCACGTGTAACTGTCAGACTAGAACATTGTGGGATGAAACTTGGTGAATGCGTTAGGAGTAAAATTTAGGTGCACTGTTACGAAGACTATTAAGACATTTTCATTTTTTGGGATACTTAACATGAAGACATTGTAGCTCTTTCGAAATTTTTGGAAAAGGGCTGCTATTTAAAAAAAAAAGAATTTTGCTGGAATAGAAGAACATGCATTTATAAAATAGGATAGTTCCTATTTTCATTCAAACCTGCAGATCTTTTAAATTGCATTTCCACTATTTGTTATTGTGATAAATAAAATCCCAGACATCGTCGGGTTACTTCCGCAAGTATCAAATTAATCATATCTACTTCTAGTGTCATTCACTCATCTTAAGATAGGTACTCAAGTATTTGAGTAATTTATTATTAGTGTTAAACCACTTGGAGACATTCTAAGTGTGGGAAACGGTCTCGCAGCTGATTGCTGCTTCTCGGATCTCGCGCACTTGTCGGAGATGATCTTGAATCAATGGATGGGGGGGTCATGCGATATTTGGAGTCCTTGGCTGCACATTACTCGGATCGAAGGATAGGAACGAACAGAATGGGAAAGAAAGGTTCATAGATAATTTACTTCGTCCTGCACCCGTCTGGAATTGTTCCGAAGATACCGCAGATCAGAGCTGCTGTCCGCTGGACTTGTTATTGCGGCAGTAACATCGACCTAGATCGGAAATCTATAATCGATCGGCGTCCTCGGCGGGACTCGAATTTAGAACCTCCCGGCCAACGGAAGTATTTGCATCAAAATGAAGTTTAAACTCTGCACGCCTAGGCCGAGGGCAACTCCAGTTCGGAGTAAGATTAGATCGGGTTGTATCAGGCAGTAATGCCACTGTCGGGGAATTCATGAAGATAAAAATTGAAAATTCAGAGTAGTCCTTTTTGCTATATGACCCAACCATAAGTCCAGAGTAACATAATATCTGGTGGGAGAAACAGTCCAAGCATTCCAGCCAAGCAAGGCGGTTGATGAACTCTTCGTGAAGATTGCAACACTTCGAGCTGACTAGAAACACGAAAGCTCAATTTAATCACAAGATTCCTCCAGGTCGTGAGATCTGAGCGACTAATCCCAAAGTTGAAGTCGTCGGGAATTCGCTGTAAATAACACGCATTATGCACATCATTAATATCCGTCATTTATAATGGAAAGGATGTTACATTTGGTGGAGATTTCGTACCAATGTATTGTCGGAACTGACAAAAATATTATCATCTTTCGTGTAAGGGTGCTAACTCTCAAGTTATCCCAAGAACTAATGCTGCGAGATTTTCCAGCTCGTCTTCACGAACCAGATCCTCATACAGCGTAGCCTTCTGTGGCTGACAACGAATGAACACGTGGCCCTTGCGAGTCATCGAACCAGCGACCTCGTCCCAGTCGTCGCATTCCCACGTGGGCCGCCCCCGTTCCGGGGGATTCCCCCGAGCATGGAAGGGGCGTGGCCCTGCCCTGGATTCGGGGGCGCGCGGCGCGGCCCAGCCCGGAACCGGAGGCGCTGGCGCCGCGACGCTCATCGGCGCGGCGGCGTCGCGCTGGCGCCGCCGCCACCGCCCCCGGCGGCGCGCGGCCCAGGAATGCCGCTTGCCCCGCGGCTGGCGCGCGGCGGGCGACGGCGGTGGTGTGCGTGGAAGGGCAGTGGCAATGGAGGAAGCGATGCCAATGGCGGTGGCGGTGGCGGTGGAGGGAAATGCAGGCAGCACTCTCCAAGATGGCGGTGAGAATGGCATTTTCAGTTCCGGAAGTGGAAATTCCTAATATAGTAGAGCGAGAACGACTGTGTTGTATACGGAGACTGTGGCCTGGGAAACTAATGCGCGTGGCGATTGAAGCTTAGGCTATAATTGTGCCGGCGCTGACATTTCTCGTGGAATGAGATTGCATTCCTGGCCGCAGAAGCAAAGGCAAGGAATTCACAATCCTTTGCTAATGTCTTTGTTAAAGAGGGATGTGACATGGCAGGAGTGTTTAAATGGAAGAAAAGGACGTATCTTAAATAACTGTCAATACACAAAAGGTCAACTAGAAATTTCAGGCGATGGAAGTGAAGGCTTTGCAATGTAGCAGGCGCGGCGAGTCAGTGGAGGTAACGAACTTTGCGACAGTATTTGTAAAGTTTGATGACTTGCCATTGCAGCATCAAGAACATCGAGGACAAGACATCTCCGTGAAGGAACGTTTAACTTCAACCGACCTCAAAAGCAAAACGCGGAATAACCAAGGTGGCGTTACATGAAACTACCCCTTGCACGCATGATCTCCCTTGCCACTCACGCTGCTTAAAGCGAATTATGCCTCGCCAACGGCGTTAGCACTGCACAAAAATAGATCAGCACGACAAACAGTTGCCACTGTTGTGTCTGCGCCTGGGAGACCCTGGCTTCGACTCCCGACGATAGCGAATTTTTGATGTTAGCTTGAATATGGGTACAGGTAGTTCAAATGCAGTCGATGTCTGGAAGAGAATTCTAGAAAAGCGTTGCTCTGATCACATGACGCGAATACCCGACCAGTACTTCAAGAAATGGCAAACCGAGCGGGAACTTCCTTTCCTTATCTGTATCCCCTCCTCGCCGCTTATAAACTCACACAAGTATTACATTATCACATGTGTTGGGAGACCAGCTGGAATTTAGAGCTTGTCCCGACTAACACGATGCCCGCTGGCAGAGAGAACGTGGAGTAGGGAAATCCGGGTCGATCGAACGTTCGAGCAGTGGAGGACCACGCCTCATCCCAGGTTATACCATGCAGAACTTGTACGGGACGAATGACAATAGCAGTTGACGCGGCTGAAAAGCAAAATAATAAATCCATCCACCAGCAGCATTCGCATGAGCGAGCCGACACAGATCCGAGCGAAAGAGAGGACGGTTGCGGCGGCGTGTAAATGGCCCCGGCGGCGGTGGTTGTGCCGGGTGAACTGCCGTTGCACGTGACCAGTGGCGGCGTCGGCGTCCGCGGCGGGGTCAGGTGGCGCCGCAGAGGCGGGCCGCGCGCCACCGTCGGCGCCGCCGCGGCGCGGAATCGCGGCTACGCGTCCGGCGCGGCGCGGCAGCGGGGGCGCTCCGGATCCGCGGCGCCTCACGCGCGCGCGTGCACATCCGCTACTCCCACCCTACCCCCCACCGGCCGTGTTCAGCTTAGAGGCAGCATTGCAGTGGCGGATTTTCTAACTCGTATGGGTAGGTCGAATTCAGCCGCTCTCTCGAGGACGGGTGCTCTCATCGGTAGGTTTTCGTATTGTTTCCGACCAACATCAGTTGCGGGAATAACGCCCTAACAAGAGGGCCAGACGGATCACTCGCGATGTTTCCTCCTTCTTCCTTGTTCTGTTCTGTCCTTACTAAAATGCACTACACACATGAGAGACCAGTTAGGAACCTAGAGCTTGTCCAGGCTGCAGGAGATACCTGGACAATGAAATTCCGTGAGCCGACGTAAGTCGGCGCTGAATATCGGCCGGCGGGAGAGGGACACCGCTAACCCCTGGAACAAAGCATTCACTACTCAAAGAGAATTAATGATAATAGCAGTTGACGTGCCCGGAAAGATCAATCAAGCCCCCGACGCTTTAGCGCTCCCCCCAAGGCCCCCACCACTTGATGTGTGGTGACTCCCAGACACATCTCTGGCTTACTCCTTCATGTACTCTCCTTTCCTAGGCAGGCGATCACAGTAGTGGTTTGCTTTCCTCTAACTGTATGGGAGTGAGGGGAGAGGATAGTGATTCAGATGTGATACGTGGTAGAAGCCTACAAAGCCAAACTACTTGGGGGAAAATGTGAATGCGAGAATTACATTGGCTCTGCGTCTTAAACGTTGCTCCAATCGGTCTGTGCCACCGAGGCCGGTTAGAATGTTGTTTCATGAAATATTTAGTATCCATAGTGCAGAGAAAGCAATGCTTTAGTATTTTTTGAAACATTTTTTATTACCTCTATGAAGCACTATCATTCCCTTTTGGTTTGTGTACATAAGCACATGACGTCAAAAAATGTAAATAAACAGAATTGCTCCGGTTATGAATTACTGAAAAAACCTTACGAATGCTTTGAGAGAAAGGCTTCGACTACTTTGGGAATATCGTTTGATGAATACCTGACAAACCGTAACAATGATTTGTGAGCGAAAATGAATAAGAATGCGCATCGATTCTTCTATGGTTACATAGAAGAATCAGGCCTCACATACCCTGGGACAGTACTTGTCTCAGTATTACTGCTTAGCATCAGTCAGTGAATGCATGAATAATTAATAAGCGCAAAAGAGCTGCACTGGCTACTGTGATACTCTTCTATCGTTTCTGTAACGCCGCTTTGGCAGGAAGAGTCGAATGAAAATATTATTAAATTGGTCCATATAAGGAAAAGAATATTAAAGTCGCCGAGAAGAAACGTTTAACCGCATTATTAAACCTATGGACTGGATGTTTCGTTTGGGTTGTGTATTGTATTTGTTACGCAGGGTTTCTGAAACGTATGGTAAGTGATATTATTGATAAATAGAGATGATCATAAATTTAATTTTGTTATATTAATGTATAATATTGCAAATCGCATCGTGAACCGTGCCTTAAGGCGAGCCCGTTATATAGATCTAAAATAGCCTTGCATGTGGGCAATTTTCACTCTCCATAGATAGGGTATTGATAGATTAAAAAAATCTAAAAAAAACTAGTAACATGCGTGAACAAAAGCTTCATAGTCATTATTAAATGTTGTAGTCAAGTCCAAATAGCAGTATTAGGTAGCGGCCATCAAATGAGAAAATTGCAGTTCATTATACTGCGAGATGCCTACTACCAAGACACGGGTATTGTTAAAAATAAAACCAGAATTTGGAACGTGACGCTTCCTTTGAAGATAATAACAACATTATGCAAATATTCGCGTGTTGTGTCCATGAAAAATCTGTCGAAACTAATTTGTGTCAGAAAAAAAGGCGAGGGACTTGAGGTGTGAAATGAGGAAGGGTGCAACAACCTGCGACGGCCTGCCTATTGTGCGGCGCGGCGCGGCGCGGCGCGGCTCGGCGCGGGTCTCGAACCTGCTGTCTAGACTCGAGCGAGACGCGGAAGGCGACGGCGGTTTACGACGGAGCAGCGCTTGGGCGAGGAGCGGAGCGGGACGGGATAGAATGGGACAGGACAGGACAGGACCAGACGAGACGGGGCAGGGCGGGGCATGGCTGGACGGGCGAGGGCAGAACGGAGAGGGGGAGGAGGTGTGAAACAGGAGGGCAATGGAGCGTGGCGCTGTGGCTGTTGAAGTCCTAATTAAAGTTGCGTTCCTTTTCTTCCCACTTTCAATTTGCCTCCTAATTTTCCATCAGCCAAGGTTTTTATTCTGGTGCGCGCCCCCTACAGGACTATAGTTTTACCATAGAGTAAAGATCCTTAGTCTATGGTTGTACGCTTTACTTCTGCATTATACCTTGTCAGAGTTGCCACTGATACTGAAAATTCAGCGAAAATGTGGAATTGCGGGATATTTCAGAGACTTGATTTGAAAATCGGGTTATTTTATTCTTTGCAGTTGTGTCCACTATTTATAGACACATTTAGGAAAATTTTCTTGCTGTGTGGTAGGATTTATTACATAATAGCGAATTTACCATTACAATATTTAAATTATTACTACCTGAACCCGTACGATTATATCACACAAAAAATGAATACCTGTCGAAAAGATCAGAAAAGACCCGATATGGAAAAATGAAACTTAAAAAATATTGCTTTATGTTGTTCTGCAGTTATTTTACAAGACTAATAAATTGAGAGGTTCAGAAATTCTGGAGCAATATAATCATTGTTCTCTGTGAACACAGAATTACATAAACATATTTTTGAAAATGTAGTTGAAATGTTTATTTACCAGTACCTAAATGTACGTTGTGTATTGTAGCAGGAGATCCTGCGATCCACGGTAACTTAAAATCGGAATGCATCATACATCACGCATAGTCAACGAACCTACATTGTAAATACACACATAGAAATGGTGGACCTTGCGTTTATATACACTCATTCCTAGCATTTAAAAACGCTCATCCACGGAATTTAAAAAAACTCGCTATAAAACGTTGATAGCTTCCGATATATCTGTTGGATCTCGCAAATCAAAACGACCAAGACAACAAACTAAATGGAATGAGGTATGGCGTGTAATCGTCACAATGAACAAATAACAGCGAATAAACATTAATTCAGTTGATTTTAAAATATTTTTAAAATTTGTAATTTTTCCTGTAATTCGTGTTAATAAGAGCAAGTGATAACACATATAGGGCCCGCTACCTATCATTTAAAGAAAATGTCCCAAAATTAGTTTGAGTAGTCTGCTTCAATTCGTTTCTGAACGAAAGACCTTAATACTTTAAATATATAATTTCAAGTTTTATTTAATAGAGTAGCGTACAAATTTAGCGAAATAGTAAGTTATTCATAATGGTAAATCTATTTACTGTGAATTTAGGAACATCATAATGCGAAGGAAAACTAGAAATGTGTTGTCAAGCTGAAATATGTTTAAAACACTTGAAATTTCCAAACGTTACATCACCTGTTTGTTCCCCTTGTTACTCGATGTTCTACAAAATGGCTGTTAAACCTTGAGCCTTGCCCCTGCATTGGCATGGTGGCGCGAGAAAATCTCAAATTGGAGTAATGTGAAATTATTATAAAAGCAATTATAAGGCGTAGATTTGTCGCAGACTTTAAATTTTGCAAAAAGCTTTTTCGGTTGCATTGCGGCCATCTTCAGGGAGATTCTGCGGGGGCTGCCGAAAAATCTTTTTGGAGAATTAATCATCTATAAGAAAACTACTTCTTATATTTGTTTTTATAGTGATGATAAGATCATAAACCCCGCACCACATTTTTATTAATATAAAGTGATGTTGGTTGACATCTGCATTCAAGATCAATGCATTCCTCAGAATGCCCATTTTTCTGCAGACACCTCTGTGTTTTTGCAAAAAATGACGTTAACATGAATGTAACACAAAGTACTTGGAGCGTCGCAATGTTTGTTTCTAGAAAAAGCTGCCTGTGAGTCATCGAGAGGTACGGAGCACTCGCTGCCATCAGCATAACGCGGCAAGGCCACCCCTTCTCATTTTTCAGGCGTCTTGTACGTGCTGCGCGCGCCTTGTTTTTCCAAGCACTCCCCGTGGAATGCGACTCACCTCTCTCGTTGCTCCTCTGCCTCTCGCTTCGCTTCGTTCCGCCTCTTCAGACACATCTGCGAGCGTCTTCGCTCGGCCTCTGCCTCTAGACTTCTCTCCTGACCGATCCCGACATCATTGTCATCTAATTCTTCTCCCTCATTTTATTCCCATCTTATTTCTTTTCGGTGTTCCCTTCGTAATTTGATGTTGCAACATGGTGAATTCATTCTCCATTCTTTTTCTCTTCTCTTTCTGTTTTCCCAATTGCCTGTGTGTCTTAGTTTTACTCCATTCAGTTGCTCATTCCCTTTTTTCGGGATTCGCTCTTGCCTCGCTCCTGTTGGCTCTCGCCTGGATGTTCGTCTGCTTCCTCTCCGCCAGTGCTGCATCTGCGCCGCGGCGCGCGCGGGCGCGGGCGCGAGCGCTGAACCCACCGCGCCGTGCGCCTCGTCTTTTTTGCGCCCCGGGCAGCCTCCTCGGGCGAAGGCCGAGGGCGCCTCCGCCACCGCCAGCAATCGCCAACCCCCCACTTCATCACTCTCACCATCACAGCCACCCCCCCCGGGGCAGGTGGCTCAGTGCATCAACTGATGTCACTGCAGTGCCTCTGACTGGGAGCTCCTAGGTTCGAGCCTCCACGGCGGCCTATTTTTCGACATTAGCTAGATAGCTAGCACGAATTCAGTCGCTGTCTGCAGGAGAATTCTAGCGGCCGATTGGTCTGATAGGTAGTTTTCCGTGGTTTCTCCGATCAACAGGCGAATGCCGGAGCAGTACCCTAACTAAACGTACCACGCTCCGCGCGCGATCTTTCCTACCTCTTCCTTGTCTCATCCTCACCACTTACTTGCATGCAGTACACTACTACACATGCTGGGGGACCAGTCGGGAGCTTACAGCTTGTCCCGGCTGGAGCCGTGCCCTTTTGGTGGAAGATACCTGGTTGTGCGAAATCCAGCTAGTCGACGGTAGGTCGGCGCCGGGTTTCGCTATGCAGCGTGGAAGATCGCCGCCACTTTGGATGAACAAACATGCACTACACTGATGGGACTAATGGCCTCAGAAGTTGACGCGACCGGAATCAAGAACAATCAATCAATCAACCAGCAGTGTTGTTGTTGCTGCTGGGTCATTCCATGCAAAAAGTAGGAAATCTGACACTACATCTCAGAATTTAAAAATATTTTGCCACCTTACTTATTATGATACCTGCATGAACCAGGTACAATATTTTTGTCTCATCATCCATTGTTTAGCAACAATGGGCACTTGAAATATTAGGTTAGCAGTCTGTAGACATTCCGTTATGGTTTTTTTCCGATGATATGCAAACAAGCAAAAAATATGAAAGTGACACCATTTGTAGAAGAAATGTAGAGGATAATTTTACGCTAAAGATATTTTTTTTACCGTGAGTCTTTAACAATTAAGGAAGTAAACAAATTCTAAAAAATGCAATAAATGGAAATATAATATTTTTAAATTCTTGAATTTTGAAAGAAAAATTGCTGAAACTACTTTCAAGCTACTCTGTAAATTTCATCATGGAATTTTTGGATGGTTTTAAAGTTATGAATAAAAGTATCTTACTGGCGCTCCATTAACGAACTCGTCTCTGCTGCTAGAGCCGCCGCGCCACAGCGCTCCTCGTCAGCGCTCGGCGTTACAGTTTTCCTTCGCCGCGCGATGGTGGATTTCGCAAAACTACTTCTCTAGGTGTTAATTTTGCCGTAGGAGCTACATGAAGAGATACGCCAAATTTGACCATTATTTTTTGTTCACTCCAACTTTTTGGTAAACACGTTAAAATCATGTATTTCTCATTAGCTGTTTTCACGTTTGAAATTTTTCTTTGAATTGTGTCAACATTTCTTCTCCATCATTGCTTTCTGTACTCACATGAAATAATTCAGAAACTGCTTTATTTACGGCACTCACCTTTCTCCTTGCGTACGATATCTCTCTGGTTTGTTTTCGCAATGACAATGGTGATTGACACAGAAGATACAAATGTTTACATTACTGATAGTGGCTTCCTCTGCAACTCCTGGGGCTACGTACTCCTCTTCACTTGACGTTTTCACTTCACTGTTTCAGTTGAGTCACTAAGATCTGCATTGGGCATTTTGGATATTTTGTGACGACACATCGCATATTGCTTCACCTACCACTAAATTCGATATTTTCTTCCGCATCGCCTCTGTAATCTTTCTCTTACCCACCCGACTTTTGTGCTTCTCGAGTCCGAATGGATTGCAGCACCAAAGCCTGTTAAACGTAATCACAATCTTTGGCATTTTCTATCACGATGTATCACTGAACAGTAACACGCGAAAACTAAGCCTGTAAACTAATGTCACAATCCCTTCGAAGGCATCGATGGATATCCCTAGGGAATGAACTTGGCGGTGCCTGCCTACGACCTTGCGTCACCCCTCGCTGGGCAAAGGCACGCGACTTTCAACCTTAAGAGCAAAATGCGCGTATACTTTTTATTTAATAACTTACGCATTTTTTAAGATTCCATCGCGATCAATGGTTATTTATTGGTTCTTCCTGCAGTGTGCAAAATATGAAAGAAAATAAAATATTATTTTTGAAGAAAAATGTATTGTTTAATTTATTAGCATTTTTTATTATAAACAAATGTCTCAATCCTTAATATATTATCAACTGCTTAAAATATAATCATTTATCTTCAAATAGTGTGCCCGTTTTTAAAGTTTTATTCATTTTATGAACGTCATAATTATTATCATTATTGAGTACATTGTGTCATCGTCCATGTTTAACCCGTAATTGTTGCTAAACTGCTGAAGATATTAATTCCATAAATTGTCTTTTAACTGTTCATCATTAGTAGATTAATGTAATAAAATATGAAAAAAATCTGAGACTGTCAGAAAACCTGAAATTTTGCATGGAATGACCCTGCTGCTAATTGCCATACCACCACTATATCATCGCCATGGGACCGTCTCTTTGTACAAACAGTTTCATGCTCTTCGGTCCGTATCGCAACCACTGCCTCCTTCGCTGCCTGTACCTCCACAGCGATGGTCGACGACGCCACCATCAGTACAGCCGTGATCGGCCAGATATGCACCTTTAAAACAGTGGCAGTGTTCACGGACGCTGCCTCCTTCCCCCTGTTCACCTCCATCTCCTCCACTGTCACCACCTCCACCGTCGCAACCACTCTCGCCGCCGCTCAACCCACCATCACCGTATCTACCGCATCCACCACCCCCGCTAGTGTCATTGCCTTGTGTTCGTACGGTTGGCCTCGCCGTTCCCGTGGCCGCCACAGCCTCCCCCGTTGCCGTCGCCCCCTTTCGTTTTTTTCATCGCTCGCCCCCAGCCGCCGTCCGCCAGCCATATAAGCGCTTCTCCACTTTGCATTGAAAGATTGCATTCTGGCGCGCCGGTTATAACTCGCCGCCCCACGCCGCGCCGCCCGTTTCCTGCCCGCCACTCGCGGTCACCCTCACTCGAAGGCTCCGCGCAGACGCTGCCTTGCGGACCTCCTAGCGAGCGATCTGGCTAGCATGAGGCAGAATACGTATGTCATCCCCCAATGGTTTTCTTTAATAAAGAAATTTCAGTTTTTACAAAACCAAATTTCGTTATTTTTTTTCTTTAAAAGAAAGGTAGTCTGAGGTAGGTGTGTTATCACTTATTTTTACTAACTAGTGTCATAATAAAAACACTAAATTTTAATATGTTAAAATTAATAGAATGTTGGTTATTACGTCGTTTCCAATACCAACTACAGAACAATATTGTTGTTGATGTTAGTAGTTTTGTTTTGCAAATTGCAATCCATCTAACTGTCGAAAGCAGTCGACTTTTCCTTGCATCATGAGATTACAGTTGCCGAAGCGAAGATAGCGAATTTTGTTGTTTTAATGCGATGATTATGAAGTGGATATACATGCAGTGACCTGCATTAAAAATATGTTTTTGCTCCCAGGGCGCCCTCCATACGCGAGGGCATCGAAGTCGCCTGAGGGGCAAAGCAGAAGTAACTCCCTTAGTACGCACAAAACTTTATGATTGACGGCTTAGTTACTGGATCAACTGAGATTTCGAACCAATTTTAAAGTCTTGCATCAGACGTAAAAAGAAAGATTCCAACCGTATAGCATCATATAAATAAAATAGTGTGCATATCGCTAATTACTATTGCATACTCCTAGTTAGAGGTTGTTTGCATAAAATGGAAGAATATTGTGAAGTTGTTAGGGAAATACGCGAAAAACCTAACAAAGCTAGAGACAATTTGCTTCCATTACTATGGTGTATTTAAGTGCTGTATGAAAAATACGTTACAGTGCGAATTGCGTAAAGGAAACTTTACTTTTAGGTTATTCGCGACGGTCGCCCAAAGCTATTTAGAAAATTTCAGTACATCAAAAAATAACATTTTGAAGCTGTTTTCTGTTTCCATCAGCATCTATTATTACTACAGCTACACTACTACTTAAGAATCATGTGCCTATAAAAGAAAATGTATTACGTAGCAGTGAAATAAAAGTGACTGTTGAGAGTTTTAAATCCACGGGAACATTTCTTAATTGCAATTCTCATTTTAATTTAACAAAATAATGTGCACCTGGAGTTAGCACCACTAGTTCTTATTTGAGTATTTGTCGTTTATTTCTTATATTTTTATCCCTAAAATTAAATCGAATTTATAAACAATGAGTGTTATTACTTACTCGCCATTACTTTGTAAGAAGAGAAATTATTGTATTCGTCCGTCGGAAAACGGCGAATTTTCGGCACAAAAAATTATTGCCAAGTGCTGGTAATGAAAAAGAAGATAAATCTTGTTTCTACAGATAGTAAGTTACTTACATGAACATGTTGTGAACTCAGGATCCATATTTTATGTGTCCTTCATACCGAAAAATCGATCGACGGCAAAACGTCCGGCCGGCCGTCTGTGTGTGGTCAACGCTTGCGTCTAAACCGATCATCACGGTTTTCTCAAAAATCGGCATTCGCCAATCGATTCGAAGGAGCTCGAGGCCCTGCGAGTTTGGAGCAGACATTTTTTTAGGGAGTTCTCTGCAGAGAGCCTCATTTACATTTTCTCAAAAATAGCTCTAAATATTTTCAATAAACTTTGTGCTCGGATAGTGTAAAATACCCTTAAAAGAATTGAGCAGGTCTTATTTTCCTTGAAATTTCCGATTTTTCGAAAATTGCACAAGTTCAAACTTTTTTCGGCGTCTTCCTATAACTACAATATTGAAGGTAGATTTTTTCCTTAATAAAATCTTTTCCTTTTAAGACAGATCTCGAAAGAAGTTCATGTTTAATTTTTCGAATATATGAGTAGTTTTTGTAAACTTTTGCGTGAAATAAGGGCAATTTTTACACAATTTTTTTCCTCAAGAAACGGCTCCAAATTTTTCTTTAAATTTTCTCCCCGTATGTATCAAAGAACTGTAAAAAGTGAAGTAGTACCATTTTCGGCGAACTCTGTGTTTTCGAAAAGTGCAAAATTGTTACATTTAAATATTCACGAAATTGAAGATCGATATTTTTGTCTTAAACAAAATCTGTTCTAAAAATCGGGGCTTTAAAAATGTTCATTTAGATTTTTTTGAAAACAAGAGTAGTTTTCGCGTAATTTCTGTTGAAAATGAATGTAATATTTCTTTTAAATTACAGAAATGGCTCCAATTTTTTTCCCTTACAACTTTGGGATACTTAAAAGAATGACGCAGATCTCGTTTTCGTTTGAATTTTCGAAAAGTGCAATATGTGATAAGCGGTATGCCGACTCTAAAAAGGCACTAAAAATCCTGATGATCAATGTACAGTCAAGAAATTCCGTAAATGTCTTTCTTAAGTGATAAATTTCGTGCAGTCATTTTTTCTGATATGTTTAATCACCCATAGCGAAGTTGCGGTCTTTTTCATTGATGAAATTCATCTAATTCTTTTAAAACTAATTAAAATTTTAAAAGAAAATATCATGATGTATATTTGCTCACAACTTATTGCGAGCCTGTCCACCCCAGTTTTTCTTGCTTAACTAAAAGGCCCGCACGGTCAAACTGCTAGACCATTTGCATGTCGGGTGTATGTATGTTTTACCCATGTGCTTTGAAGATCGTGAGAACAATAGTGGTTTTTCAATGTTGCTAATTGTGAAATCATTTGTGGCGACATTGCCACTACAGCTATGTTTTCTGAGAAATTGCAATATCGGTATCTGTAATAAATGAATCCATTGAATTATGGTGAAGACATTGATAACGTTTTGTGCACTCGTGTGGTTCTATAGTGTATTTGTGTAAGAAAGGAGAAGCATACTTTTTCTTGTAATATTGAACGAGCTATTTGGCAAATTTCGGAAAAACAGTGTTTTTGCATGTCTATTAAATCGAGAAGTATATTTTTTTTGTTTTAATATAGTTATCGCTTCTAACTAGTGCTGAAAATATGAATTATTAAGATTAAAGTACGGTATGTTTGTGGCATCCATATTATGTTCCTTTTTAGTGTCTCTACCAAAGTTCGCTCTTTCTGGCAGCAGAGGTGTCACGTTGATCTTGTGTCTGCCACGTTTATGAGTTGGGTATGTTGAGTTTCGTCCAAGATATGTCATTGAAGCGTACATTTAATATGAAATTTATCTTTTCTTTCTTTAATTGAAGTGACGACAGTATCTCATGGCAGATACTGTACAATGCAATAGTAAGCGTAGATCTAAAATCTCTGACCTTGGTTCGTGTCTACAGTTGGTTGTTTTTCCTTCACCTTTGCCTTCAGGTTGGACAGCATCTGCACATGCTGTCTCCTCTCATAAATAATCATATTCTAAATATGCATGTCGCAACTCAGTAGTCTAGCAGAAATGGAAATTGAAATTGAAACTAGCCAACGCTTGGGACAGTAGCAAATTGTGTACACTTAGCAGTATGGTCTTTTTATATGAGAAAAATATAATGTGTAGATCTCCAACACTCACCACCAGTTTTTCTTTGAGAAAATAATGATGGAAAAGCAGTACTGTGAATTGCCAAAGAGTATCATTTTGGATTTTACCTGATTAACGTGAATGCCCAGCGCCTGCGACCTATTACGTAGGCAGCCTTCACGGCACCCGAGTAGGAAGAATTGCATGCGTTTCTGTTACTGGACTATAAGGGATCGTTTGTTCTGTCTCCAAACATTGGCTTGTTGCAGTTCGCATTTCTGCTCGCTCAAAATTAAGACTTCTATCTCCTAAATCAGTCACCTCTACCTATTCTTTTGTATCATCCGTGCTAATTTTTTTTTCTGGACACACTAGACACTTTTCGCGAATTATCCGTCGTTTTTTGTTTCCAACGTCATAATTTTATCTACGACACTTTGAATCTACAGAACGAAAAGTATCTGAAAACGAACAGTAATGTTCTTAAAACTATTGAAAGGTGCAATAATTGCTCCACAGGAATCGTTAACTGCTATTGTCGATATGTCCCTTTCTGGGAAAAAATACATTAAATGTCAGAATCATGATGAACTATTATTCACAACTAATTAATGTATACATATTAAAATTCTGTTTTTAGTTTAGAAAGAGTTTCTATAGAGATAAGTGGTCTAGTCAATCACATCCTGAGGGTAATGGTAACGATTCTGGATTTAATGTTATGTTTTCTCATTATCTTTTATATAGCCTCATTTTCTGTCAATTTCTTGATATATAGACCGAAGCAATTCAAGGCGACAGCTTTGCGTTCGCGGATGAGGTTTGTTTGTCGAATGAGAATCTGTTTCTTGCCTCGAGAAGCGAGCGCTGCTTGTTATTGGAGTTGACGATCGAGCGTTCGGGTCGTAAACCAACCTCGTAGAACTGCATCTATAACTCAGCGACCAGTGTTCACATCCATTAAGAGACTACATTTTTCGAAACCGTTAGTGATGCATACAAACTGACGGATTTGAATTTTCTTCGAAGAACTTCAAAAAGGAAACGAATTGAATAAACTTTTAATGTAGGAAAAAATGAGTTGGCCAAGGTATATCTGCAGTGCCATCCAAGAGAATAAAGTCAAATATCTTTCAGGAGACCAATAATTTTTATTTAATTAGTTCTTATTTAATTCACGAATATTCTATGTAGATATAACTGTAAATAAACGTGCGGTGCAGCATTAAGTTCTTATTGCTACAAACTTTTCTCTTCCCCGCAAAAATATAAAATGAAGCATCTCTCTAACGTTCACGCCCACTGACATTTTCTTTGTCAACATTCTACGTTAATTTGTCTAAACATAGTGACGATAGTGATGCAGGATGTTTCGTATGAATTTTTTTTCTTTTCGTTATGCCATTCATTTACGAGCCTCTAGTATTGGATTTTATAGATTCATTTATAATTTCTACTAGCATCCTCCGAATAGAGAAATTCAGTCTACCAACGAAAATTGTCGACATTTTGACAGAAACACACCTGTGGGTCCCTAATACCGAAAACGTAGATTTTTGTATTTTGTAAAAATGATACAGGTCCATTTTTAAAAAATCCTCAAAAAATACCTCCAAAAAATTATGTCGTAAACAGTTCTTTTTAATACGAATAGTTTTCGCGTAATATTGAGTTATATTATTATTACAAAATGTGTGAACAAGATTTTCTCAAAAATTGTCTTTAATTTTTTTCTTGCGTTGCCCAAAGTTCCTTTAACAACGTGGCTTAGATCCGATTTTCAATAAAAACATGTGGAATTTCGAAACTTTCAAGTTCCTTTTTTGCTGTAATACACCTTTAGTGTTGAACCTCGAGGTATATTTTGTAATTCAAGCTGTTCCTCAATATTACATCGATGCTTCGAGAGCACGTTCTGCTGTCAAAGCGAAAGGAACGAGCAGGCAGGCGAAGAAAGCCCAAGTGTCGTCTCGCACGTATGGCTCGGGACATCTGGACCAAGAGCATTTGTTTGAAGTGCTGCTGGTCTGCAGAATCTTTGCCGGCGCAAGGCTTTTTTCTTGATCGTTTTTGAAAGAATAAAGCCCAACAAAAAGAATTCAATTGCAGAAGTGTCGTTGTCATTCGGACTTTAAATAAAGAATTTTAAAAAAATATTAATATTTTCGAGCCTCTCAAAAACGATTGTTTTTCTTGAGAATTTTTTAGACAAAATTCGGAATACAAGGAAAATGTTTGGATATATTGGCGTAGAGACTACGAAGACAGAGAGGTCGTAAAATGTTGCGAGAGATCCATTTACTTGGAAGTTCTGTGGTATTCGCTCGCAGGGAACGGCAAAAAATCCGTTCAGGGAAGGCGCCTGTGCATACCAGTGGTTCCGTTTAACTGAGCTAATTACCTGGCGCCGAAAACCTGTTCTCAAGGGTAATGGCGTGGGGAAAATAGGAGCCTACCCCTGAACGCAAATTCGAGGAGAAAGCCAAACAAACATTTGGATATAGAGCAATTGTGAATTCTTTAGAACGGCGCCCGCAGTGCTTATGATCTTCTCGAATTGTGAAATTGATGAATTATTGATAATCGAAAAAGAAATATTCTGAATCCCCTCCTGTCTCTCTCTGTCTCACTCACACATGCAAGCACTCACACACACACACGCACACACACACACACATACATGAATATATATTGCGATCTCTATCTCTACCTATCTATCTGTACGCGATACCACACAATCACCCACCCAGCTCTCGAAAAACCAGCATCATTCGGAAGCCGCTGGGACTTCTGGGTGACGTTTATTGCAAATCTGAGGTACAGCCTTCCTTGGTTGTGGCCTAACAAGCTTCCTTTTTGTTAGGAATTTAAAAACAATTAGGAAATCATGTAATTATGATACATATGCCGTGAACTCAAATGAAACACCTGATACATCAAATTGGATATACCAAAGAAGACGATAATTCTTCGAATGTTCTGAATCCATACAAGAGTAAAATAAGATTCGGGTTTGTGAATTTGGAATTTTATGAATCGTGTGCGGTGTCCCCCCCGCCCTCCCCTAAATGAAGGTACACAAGGTTAATTTGTGGCGTGGCGGAGTGTACGTGGCGTCCAGGTGAAGGAGGGGTGGTTGGTGGGGGCGGGCGGGCAGTCGTTGCTCCCGGCATTCCCGGCGCGCCAGGCGCCCCTGCGACCGCGACGGGCGCCATGGCCTCGACGGCGGCCACGCTCCGCCCCGCCACGCCCCTCGCGCATTCCACTCCGCCCGCTGCACTCGCGCGTGTTGGCGCTAAGGGGGCGCCGGCGCTCCACGAGGCTTGGCCAGTGCTTCCCCCGACCAACTCACTCCTTCCCATCAGCCCTACCTCTGGCCTCGCCCGCTTCATTGGTGTCGCCGCTTTGTTCGACGGAGAGAATTTTTTTTTTTCGCCGTGACAAGCTTAATTCTTATTACCATTCACGCCATAAAAGAACTGGCAAAAAATCATGTGCTCAAAATGTGTCGGCATTACTGGTCATGACGAATAATGAAGTTGCATCCGTATAATTAATCCTAATAATAATAGTAGTCGTAATAGTTGTAGTGATGGTGGTGGTTGTAGTTGTGGTGATGGTAGTAGCTGTAGTAAAGGGCGTTTTTATACGAAGATCTGTGTACCATTCAACACATATCAACTCCCCATGACACTACAACTAACTTTCCAATATATTTCAGTAAATTAAAGATATGTTTTTATAACTTCCTCCCTCAATGTGTAAATAAATTACCGAGAGAAGTAATTTCATTTTTATAATGATACGATAAGAACAAACCTATGTAGAGCTGAGATAATTAGTTTCGGTCAAGGGTAGGAAATTATTTTCCCAGTTATTGATTGCTGTCTGCTCTATCAATATCAGTGCTTTTGAAGGTAATTCGTGTTGTGTTCATGTTTTGCTAAGTGTACGTTCACAAAATTTAAACTTTATCTCCTTTTTGTGAGGCTTTAACTGTGCGTCACCGGAAACTACAATACAGAGTGTGTTTGATTATTATTCTATCAGTTTGCAATCCAGGTACCACAAGAACTGGCCCTAGAGATGATATGTCCATAAATGGTGGCTGACAAGAAATATGTGGAGTGAGGCAAGTGACCGCTTGCTTAGAAGCGGCGGGGAAAACCGCAGCCGAGACTCGCTCCTGCGAGAACCAAGGCCGCTCTCCACACCTTTCGGCGGAAAGATGCACTTGGCGTGCAGTCCTCTCAGCTGTGGCGTCTGTTGTCTCTCGCTTTTAGCCTCATTATAGGCATTAAAGAGATGATTCCCCGTATAATGACATGCTTGCGTCCAAAACATTCCGAGCGGGTCATTTTTTGTACTGTCCTTATAAATGATTTGCTCGCCACAACTGGACGTTCATCTGCAGTTTAAGCGCCAAAGCGTTTTGCCACTTCAAATATTGTTGTTGTTTTTTTTTCATGTGTACTTAGTGATAGTGAGGGGCAATGCCATATTTTTTCATACCTTTTGTACTGTAGTGTTCCATCTTGTTCTACAAATGCTGGTGTATTTTTTTTTACTTCAAAAACTTGTGGGACATATCGTACGTTCGTTTGCCTTAAAGTACTTTATGTGTAAATCCAAAGTAAATTAATTGCTATTTCAGTGACAAAAATGGAATTATTTCAATTAAATTTGTGTTCATATCTGTACTGAAAATAAAGTATCGTACTAGAATTATATAAGTAAAATGATATTCAAGTATGGTTACTCAAAGCTGAATTATTTGTTTAGTAATATGTATTAGTGGAAAGAGAGTATTATAATGCCGATCAAATTTAGTGTTTCCAACTTTTAAAGCGAGGGGGCAATTTTTACTAGTTGATGTATTTAAGTGTTTTGCGTTTAAAAAGTTTATACCATTAGATTTTTGTTTCGATGAATAAAAACAACACTAAATGAAAAATGCTTTATACTGTAATCCTAATACTTAATAAGAGATAATGGACTTTACGCAAGTTATGTATATTACTGATTTACCTAATCATCCAATTCGCATATCTACACTTAGCGGTTTCTTTCGATGGCACTACTGTCCAATTAAAAATATCGTTTCTTGTTATATGAAAATTACAGCAACATTGTCATTGTTAGCAGTAGAAACTACTGGTTCAGCTATGCTCAGGTACTTCATTATGAATGTGGCACGTAAGACTTAGAACATATCTGAAGTGGATGAGTAAATACGACATTGGTGCTGAATATAATGACAGGAATGACGGACAAATAAGGAAATGAGTGCGAAACGGGACATTCGAAGAAATGCTACTGCGAACCTACTTCCACATAGATGGATCGGGATTTAAACGCCGGGCCCTCAGAAAAGAAGAGAGATTATTGATATACTATTTGTTGAATGAAAACCTTTAAAAAACAGTGTGTGACCGGCAGAGAGAGGAGAAGTGGCGCGCGGTGCTGGCTGGTCGGGCGGTGACGGCGGCGTTGGCGCGGACGGGGCGTGGCTCAAGGCGACGTCGCGGCGCCTGGCACCGCGCGCGCCACCCACGCACGCGGCCGGCGCTCGCGGCCAACAGGCACTGCCAGGCGGAATGGAGATGCGGGTTTCTGGGGAAGCAGCTATTAGAGTGGAACGCCCTCCGACATGCACGAGGCAGGAGGCCGAATTCGAGATCGTTCATCATTCATCGGTACATGAAAAGGTGATTGGGCATTAGACAGAAAATGTACTCAAACGTTCCAGGTAATTCCAAAGGTAATAGAATCTTGGGTTCAGAGTTCGTCATGTGTATATTGAAGGCAGAATTTCTACTTATGTCATACTTAAATGCTTTTATTCTTCAGTCGGCTACCGATTCTCTAGGAGGTAATGGCTCCTGTTGTTGTGTCAATGTCATTTGACATTGAAATAAGCCAGTGCACACACAAGTGCTGAGTCAAAGCAGTTAACTCTGAATAATCGTGTTCAGTGTTGATCAGACAAGAACGATAAACGGTCATACTTAATTGGAAAAAATAGTAGTACTCTCGTTTTTGTTCCTACAAGATCACAATTACTCATCACTATCACCATATTCTCCTCTTTCACTATCATCACCTACAGCGGCTGCCACTGCCGCCTCGAATACCACGATCGTCTTCACTACCCACGCCACTCTCATCATTTACCACCAATGACTAACAGCTACCACCACTCCCACCACCACAATCACTGCCACAGTTACCAAGACCTTCAACACCAACATCTCCTATCACCGTCTACACCATTACCATCCCCAGCACCACTATCGCTTTCACCAACACCATTACACTTTTCTGCAAGAATAGGTCTATGATATGTTCCGGCTTCTAAAGATTCCACTTCTTCGACGGTCTGACGATCACGAGGTCGGGTCCCTTCTACCTCCGGGTCTATACACAAACGACTGCTTTTGAAAAGGTGTCTGTTGCATTCTGTCATTATGTTGTAGCCATTCCTGTCTGATGGTACTTTGTCATTGACTGCTTGACCATGTAATTCTGTTCTTATTTCTTCATGTAGTATGGTGTATCTCTTTACAGATCTCAGAAATTGTATTTCAGCAGATCGTAACGCCTCTCTTTCTCTTCTCTGCCCCTCTCTTTCTTTCTCTTTCCCATTTCTCTCGTCTCCGTTCGCTCTCTTCTTTCTATCTCTTCTCCCTTTCTCTCTCTTCTCCCTTTCTCTTGTCCCTTTCTTTCTTTCCTCCCTCTGTATCTCTTCCCCTTTCTCTCTCTCCTTATCTTTTCTCTCTCCGTTTTTATTTATTATATTATACGTTATTTTTACTTTCCCGTATACGTACGTATAAACGGAGTGATATACGTAGTATAGGGAAAGTTATGTAATGCTGCTCGAAAAAATGGCCATTTTCGGCGGAAAAAAAATTATGTGCCGGGCCGTGAAAACGAAGTGGATAAAACTAGTTGCTAAATTAAGAAAAAATCCCCTAACATGTGGTGTAGCCAGAAACCCTGTTTTCTAGGTCCTTGATACTGAAAAACCAATTGAAAGGAAATCGTCCGTCTGTCTGTCCGTCCGTCCGTCTGTCCGTCCGTCCGTCTGTCCGTCCATCCGTCTGTCCGTCTGTGTACACTGCTAGCGCCTAAACCATACGTACGATTTCTACCAAAATGGATATTCCCCGGTCGATCTGGTTCTAGTCGAAGCTTTGAGATTTTGAAAAAGATTCTTCAAAATTTGGAAGTACTTTATATGAATCCCCCCCCGGGGGATTTTCAAAATTTTCTCGAAAACGGCTTCAAATTTTTTCTTTAAAATTTCTTGTATGAATAGAGTAAAATACACTTATTAACATGGCATTAGGTCCGATTTTCATGAATAACTCTGAATTTTCGAAAATTGTGAAAGTTTGAATTTTTTGGTCGTCTTTCTCCAACTACAAAAGTGAAGATAGAGATTTTTTCTTCAAATAAAATTTGTCCTGCTTATTGAATTCTTTCATAAAGGTCATGTAAATGTTTTTCAAAATTTTAGTAGTTTTCGTGCAATATTCGGATGCGATTGTGTGTGCGGATTCGATGGTGTGACGGTTAGCGTGCCGGACATACCCAAGTTCGCGGGTTCAAACCCGATCGAAGCCGTGGATTTTTAAGGGCGAAAAAATCCTTCGTACGCCTTCCGCGGAGGGGAAGTAAAGCCGGCTGGCCCATGTTAGTAGATTTACTTGCGTTTTCTGTGAAAAGTAGCTGAAAATTTCGCGTTTTCAGAAACGCTCAAACGCCGTTTTCTCATATATGGCTGCAAATTTGTTCTTGAAACTTTTGTAACGGATAGTGCTAATTACACTCTTTAGTATAGCGTAAAGTTTATTTTGAGTTATTTTTTTGTTTTTTTCCAAAATTACATAATTGTAATTTTTTTGAAAGATCTCTCACATCTTTAATATGCACATTACCAGCAATTTGCAAACATTATTGTATTTGTGAATGTAAGTGCTTCAAATAACTTCAAATAAAGTATTTTGAAAACTCAAACATTTTCGGTGAAAATGAGCTTCAAATTTCGTATTTTTAGTAGCGCTAAAACGCCATTTTCTCTTAAACGGCACATAATTTTTAAAAGAAAATTGCCGTTTATGACTAGGTTTTTGTGTTCTTTAATATTCTAAAATTAATGAATCCGTTTACCAATAGGAAACCGAAAAATTAAGAAAATGACAAAAAAATGTACTTGTGGTGGTGGTAGATGACAGCTGGCAAGAAAGAGTTTGTGGCAATTCCGAATAGCTAGCGAAGACCCAAGGAAATACAAAACTAATACGGGAAAGTCTGTGCCGTTCTGTAGCACCACTAGTTATTTTATTATACGTAATTTTTGTACTTATAGGATGTTTTACCATGAGTACCATTGTTTTAGTCCTTTTTTTGACATATTTTATGTATATTGTTTGCAAATTTGATATAATTGATAAACAGCCTTCTGTAAATTATTATCTTCGTTTTCGTATATTAAGATATACGAAAGAGATAGGGGTAAGTATACCCCTAATTCTAAGCTTAATTCCTGGGCTGATTGCATTCATGGATAACATCTCCGTTTTTCTATAATTTCTCGAATGGTAAAATTATCTGTACAGGAACGTTTTAAAACCATTTGTTCTTCTTTTATTAAAATATCACAGATACTAATAAGCATTTTATTTAAATTTTTGCATATATATTTCTCGTTCACTTTACATTTACAGACGGCAGAATTAGGAAATAATATTGTTTTGAAAGCGAAGGCCCGAACACACAACCAAGAATACATGAATGGTCCCGATGTCAATCAGCATCTGGCCAATCAGCTGTTTCCGAAGGCAGCACAAGCGCTACGGACACAGCTGACGAAGTATGCCTTTCTGACAGCGAGCTGGAGTCGCGCCCTTAAATGATTAAGGTAATATACAATAAAATAATCACACCACACGCTATTTACAACATTCACGTACAATGTTTTTATTTCATCTTTGCCCTTATCTACTGCTTAATGGTTATGTTCTTGCTCCGCCGCGGTTCTGTGTGCTGCTCACCGCCGTCTGTATCATATTAAACGGTCAGTATGTATACTGCAAACGCGCGTTTCTCATTCAGTCGGCGGTGACCTCATGTAAACAGATCGTACCGCTCCGTCTGCAAATGTGAAGTGAACGAGTTATACTATAGTATGTCGATAATATGGTAATATCTCGGTAGAGTTCCCAAGTACTTCTTTTCCCTTTTTTAAATACAGATATGATTTTTGCTTTCTGCGATTCATCAGAGACAAAGCATTTCTTCCAACGCAAATGACACCAAGACAAAATAACTGATCCTCTACTGACAGGAACAGTCTCCGCCATTGCCGCGTATGCAACAGCAGCGAGCGATCATTGAGAGTTCCGCGCCCGCGATGACGCCCTTCGCCACAGTCCCCTCAACGCCTCCGCATGACAGGAGGCGGACACAGCTGAAATTAGTTTCTATGCGATGCGCATGTTTTGCAACGGGGCCAAAACAGTAGAGTGAACGTTCTTTGATGCGAGCTTCCTGTTCTGAGGGACATTTCAATCGGTGGTTCGTATCCAAACAGTTCTTTTCTGGCGTACATTTTGTTTCAGTTTTACATAGAAAGGCATTATGATCAAAATTGACATTTTTTTTTCTTTCTGATTTTGCTTCGTGTTTACATTTTTCGCTGTACTAGTTCCGCCAAACATATATGTGTTGCGGGATGCATATAGTGTGGCGTGGATTGAAATATGTCGTGAGAAAGAAATTATCAGAAAGTACTTTATACATGAGCTATTTTTGGTACTAAAACAGTAAAAATAGACAGAAAAAATAGGCACTTATAATTCTAAAATAAGTATTTAAGAAGAAAATGCATATATTCTTCTCCACTAACAAAGGAGATTTTTTAAATTCTAAAACACTAACGCTTATTACACACACTAAATACTCTACGTAAACTTTAGGAACACGTAATGAAATGAATTTCAAATTTGTTTTATGGTTTTGCGTAAATTTTCTTTGGGAATACTTGTTTACTAAATGAACAATTTTTGGAACGCAAACAAATTTATAGATATAGATAGAAGCTTTATTCTACAATTGGGCAGATGTTGCCCTGTGGCAGAGTTATCATCTTCATAAATTCAAGTTTTGCAATACAGTTTTAATTACATATACATATTTCAGTAATATGAATCGAAATTTTTTTCTGTGTGCAAGACTTAGAATCATAGTCGCTAACATCAGAATTCCACAATTCGATGTACCGAATGTGTTTCCTGATGTGTCTATTGTTCTGAAAGTATATCAACACTTTCACTACTTTCATGTATATTATGTTTATACACGTTGGTGATAAATTCTTTCTGATGTCTTGACATACTAAACCTATTAAAATAACTAGAGAAAGAAAAGCGTAAATTACGTTAATAGATTTTCTACAAACCTTATCAGTGCGTAAAATTAACAAAATACGCTAATGAAGCCAACACAATAACTATTCATTTATGTATCCATGTTCGTCTAACTCAGAACTATCGGTGTCAAGCAATGCTAGACGCACAGCACCCATCAGCGGGGTCCTCCTGGACGAACATTTTCTGTATTCTCTTTTAACGTTTTTTCTTGACTACGGACTGTGCAGTCCCGTGACATCGAAACTCTCACTTCCCAGGGCGTGCCCTTCAGACCCGAAATGAGCTCGGAGCACATACGGAAGCTCCTATCTCCGTCGCTTGCCACAGAATTTCATCAATCGTGGTTGCGCCATGCGAGGATGGTCTAAGGAAGGGAACAGGGACGGAGAAGAATGGATTGCTCGTAGTGCCAGGCCCGTTGTTACAAGTTCTGATCCAGCGCCCACCTGGACGTGATTGAAGAAACAGGCAACCAGAGCAGAGCAGGCAGCCTCTAGAATTCTTCTCCAGTGCCGGGGCTCGACCTGAGCGCTGCCGTCCCGCTGCCACCGCCCAATTGGCCGAGAACCTTCCGAGAACGGCGGCCGCGCGGCGCCGCGTTTTTGCGGCGGCGCTTCCTAATGGAGCAGCGCGACCTTCCGAGAAGCAGTCGGCAGCCGGCGCAGATAGTGACGTCTCAATAGCCAATGCCAAGGCACGCGCCACCCCACTAAGGCTCCTCCTCGTCGCCCACCGATTCGCTGCGACTGGGGGGCACTTAAAAAGGTTCATCATGCACAAGGGATTAAGATACGAGAAAATTCTTAGTAAGAGATGGTTCTAATTTACGGCTGTTCTTTTTCGGCGTTTAAAAATTTTGATCGATTATATCTGGAGTTCACATACTCTTTAGAATTAGTAGTCATGGCCTTTGCACGTTTTCGGGAACTTAATTACTGAAATCCCGGATTATAACGGACCGAATTTATGGTAATGAAGATGCTATCTCTCACAAGGAATTTATGTAAACCAAGTCCTTTCATGCAATTTAGATAATTCTACCATTGAATGTAACAAGTTAAAAAGTGAGCTGAAGTATTTTTTATTAGCGGAAAACCCATTTTAAGTCGATGATATTGCACACCGAGGGTTTACGGCAGCGCCTTCAACTGAAAAGAAAAGGGCTAAATTGTCCTCCGCACGGTCCAAGTCGCTGAATTTTGAATATCTTAGCTGTGACTCATCCTTCCTTTGGAAGGGTTTATCATGCATCTGGGGCTCTGGTTTTACACTTTGTGCTGTCTGGATTTAAATCCCGGTCATATGTGGAATTTTGCTAGACAAAGGAGTTGCGTGGTTTTCTTCAGCATTTTTGGTGCTGCAGATCACTAGATATAATCATATTCGGTTCCAGATTTTTTATACTGCTTTTTTTAGAGCCTTCGATGTGCATTTTGGCCCAGTGGTTGTCCGCAGTGCTCCACTGCATGGCGGTTGCCTCTACGTCCCACCCGTAGCGGCGGCGGCGGCGGCGGTGGAAGCCGATGACCTCCGGCTGCGGGCCTCGAACTCGGGAACTCGGCGCCTCGCTCGGCATAGAAATGCAGCGGATATTCTGCCTTTCAAAAATACGCATTCTCCGCTTCGCTGGTCTTTGGCCCTGCCCCTACCAGCCCCGCCCCCCTCCTTCTTTGCGCTCGCCTTCGCCTCCAGCGGCCATTCGCGCCCGCAACAACGCTCGCTATGAGATGCACCGCGATAGGGCCGAACGAAAGCATGGGGAGGACACTGGAGGTCGCTATTTTTTAGATTTTTTGATTGAGGAGTTCCATTTTTGAACATTTCGTGTTTTATATTTTTTATCTCTTTATAGGTAAATTATTGTTCGTTATTGACTATTTTTTCGCATTCGCATTTTTCAATATTTGTAAACAATTCCCAATAGAGTAACTTTTTAAATCGTTGCAGGTTTCATTTCCTTTTGGTTTTTATGTGATGTACCGCTCCGATGTGTATGCGTATCACTCGTTCTCAGAAAATCTGTGGGCCTACTCACTGAGAAGTAATCGCATTTGGTGATAAATATGGTATTAGTGTTCATGAGCCTGTGAATCGCTTACTGCTTGATATTGCGAGAGCTCTGTAGTGAACATGTACTGTGAGTTAGAGGAGAAAATATCGTGTTCCTAATATCGCCTACCGTAGCCTAGCGAGTAAAATAACTGCCACCAATCGTTCAGATAGTGTATTATGTACTTTGTCACTGTAGTTCAGGGTGAATGATGCTCAGGAATGACGATATCTTATTGATTTGTAAATTTTCTTAATTCCCCTTGTCACTTGAGCTATTAAACTACTACACTTTGTATCATAGTAAATCAGTCGGTGTTGAATGACGACTGATATGTGGTTAGTAGTTTAGGATGTAGGCAACCTAAACTCTTGTGTTCTGATTTGAAATTATTTCAGTTCAACTCATAACTCTCCGAAATATATTATTTTCTCGGATACAAATTAATTTGTATCATTTTGAGTGTGATTTTCTCGAATTCCCCTGTCGTTTTTAGTCAGTATCATGACTTAAATGTCGAAAGTTGTCAGAAAGAATACATCTCTCCAAAGCTGGCTGCCGGTCAAATAATATACTTGCATGTAGAGCCCTCTCACATTATAGTATATATTAATGTGACCACCCATAAAAATCCTTAATAACCCCTTTCGTAGTGCTGCCTGCGGCGAGACGTGCAGGAAGAGCGTGAATTAGGGCGTGATATCGCCAGGGGTGTGCAGCCATGGCGACTGCCGTGGCCAGCTGTGTCCTCGGTTGCGGAACCATAGCGCGAACAACCCGATCGAGATGGCCCTACAGATTCAAGATTGAGTTTCCATCGAAGGAGTTTTGTGACCAGGAAAGTACGTAAACTCATCCTGATACTCTTCAAACCATGCACGTACGAGCTGTAGGACACTTTGCATTGTCCTGCTGGTAGATGTCGTGTAGATGAGGAAAAACGATCTGCAAATAGGGGTGAACACGGTTCCCAAGGATGTCTACGTTCTTCTGTTGATCAATTCTGCCTCCCAGATTGACGAGATCACCCAGACAATGCCACGAAAGCATTGCCATTATAAAATTTGGAGCCACTTTTGAGAAAATTTTGTAAATGTCCCAAGGGCTTCGTGGAAAGTACTCTCAAAAATTAATGGATATTTTTCAAAATCGCAGAGCTCCGCCTCAGGGCTGATCGACATGGGCTTATTCAGTTTGGGAAACATAGTTTAGGCGCTAGTACTGTTCACAAACACTAGACAGACGTTTTGTCGTCAATCGATTTTTTGGTATCAGGGATTCACAAAACATAGCTTCTGGCTGCACCACCTGATAGGGGATTTTCCCCCTTAATTTAGCATCTGGATTTAGCCACTTTTTCTTTGACGCGGTCCGGGAATAAGAGTTTTTCAGCCGAAAATTCGCCGTTTTCTCACGCATCATTCCAAAACTTTCTACTGCGTAAGCGAGAGAGTAAAAATGATCCGTAGGAAACAAAGATAAAATACTTAATTTTTCCGAGTTGCCCGTGCGCCTTCCTCTCCGCCGCGGATGCCGGCCGCGTCGCGAGCCCTGCTGCCGGCTCTGGGCCGCATGGAACGCTTCTGCGCGTCACCGGCTAAGCATCACGCATCGGCCTCGCCTTGCCTGGGCCAACGCGCCCGCCGTTGCGTCTCCCGGAAGGGGTTTTTTTTTTAGAAATGAAAGACTGACACGTTCACGTATTCCCAAGCCGACAAGTTGCCGCGTTTTGGCCTCCGCAATAAGCATAAAACATACCTCAGTCCGGTCAATATCCAGCACATTTTCCACTAAAATATATGTACAGTAATCTTGACTCACTTGCTTCGCGCAAGAAAACTGAAGTATTTGTGCTGAAATATGCGGATATCACACGTTTATCTTTATAATTCAGCTGAAAGTCAAGGGGGGGGGGGGAAAGGCCTCTCGGTATAGGGCTTACGCGAAGCCCTCGTTCCCTCTCAGGGCTGTTGGACGTCATGACAACGGATTGCGACGCGACGCCACATTTCACCAAGGGCGACGCCATTCATCCATGCAAACGCAATGCCCACACATCACTGAGTTTTAGTGCAACAAATCCCTAAACGATTGTGATATATGTGAAAGGCGGCTACGATATTGTAAGTACTTTGAAGTGGGACAGAGCAGTTTCCTGCTAAAGTTAAATTCTAATAATGTCACATCCTCTTGATTCATATTTCTTGAACTCGAACTGTTCACTAACTTGATCAAAGAAATATAGAGTTCGCAGCACATTGTGTCGCCACAATCGCCAACCAATTCCGTTAGCGGTTATCACTTGACTTGTAGTAAAGGCAATAGAAGTGGTGCTGGCGTGACTAGTTGTAATGGAGAATCGTTTTCCAAAGGAGCTCTGAGGCTCCGGCGCATGCGCACAGGTCGAGCACCATTCAGCGGCAAAAGTCTTTTACATTGCCCCGCGCGCGCTCCCCCGAGGCCGAAGCCCTGCGCTCCCGGGGTGGGGCGGGGGAGGAGCAGGCGCAATAAACGCGCGGCCAATGGTTCCGGATTCCGCCGCACCGGTTCCGTGCACACGAATGCCAAGTTTTGGTCGCGGCGGGCGAGAGGCGAGCGCGAGCTATGTGACGCTCGCGCGGCCGGCCGGCGCGGCGGGGCGGCCTTGCCCGAGTCGCGCTGCTCACGGCACGGCACGCCGCGAGATCTTGTGCGACAGGACGATTGCGGCTACAGGCGCCAAATCTCGGTGGGCAAGGCGTAGCCGCGGCGCTGGCCATGGTCTCCCTCAACTGTATTGTTGAAGTTCAATATTATGTCCCCTACACGAAGTAAATAGTAAACATTCTAAATGCAAGTAATATAATTGTATGTTTCATGCCACTTTGCGTGCATATGAGCTTCAAAAGATAATATTATTGAGTCTTGATTTTGATTCTAATGTAATAGCAATGTCCTTTTTTTACTATGATCATAGTTCAAGTTAAACTCAGAGAAAAGTTAATCGTAAAATTTTTAATATTGCTAAATAATCTGCTATTCTCCTATGAAGAATTGGGATTAATGATTGGAATGTTATTGTTCAGGGTAAAAATGGAAATAGGGACTGTAAATGAAATAAACTGAACAATAATCATGCATGCGTTAGCTTCAGGTTAACTCGTAATTCATTTATTGCGTTTGTTCGAAAATATTTCTTTCGAATGTCCGCCATTGAAGTCACATTAATTACAAAACTTCGGAGGCCGTAACGAAAATGAAGATGAAAAACGTTACGTAGATTCTTACGTAATAAAATGAAAGTATTGTAATGCTGGAACGAAAAAATGCAATTTTTCAATGGAAGAAAAAACCTGATTCCGTAAAAATGCATAATTCTTGCTCCTGTATGAAGCAGATCCTCTAGGACGTTGTGAAGTCAGAATCCAGGTTTTCCGGAATCGAAAAACTGGTTTACAGCAGAACGTTTCTGTCCATCTGTGATCAACGCTAGAGGCTATTCACCAAAACTGATATTCCATGATGGATCAGGCTAATGTCACGGCTCCTTAAATTTGGACCAGATAATTTAATTTTTGGTGTTCGACAACTTTCTGAAGTGTTTCTCAAAAGATGTTGGAATTTTTTTTCACGGATAGTGCGAAATACCCGTAGAACTTTTTATTTCAGGATCGAATTTCATTCAACTTTAAATTTTCAAAAATTACAAGACTTACAAATGACGAGAAATTATACGCTCTGGTAACGCCACTTGTGTAATACATGAACTGCGTGGATTTGATAAAAGTAGTCACGCCAATGTGGTTGAAGCCCAGCATTTTGAATACCATTGAGGTGTGACCCACAATAACCCACCGCCGTGGCAATCATCGCGGAAGTGCCAGTGACTTTGGAGCGCCGGCCTCCATGTGCAGCGACCCGCGCAGGCGTCCACGCGGGCGGCGATGGCTCTGGTGCGTGGTGCATGCTGCTCGGCGGGGAGCGGGTCGTGCGTCTGCAGGGGGAAGGGTCTTCGAAAGATCGCTAGAGGTTGTCTGACGGACGCCCTATTAAAATGCATAAGAAAAGAAAGTTGAATGTTTTGCCTCATAGAAAATGCGGAATACTTTTACTTACTTTAAAAGAACGACTATGTTGCTGGCGTTTGCCAAAACATTAAAGACGCGAAATTAGATTGTGGATAATTTTTGTATTTCTTAACATTCATAATATGACGTGACTTGCGATACAGTTAAAAGTATTTTTTCGTCATAATATAATAAGTTAAAGTAAACCAATATTCTTGTATTAAAATGTTGTGCTTCTCCCTATTATACATGAAATTAATTTCCAAGAAAAGGAGAAAAAGAACATATTACAGACGTCCGGATGACTGAAAGGAGAACACTGTTTTGGACGCTGCTCGAGGTAGGCGATGGGCATTGAAACGCACACGTGTTTGATGGTGGCCATCGCCGGCGTGGCGTGGCGGGGGGGGGCGGGGCGTGTGCCGGTGGCCCGTGACGACGCGCCTGCGTCGGCGTCGGCGCCGGGTCGGGCCGGCCCGCAGGCGTCTCGGGTTCGCATCTCATTGGCAGCTTGCGCCGCGACGCCTTCCGCGTCGACGGCGGAGTGGCCCGCCATTGAGCGCCACCCACCACCCGCCCGCACGCACTCGGCGCGCGTGTTCCGACTTCCGACGCCGACGCCGACGCCGGACGCCTCGCGGGCAGCCACCCGCGACCGTTGCCCCTGCGGCAGCCAGGGCTTCAGGCACAACAGGCAGGTTCCGGAACGCGCCCCAAGTTACAGGTTATATTTAATTACAATGAATAGCATTGGCCCTATGTTCATGTCATGGTAATAATAGAAAATAAAATAATTAGAGTTTATAATGATATTTTATTGTTTTTACTAATGATTTTACTACGTTCGTACTACTTATACAGTGAAGTGAAACATTATTTAATTTTGAATATACGAAAGTTCGTCGAAATAAAAATCGGAATTGCCAAGTGTCTTCTGCTTTTTGTTTGTTTGATTGGTTGTTGTTGTTTTTCCCTTATTTTGTTCCCGAGCTTTCAGAAGGCCATTGCGACATAAATCAAGCCCTAGCAGGAGCCATATGCGATTTTGTTGATTGCTGTTTTGGCTTTTTAGAGTTTGAAACGCTTTCCCTCAGCACCCTAATACAGTGTCTTGAACCGTGCTCTAAACACTGACTCGTGTGTAGCCAACGTATAGCGCGGGGCCGGGGCCGGCCCCCAACCAGCGCTGTTCGAAGGCATGGATGTTCCCAGTTCTGTGTGGTGGCATTCCCAGTGCACCACGAATCAACCCTGAATCCGATTCTTTGCCCGAATTCCTATCTCCACCCTCATAGCTCAGTGCGCGGCAGACACGGCAGGACGGCTGCTGCCAACGCATACTTACAGCTACTCATTTGTTTATCAGTTAAAAGTGGACTTACTATTCAATGCATATCCATATAAACAGTTAACATCTTATTTTATTGTGTAGTGAACTTTAATGTGTTATAAATACAGGTGAGGTTACATATATTCTTGTAGCACTGGAACGGGATTATTAATAATATATTTAAATTTGTTATAATTCATTTAATTTAATCGGATATATAAGGTAAAGAAAGGTGGATTACGGCCCTTCTGTTGCAACTTTGTTTACTCTGCTCATGTATCGTGAATTCCCCTACACGTTTCTAGTATTTTCTGCCTATTGGTTAGTAATTTCTCTCCCTCAAATCCTACTGCCTCCGTCAATGATAGAGATCAGATGTAACTCCATGGCAATGCCATTACGAAATAAGTTGCAACGCAGATGTCACAGAACGCGCTAGACAATTACGCAAGTTGTTCTCCTCTTGTGGAGTCTCCATGACGCTTCGCTGTTTCGCTCCTGCTCATGGGCATGCGTGATTGGCCACGCCTTTTCAGCACGTCGTTCTCACCTTGAAATTGAAATACGAGAGTCTATTCCTGACAGTGAGTTCTAGCTTCACCTTCTCTACCTCCTCGTGTCCTTAAGCTTTAGATACATTGATAACGATTACAGGAGACACGTAATTATACTACGTGATTCATACGTGTACAGTTGCTGATAAATCAGTGTTACCATCATTGTTGACTCTGTTAATATGTGTGACATTCCTAATGGCTTTTTTCAGGATTCCCAACTATTTTCTCCTTGAGCTATCTTCTGTTGTTTTTACCTGTTTTTACACCGAATTCTACATTCAAAACTAATTGTCCAGAAGGACTTTCTCCGTTACTTGCACGTACTTTTCTATGTTGTCGTATGCTTTCCTTTCTTATTTCTTAACCGTGATTTTTAACGTTTACTACGTGGCTCTGTAGTGTAACAAGAATCTACTAAGAAATGTTACGTACAAAGTTAAAGAATAAATATGTTCATTTTGAACCTTCCGCTCTGGCACTAATATTCAAGTCGTTTTTTGTTATTTTTCTTTCTAAAGATCACAAGATGACACTGCTAGATTTGTTAATATGGTGACGAGAGTTTTTCATGTTTCACAATATAATTTTCTCTGATGAATTTCTAAACGTTGATTAAAATTAATAATATTAACAAATATAATTTCAGCTCCACCAACCAAGAAAGCACTTATTCACTTGAATATTTTGAGTATGTGAAAGTATGTGCGTCTTGTACATAGACATATCTTCACCGCTGGGAGCTGCTATTTCGGCTTATTACGTTTCTTCGTAAAATTTCACTTTATCTCTGAATAACAGGTTTTTTTTCTCATGTTAAGTGGGTCCGAGAGAACTCTACGGCTGTCGTCTCGAGAGCGCGCATGCGGAGGCGAGTCGCTTGGCGGGCGCGTGCACGCCTCGCGCGCAGCCACCCGCGACCGGCGCGGCGCAGCGGCGCAGCGACGCAGCGCGTGCGCAGTGCTGCAAATGACCGCTGTCACGGCTCGCCGCCCTTTCCGCTGTGCTTCGTTCGCATACAGCCCCTCCCTCCGCACCCGTCCCGTTCTTCCGCCCCCACCCATTTGGCCCACCTTCCAGCATTCGTCGACGCGCCTCCTCTTCTCCTCATCAGGTTGTCCCACGACGTCCCGCACCTTCTTTGCGCCCCTGCCTCTCACCCCAGCCCAACCTACCCCGCACCCCAACCACCATCCGAGCTACCACCCCATTCACCGCCCCACTCCAGTCACTATCTCATCAGTCCCCACCACCCCAGCCCAGCCAAGCCCAGAAACCACCCTACCCAGGCTAGTCTTACTACAGCACAGCCATCCCCCCTGCCCAGCCACCCCCAGCACCACAGCCCAGTTCTGCCACAGGCCCAGACTGGCCCCCATTCCAGCCCCGACTCGCCCCGGCCGACTCGTGGTACCGCGACACGTGCTCATCTCAAGGCCCCGTCCTCCCCAGCTCCACTCCTCAGTCGCTCGTCCCGACTCGATTCCTCTGGGCTGTGCCACTCGCTGCTTAATTGAGTTGCCACCCGCCTTCCCTTCCGTTGTGTTCCCTCTGCGGCAGGGGAGGAGCCTTGTGGCGCGCCGTCTTCGTCGCCTCTCCTTGCGCGAAGGGGGGCGAGTCATTGGGGGACAATATGTTGGCTTCGCGCAGGCGGTGCTTCTGCGCTTGCCTTGGGGAATTACTCTTGTACTGCGCTTGTCTTTCCCTCTGTTTTCTTCCTCTTTTTTTCGTTTGCCTCTTCGTCTTCTTCGGATCCGTCGAGTTCATAGACTCCTTCAATTCCCTATATCCACTGAACTAAAAGCTTTTACTCTTTGAAGGATTTTACAGCACATGCCGAGCTGTACCCTTTTCAAGAATGTTGATTACGCAAATTTAGATTAGACTTAATAACGTTGGTGAAAGCGACTTAGCTTTTTTCTCGTAAATTGAGACACATAGCAAATAACTTGGCTGCCTCCCTCGACAGAATATCTAGGTGGATTGATAATTGGTAAATTTCCATGAAAACTTGAGAAATTTTGTTATCTCTTTAAACGACACTGTTAAAATTTACAAACAAATGCAATGCGCAAGAGTTTGATGGGCTACCATCTTCATTGACTGTAGTGACAAAGTGCAAAAATGGAGAAAGACGAGTTTCGTGCGGTGATAAAACATTTCTATTTTAAGAAGTGGACCGCGACCCAGATACAATCTGAGCTTAAAGAAGTTCATGGGTAATATGCACAAGTACTTAAGACTATTACTGGATTAATGAATTTAAACGTGGCCCTACGAGCACTGAAGATGCAGAACGTTCGGCGCCCGATTGACGTTAGTTCTCAAGAAATGGTGGATAAAATCCACGATATCGGAACGGCAGACCGTCGGGTGACAGTGCGTGAGATTTCTGAGATTTTAAACATTTCATACGAACGGGTATGGAATATATCCTCCATAAAATTCTGCACATGAAGAAGCTGAGTGCCCGATAGGTGCCGCGACTGTTGACTCCGGATCAAAAACACACAAGATGGGACATTTCAATATCATGTTTAGAATTGTTGCAGCGAAATCCAAAGGGTTTCTGGCGTCGTTTTGTGACTAGATGAAACGTGGATCCACCACTACACGCCCAAGACAAAACGGCGGTCGAAACAGTGGGTCTGCGAGAGTGAAAGTGGCCCGAAGAAAGCAAAAACAGTTTTGTCAGCTGGGAAAGTGATAGCAACAGTGTTTTGGGATTCACTGCGAATAATCATAATTGACTATGTACAAAAGGAAATGACGAAGACGGGGACTTATTTTGCAACATTATTGGGCCGCTTCCATTGTGCGTTGAAGCAGAAGCGGCCAAGAAAGGCGCGTTAAAAAGTGCTCATCGGCCAGGACAATGCATCTGCTCACACGTCAGTTTTTGCGATGGCAAAAGTGCACGAGCTTGACTACTAAATTGTTCTCCATCCACCCTGTTCTCCAGATTTAGCATCAACTGACTTTTTCTTATTCCCTAACCTTAAAATTTGGCTTGAGGGAAAATATTTTTCGTCAAATGAAGAGGTGATGCGTGCTGTAAATGGCCTATTTCGGAGAGCTGGCCACAATTGTTTGTTTTGTTTTTTCTTTCTTTTTCAGAGGGATTAAAAAACCTGGAATATCGCTGGCACAAGCGTATTGAGCTACAGGGAGAGTGTTAAAAAATATATTGTTTGTTGTGCAAAAAAATGTTTTCTTATGTTTTTTACCAGACTTTCGTATGTACTCCCCTCATACGTCGGCCACAGTTTTTTTCATGAAGCTTTTTTTATAAAGTGCTCTTAGTGCGATGTACTGTGTTGGCATTGTAAGTAACGGTGAGCCTTGTGACTTAGTGCAGTGTCGACTGTGTATTTTGAAATGTTAATTTCTCTGACGAATAAGTACTTTCATTTCTAGATAACAAGGTGAATTTGGTGGTCAAATTATTCAAAAATATAACTTGACCAAAATCAGAATTGGAAATCGAATGTTCATGTCAGGTTGTGTTTTCAGATGCTCTGATTTGTTCGAAAGGAGGGCAGAGGTAAATTTTGCGGGCGCCTTTTTTGAATGGCCCGAAGCCCTGCTGTGTCTGGTGGGCGTGCGATGGCGGCGCCGATGCCAGACGGCGCTAGACGCCGCCAGACGCCCAGCGCTGCTCATTGGACATTCAGACGCGCTCGCGCTGAGGTCAGAGTCGTCTCGGATTTCGTGGTCGTGGCGTCGCCGTCGTGGGAGTCCGCGGCGCCTGGGACACGCTGCCAGCTCTTGTCTCCGCCGCCTCGTGCCAGGTCCCGGGCCCGGGCTGCCTCGCATAATGCCATTCCTTCTCTTCATTTAGAAGCTCCACAAAATTGCTGTCTGTCCTTCAGGCAGCTGCTACCACTGCCGTCGCGAACGCACGCTTAGGTGGCTCAGGTAATCAATTGATGTTGCTTCAGCGCCTCTGACCGGGAGGATTTTCCATACGAGCTAGATAGCTAGGTCGAGTTCAGCCGCTGTCTCGAGGAGAATTCTAGCGGCTGGCTGGTTTGATCAGTAGTTTTCCGTGGTTTCTCTGATCAGCACTAGGTAAATGCCGGAGCAGTCCTGAATAAACGGGCCACGGACTGCCTGCGATCTCCCAGCAGGGGGATATTGTGTGTGCGTAGGTGGACACGATCTCTGGTGGCGAGTTGTAGACGATCACCCGGACACTTAGTTTCACTCAGGTCATTAGCTTCAAGGTGGAGGCAGTGAGGAGGCGATGCTAAGCTCCAGATTACTGGGCCTTGCCCGGAAACCCATCAGTTGGGCCCCTGACGCAACGACCTTTGGGCAGGATAGGGTGAAGAAGATTCTTCTAATCTAAGATTCTTCTATCTTCTCTGGAATCCACATATTAGAGTCCAGCGGGAATCTGAAACTTACCGTATGGTAAGCCAGGTTCTGGCGATACTCACGCCAATAGCCTAACAGTGTAGGCAGTGAGGAGACGGGAAGGGGGCCCCAAGCCGCTCGAATCTTAGTTGTTGGGCTCTTGGCTTCGTCGTGGCAGTAGCTCTTTACTCTGGGCAAAGGGGAGGGACTTATCCTGGCGCATGTGAGTGGCGCATTGATTCAACTCTGGTACTAGCCTGTGTAGCTTGTAGCTCTGAACTGGCACGAGACCCAAACATTGAGTGGTGAGGTTGCCGTGAGAGCAAATTGCTTTCCAGCGGGATCCGGTTAGCAGCTGATGGGTGTACTTGCAGGCCTGCGGGTGGTGCGGATAGTGGCTAACGTCTAACTGCCCACCCCGGGATGATTTCCCCCTGGTAAAAGACAAGTGCAGCGGGTAGATGATACACTGCGCGCGATCTTTCCTTCCTCATCCTTGCCCTATTCTCACCCCTTAACACACACTCACATGCACTTCACCACATATGAGGGGTGAACAGCCGGGAGTTCAGATCTTGTTCCTGCTGGGGCAGTGCCTCGCTGGTGGAAGATACCTGGTTGGGGGCGAGTAAGTCGACTTCAGATCTCACTCTCCATTCTTTCAAGTGCTGATAGCACACTGCATACCAGTAACAAAAGCGTTACACTAGCGACTAACACCTAGATGTGAAGAATTGCGTTTCACTGATGTCCTGAACTTGTCTGTCAATGACACATCTTAATTGAGAACATAATTAATGTGCTTTTATCTGCATTGATTTAAGGTTCATTATGTATAGTATCTGCATTGATGTAAGGTCATCATTATTGTTTAAATGAATGCTTTATGAGTGACAAAAGTGAAGGGTCGCCACACGGCAGATCCTTGTTGAGAGCTCTGCAGTATTCATGGAGGAAGGCATTCGTTGTGCAGTTCCCTTCTTGGAGCCCGGCCGTATCTTTCGTCGCATCGCCCAAATGATCGGCGCCGCCCGCCGCAAGAGGGCGCCGTGGGCTTGGCGGCCTTCCATGTGCGCTTGTGGATGCCGCGAAGGCGGCGCCGGCGGAAGAGGCCACGCTGCAAGCGCGAGATGGGGCAGAGATGCGGGACGAAGACGAACGACCACACGATGACACAAAGTGCGATTTTCTTTTTAATTGCTCATCAAAGGAAGAAATGCTTAGTTACTTTCTTTAAAAACCGACGCGACGTTGGCTGTGACAGACGCGTCAAACATCTTTAGTTCTGTGGATGTTGTGCATTCTCATCACGGCCACTCTCGCACTTTGTAGGGATCTGGGTCGTGCATTTAATTGCTACGCGGCAGAGGGCCTTTTGTACCTTCTATTGCATTCAAATCTTTTCCTAACAGCACTAGCTATTCCACACAAACACCGCTGCCTCGCCGTTCCGCTTTCTTCTCATAACCATCATTACCGTATTCTTATTGTCCAGAAATGCATCTGTCTTTCGTGTCATATATCTTCCCCATCCTTCACATTTCCATAGTGCACGTGTCTTTTCTTTTACACCTGCCCCGTCGTCTTTTCTTTGCTGCCCCCCGCCTCTATTGCACCCCTCCCCCATCGATCCCTCCACTGACTCTCACCATCAATGGCCACCTCCGTCTCCACGACCCCTTCCACCTCGATTGCCTCCAGCCCCATCGTCTCACATTCTCACAATGGCGTGTTCAGATGGAGTCGTGGTGCCCCAGGCCGCGGCGCGGCGCCGCCGTCGATGCGTTATTCAAGCGCCGTGGGCTGGGGAGCGCCGACCCAGAGGCGATCACCCGACTCTGGATGCAGAACGCGCGGCCGCACTCCTTTTGGCATTCGCCAAGAGGGATGGCTCTTAAGCTGGAGCCCTTGCCTTCTCCAAGATTATGATTTCTTAAAATGTGTCAGAAGTATTACTGTTCTTTTCTTTCTTCACATGCAGAGATTCTCAGGCCGCTTTTACAATAGTTTTTGAAAGTTTGCTTTCTTGAATTCAACAGAAGGTAGGTCTTTGAATGAAATTTAATTAGAAATAATCCGACGCTTTCCTCCTGCTGAATTAGACGAAACAAAATTGTTTTTGTTCTTCCAGATGCAGCAAACTTTGGGGACCTTAATCCCGTCGATTCAAGTAGTCGACAGTACGTGGCATTGAGTGACAATTTCCTAGTTGGTGAATTGTGAAGAAACAAGAGGTCAAATTACGGACTCCATTGCATTTACGGTTACGCAAGACAGAGAGCTCTGCCAATCCGAAGAAAAACTCTCCTCTCTCTCCTCTGTTTCCTTGCTTTCTTTTACTCTTTTTCGTGTCCTTTCTTTTTTATAGTTTTCTTTCTGAGTTGTATTTAGTCGGAGTTTGACAATTCTTTTTCTTTGTCGCAAGGACGGGGATAGCTCACTAGTCATTGCCAAGCGAGTCGTGACCTTGTTCATTCTTCACGGAAGATAATACTTTAGTCAGCAATGAATAACAATATGCTTCTGTATGTATGTCTGTTGTTTTTGAAAGCGTTTTTTCACATGTCATGCAAATTTGAATCGTGTGACAAGGACAACCGGGTTTTCAACTGCCAGAATCATTGTATCTAACTTAAGTTTACTAAAGTCAGAAGACGAGTTTGCCCTGGGGTATCATAGACAGAAAAAACAGCATCTATTTGTGTCAAAGCTCTAACATCATTTATTGATGCTACTCGCATTTTCACAGACATGGCATTTCAAATCAACCATTGCGTTTATTCCATTACATTGTAATGCATATCAGCAATTTCTTAAATAAAGATAGCCTTACTTGTCTGGCGCATGAGTTGGTCAAACTCCTTGTGATACTTCAGAAAGTAAACGATTGTCCGTGGTGCTAAAGCAGCATTGTTCCGAAGAGAGAACCGGAAAGTGCGTGTTGTGAATAAATGTGTATTATTCGTTGGAATTAGATTATTGAGAATTTTCACAGAACTATTTATTACCGACAAAATTGTGTGGGGCCATCGAAAATACATAATTATTTGAAGTTTCTCATATCCAACTACGAAATCTCAAAATATTTTGACATAGCATGTTTGATTTAAAATATTTCTGTAGAAATGCGTAGACATCAACTCTAATAATCTCAAACCTTTATAAAGCTAACAAAGGATCGTAAACAGCTTTTGTTAGATGTGACCGTATATTGTTAAATAAACGCGTTGAAGCTGCGAGATCGTGACCTCAACTGCGAGCAGACAACCACAGCTGTGGAACAGAGTGATATGTTGTTGATCCAGAAGGATGCGTGAGAGCTGCCGAGTGTGAAAAGAGAAAGAATGACAAAGGGCACTCTATTCCTAGTGCAGAAGTAAGTTAAAGGTCGGTCGGTCGCCTGAAAATTGACATGCTTCCTTCAGTGACATCTTTATTCAGACAGTGAATGTTTCCTGCAAATTCGACGGCGGCATTGAATGATTAATGCGGAAGTGTCATTTATTGCACACTCTTGAACTAATGTGGCTAAGCTATCGTGTTCAAGCTCATCGATTTGACACACCTTCACGTTCGTTTCAAGGAGGCTGTACAAATGATGAGTGGCGTCTTGCTCATCCATCTGGTGCTTCGGTGCAGCAAACGCGTCACGTCCCGCGATGACTGCGCAATGTGTGTTTCGGTGTCTCTTCCTGAATGAGTGGCACATTAGCCTCGGGCATTGCGTTCCAAGGCAGCCGCTTTGCGCGAGCGCATAAGAACCGTACTAGCCTTCGCGCGAGTTCAGGGCCGGATCGCGCGAAAAACGACCTGAATGGATTCTGACACTTCTTAATCATAAGTTGTGCCTTCCAGTCATAATCGTTCTTGCCTCCTTACAGAGGCAAGAACTCTGCCATTATACGCCATAATAGTATGTCCATAATAATAGGTCGTCCTACTGTACTTCTGGGACCATCTCTTTTATTTCGTACTGTCGTTATTTCTGTTCTGCACAACATTATTGCGACTTTTTTTTCATTTCTAAGGTTTGCTTACTGCATCATTATGCAGTACGTTGATTTATTAGGAAATTGGCGGATGACAATGTATATTACATCGAGGTCACCCGAAAACATGGATTTCTTGAATTTATTGCTCTCATGTAACAAAGTTTTGAGAAATGATGGCTGAAGTATTTTACAGAGGTTATGGTTAGGGGGCGGATTTTGATGACATAAAACATCGCCAAAAATGATCAATAAAATGTTCTTAAATGTTTTAAAAATTACCGAATTGCAAAGAAAAATGACGTAAAAAATAGATCAAAGCCTGTTCGGATGAACAACTCAAGCTCTTGGATACGTTACTGATGTAATCGAGGCTTCTTCTATTCGTTCAAGTGAACTCAGCATTCGAACTTTTAGTTTGGACTGTTCTTTACCAGCAAATCTCTATATTTAGTTATCCCGAAATTGGCTGAACCGACAATGGCGCTGATAGATGTTACAGGAACCTTAGATTACATACAATTTCTGAGCAAAGAAATCGAATAGGCTACTGAGGAGGACATTTTTTGCATCTTGTAAATATTATTTTGAGCAAATAGCATTAAAATGATGTTAAAATCGATGAAATCAGCTAAAAATAAATTAAAAATGCTGGAAATAGGTAAAAATGACTGATTAATAGATATCGACTAAAATATAAAAACAAATGACTTATAAAAATGGGTAATTTCCTTTTGTGTAACCAGCAATTATTTTTATACTAAACAGCATTGTTCTAAAGTGAATAAAGGTATTTCATTAAAATCCGCTCCTTAGTTATGATCATGAGCGGTAGGTGGGGTAACAGGGGGTCGAAACTATTTATCGCCACGAATTATTCTTGAATAATTGATACTTCAATCAAGTTTATTTCTCGATTAAAAAATCACAAGATGTTTGCTGCTGGGCCGCCACAGTTGGGTATGATGGAAGTGAAGAAGGGGTGTGTGAATAGTTGTTTGATGATATAGATACGTACTACAAATGTAGTGAATTGTGTCCTGGAAGTCAAATATTAATCTCGGAGTCGATGTTTAATCTTGCATAGATTGGGGCATGTATCATAGATATATTCACAAGGGAGTGACGGAAATGAAGATTCATTACTCACAAGAATTACGATTTCAAGAAATATTGAGTTTCATCTTTCCACAGACCTTTCCTAAAGATTAAATTATATCAAGTTCCATAAATTAAAGACAATCATATAATTAAATATTGCCTCTTTATTCTCTTCGTTTGTTTTCTAACGTACAACCTATATTCAATAAAAGGTAAAAGATAACATTTTATAAAACACATTTATTTGAAAGGTAAGCTTCCATTATTTTCTTCTTACATTATATTTAAAATGTTTCATTTTACTCATATTTATGGTATAAATTTGATTTTAGTACAAATGTACCTGATGATGGAGAAAAAATATATCTCCGAAACGTTGTGAAACTCCAACTCTTCAATATTGTATTAAATATATTTAATTATATGATTGTCTTTAATTTATGGAACTTGATGTATTTTAATGAAGAATAGACAATCAATAAAAATGTAATGATAAATAGCACTTTCCTAAAGATGTCCAGTCGTTTTGGCTGTTCAAAATATTTTTTTAAATTACAAAACAATTATAAACTATATTAAATTTACTATAATGTAATCGGTCAGATATCAAGCTAATTCCGGGAAATTCAAAGGCATTTTGAATAGCACCGTAAAATGGGCAACCGGCGTGTTCCCCGGTCGGGTCTCATCGGTGCAGAGTGCGGTGGCAGGCAGGTGCGCGCGGGCGCCTTTTCGTGGGGCGCTGGAGCGTGAAGAGCAAGGGCCGTCCCGAATGGCGTGGGAGGGGCGCGCTGACTCACGGCAGCGGCCGCGGCAGGTGAGCGCGCGAAGCAGGGAGGTCGCTCTTCACCTGTAGGGTTGCGGCAGCGGCAACAGTCAATAGACCTGACGGAATATACGGAATACGTTTGTTGTACTAGTCGAAACATTTTTAGCAATTTAATTATACTCCTCAACTGTATATGAAGCGTGCAGCAAGAGATATCTCCTCCTCCAAAATTTTATTTGTTTGCGAAAAGTGCTTTATATGAAGCCTAATGCCCTTACGCCAGGAATGCTTCAACCAAACTCCAACCCAAAAATATTTAATAAATGCACGATAGGTACATCTGACTCGCTTTCAAACCCTATGTTTATAATTGGGATACTGTAATTCTGTATGTGGCTGCTTCTTGCATTTGAGTGAAGCTATTTTAGGCACTGCTGAGGCAGGAGTATTCAGAAGCTCACAGACATAAAGTGCGTTTAACAGAAAGATGGAAGGGACTGAATTGTTAAGAAAAACTCCCTTGGAAATCGTGCATTCAGAAGGACAGGCAAATTTCACTCCTTATGAGTGTGCTTTACTGGCAATCTTTGCTCATAAACGCACCTAAGCTATGTGATGTTGAGAAAACGTGTAAGCATCTTATGTGTAACATCCACGCCCCCAAAGGAAGCTCTCAAATTATTTCAAAGAGATGTTTGTAATAATAGTTGAATAATTGCTTAATGATGCAAAATCAAGTTCAGCTTTCTTATATTGTGGTCTAAATATGTATTGCAGTTAGGTAGTATCGAACTAAACATTTCAATAATTTTCAACGATAGCTACTTTTCGGTATTTTATCTCAATTGGTACGTGCCTTAATCTGTTGATTTGACAGAATCACAGCTTCTCGAAGGTAAATAATCAAGCACGTTATGAAAGTAGTTCATACCGTAGACGTAAGGCAGAAAAATCGTTGTCCTCTAAAGGATGAAGTCAAAAAAATCTTGTCAGTAGGCACGACGTCCCCTGACAGTTTAGGTATTTGCCAAACAACAATGCAGGATGAATTGCGTGCCAAACATCGGGGCGATGTCAAAACTGTCACGTGTGTTGTGTCCATTTGATATATGAGATTTCTCACCATATGTTCCTTGCCAAAAAAGAATTTACTTTAAAACTCTTTAATTCCCTAGGCGGTTGTATATGTACTACAAATCTTCGTAAGCTTTGTGTTAACTTCAATTCTAATAAATTTGGTGAGAATGACGAGTGGTGGGTTGTTTAAAATTCGAGCGGCATGCGTGTCTCTCGACCGTTGCGTTGCTTTGTGAATAGTGATGATATATTTCATAGTTATTTTTAGAACATTTGTGTCAAATGAATTGTGCCAAAAACAAAATGTAAGTTTGCCTGAAATTGCAGTTATATTTTAATTACTAAAATAACCCTCTGGTTAATATTTATGCAATGTTTTACAATATTCAGTTGTGATTCTCAGTTTAGTATGTTCTGGTTTTAGGTTATAAGTGAAAATGACGATGAGATGATATGCAATGTACAGGTGTTTCAAGATAGATACATACTTGTAAGGCAGACTTGTAGAGTGATCGCCAGCAAATGTGTGGTGGGAAATTTCATGCACGTGTCATTTGCCCTTTATTGTTAGGGAACCCTGTATTCACTGCCGTTCGTCAGTTACAAGAAATCTTGACTGCGTGAGAACGTGACCTCCGTTTATTTGTAAAGACGAATTGCGTCATAGTCAGAAAACCGTAGACTTATTTTTAATTGTAAAGAAATAACGAAGAATAATGATAATGTGAAATTAGGAAATAGTAATAATAATAATCATGTATTCTGTTTCGAATTCGCTGGAAAAAATTGTTTGGCTTGTTCATGACCATTGTTCCAGGTTTGCCATTCCGGGTTGATGATGCTTTTATGTTGCTATTGTTGGACTTTGTGGATGATTGCTGAAGTAGAGCGGGCTCGGTTGCAATCTCCGCTCCTAGTTAGCTGCACTACCTTACTCCCTGATACGGCATATATCTTGCCAAGAATGTGCTAGTGTTATTCTTCGAATCTTCATCGCGCCCTATCTCGATGTCAACCGGGATTGAACCGTCGCCTCGAAGCTGAGGCAGCCGCCATGCCGCCACTGAACTCTCGCGAGGGGCTTCGTATATTCTACATGTTCGCGTCGTGTGTTTTTGTCCCGCTTCGCATCGCTGCTCGCCTACTTCTCCCCTACACCCGCGAGAGTTCGTCCTTGCGCGACGCCATTTGCCCAACGCCCCGGGTGACCGCCCCGCCACTGCACCCCGCCCCGCTCCGCCCCGTCCCGTCCCAGCGCAGCGCGACCGGTTTTTGCTGGCGACCACACCATTTTCGAAGCATCCCTCATTACCAGATCATTAGCCGGCACGCGGGCGCTCAGGCTGTGCGCGGTGGCGGGGGCGGGCCGTGGCGAGGAGGGCGACCCCGCCACGCCGCTTGTGCCGCCCTCGCCCTCGTCGCATGCCTTAGTTACCGCATTCGTCGCCTGAGCCACCACCATTGCGGAGCATTGCTACTGCAGTCGCTGGCACCACCGCCATCTCCGCCCTCCCAGGCCCCAATATCACTCGCGCTGTCCACCCTCCGACATTTCGTCTTCATTGTTTGCGCCGCTTTTACATCCCCCCTCGTGGCAGCATCTTCACAAAAGTTGCCCCTCTACCAGCCGTGATGTTCCTCCGTTACCTCCGCCGCCGCAAGTGTCGGTGACGCCTCCCTCCCGGCCGCCTCTGTGTTTGTCGTCGCGTGCGCCTGGAGCGGTCGCGTCGGCGCCAGCGCCGTCGCGGCGCCAGCGCCCCGCGCCAGGAATGCGGCGGAGCGCGGACGGCTTCCTGGGCGGCGCGGCCCGGCGCGCGGGTCATCCGCCCCGCCCGTATCGCCCTCGCGATCAAAACATCGGCCCATTTCTCCGCCGGCGCCGCCCGGCCCGCCCCGCCCCGGCCCGCGCCGGGCCGCGACCGTCAGCGACTGCTGCGCCAGAGGAACCGGTTCCAGCGCCGAGAAACCGTAAAACATGCGAAGAACCCATATCTTTTTCCCCACTTTCGCGTTTAATTAATTCCTCCTGAAACCGACGCTCTTAGCCGTAAATCTTGCCATATTAATAAGAAGACCATTACGGTGTCGTTCCATCCGCGACCGGCAAAAACGACGCGCTTCTCCGAAGACGGGCGGCGGCGGCGGCCGGCAGACGATCAATAGGTAGTCGCCCGCGGCGGTGGAGGGAAGGCGAAGAAGAGAAGGCGACGACGAGGAGGCGACGGCGCTGTCTCCGCAGGTGGGCGGAAGGGGAGGGCGACGACGAGGTCGAGGAGAACGTGGGAGGAAGAGGCACAAGACTGATGAGGAGGTGGGAAGGGGAGAGGAGCAGGGGGTGCCAAACGGTGCGGACGCTGGCGATGAGCATACCGACGGTGGAAGGGCGGGCCGGCGGGCGCACTGCCCCGAGGCCGGCCCGCTCGCCCGCCCTCTCGCCCTCTCGCCCGCTCGCCCACCCGACGCGATTGTGTTCCCTGGAATCGCGCGCCTACTTCCACTTAATTGTAGGATTACTGTTATGATTCCCCGGGCATAGAGAAGCTGGTTGGAGCCGGATAATTAAGACGGGATTGTGAAACGTGCGGAGAAGCTCCGAAGTCATAATGAGGGCGTCTTCGCCCCAAGCAGTTCCTGTTACCGAGAGACAAAATTGTCCTCTCGCCCAAGCGCCCAGCCGCCCGTTGGAGGAAGCGGGGCAATGCACTCTGCGCGCCCTTGCGTGCGCCGCGCGCAGTGCGCAGTGCGCAGGCGCCGTGCCGTGCCGTGCCGTGCCGTGCCGCGCTGCAGCGCCCAGCGCCTGCGCCTGCCACTTGCTCTCTCTGCTGTGGCTCCGACCGGGAGATCCTACGGTTCGACTGCGGGCGGTCGCGCATTTTCGACGCCAGCTCTATCTGGGTCGAATTCAGCCGCTGGCCGGACGACAATTCTAGCGGCTGGCTGCTCTGATCGGCGGCTTTCTGTGAGTTTTCCAATTAGCATCAGACAAATGCCGGAGCGGTACTCTTCATGAACGGGCGACAGACTGCGCACAGTCTTCAGTCATACTTCATGTCCTCTTCTCTCCTCTTAACCACACTTATCACTTGAATGCACGTCGGGAGAGCAGTGCTTGGCCCGTGTGGGGAAATACGTGGAGAAGGAATTCCCTCGCACAGCGTGTGTAGGTCGGCGCCGGACCTCATCATTCAGCGGGGAGGGAACATCACAACATTCGCTGCTCTAACGGGGCTAATGACCGCAGCAATTGACGTGCCCGGGAACATGAACCTATCAATTTTGCTGGTCCCTTCGCCGCACCGGGCTCTTCTATCCAGATTTCCCTCTGCTATTTCTTATTGCATCTCTTTATAATTGGTCAGAAAACGCGCTTTCTTATGCTTATCTTAGTAACGCGCCTATCCAGTATTTCCTTCGCCTAATTCTGCATATTCGTTCTATTTGTTCGGTTTCTTGCAACAATTTCTGAATCATGTTTGACCGTCTCCAAACTCTCTAGCTCATCCGTTCCCTCTTTGTCGCCCATTTTCATTTGTGTAGTTTACTTATCTTCTTTCCTGTTCCTATTTCTGCTGCCTTTTCTTTTGGTTTTGCAGCGTCATTGCTTCCTCCCAGCTTGATAACTTGTCTGCCGAGTACTTGTTTTGTGTGTTTGTTGGCAGTGCCCGTGACTTTTTCTAGAAATTTCTTGACTTCCGGTTGTGGTTTCTCCTGTATATTCGTTTTGTCAGTGAGCATTCGCGTAGCCTCGCAGATCGTTTGATCGTGCGTTCGCCATCTTTGTTCTATATCTAATAACCTGCTTACTAACACCTTTCCAATGTTCGTTTCCCTTATCAGTTCATAACGTCGCTTCGTTCGTGTTTCGCAGTTTCGGATGTCCACGCTCTGCCCATAATTTACTTGTGTTCTCCTGTTTCTTTGTGCGAGTACATCCTTTTTTTCAGAAGATGCCAGCATTCGTATCTGTCCCCATCCGATTTGCGCTGCCGCCGCCGTCATGGCCGCCGTGGCTGTGGCCACCAACCCGTGGCGAGACCGGGGGCCCCCGGCCCGGCCCGGCCCGCCAGCGCAGCTCCCTGCGCCGTCCTTGGGCTCTTCCGCTCCAGCCAGCCGCCACTAGAGATGCGACTTCGGGGTTGACATTTTCAAAATATCTACGTTTTAAACATCGAAACATTGATCGAAAGATTATAGGTTTGCGACTGGACCATCTAGACCGACGACACCATCTAAACAGTGGAAGCCAGCCACTGTCTAGTTACGAATTCTAGTCAGCGGCTGCTCCGATAGTTTCCTTCCTTCGGTGCAATTCCAGGCGGATGCCAAAGCAGAACCAAAACAACTGTCAAGGGGGCGCGTACGATCATGTCTTCACTCCCTCCTCTAAGACTGCGCGATGCGCCCCTTCTCTTCTTGTGGTCCACAACCCCCAAGAGCTGCAGATAATATCCGAGAAGCGACGGAAACTGCAAGAGACTTCACAATCAGTCTCTCGTGGTGAAATGTCTAAAACAAAAGAAGTAAAGGTAAAACCGTTATCTGTTATAAAGTTTTATGATGGCAAGGTTTAATGAGAGGTGTTTGGTTGGTCCCGAAAATCTCTACTCCCTCGTTTTTCGGCCCTTTTGGCCCATGGGCCACGCTCGCGTCCATCTCAGAACATTCAAATTAAAAAAATCAAAACGATTATATAATAGCACTAGGCGAAGAATGGATCGGTACAATATATTTGTCCTATGTAAATTGGGGCTACTCGATAGCTACAATGGAGCTTGCAGAAGATTGTAGCTATTGAATTCACTTGTGCACAAGAGAGTGAGAATCGTGCCCTTTTGGTTGTAGCAGTGGTCTCAAAGAGTTCTTCCCAGTTCCTTGACGATTTTCTACCATCCTGTGTCCCATTCTCCCGTTTGCTCAATCCTCCCGTTGTGTTCTATTCTTTCACTTCTCTCCATTCTCAAAATCTTCCTTGACTCGTCATTACATTATCCATCCGAAGTGATTGAGATACTACGCTGTCAACATGGCAAATACAATCTACGTAAATACGTTAAAGTATTTGTCCGAAGTCTCTCCCTGCACAGAATCGAAGTAGCTTCAACACCGATTTGTTTATCGTCCGCGTGACATGCTCGTGTCAGCCTTCATTATCATTGACTGTACTGGAATCGGAAGCAGAGAGAGAGAGAGAGTTTACTAAATAGTAATGATGATTGGGTGAATGGACGAACAAGAGTACAAGGAAATGGAAAAACTCTGACCAACCCTCGCGTGCTTCTCCACAAAATCCACATGCAGGATATCGATAGGAATCTGAAAACGTAGTACGCAGTAGGGGCTAAGTATCTTTCCTTCATGGACCAGCTGAATGCAGCTTTCCGTCGGTCTCGTTCGCCGGCAGCTCGTGGCAGAGCCTCGCCCAGATCGTCCCATTGCAGCGCGCGCACTGCTCGGCCGACCGCTCGGGCCGGCCTGCGGATCGCGGCGACTTAGACGCCAAATTTAGCATTGGGAAAAAGGGCGAGCGGGACAGCGGCGCGACCACCGCGCGGGACGAGTCCCGCCGACGTAACGGATGCTGTGTCCTAACGGTGCGCCGCCGGCCGGGCCGCGGCGACGGCCGCCGCCGCCACCGCCACCTCCGCCACCGCCACCGCCATCACCCCCACCTCCACGGCCGCCACCGCCGTCGCCACTGCTGCCGCCGCCGCCGCTACTGCTGCTTCGCCGGCTATTTATAAAATTTCGCGCGTAAAAAAACCCGCCGCCCCGCGTCCGCCGCTTCCTGGACGCGCGCGAGGCGTGGCGAGGCGTGGCGGGGAGCGGAGTGGGGCGGAGGGTGGGGAGCGAAGGCGCCGGTCGGGCGCAGGGAGCGGCGGCACCTCGCGTTTTTGCGTCGTATTCTTCCGTCGCGAGCGTGTTCTTCTCGCTTCTGGAACGCTGCCCCGGGGTCGTTGCGCGGACGCGAATCCCGACGGCGCGGCGTAAAAGCAGCTCCCCGCCTCGCCATCTCCCTGTTGCGAATTGTTAAATGAACCGTATCTATTAGTGTCGGGGATTGCGGGGAGAAGAAATTTTGTTTATTTTTGGGTGGTAATGGAGTGTGATGGCTGGCTGTTGCTTGAGCGCTGACGATGTGATGAAATGTGAAACGTGTTTTGTAATAGGTGTAATTTTTAGGGATTGCCCTGTCTTCTTAAACCTGAATTTTTATTGTTTCAATACAACATGATAGACAATCTTCATTTCCCCCAAGGCTTTGTTATCTCTCATGTGTTAATCTGTTTCATGAACTTCATTTGTCTTGATTCGGTTATTAAATAGATGCTTCGATAGTGTTGCAAGGAATATTTTAAAATTATAAATTATCGCAGAGAAGCGTAATTGAATATTTTAATCCCGCGACTGGGGTTAGAGAAATTTGGTGAATAAGCCCCATGTAGAGCACTTGTTTTTCTGTTTCACCAGAGAACAAAAAACTTGTTTTGAGTTCTTAGAGTCTCGGGCTGACATTGTATATACTACAGAATATCTGCAGCGAGTAGATTTTATCTGCGGTGGTCATTGACTCACATTTCGAGGGTAAAATTACACAAACAGGTTTTGCATAGTGAAATTAACAAATGTTTCTTACGTCACTTTGCTGAGATGTCCTTGATTAATTCACAAGAGTTTGTCGACGAATTTGTTTCCCCGTCTTGAACATTGTTCTATTGGTGAGCCGAATCAGGAAGCTTAGCTCTATGCATCAGTAAAGAAAAATCTACTAAATTGGAATTCAAAGGTCGAAAGACGAAAATTTGTGAATTCATGGAATTGTGATGGAATGTCCTCTATAAAGTTCAAAAGTGGCGAAAATATTTCAGTGACTTGTGCAAGCCTGTTTTAGGAACTGTTAAACGTTGCCTTTCTGCATGCAAGTGACTTCGACTGTCTTCCAATGGCGTTTCGTGACTCTGAAAAGAGTAGGGGGGTTCTGGTCTTATTCCCAGGAACTACAGGCTGCAACGAAATTCGCAAATGACTTGGAACCTTCTGCAGGGTTGCTCCTAGGCATGGAACGGTAGAGCAATAAATGATTAGAATTTCTAAGCGGAACATGATGATGAACGCCAAAAAAACCTAATCGCATTCGAATGTTTACGTGCACGTCGGTGCACGACAAGCACAGAGGCCGCCTTCCGGGCATCTGCGGGCGGTCGCCCCGCTGCAGAAGACTCTCTGCCGCAGCGGGTCATAAGACACCTGCGCGGCCGGACGAGCGCGCGCGGGAACCCGTTCGCAAGGACATTAGCATGGAGACTTTAACGATCGGACAAGGCAGGTACCGCAATCTTCACGACACCGGCGACGGAGATGTCGCTGCGTGACGCCGCAACGCGTTCGGCTTTTTTCCCCGGCGGTGCAACGGGCAGGCCTCAGGCTCTGCGCTCGATCACGAGACCCTTTTGCCAGTTCGCTCGATTGTTGGATCGTATTCAAGTTGTCTGTTGTTTGCCGACGCTTGCAGAAATTGAGTCCATGTGACACGCAACTGTGATTTCGGTAGGTACCTAACAACTCGGTGGAAAATCCAAAACAGGGAAAGTGTCGATTTTGAATTAAAAATGCAATTTGATTTTGTTACCCCGGCTATTCTCACTGCACGTACCGGCTGAGTTCTCATACTCAGCCCCTCTCTGCTTAAGACACAGGAGGCGACGTGCGACAGCAAGGCTCCGAAGAAGAGTCCATATGACATTAAATATTTGCCACTGACGAGTTGCGTGAATAGCAACTTTTCTGATAGTCTTGATATGTAAAGAACTGTTGTACTATATATGTAATTAATATATATATATATATATATATATATTAATAATAAATATATATATATATATATATATATACACACACACTATGTTGTTCATCATGTTAATCGTAAAAATTGTTTTTGATAAAAATTAAATTTATTGCAGTGTTAAACGAGGGTATTTTGTTGCTTGTTATTGATCAGTGAACGTGCTACTATCCATCTTGTGAGGTTTTGTGCAGGACTATTTTTGATGCTGCTAATCATTAGTTGCCGTTAAACGACGAGGCAATCGATTAGAAAGAGGTTGATATTCCGTAGAGATAGATTGATACAGAAGCTTATAATTCGTTATAAAGCATTATCCTGACCTCTACGTGGTATGGAGATTTCATATATAACATTATGATTGTCTGTTTTACACGCATTATATTGTTTTGCTGGAAGAGTTAATAGAAATTTGTATGCACGTGCTGGTGGCTGTCGTTCACTGTCACTCGCGTTTCGGGGAGGAGCGCTGTGAAAACGGCCTTTGCGCTTTCATTAGTCGCGCACTTAACTTCTCATCAATCATGGTCGGCGACGGTAATTGAAGAGAAATTAGACAGCATTAAATGTTACTGCAGTGTGATTATGTTAAGAGGGATTCATTTGCACCTAAAATGAATATCGAATGTACACTGTTTCACCTATTTCGTTTTGGTAGCTGATACTGTCATTATTGACTCCCTCAACTTGCATATTGTATGCAGCAGTATTGTCATTGTTACAAAATCTTCCCATTTATTTCCTCGTAAAACCATTTGTGATTTACAAGATCCCAATCAAATAATACTTGTAATTGAGCTTATCTGTTTGTGAAGGAATTCTGGGTGTATTTTTGCAAATAAGCATTTGACTGGTAATATAATTACCTAGAGAAAAGGAAATTATACATTCTTATACACAGAATTCAAAGAGATCAGGACAAACAGGCTCTAGAGTGAATGTAAATAATACATGTGTAAAAAGCTACGAAAATAATTTATTGCTGTTTAGAATTTTATGGCATATGGGGAATATTATTACAAGTAGAGGGACTAATAGTAATTTAGTAGATAATCCGGCTGATAATCACAGTAAGAATTGTAGATACGGAAGAGTACTCTAAGAAATTACTTGTCTTTTACAGTATAAATTGATTATACATTATAGTCTTTATTATCAGGTGGAATATGTTGTCTTTATCCGCTTCTGTAATATTTTGTCTCAAAATTTACAAATTATTTATAACATCTCTAATTGAAACATAAATTCTAAGATGCGATATAAAAATAATTTGTACCAAGGAAATTATTTCGCTAATATACACTTCCTTCCATTAAAAGAAATGATTCTTGGAATTTGATTTAATAAATGAAGCATACTGAAATGCACATTAAGTTTATTTCGGAAATATTTCTAGTGCCTCTTAATTTCTAAGCCTGTATTACAGCTGCAAACGGCTTTCGAGGAACGCGCGATGGCATCTTGATAATACCTCTTTGTTACCTCACCACTAACTTTTACGACATCATAAAATGGAACGACAGCAACCCTTACAGTCACATCGAAAATGAGACAGACGCTAGTCAGCATTGTATTTACGAAGACGTCGTCTAAGACATTGGTTGTTAACGTCGCTTTATTTTATGTTCAAGAGGTTGTAGGTACTGCGCGACCGGTTTCTGTTTCATTTTATTGTATCTGGCGTTATTTAGGAACTGGCAAAATTAACTTTAAATATGTAAAGGTTTTCGGTTCTAAAAGATCATAACAAAACTAAAGCCAACAGTGCACTATGATTGACACTTTCCGTATGTGGTATTTGGTAACTTCTGACAAATGTAACGAGGACATAAGAATAGTTAACATGTACTTTTCCCCTGTAATTGAAGAATAACCTCAAGACCTTCAGATACAAATCGCAATGTCTACTTTCGTATTAAATCTATAGATTCGTAGCCCCCTTTTTAGGCTCTCAGTTTTTACTTTCTCGTATACGTGTGTATTTACGGGGGTCTCTATACGTAGTATAGAGAAAGTTATGGAGTGTTGCACCAAAAAAACGGCGATTTTTTCGGTAGAAAACTCCCTAGTACAAAAAGGTAGATAAAATCTCCTCTGACATGTAGTAAATTGCTCCCTCTAACATGTTATGCAGTCAGATTTCAAAAAAATTGGGGGACTTTGATACCGAAAAAGTGTTTGTTTCCAAAATGTCTGTCCGTCTGTGGACATCACTAACGCCTAACCCATACGTAGGATTTCTTCCAAAATGGATATTCCCCGGTCTGTCTGGCGCGACTCGAAGCTTTGCGATTTTGAAAAGCATTCATTAATTTTTGAGGATACTTTACATGAAGCCCTTAGGACGTTTTCAAAATTTTCCCAAAAATTGCTCGAAAGTCCTTTAAATTTTTTGAAATAATACAGCAAAATACACTTATAAAGTTGGCATTGGTCGGTTTTTCACTGTTAACCCTGAATTTTCGCTGTTCTCTGAAGTTCCAATTTTTTTCGGTGTCGTCCTATAACATTGAAGCTAAATATTTTTCTTTCAAATTTATATTTGTTCTCCGAAATTATTTTTTCCATTAAGGTGAAGAACTTTTTTAAATTTTAGTTTCCGCGCGAAACTGCATGAAATATGTGCAGTATTAAAGAAGTAGTGGTGCTACAGAATGCCTCAGACTTTTCCCGTATTAGTTTTCTATTTCCTTGGATCTGGTCTATCTATTAAGAATTGCCACATACTCTTGCCAGCTGCGACCTATCGCCGCTCGAAGTACATTTTCTTAATTTTTCGGTTTGCTAATGGTAGAACGGATATGGTAGAACGGGAGCCTCGTATTAGTTTTAGAATATTAAAAAAACACAAAAACTTTCTCCTCAATGGCAATTTTCTTTTAAAAATTTGTAGCTGTTTTTAAGAAAATGGCGTTTAAGTGCTACTAAAAAGGCGAAATTTGAAGCTTTTTTTTTTTCAAAGAAAATTTTTGAGTTTTCAAAAAACGTCATTTGGAGTCATGTGAAGAACTTACATTCACAAATCTAATAATGTTTACAAATTGCTGGTAATATGCATATTAAAGATGTCAGGGATCTTTAAAAAAATACATTTGTGTAATGTTTGAAAAAAAACAAACAAAAAATACCTAAAAATAAACTTTACGTCATATTAAACCCAATAGTGGCAAGTAGCATATGTACTCATTAATATAATAGTGTGAGCAAATCGCCGGTAATGTAAATATTAACGACGTGAGACACAAGTTAAAAAAATTACATTTTTGCAATTTTGAAAAAGACAAAAGAATAGAGGAGTATGGCGTTTATGTCATCTCATAGAGTACATTTAGTACTATCCCTACCAAAAATTTAAAGAAAAACTTTTGGAGCTGTTTTTTGGAAAATATTGTTTTTGTATTTTTTTTAAAAATTGCACATAATGCACACAATATTGCGCGAAAACTACAAATATTTTCAAAAAAATGTACATGATCTTAAAGAAAGAGCTAACTATGAAGAACAAATAGTATATGATGAGAAAATGTTTATCCGCAATTTTGTAGTTGTAGGAAGACGCCGAATAAAATTCAAACTTTTGCAATTTTCGAAAATTCAAAGTTAACCGTGCAAATCGCGCCTATACCACCTTAAGTGTATTTTACTCTATTATCAGAAATTGAAAGAACAAATTTGGAGGCGTTTTTGAGAAAATTTTGAAAATGTCCGGGGGCCTTCGTGTAAAATACCCCCAAAAATTAATGAATGTTTTTCAAAATCTCAGAGCTTCGACTCAGGCCAGATTGACAGGGGTTTCTTCAATTTGGAAAAAATCACACTTATGGTTTAGGCGCTAGTGTTGTTCACATACACCGGACAGACAGACGGACGGACGTTTTGCTTTCAATTGTTTTTTCGGTATCAAGCACTTACAAATTGGGATTTTTTCTTAAATGTAGCAACTGAATTTATCCATTTTTTTTTCGTTATCACGGCCCGGCAACAAATTTTTTTCTGCTCAAAATTCGCCATTTTTCGCGCAGCATAACATAAGTTTCCCTACACTACGTATATTACTCCGTATATACGTACGTATACGGGAACGTAATAACAAAAACAATAATTTCTCCAAAGCGGCTCCAATTTTCTTTATCTGTTGGTAAGGATAGCCCTGAATGATTGTCTTCATATAAGGCAACTTAAACGTAATTTTGCTGAATTCTTTTGTTTTTTTCAATTATTACAAAAATATAATTTTATTGACATCTTTCACATTATTATTGCATTTACGAGTACATTGTGCTTTAAATGATGTCTTACAAAGTTTTCACACAAACTCAGAACTTTTCTGCGAAAACGATCTCAAAATTCCCCATTTTCAGGAACGCTCAAACTCCATTTTCTCAACAAACACAAGGGTCCACATTTTTTCTTCGCGCATACTAATTGCACTGTTTAAGATTACACAAAATTAATTTTGTTGTATTCTTTTGTATTTTAAAAAATTACATAAATGTTATTTTTTAATGTCTCTCACACCGTTAATATGCACAATTCCAGCGATTTGTAAATATTGAATTTGTGTGTGATGTGCTTCAAATGACTTCCAATGAAGTTTTTTTGTGACGCTAAAAAGAGTTTTTTTAATCCAAATTTTTCGATGAAAAACTCCATTTAGGACTAGGTTTCAATCTTCTTTAATATTCTTGAAGTAATATTTCTGTTCTACCATTAGGAAACCCGAAATTTGGGAAATTTAAAAAAAATGTTCTTTAGGTGGTGAAAGATGGCAGCGGGCAAGACGATCGGACCTGACCGAAAATCTAGCCCAGATCAAAGAAATTAGAAAATGAGTGGGAAAAAGTATGCGCCATTCTGTAGCACCGCTACTTAAAATTTTTGGGTGGCCTTCATGCTCTGGCGAATGTAAACCAATGGCGAGGTTTCTCTTGCGTTTCATTCATTGACGTTGCTTCATAGGATCACAACAGCCTTTTCTCTGTTTTCTTATTATGTTTGTCATGAATGACTGCCATCTATCTGCTCTCCTCAGTACCTTCATATTGGTGACTGTTTATCCCGAAATTCATTGCATCTCCGAGGAACACCACTGTTCGAACGCTCTTCTTGTTTATTTCTCCCAGTGTCAGAGTTCCCCTGCACACACGTGTATTACAGAGAATTGTTTTCAACGTTTACAAATGTTCACGTCAATCTCTCAAGATGTAAAAATGTTCATGTTAAAATGGGTAAACTTGATTTATTGGGCTGATGCACTTTTTTCTCTTGTTACTGTGCTTTTAAAGACACGTCAAAAGATGCTTTGCGTCGAATATCGTGAATTAAACGCATTGGCACGAATTTCATATGAGCTTTGATTTCGAGTCGTAGATACAAATTTTCTTTTTAGTTCACTTCGATTAGCAGTGCGTATTGGAAGGGAAACTGTTCAAAGATTCATTTTGCGAATAACTGCCAATATTTACCCTAGATCTGCGCTAATTTTTTGAAATTTTTTTGGTTTGTCACCTCATCGGGCTCCCAACTTTTGACTCCCATATTTACGACAAGGAACCTCCTTGAGGGGGCACCCAGAAGAGGGGGGGGTGCTTTTGGGGCAACTTGCCTCAGGCCCAGACTTAATTTAGAACACGATTTTTTCTCATTCAAAAGATGTAGAAACTGTATTAACTTTAAATTCAAATGTACCAGTATACCGGCCTGTGACCGGGCTATCGTTTGCACGCGACGTCGTTTGGGCTCCGGCGGCAGTCGCATGCCGAGCCTTGGCCTCGTGGCCTGACCTTGCCTCGGCCCGCACGCACACTGCCTGCACACGGTGCAGAAGCGCCTCCCAGAAGCCGCGAGACGCCGCCGCGGCGCGCCGCCGGGCTGCTATCCCTGCTGCCCACCACGTCCTTTACGCCCCGTCCTGCCCCTCCCCGCCCCTCTCCACCCCTCTCCACCCGCCCCCCCCGCTGCTTTCCACCTCACCCCACCCCACCCTGCCACCCGCCCCAGCCCCGCTCCACCCCGCCCCGCCCTGACCCACTCCATTTCGACTTGCCTCATTCCACCAATCCCATTCCGCCACTCTCTCCCATCCCACCCCATCCAGCGCCTCAATCCAACCCACTCTAATCCGGCCCTCCGCTTTCTGTTGTCATCGCCATTGCATCACTGCTATCAAAAAATACACTCCTCCGTCACAGACATTTCTGGCGAGACCTTATCGTAACAATTAGCTACCCCTTTTCCACTACTCTCCCCGCCCATTATCAGCCGATCCTCCTACCGAAGCACCACCTCCCTCACCGTCAATATCTCTCGCTCCCGATTCACCTCCCTCATCACCACCAGAGACCATCATTATTACTCTCCATCTACCGAACCAACATTACCGCCGCCACCCCCACCTTCCGCTCTATTAACTCCATAACTATAATCGCTAACGTCATCCCTTGCACACACAAAAGACGTATGCAAAAATGACAACTCGCAACTCCAAAACTATGCTTTAACGAAGTTAAGTCACCATTTACTCGGAACTGGTGCGACCGCTACCACAGCATCAGAGTTCATCCCTATCATCATCGAGTTTTATTGTTTGCTGCTCAATAACATATATCATCTTCACCACGAATATTATTTGACTCCAATTGGCTGTTTGCCCCACGGGCTCACCACCCTCACATCTGTCAATTTCAACACCAGGTTTTATATCTACTAACTTTACTACCTCAGTTATGTTCCAAGAGTTTATAATGTGAACTCAAGACAAAGTGAAGTCAATTGTGAGCGACTTCATTCAAATTGAGTGTTCTTGAATATCTTCACCTTTCACTCATCCAATGGGTAAAGTCACTTCTCAATAAACGTTGTTTTCATTATCGCAGAAACCTTTTCTTTTGCCTCTACACATTCCTCTACACAGTAGTATACGATTGTAGCCTATATTCCTTCTCATCAGTTCCACGTTCACAACCACTCAGCAGTGCTTGCAGGTATACCATCAGTCCTCTCTTTAACATCTGTTTTTTTAACTCTTTAACTTTGAACTCGTTTAAAAATTCCTATGTTCCAGTAAAATATATAGTATCCAAAGATTCTATTTTTCTCCGCATATCTAATTATCTTGTAACTATTAATAACATATCAATTAATCTTGTAACTGTTCATATTAAATTACTAGAAATATAAGTTGAGTCAGTGGGAATCGATCTTAAGAGGTGTCAATGCAAACTCAACTCCAAATCTTCTCGGTAAAGTAGGATTCCCTACGAGGTATTTACCCTCTGGGGGTCGATGAAATTTTGAAGGAGGTCAGTGATGATCAAGGGTGGAGTGAGGGTCAGTAGCCGTGTATGAATCGGTGCCTGATCAGAATAATCAAGATCCTAATGAATACAAAATAAAATATTGATGAACTCTCATTAACTGTTTTCTTATATAAAACAATTAATCGTGCAATAGTACAAAATTACAAATTCGCTCCTCTCCTTTCGTATTAGTCGTTCAATCTTAGGAATTAGAATATTTAGAAAATTCAAGAAAATATAACAATGGATTGACAACGATATTCTGTCGCGCCAGAAAGTATACTCTCCGCAATATGCATTGGAGAAATGTTATGGCTAGGTCTTAAAAATACTCAACATTTTGTAACCATTGCATTTCAATTAACTGAAAAGTGGAAGGGTCTTCGGTTATTGAAAATTCGAGATATTTACGATAAGATTAATATATGAAAATATTATAAGGTACCTATGTGCAATTTGTGTCATGATTGAGAATGTTGTATACAATGGAGAACCGTAAAGGGGTCGATGAGGCAAACAAAAAAGGATCCGTGAAAGAACAAGATTGGGAAACACTGATGTGAAGTGATGTCGATTGTGTGCTCTTCGAAAATAGCAGAAAAGGGCGTTAAATCATGTGTCTATTTTTACACTAGCGTCAATGAGATAGTTTCTTCACCAGAACATGAGAAGCCACGTGAATACCTAGTTTTCCAAAGAGAACTGTAGAATTATAACATGCGATACGTAAATTAGAATATTTTATTTTATTGAGAAAAACAAAAAAGCGATTCGCTTTCTTTTCAAATTTTGCCTACTCCAGTTTGAAAACATCGTAGATTACTCCCCTTTTGAACTGTTGACCTCGGATTCCGGTTCTGCCTGCAGTTGTAAATAAGCACTCCTTCTTGCGAGAATTCAAATGGCGTATTTGGTGGACATTTCGCCGCACCACCTGGGGAACCAGTTGTTGAATGGCACAAGTTGCGTTTTGAATCCGACGCTGGTGCGACCCGCGTCCTCGTGGGCTCGCCGCACCGGTCGCGTCCCGCGGCCGCCTTCGCGCTGATGAAGAGAGCCACTTCTCCTCCCCTCCCCTCCCCCCCCACCTCACCTCACCTCTCCAAAGCTTTTACCACTTCCGACTGTCCAAACTGCAATGGAAGAGACGCTGGGAATATTCTAAGAGCGTACGTAGCAGGCCAATGAACTGCAAGGCCCATTCCACATGCGTGCATTCTTTATACGTAGACTGGCTGGTGTAGCGATTGAAGGTCATTGAAAAGTGTTTCGCGTGTAGTAGTGCCAGATTGGTTCCTGTTTCAGGTGCCAACGAACAGAGGGAACTGAAGGATGTAAATAGAAATCATTGTATGAGGTCCCTGAGGAGACAACCTGCTTTACTTTCAGCTTCTGCCGTTGAAAACAATTCCCCAAGGTTTCCTACGTCCTAGGCCGACGATGCGGAAGGCGCTGATTGGCATCAGCTGTGTGCTGTTCCTTTGGTTCCACCTATCGTTCAATGCGCAACTGCGTGTGCAAATGCCAGCGTACGCGCTGGAAGAACTCCCTCATTACGTGCAACGCCAATCAACGCAGTGCGAGCTTCTCATAGCATCGTGTAACACTGGCTTGCATTTCTGTCTCTAAGAACTGTAATTTCTACATGTGACCGTTCCACTTTACTTACATCATCTTACAACAAAGCCTCTACCACTACCTCTAACTTGGGCTAGTGGTGTCAGCTAGACACGCACAAGCACGCACAAGCACGCACAAGCACGCACAACGCGAATGGGTAGTGGCATCTCGAATATTCAAAAACCGGTACCAGCGGACATAATAGACGAACCATATTTCGGAAAGCCGAACGACAGTTGTCACGATTATATTCAGTTAATTCTTATTCAATACTTCCTTAGTTTTCGAATGGCAAGGTGTAATTCCTGACGTCCTGCCAGAAAAGACAGAAGAAGCTCAAATGAGCGGTATCATCGAAAGAGATCTCGATATGTCTTCCCAACCGTTCAAATAGGGTCGGTTTGTAGAAAAGCTTTTAATAAAGCTAAGTTTCGCGGACGAATTTTTTGAATGGCATCTTATACTAATTTATAATTATTTTCATTGCGGAAAAATGCAGAGAAAGTAGTTCAACAGAAGAATTAAGAAGGATAGTAATGGGAAAGAATCTTCGAAAAAAAGAAAAAAATGTTGCTGACAGGGAAACGTATTGCTATTAATTCGAGAAATGTATTTGAAGTGTTGCACTGTGTGGATGCAAATCGTGGATAATTAAAAAAGAAAAAAGCAAGAAAACTACAAAAATGCAGTTGTAGAGAAAAACGTAAGAACGCTCACCTGAAAAAATACGTATTGAAAAGAATAGGAGAAGAACTGATAGGAGTAATAAAGATGAATTGCGTGAGCTATATTGTTTGCACAACACATTAATAGAATATGGGAAAAGAGTAAAAGATGAAGAAAGTTCAGAATATAATTAATATAAATAATGAATATAATTAATAAAAAAGCAATATAATTAATGAAAAAGCACGGGATGGTACATTATGGAAATGCAGTTGAAACTTGGTGTAAGAAAGATCCAGAAAGAAAGTAGTTTTGAGTAATGAACAGATTGGTTTTTGTGGTGTTCAAGGTACGGAATGACTATATTGAGGAATTAGCACGTAGAGAAAAAAGTACTACAAGGGTACTCATATGAGTACCTGATTGTGTCACGCCACGCCCCCACATTCTGACCGACACACTGCACATTGAAGCGCAGCGTCGATATGCCTGCGTGCGCCGCCTGTCGTCACGTCACACTTCCTTTTTCAGGCCAATTTACTTTCAACGTTTTTCTCTACAACTACATTTTTAAAGTTTTAATGAATTTCTATTTAATTATTTTCGACTTTCATCCACACAGTACAACACCAAATACATTTGTCGTATTAATCGTAATACATTTGAGGTGCGTCGTGCGCGCACCGCGCCGGGCGGCTCCGCGGCGCCGCGGGCGCCCTGCTTGCGGCGCCGCCCGGGCGCCGCTCCGCCCCCTCCTCGCCGCCCCGCAGCCGCAGAAAGGAGTAACGGTGCGGCATCGTTTGAATTTTAGGCTAATTGTGAACGCTCGTCAGCGGCGCGCGCGGCGCAAAAGCAGGCGCCTGCCCTGCCCCAGTCTCTTCGGCGAACGCCGCCCCGCGCCGCGCCTGACACCGTTTATTCGCGAAAGTTGTTGCCCTGCGCCGCCCGGCCTGGATCCGCGGAAGGGCCGGACGCGTTCTCGGCTTCTCGCGGCCACGTGGTCCCCTTCCTCTTGCCGGCCCAAGGTGTTCTGCCGTCGGGTTCGTCTTTCCACCCCTTGGCTTGCTGGGAGTCAATTGCGGTGTCAGGGTGGACAAAACGGGCTCGCCTGAATGGAGTTTTCCTTTATGATATTTTGTTTCACTCAGTGTCGTGTAATGTTTCTTACAGAAATTATTTTCACTTGTTTGGTTTCTTTGTTCTGGCATATGACTCCTGAAACTGCGGTCCGCTCGTGATTTTTTTTTATGTTCATGTTTACGTATAAAATGTAGATGATAAATGTCTTGGGACTTGAGAAGTAAGAATATGTATTTAAAACAATTGTTTCAATTCGTCTTTTTTAATGTTTTTCGCATTACTTTCAGAGGGGCCTGACGAGATAATTGATCAGCAAACATATGACCAAAACGTTAATTGCAATGATTTTGCTCTGTAAATGCATGAATTCGTTCGTTTATCTGACCTCACGAATCCCAGAATGTCTCTGAGTGCTCCGCTACTAGAAGCGTGCACATGGAATTCGCGAAGACAGCTTTGGATGGTGGACAAGGTTGCTTGTCTTTTTCTTTTTTCGCAAATTAGAGCCGCTAGCAACACATTCCGACCTTAATCCCTCGACGCTTCCGGAACGCATTCAGTTGGTTGTTTTAGTTTGCCCTGGAAACATTTATATTTCACATCTAGAAACACGAATAATGTGATTTGATCCTGGTATAGGCCGCGACCCTGCTTGAGCCTTACGTAAAGATGTTCAGTCCCTCATTTTTTACCTCGGAATTTGGGAAATTGTTTTAAGACATTTGGAGAAGGTACTCTCTAAGCCATCTAGACAGCCTGTAAATGGGTTCATCAAAAATTTAATTGTTTTGGTTTACTGCACCGTTAAAGTTCTAGTGTTATTCTCTTTGTGGTTGTTTTATTCAGTTTGTAGTCAAATGTGTTCTACGCAAGTCAAAAATTCCAGTGAAAAACGGGGCCCAGAAATGTAGATCGCCCCTCTTTTTGGAGGTGCGCAGGCCTATACATCCGGATCTCCATTGAGCCTGTCGCCATCAAGTAGAGTTCGCGGGAGATATCTGCAATCGATGAGCATGATGCGCGAAGGAAGCACACGAAAAAGAAGATACTGCGCATGCGCATACTTCCGTTGTTCAGAAAACATCGAGTGGCGAAATGCGAGCTAGGCCGAGGCTGCCTGTCAAAGAGCTGAGTCTATGTTTTGCGGCGGCATTGGATGTAGCCGTGTCGCTCCTGCGTCGCCGGTCGAGTGCACAGCATCCTCCCGCGGAGCGGAGCCTGCCAGCCGCCGCTGCGCCGGGGAGGTCGCGTCGCCCGCGCCGGCCCGGCGCCCAAAGGCGTCGGGTGCGTGCGGAGCGGTCGTGCCGGTGGGCGATCGTGGGAGGCTTCCGTTGCAGAACCCGTCGCGCGCTCCTCCGCCGGCACTGGCCCCGGGCGGCGCGGCCGCCGACAGAAATAGCCCAGCCCAGCCCAACTCGGCCCGGCGCCCCCGCCGCCGCGGAAACGGTTCTGGTCCTGGAATGTGGCAGCGCGATGAGGCACCGCAACCTGTTGGGGCCGAGCGCCGGTGAGACGCAACAACACCCCCCCTCCCCGCTGTCACGGCCCCAGAGTTTGGGCAATCTTTCGCAGGCGGACAACATTATTCGCTACTCGTACATCATCTCATGGATGCCATGGGGAAAGTCGCAAGTCGGGCGGAAATAAATCAAGTCGTTATCCGTCTTGTGAATTTGCTACTCGATCGTTACCACTCCTGTCAGTTGGGCGTAAAGGAGCAGACCCGGGTTCCGTTCCCGGACAGCGTGAACAATTAATAAGATCATTGTTTTTGAGTGCCAGTATTTTATAACTAACTAGTGGAATCTGCTCATTTATTTGGCGGCACGTTAAAAAATGTAATAAAAACTTATCTTTATTTTCGATTACATTATTGCCCATACTGGCTACAGCGAAACATTTTACCTTACAGCGACCAGGTAAAAATTTTCTTTGGGATTCGTTCTGGGGAATGTTTAGTATGAAATTCATTCATAGAGGCCGGCCGGTCTGATTTTTTGCTTACATAGTTTCCTCAGGACAATCTCGAGGTGGATGCCGCTGAAATGTCTTCGATAACGTGTCACGATTATTCTCCATCTATGTTTCCCCACCTTGTCCTTACTCCCATTCGTTATGTCTGGCGATAGGCTGGCGATAGGATTCCCTATTCTCTAAAATGATTCCGAAAGTGAACGAGAATTTTCTACGGCTGGCATACTCGTGAGGATGTTCTATGAGTTATTGCATTTCATGGTTGAGATTGCCTGGATTGAATACGCATCCATTATCGTGACGAAAATTATTTTTAATGTGACAGAAATGTTATTATTAGATTTCATCTAATATTAGTTTTCGAGGTCCGAAGTATAAATTCGAGTAACAGAATTTGACTGTTTTCCGACGATGTACGGTACTTGTCCATTTCATTATTTCAAAATATATATTTACACGTCTTAACAAATATTTTGTGATTCAGCAATTTCCTTGGTTGTAATATTGCGCCTCTTTGTATCCTCATGAACCTTGAAAATCGTCGCAATTGCCTTCTCTGATTTGAGATCGCCACCGCTGTTGTGATGTAACAAAGAACTTCCTGAAGAGTAATAATAGCGTAGTGGTAATTTTGCGTTTGTTTTTCTTCTGGAACTCCTTTGAACCCTGTCGAAGGTCTACCACGTATAAAAAACAAAGTTTGAAAATAGTTGCAAAGGAAAGCTTTGCCGTAATTTCCTTTCCGGACATAATTTACTCGTGTGCTCACCGCAGTCCCCCGTACACCCTGTGTTTAGATCCAAGGTTATGAGTTCTGTGTAAGTCAAGAGTAACATTAGTCTCAATAAAACGTATATCCTACTTCATTGAATTTAATCCGTGATTATGTTATCCCTAAGTTCCTGATATGTTAATTACTTTCTCAAATGTGAATAATGAAATTTGACTATCACACACATTTCTCTTTAAGTATACATTTTCATTGAATAAATATCTGCGAAATAAATTATGTAGCTAGTGTATACCCTCTTCATTCACTTGCCAGTTCTCACCAAGTTATAGAAATCTTTACGATATGTCAAATATTTTTTAACAGAGACACAATTGCCTAATTTTGATCATTTTTACTTTCCCGTATACGTATATACTTTTTATATATCATTTTTACTTTCCCGTATATACGATGTAATATACGTGGTATAGGGAAAGTTATGTAATGCTGAGCGAAAAAAACGCGAATTTTCGGCGGAAACAAATTCATTGCCGGGCCCTGATAACGAAAAGGGGATAAAACCAGTTGCTAAATTACGAAAAAAAAATCCCCTAACTCGCGGTGTAGCCAGAAACTCTGTTTTGTGGGTCCTTGATACCGAAAAACCACTTGAAAGCAAACGTCCGTCTGCCCCTCAGTCCGTTCCGGTGTATGTGAACAACACTAGCGCCTAAACTATGCGTACAATTTTTTCCAAATTGAAGAAACCGTTATCCATCTTGTCTCAGTCGAATCTCTGAGATTTTGAAAAATATTCATTAATTTTGGGGGGGAACTTTACATGAAGCCCACCCGGACATTTTCGAAATTTTCTCAAAAAACGGCTCCAAATTTTTTCTTTAAACTTTTGGTAGGAATAATGATAAATGTACTCTATGAGATGACATAAAGGCCATATTGCTCTATACTTTTGTTTTTTCAAAAATTGCAGAAATGGAATTTTTTTGAGTTGTCTCTCTGGTCGTTAATATTTACGTTAGTGGCAATTTGTTCACATTATTATATTCATGAGTACATGTGCTTTAAATAATAGTAAATTAAGTAAAGTTTGTCGAAACCTCAACCGTTTCCTGTGAAAACTAGCTCAAAATTCCATATTTTCAGAAACGCTCAAACGCTATTTTCTCAAAAATGGCTAAAAAAATTATTTTTGAACTTTTCGATCGGATAGTACTAATTGCACTCTTTAATATGACGTATAGTTTATTTTGAGGCATTTTTTTTGTTTTTTCAAAAATTACACCAATGTAATTTTTTTGAAAGCTCTCTCATATCTTTAATACGCACATTACCAGCAATTTGTAAAGACTATCATATTTTTGAGCGTAAGCGCTTCAAATAACTTCAAATGAAGTATTTTGAAAACTCAAAATTTATCTGTGAAAAAGAGCATCAAATTTGGTATATTTTATTAGCGCTAAAACGCAATTTTCTTTAAAACAGCTACAAATTTTAAAAGAAAATTGCCATTTAGTACGATGTTTTTGTGTTCTTTATATTATAAAATTCATATTTCTGTTCTACCATTAGGAAACTGAAAAATTAAGAAAATGTCAAAAAATGTAAATTGGGCGGCATTAGATGGTAGCTGGCAAGAGTATGTGGCAATTACGAATAGCTAGCGCAAATCCAAGGAAATTGAAAACTAATACGGGAAAGTCTGTGCCATTCTGTTGCTCCTCTAGTTTACTTTCTCACCCTTACTTCGTAAAAACATAAATTGTATTTGTGCGTCGGAAAACGGCCAATTTTTGAGAGAAGAACTCTTATTGCCGTGCCCTGGGGGCTAAAAAGTCGGGAATTCTTTTTTCTCTAAATAATAAATTACTTCCTTTAACACTTTGTGTAGTTAGAATCCATGTTTTGTATGGATACCGAAAAGAGATTCTCGGCGAAAAGCCCTCTGTGGTCAACACTAGCACCTAAACCGTTTAGCCTTCTCCAAAATTGATATTCCTCGATCGATTTTAAGGAACTGAAGGTCCTGGTAATTTGAAACGAGTATTTTGATATTTGGAGGTACTTGTCATAAAGCCTCATTTATAGTTTCAAAATATTCTCAAAAATGGCTCCAAATTTTTTGCTTTGCTAAACTTTGTTCTTTGGTAGTGTAAACGACACACTGCCGAATACATTTATCGTTCGAATTTTTGATTTTTGGAAAATTAATGTAGATTATAATATCATTCTTTCAGTTTTGTTTCTCATAATTTATCTTTCCTAAAAAAACTAAAAAGGAAGTAGAAGGACTACGAAAACCAATAAAACATAACCTAATTTTAAATTGTAAATAAATTATTAAAGTAATGTTTTATTTATATTGAGTTATCCAGGAGCAAATTATAAGATAAAAAGTTGAAATTTGGGGAAACTATAGAGGATTTACAGGGCTACAATTTGCTTTTTATCCCTTTGTATGATGTATCAGAACATGATATATTCTTAAAAAACGAAGGAAAAAAGGTTTTTCCCCCTTGTTTTTTGCTGATTATAAAGGCGTGTTAAAATCGTGATATAAACGCCTGAAAAAAGCTCAAAATAAAATCGTGATATAAACATGTTAAAATCGTGATATAAACGCCTGAAACAAATCTCAAAATGTCTTTATAGTCTATCGCAATAGCGATTAAAGTCGATATTCGTAGGTGCAGTGTGATTAAGCAATGTAAGTGGATACAAGTTATAAATTGCTTTTTTTCATTTGTGCAAAGAACTCTGGGCAAATTGATTTAAATCCGACGAAAAACTGTTGTTTTTTAACCCTCCTTGTCATCAAAAGCGCAAGCATAATTTACTGAAGAGGTTTTATTGCTAGGGTTAAAATTGAGTTTTTTTGCTGTGCCCGCTTGCATAGTCTAAAATAATTTGATTAAATAAACAACGTAACAGAAAAGTCTACTGTTATTGTAGTAATTAAATAGTACAACTTTTTTAACTAAAAGTTAATTTGATTTGGAAATCTCGTCATCAACGCGCTCTCGAGCATGCTTTTTGTGGTATTGTCCTGGCTTCTAGCGCAAAAACTAACTTGATCCCTTGTTTGTTTCTACACAATTGCCTGTCGCCGTCGCCGCCGTTTTTACGGCTTCTGACATTCGTAAACAAAACAAAACTGTAGGCAAAAGGCGAAAAATAGTTTCATCTGATATCCCGGCAGTTGTGACGATAGGTGTAGATCAGATTACATCAATAAATCCTAAGTACTGATTCATTCGAGATTAGTAGTTTTATTGATAATTTTGCTTCGAGATTTTCATTCAATAAATCGATACCTTTTAAAAACTAATTTCTTAGTAGTAACATTTTCTCAACAGTACTCACCCTCAAAACCATACATCATGGTTTTGGGCACCGAATCCCAAGATGTAGTGTATATAGGACCAGCGGTTTCATTACAAGACATCTTTGGCAGTCAGACCTTACCCTTGGCACATGGACAAAGAAAATGCAGATTTAGGGGTAGATTCATTTTTTTAAAAATTATTTTGGCATTAAAAGTAAGAGCTCTTGCGGGTGATTATATTATTTTTGTATTTTATTTGGAAATTTATTTCATTTAACCTAAATAATAATTATTTTGCCACCAGGTATTTTAATTTGTTTTTGATGTGAAGATATATAAAACTTCTCCCCCTCAGTCATGATGCAAAGGTAGAGAAAATTGTTATCTGGAAGATGAATGTTTGCCTAGTTCACACATGACCAGAAACGACTCGCGTGACCATAATGCCTTCGTGAGACTATCTACCAGATATGGTAAATGATTTGGTGAACGAGTGATCGATGGAGTGTGAAGATCTTTGCACAAAATGAACATGCTCTGACAAAACAATGTTTAAAATGATTTGTAATTGAATGTCACATTTGAAGTGTAATGTATTCTGTACGTTCATTTAGGAGTTCCTCTGTCACCGCAGCGCGCACACGCAGCATGTGGTGCCCGAGTGCGTGTGTGTTGCGTGACGTCTGTGCTGAGTACCTTTCTCACTTCTGGGCGTACGCGAGAGAGGATGCAGATGCTCTTATTTCCTCTCGCTTCCTGGCTCCTATGAAAGAATGTAGGCGATTCCTATGAAGAGACTGTATCACAGAAAATGCTTTGAGTGCTGTGTTTCCAACAAGAACACTCAAGAGTTCTTTGGATCTTGCTGCGGAAGATAATCGTGCGTTATTTTCGGTCTTGTGACTTGCGAACTATAGATTTTATCATATGTTCTTGTTGGTATTACGGCGAGGTTTACGTTTCCGTGGTTCCATCGAAAAATCTGGCACCAACATTTTACATTTACCATCATTTGTTTTACGTCTGTTACTTCGGCGGTGAGTTGACGTTCCGTTCCGTTCCGTTTCCTATTAGTGAGCGTTCATAGCAGCCTTGGTGCTGCTCTGCTGGAAGGCACGTTTCACCCTACGCCCTTTCCCTCAATGCGAGGCGGCGCGGCGCGGCGGCGCTGCTCGTCCATCCCGTGCGCCGCGCGTCGTGTTGCTTCCCGCACAAAGGCCTCCAACACAAAGGGCGCTCCAAGCCCCTCCCTCCGCCCCCGCCCAAGCCACTCTCACGTTCCCTGGCGCCACCCCAGCCGCGTTATGGCGGGGAGTGCGCGCGCTGGCACGGAGACCACTGGCCACTCATTAATCAAATTCACACGGAAAATACGCTGAGGGAGGTGAAATTTGCCTTCAGACCTCAGTCAGGGGAGCCTCGACATGAAGTCGTGGGTGTTACCTTCTTGCGAAATAGTCTATCCCGCCCACCCAAAAAACACACACACACACAACTGGGGTTCTCCATGTTGACAAAACTTCTCGTATACAACTCCTGAGGGCGTCATTTCGGCGCTTCGAAGGGAAAATTGTCTCTGCACCGTGGCAATAACGCAGAGGAAAATGTAAAATTGAAGGACTTATATTGAACTGTACGACATTCGATGTTTCATATTTTCGTCTCACTATCCTGTTCTTCCCGTCTAAAGTGTCGCATGTTAAGGCTGAAAGTAGTTGTATTGCGATATGTGGTGACTTGTAATAGTGTCGGTCGTATCTCATATGCAAAGCGAAAACAAACACGCCATACTCCGGATTCATATTCTACGAATGCTTTACAACAAATATTTAGTGACTTTTGTTTCAATTCAGCCTTCATTACGACTTATGTTTTTTCTCGTTTTTAGTTTGACAGATATTACGCATACTACTCCTGTAGAGGGACATTCAGTGTTCATTCTATTCCATTAAATAAGTGAAATATTATTCAATGTGATCACCTTCCATAAAACAGGGAATGTATATTTCCATTTTATTGATCACATACAATAGGCCTGTATATCACTTTTCTGTTTCATTACTGAAGCTAATTTCCTGGCAAATGTTTGGTGATTCGAACTGTACGTACGTACCTTGTAATTGCAAGGTCGTTTTGTCAGTTTCATGAATCGATTCACCGAAATGCGCCCCCTACCTTTACCTACGACATCGTAACTACAAGACTTATTACTCATGTAAATTCGATTAGAAGATTAAAGTGTGCTACTTCATCTGTGATTAAAGTGAGCTCCTTGAACAGAAATACCTGGCAAAAATAAAATGCACAATTCATTAAATTCAGAATTCTTTGGAAACAAATACAAATACACTATATTATCTCTGTAATGTTTAGTTTATCACATACTGCTTACGTAGTACAGAGAACTTACGTAATCCTGCAGCGAAAAACCAGTATTTTTCAGCAGAAAGTTCCTATTATAAAGCCCTGATACTGACACGGGATAAATGTTGTTCTTTTATGTAGTAAATTACGTCCTCTAACATGTTGGGTAGTCAGAATTCAATGTTATGGAACTTTGATATCAAAAAATTGGTTAACAGTGCAACGTCTTTCCGTTTATTTAACTCTCCGTCTGTCCGCAAGCAACTACTACATATGCAGGATTTTCAGAAAAATTGATATTCTTTGATCGTTATTTCCGATGCCGCAGCCTCGGATTTGAAAAGGATATTTTAATTTTGGGGGGGTCAGAGCTCTGCAATCAGGCGAAAACAACCGCTCGAGACTCTCGGGCTCCGCGCCGACGCTCGGCGAAGGGTGGGGGACCTTGCTTGGGGGGGGGAGGAGAGAGAGCTGTTTAACGGACATTTCGACCGGCCGCCTTGCGGCTCCCGCCGAGACTCGGGAGTCGCCGAGCGCTCGAGGCTCGGCCGCTCGGCCGCTCGGCCACGCGCCGGACTGCACGGTAGCTTCGCCCCTCAATGCATGTACTAGTCGCGCGAGTTTTCTTGCCGTCTGAGCTCCCTAGTGCTCAACCCAGCACGACTCGGCACGGCCAGGTCAAAATCTTGGTCTCACACGGAACGGCACGTCAAGATTATCAGGGCTGCCTACCGCTGCTTTCGGATTCTAGCGATGATTCAAATTATTCATAAGATGAAAATTAAGTACATACACTAATATCATATTTCATTAATAAGCAATATTATCATTAATTATTTTCACTTGTGGTTGCTATTAAGTACTTTATTATTTGTTCTATTTTGTCGTCTATAATATCCTGATGTATGAAGAGCGAAAGAGACACGAATAGTATTAATAATGTTACAGTTGGCAAAACGCATCTGATGTGACGTAGGCAGTAACATAATCTCCCCGCACCCCGCGCCGGGAGACGTCAAGAAAAGTCGCGCGACTAGTACGGGATATAAAGTCGCCTGCATGTAGTGATCGCAACTCATTCAATTCATTGTAATCGAAAGAAAATACAATTTCAATTAAACGATTAATTTGTTGAAAAGTAACAATTTATCGTTTGACTGGAAATAATTTTATAGAGACAAACAATACATTTTTTGAAAGAATTAAGGCAAACAAAGACTCTGAAAATAAATTTTTATTTTTTTTCTATATTTATAATGCTTAAGGGATTTTCGTTTTTAAGGGAATTCGTTTCGTACCAATTGTAATGTCATTTAAGTTTCTTATAAACCCGAATATAAGGCATATTTATTAAATACAATGAATATTTGGTCCTAATTTCACAAGTATATAAAAAAAAGCAGATGCTAAACAAAATTGAGGTGGGTACTATTTTCCTTGCGTCAAAACGTCTTTTCGTCATTGGGCGTACTAATTTATTGTGAAATAGTTAATATAAGCCGCCGCGGCCTCTGAATTTGTCGACTCAGTCGGCGGCCAAACAACAGCGGTCACGGCACATCCGCCTATTCAACTTAATAATTCAAAATACATTATTTACTATTATATACACACGTTTAACATTATTTTAAATTCGGCAAAAGTATATATCCACGAAATGATGCATATAAAGTTTTATATGTACGAGTACAATGTTTTTCAATTACTCCATTATTTTTCGTTTCAATACAAGGTAAGCGATTAATTGTAATTAAAAAATCGTAAAAGCTGAAATTGTGAATCATTGGCTTCTGTGGAGTAGTATTGAAGCTCCACGAGACCCCCTTCCTTTGGGTGAACTATTGCTCAGCGTGGCAGGAAGCGATAACAAAGGTTGTGCGAGGTGACTCGGTGGCTCCCACGCAGCGCGCCTTCGCCTTTGCGACGAAATTTACAGTAAAGGACAGGAAGCAGTTGAAAGAGAAGGGTCGAGATATGTGCACAAAGCTTTCCTCGAAAGGTATTGAGAAGCTCGCAAGATTATAAAACTAAAAGTACAATGAGCTCAAAACAATGCTGGGGTGACTGAGGCATCCCGCGCGCCTATTGCCGGGTTAAGAAACTGAGACCTACGTCTCAGATGCTTGAAAATTACAAGACCAACAACAAAAATATTTGGAAAAAGAAAACAAAAATACAAAAGTGGAAGGGAAAGGTACTACTATATTTCATTGCACTTGCATCTAAATTTAGCAGAGCATTTGTATTTACACCATATAAAATGAAGGAAAATTAATGATTTTATGTTCATTAGAATAAAATAGGCAATTTCCGAAACATCCGATGCCTAGTCATTACAAAGAACGGAATTTATCTCTAAAACTTTTGAATGCCTTTTCTATGAAGTCACAGGCAGAACTGCAGTAGATCCACTTGAGGTTCTCCAGTGCGTCCGGGGAGTTGATTTTTAAAGCTTTTTTTATATTAAAAAATATTATTTGAAAATTAATATTAAAATTCGTCTGTATTTTAAATTTTGAAAAAAACGAAATTATTGGTCATTTATTTTAAAAACCATTCAATACTCCTTCCTTTTCCTGAAACTTGGCATAGATATTTACTCCGACGTGTCGGCCGATTGTTACGTGGCGCAGTTCGCCTGAACGGGGTCCGCCGGCTGTCGACAACCGGCCGAGTCTCGGTCGGCCGCCGGCTTCCGGGAGTCCGCAACCGGCTGCGGACAGTCGAGCGCGCGGTCTCGAGAGAAGAGAGGCGAGCGAGCGCTGGTCGGTAAAAATCGCAGAGAATGCAGACCTCTAGGGGGGGGTCTCTACATCATGTCTCAAGGGCATTTTTAATTTTTTAAATTTTTTTATGGGATGCAGCTTATAAACATGACGTAGGTCAGATTTTCTTTGAAGTCTCTGGATATTCGAAAATTGCAAAATTTCAATTTTTTCTGCGTCTCTCTGCAACCAAACTATTGAAAATATTTTTAATTTCCTCACTCTTACGTCTTAAGAAGGGAAAGTATTGTAATCGTGCGCCGAAAAAGCAGCGAATTTTTTAACGAAAAATTTGATTTTTGTGAGTACTTTACAGAGCGCCTCAACATTTTCAAAATATAATAAAAAAGTCTCAATTTTTTCTTAACTTTTTTCTAGGAGCAAATAACGGATGAAGAGATGGCGTGGATCTTTTTTTTCACTCCCTGAATTTTCGAAAACTGTAAATGTTCAAAATTTGATCGGCGTCTTGCTACAGCTACAATAATGAAGATAGTTTTTTTTCTTGATTTAATAGTTCATCAAAGTATAATCTTGAATTAAAGTTCATCAAATTATTATCTTCAATTTTTCGGAAATATCAATAGTTTCGTAGTAATTTTCCTTTAAACTGAAACGTTTTTATACAATTCAATTATGTTCTGAAAAGCCAAATCAATTTTTGTCTTTAAAAACATCCTCGCAAAGAACAGTAAAGAAAAGAGTGCTGGTCCCATTTTCAGCAAACTCTGTTTTCTCGATAATTGCAAACAACAACAAAAAAATAACTTTTCAAAGGTGCAATGGTCATGATTCATTTGCCAATCGTGTTCATGTATTTCCTTTAAATAAATTAAATTTTCACTGTTACTGCGCTACGTTTGCTAATGAATTTTACATGTGATGACTGAAAGGTATTAATGGGATGAGAAATTGCGGTATTATAATTTTACGTAATTGTTACTGACGCGTGGAAGTAGTACGCGCGGTTGTGGCAACAGTAGTTGGTTGGCGACGAAAATCTGCCACTGTCGTAATTTGTACTTCAGAACCACCTGGTCAATGATATTTCGTAGATAATGGTGTTGCCTCTTATCTATCGCAACTTGTGACAATTGCTAGAGTGGAGTTTGCATAGGTATTTTCGCTGAAAATCTTTCCAATCAAGCTGCGTATTCTCTGTTGGGAACTGCCTCAAAGTGTTCTTGGGACGTTCTTTGCCGAAACATGTAAAGAATGTTTCTTTCAGTGACAGCTGAACAGTAAGCTATTCTCTAAGCTCTTAAATGCATCGCATTAGTTCTTTTCAGCGACTAGCAATACGCTGCAATACTCTAAATACGTTTGAGGCTTTTCCAGATCTCTTCAGAAATTTAACAAATAAACTTCGCCACTATTAAATCGGGAAAATGATTCATTCCTTTTTTTGGGTCGTGACAAGGTGGGAATCACAGGAAGTGAGCTTGCTTTGCGAGCTGCGTAATTAGGAACTTGGAAGTTTGATGTAGTCCCCTTCGAATGTGGGGGTGTCAAAATGTGTTTGGTCTTTCCTCGGCCCAAGCGGTAAAAAATATTCTTATTGTCGGAGGATTTAACAGCGCCAAATCATCAGCTATTATTTTTTGTGGAACAGCATTCCATCCGAAATGAAATGATTGAGGACTCTGCAAACACTTGGACAGGCTTATCCTTGGAGACCCGGAGCCAGAAAGTCGTTTTATCGTCTTTGGATCTGACTTCGCCATTTTCCGTATGGCTACCTCTTGCGAGCCATCGGGCAACTGTGGAGCATGTCCTCGTCCATTGTAGAAATTCTCAAGGCTGACGCCAAAGACATCTGCGCAACTCCCCGGGAAGAACTTGGCAAATGCGATTCCTCGCTTATAAACCTTTTTGCATTCCAGCGTCATATTGGATTATATCGTAATATTTGAGAGAATAGGAACTTGTGTATACTGTGCATTATACGTATAACCTTTTGTGTACTGTGTTTTGTACTCGTCATTGCACTGTTTACATATTACACAGGAACATTTTATTGGCTTAAGTTAAACTCTTTTTAATACGTTTTATGTTTCACGCATTTTATAGACAAGGAATTTAATGTTTTACTCTCAATACTTTCTGCATTTTTAGTGTTTTCCTCTGTTAACAATTAGGCATTTTACAACAACTTTACACGGAACAAACAAAGAGAAGATGACGCGCGTCTAAAATATAATGAATTATTCAATTCAACTCCAAGTCCCTGCCCCACGGAGGCCCGTAGCTACTCACAAATGAAAGATAAATATTGTCATTTTCAGAGCCCTGGTCTAAACATGACACAGTCGAAAGAGGAACTTTTATTTATTTACTGAACATGAAAACGAGTGGAAGAGCGCTGTGGGCAGAGCGGCGCGGGGGCGCGTCTCGCGCATCCGCGGAAGCGACTGTACCTCCGCCGTTACCTCACGCCCAGGCAATTTCGTTCTGGCGTCGATAAGGCCGCGAGCAACAAAACCGACGGCGAGGGCGCGGGATTCGCCACGAGTCCATTGTGGCGGCGATTGGTCGCGGCGGCGGCGGCGGCGGCGGCGGCGACGACGACGACGACGACGACGACGACGACGACGACGGCCACGGTGCACCAAGTGATGGGAGCGGCAGGAAACAATGTAGAAATCGACACGGAGGTTGCCGAGACGGCGCTTCGTGCATGTGGGTCGGTCGGATATGTGAAGTCGGATATATGACGCATGGTGAAGATGTCTGCACGTTTTTTCTCACTTCAAATGTCGCTCATTTCGACATGCCATTCCCTTTAGGACATGTCAAAGCGGCTTTGCGGATGGTTTGCAAGGGGTTGCTGCCTCTCCTGCCATTTATCAATAAATGAAATTACCATCCACCTTAAGGCCACTGGGGCTTATGCCCCTATATCATAATGTGCTACGTTATTAGTCAAGATTTGGTTGATAAGCTTTGCAATAAGCTGCGACGAAAAGTACGGTTAATGTGAGGCTGAGTATTGCTGCTCCTATTATTACAGTTGTTTTGGGGCTGCTGTGTTGTTTAAGAACAGAAATGTTTCACATGCACCGTGTTTGTATTAACGTGATGATATTGTGTCTTGTGTGTAAGAAATTATGTTGAAAATGATGGACTTAATTCTAAAATGATGGTATATGATGTTCAATCGTCTTCAACTCTCCTGTTAGAGATTACATATTACATAGCCTAATGCGAAGTGAAAGTTTTCAGGATTCAATAGGAACAACAGTAACGTCCAATATTGAAAATTTGTGTCGAAGGTTCTTGTGAAGGACTGCTTGCGGAAACGTTTGTTGGATTGGGACATTTTTGTTAATGATTTGAATGACAGTCGTTTGCCTCCATTCTGAGCGAGACGTCGTTGTGGTGCGTATTGATGTGCGTGAGCATGTACACGTTCATGTGCACGCGCTGGGCGGCGCGGCCGTTGCTCCCCGTTGCATACAGCGCTGCGCCGCGCCGCGCGGCCTGGTGGCGGAGAGGCGCCTTGGCGAAGACTGCCGCTCCCGCTCCGGCGCAGCCTGTGGCTATTTTCACGTGCGTTTCACGTGCGTTGGTTGGCTTTTCGTGAACGCTCTTCCCAGCTCGTATGGGAACAGCCGTCCTTATCACCTTTCATATAGTGGTGAATCAAGCAGTGGGCAAAAATGACGGCGGTCATACTCCCATCCACCCGTAAGTGTGCACGTCAAATAGAAAAAGGGTAGTTGCACCGAGTATCGTGAGGGCATACAAGCCTTTTTATAGAATATCCTGGCTCTAGCCCAGTAAGAGAGAATTCTGGCTCACTGATGCTGCGGATGTCTGCATTAACTTGTACTCCTCGCTCTTATTGTACCAATTCCTCAATCTCATAAAGGAAATGGTGGTAGCTGGTTTTGGAAGCAGCCCATTCATTTGTGGGTTTCGTGTGTGTTGCCAGACACCGAAACGGCGCTCTCAGTCATTTTTATCAGTGGCACACGTCCCGAGGCTTTGGAATGTGGCATTGTCCTTTTTGGCCGGGATTCGAAGGATTCAATTGTCTGACATTTAGTCAGGGTTGTTTATATACCACAAGCATGACAAGGCACACTCAGATTTTTCTACTCCTAAAATCGACGGCCGTCCTGCCGGCTCTCATCTCGCGAACTCTACCAAAGCCTACACCACTGGGTCAGGCAAGACAATAATTAGTAGCCAAGTGGTGCCTAAGGAGACTATTCTCGTGTTAATTGTTTTTTGTGCGAGGAAACATGTTACGGAAATAAATTTTAAACCTAATTATCTTTCGAGTCTGGTCAATTATCGGGCATAGAAAGTGGCATGAAGTGTGTTAATTTTTTAAAAAAAATCTGTTTCATTACAGACTTGAGTTTGATGATTGTTGATCTGATGAACGATTTACGTTGTGTTTAAATAAGTTAGTATTGTAATATTCTCAGCACTTGACCACTGCAGATACCTTTAAACAGCCCATAATATATTGTTTGGACTTGTTGAAAAATGTTTTTGATGAATTTTTAAATAGTATCAAACGATTCGTCCTGTGGGACAAATCGAATGAGCTGCTGATAACATCTCCAGACGCTTAAAAATTTTCGAAAACGCGTTTTGGTGCGTTAACAGCTCTTAGGTTATATTTTTTCAAAAAATAATCATATAAAGATGTGGAGTGAAACTGAAAAAATGGTCATTTCCTAAGAAGTAGAGTCACACGCGTCGAGGGAGAAATCACACGTTGCGCATTGTGGAAGGATCTCTCTTTGCGCAGCGGCGGGCACTCGTAAGATTGTTTTCTGCCCGATTCTCGTCCCAAAATGCCGTGAGTATTCCTACTCCCTGTGATGGTTGGTTGGCGCAGCTGCCCAGCCGCCGTCCGAAGGCGCTCGCCTCGCCTCCCCACCCTCCCCTTCCCCCCACCCCCTCCGCCCCCTCGACCGCGCCGCCCGACCGTGAAGGGCAAGCGCCTGCTTCGCACCCGGCTCAGCTCAGCTCGGCGCCGCTCGCGGCTGCTCCTCGGAAGCCCGGCCGGGCGCTTCCACTTGCACAGGACGAACAAGGAGTTTGTACGTTTTATGCACCTCAACTCATTGTATGAGGAGTCAGGACACACTAATGTTGGAGCAAGCTTTATTATGTGCATAGCATGTACACAGGTTATAGAAAAATACAAAATTAGCGTACAATACAAGGTTAGCGTACCGGACTGTCATACCCAAGTTCGCGGGTTCAAACCCGATCGAAGCCGTGGATTTTTAAGGGCGAAAAACTCCTTCGTACGCCTTCCTCCGGAGGGGAAGTAAAGCCGGCTGTCCCATGTTAGTAGATTTACTCGCATGTAAAAGATCCTGAAGCCTAAATGACCCCTCTGAGCAAAATTCAAAATCGCCTGTTTCGTCGCCCGAGATAATACCTTCTTTCTCCGCTAGTTGGTGAAGGGAGCGTAGTGAAATTTGCGTGGTCTGACGGAAGAGCGGGCCTGATGGCCCGAGTCTCGCCACGTAAAATAAGGCATTAACTAACTAAACTAACTAACAAATCTCATTGAGGACCTTGTAAGGTAATGTTCTTATTAACACTGGCATAATTTTTTGGATTGGAGAAGTCTAATGTACGTAAAAATACAAAAATATACTAGAACAAATGATACATTTTACTTTAAAAAACACCACTGTTAGGAAGCGCTCTGTTTTAGCTGAGGGAAGATAAAAAAAGTCATTTCAATCTAATATCCACTTTCAGCGCTGAGTGATTAATATTATAAGCCATTAAAAGCGAAGGTAGCCCTCTGTTGCCTGGCAAATTAAAGATTGACCCAAACTTTACAGCTCCGCGCGTTGGGACCCGTGTAGAGTTAGGCAGATAAACTTGTTAGACCGTATCCAAAAGAGAGCGATAAAACTTGTAGGAAAAACAATGATCATACTGAGATGTGGGAACTCCTACGGCAAACGTCGAAAGGTAGCTAGGCTAGTAAATCTTTTCAAAGCCTACACTGGATGTAAGCGTTAAACGACATTCGATCTAGGATAGGGCACCCTCACTATTTCGGAAGGGGAGACCATCCATACAAAATTAAATACAGGAATCAAAAACCGGATGTAGGTAAATACTCTTTTGCAAACCGGACAATAACTGACTGGAACAATCTACCTGCTGCAACACTAGCGACTTTTCCCCCTAGTGCGTCTTGCTTCCGGAATCGTCTAGGGAATTGCGTGTGATGCCAAATATTTGTGAGTGTCATATTTCTTAGTTGCTTAGTTGTAGTTTCCTTATAATATGTATTTTTATGTTGTCTTTGTATGTTCTGTGTAAACCCTGCCACCGACTAAGAGCGCATTAGCAGGAAATAATAAATAATTAAAAAACGTGTGCTCGGAGCGAGAAGCCTAAAGTTCCTGCGCGGGGATGACACACGAGTTGCAAAGGGCCTTCGCACCTGCAACATTTCAGTCCTGTGGAAGACCCTCAAAAGAATCGAGATCCTCACACTGGGAGGTATGAATGAAGCAAAAGCCCACGAAACATGAATTCTGGCTACACCACGTGGTTAGAGAATTCTTTTTCTTCTATATTACCAACTGGATTTATCTACTTTCTCGTTACCAAGGACCCGCAATAGGAATTATTCTGCCAAAAATTCGTCGTTTTCCGGCGCACGATTACATAACTTTCTCTTCTTATGAAGTACCTTTGTAAGAGTAAGAATGTGAAATGAGCATTTGCTCAGAGTATCTTCTGACGAGCACTCATAGAGCAAATAAAATACCGAAGCGATGTTTCAGTTGCCCGAAGCATCGCTCTATGGCAACATGTTTCCGAAAAAAACTATGTTATAAAGAAAAACCTCTTCAGATTTGTCCCATCAACTGCAACAACATGGAGCAAACAGCATCTCGATACCTCCGTTTTCAAGATATTTGCTGTGGCCAACTTACGTTGTCCACCCTGTGTAGGTCAGTATTTAGTATCTTAGGTCTCGTACAGGCCATATTGATATGAAACGCTACCAAATTAGGTGTAATTTTTTTATAAGATTAAAATTGAAGTTACGTTTCCATTCGATTGCTGAAGAAAACGCTTCTGATCTCGAAGTGTACTGCAATTAGTTCCATCTGCTGTGCATCACAATAATAAGCATTCGAAGCAGGTTCATGCCACCCGCTTGGATGACATAATCCAAGTGTCAATTGACCTGTGGGGTCTTAAATGTGACGTAAATATTTTCTTTACACATGATATCGTTATAGGACGTAGCGGCACTTATTATTCAACGCATACTCAACGATGAGTCATTCTGTGACTCTTCTGTTTACCTACCTCCATTAGAACGTAATGTCTTCATTATGCAGTTCATGCACAAGAGTACAGTGCATGTGCGCAGTGGCAAAATGCATATTACTGTCTTGCGATTCAACGAGGCTGGGAAACGCTCTCGTAACGGATTGTCCCCGATCACGTGCTTCAACAGTATAAAAACTGGCGTCCTTATTTTTGGCAGAGAAATAAGAGGGTGTTCTCAGTTGCGATAGCATCGTCTTTGATTCATCCCCAATTACGTTACGTTGGTGGCAATGTAACATTCGTGTCACGTGATTACAAGTCTCATGAGGCAGGGATGCGGCGTCACGCACAGTGAGGACGCAGTTATGCGGCGTCACGCCGGATGGAATCACGTCGCAACTTCAGAGGGCGCGTCGACAATTAAAATGCGCTCATGAGCGTTGCAATATACGGGAAGATCGTTTTGCGCATGCCGCATCATGAGTTGACAATGCGACAGTCTACGGGAATGTCAGAGAAAGAACTAACGAAAACAAAATATTATTGTCTGGTCTGCCAAGGCAGACCCCTTGACCTGAGGAAGACCACGACAAGACGGTTGAAACTTCAGCATCATAGTCTTCCACACAGAGTCTCTCGGATAGCCGAGAACAATTGCAGGGCTGGCGGCGGAAGCCGATCACTACACAAATTGTCACTTGTTCGACCACTAGCAAGGAAGGGGTTCCTGAAGAAGAAAATACTACTATCCGTGCACAAGTCAGAAATTCTAAAGTAAATAAATTATGCAGTTAAGGATTTAATCGTATACATTAGCGAAAGAAATTATTTACTGGCTTGCATATTCACAAATATTTTGATCAGGACACGTCAGCCCATCTAACACTCTTAGTTCCCGGTACCATGGCTCGTTACCCTTCGTATGCCTTATCCATTCTATTTTAAGTCGGTTTTCGAAAGTAGCCCATCGTGCCCCCGTCTCAGTCTTTATTACTTTCTCGCCCTCACTTCGCAAAAAGAGAATGCATTGTAATCGTGCTCCGGAAAATGGCGAATTTTTTTTACAGGAAGCGTCATATTGCTAGGTCAGTTGAACGGATCAGGAATGGTAGGATATGTACTTGAGAGCCTGCAACTGAATCATAAGTCCTTATTCAGAAAGTTCACAGATTTTCGAGAGCAGCTGAATGTGTGGGTCGAATCCAATCACTTCTTGGATGATAACACTGGAGGCACGATGTTCTGAGCGGTCACGTCTGTAGTTTCCTCCGATCAATTGCGGGGAATGAAAAATTAAGCCGTGGACTGCGTGCACGATATTTCCTCCCCCATTCCATCCTTAGGGCCAAGCGATTCTTTCCTCGAAGGTCCATGTTTCATAGAGAGAGAAAATCTCCGACAAAGGTCAGCGCTGAAGTTACGCGACACCAGAGTTCTTGTGTTTCTTGGTGAGGTCACCCGAAATGCAAAGTAATGAAGTGAACTTCAGTCGCTGAAGATGAAGTGAATGTCAGTCTCCAAACACAAATTAGCCCACAAAATGATGTTCTTTGGAGTGTGTTCTATTCTTGTGCCATCGGCCTTCGTGTGTCGTAGCCATCTGCTGGGAAGCGCCGGCCGGGGTCCTTCATGCTCCACATGCACGTGGGGCGGGTAGTTGGTCCCCAGTCTTTAAGCGCACGCACGTGCGTGTACGCACCCTGGTCTCCTTTCGAGGGAGCTCCAGACTCTGAGAAATGCTAATGAGCCCATTCATTATCTCAAGGCATTCCGAACGGTTGTCGAGGCTCCAGCGTTCTGTCTTTGGGTTCCTCGTTCCCTACGCTGCGCTTTCTGGTAATCCCAATGTACAATTATACTGGTTTCTGGAATGGATGTGAGGAACAGGACTCGATCTTATGCGCCTTCAGGGATTTCACTGTACTTGAAATTCTTTCTGTATTCTTCAAAAAGTTCTATTCTCTAAAAATTAAGCACTAACGCGTACTGATTTACATAAAAGAGATTCAGAAGTATTAGTTATTTGTTATTCATTGCTGTCATAGATCAGCTACATTGAGACATTCCATTTATAGTTCGACTTAAAATGTACAAGATTTAAACATGTCATTTCTATTCATTATTAGGATAAAATTACGAGTAATTTTATGCTGCAGCACTATTTAAGAATTGGTTTGTTTAATTGTACTACTGGAGTCATTCCCAGTGAAATCTCTGAATTTTAGGAAAATTTGGCCTTGATATCGCAGAGTTTCGTTCTCTGAAGATTATAACCAAAATTGAATGAATTATCATTAGATTATTCATTAAAAAATTTAATGATTATTGAATTCATTAACTTTTTTAAAAGCAATTTTGACTCATTTTATTTTTTTAATTTCTTCCTTATCCCGACAATTTAAAAATTCAAAAAAAAACTATTCTATGAAGTGTTGTACTAAAATATTAAAGATGGAGAATTTCCGTTAATGAAACATCTTACGTAAAGATACATTTAGAAATAAGATCATGTACAATTCTTGGAAAATTTGACTTCTTTCGCGTAATTGTGCGTGGAAATAGGGGCGAGAAAGTACATGCTGTTTTAGCACCAGTAGTTTAAGAAAGATTAGAGTTAATTTTACTTTACAGATTTCCCGGTAAATTACGATGCTTATTCGAATGGGATTGCTTACCAAAATATTTAGATTGTCAGTGTCGTTGTTGAAGAAGGCTATTGTACTGGTTCGATTAAGTAAGGCAATTTTTAACTACATATCTTAGTAAAGAATGCGTTTAAGAAAAATATTGTACTTATACCAGAAAACCAACAATTCTGGTTGATTGGAGAGGAAGGAGATCGAGCGCGGGCTATGGAAAAGTACTGCTCCAGCTTTCGCCTAGTATTAATCGGAGAAACAACAGAGTACTACCGGTCGCTAGAATTCTCCTCTTGACACCGACTGCACTCGATCTAGCTGCGAAGCTAGAATTGGAAACTACGCCACCGTCGGGAGTGTAACCATAGGACCTCCCGGTCAGAGGCACTGCAGAGACAGCGCCAACCCTGGCTCTCAGCTAAACTCAGCCGCTCGGAACATTCTGAGAAATCCACAACCGAGAAAATCTGCCTCACCGTGGAAATTTTAATCTATATTTGAATGTACTAATTTATGTAAATGAAAATTAGAGTTTAATAATTACTTCAGTTATACGAGATAATGTATACCAACATTGTTTCTGGGTTGCCACGTTACTTTAACTTGTAGATGGACAAATAACTATAAATCTTCTTTCCCAAATTTTATACTATATGTTACAGTTTTCTAATGTTTCTTTTGAATTAAAAAAATCATTATAAAACGTTTTGATAGTTCCCAGCAATAATTGATTTCTTGGATTTTGACATGGTTAAGTCAACTCCATAAGAGCTTCCACCTCATTGAGATTTGGAAGAGAGACGTACAGCATCCATACGGTCAACAGCTTGGTCATCATATAGCATCACTGTCCGTAAACTTGCTATTATATTACTAAACGATCTCCGAAGTGAGCGTGTAGGCCGTAGTGAATTATGACAATTTCTACATGTAAAGGTTCGGTGGAACAATGCTTTCATTTCTCACCTTCATTGCCTCTAAATACTTATTCTTTCTGTTTCAGTAATTATGCTCAAAAATATCCAAATGGAGATTACACAGTTGCAAGCTATTAATTTTTATTTTAACTGCGACGTCTCATAAGTAAATCATTTAAGTCAATATATGTAATGGAGAATAACTAATTATACTAAAATCTTATATGTTTACTGAAGTTCTAGACGCTTGGATGAGATACTTGATTGTAGGTAACTGCTCTTTGGAATATTGTTCTACCCTGGGATGATTTTATGGTAATGCGAAAGGAGGAGCAGGTAACCTCAACCGCTAAGGTTAATGGGATAACGTGAAATGGGCGAGGTTAATGTAATCAGGCGGGGAGAGGCCCACACCCGTTGTAGTACAAAGAAACCCTCAGTCACGATGGAGTTTGCCCCCTCCTCGGGATCGAGGGATCTCCAAACTATATGCCAGAGGCTGTCCCAAACTGCAGAATAATCCGACAAACAGGAAGCAAATAAGGACAATATACGGAATACGCTTTTGGAGGCCGTTCATGCGTGCTTGTGACATTGGAACCGAACGCCTTTTCGTTGTTTCGTAATTGGATAAGACATTATATAATTTCACGGCTGGTTATTTTTGTTTGCTTTACATTTAGATCATACGTCACATACAGGCATGACGAAAATGTACGAAATGCTTATGTGGTTATAATTAGCCTCTGAAGGAACATACGCGAGGCCTTGGTCCTTCACCATTTGTTTCAGAGAAATTCGAAATATTACACTTGGTTCGCCAACATGAAGCTCTCGCACGTTTTGTCAAATTCGATCATTTACTTCACGTTTATTACCACCAAACGTCAATTTTGTCAGATAATTGACAAAAGTTCAACAAATTACTCACCACAAATGTTCACAACCACGTGCATTCAGAATTGCCTCCACTACGCACGGCTAGTCATTCCAAAAGGAACATGTTCTCCACGCTGTGATATCCACAGGTGCTGCTTCCTTGACGTGCTCTGGCGGGCGCTTATCAACAGACAAGCGTCGTGGCTCGCTGCTTGCGAGTTTGCGGAGGAGGGAGGGGCCACTAGGCTGGTGAAAAGCGAGAGACACGCCGGCATCTATAGCGGCCCACCGCTGTCAGTCTTGCCTGAATTTGTGCAGCCCTGATATACGCAATTCTTTACACTTACTTTTCTGAGATGCGCTGAACGCGATGGCATTTATTGTTGGTAAATGTTGCATGTGCTTATGATACTTCATGTTGGTAAACAAAATTATATTTCGCGCGGAATGATATTTATCCGCATATCTTGGTAAAGAAATGAGTGCGGGTGTATAAACGGGACTTCATATCGTGGGAAAGTGAATAGCTGCGATTAGAAGGAAGCTGCGACGAAATTAGAAAATTACGCGAAGCTTGCTGTGGATGACCAGGGTTAAGGTCAGGATAAGGTCGAAATTCCAAAGGAATTATTACTGATAATTATCAGTATCATATTATAATATGAAGGTAAATATGAATGCAATGATTATTTACGTTTGAGATGACTGCAGTTGCTAATCGCATCCATTCTCTGCACTGGTCAAGCTTCTTGATTGTGGAGTTTTTTTCCGGAACCCTCAGGTCAAGTCCACGTTTTGAAGTCTGCTTTCACCTAACCAGCACAAGAAGGTTATGCAACGTTCAGTGCCTCTCGCGACATGTACATGTGCCAAATACGTTTGGTAGAAGTCATTATAGAAAGGGACTACCTAAAAACGTCAACAGTTTCCACGATCTTGCGAGTTAAAAGGATACGCGCATATTGGGAAGGTGGTAGGACATCCATTCAGCACCCGCTAGTAGGAGTTTCATTTGAGATATCTGCGTTAAAAACAGTAAAAATCTGTATAGGACATGTGGGAGGAAGTATAATGTGCGCGCGTGTTCATGAGGATGAGTGAGTGTTAGATGGGAGGGAAGGATCGTGAGAGAACCGTGACTGGAGTGCATGGGAGGTGCAGCCGCCGTGGAGGTCGGGAGCGAGCGAGGCGCGCGCGCGGAGAGGTAATCGCTGAAGGGCCCCGCCCCCGGGAGCGCAGGAAGCCCCGAGGCGAGCGGCCGGGCCGGGCCGGGCAGGGCGAGGTGCGTGCTGCACGCGCCCGTTAGCTCTCGTCGTCGCGGCGCCGCGCCGCGCGCCGCGCGTCCCGTGGCTCGCGGGGGCTGCAGCGCCGCGCGCGCTCTCGCTCGCCGGCCGGCAGCGGGAACGCGCCCCAAGATGGTAATTGAACCGTACGGAACGCGCGCCTTGCCTTGCGTGGGAATCCCGTTGCCGGAGCGACAATCGGCGACGGTGACTGCGCTCGAGGTTGCGGAGACGGTGGCGGTGGCTGGATGGCAACGACAAGGACTGTGACTGCTCTGGCGGTGGCAATGGCCAGGGCACGATGAGGGTGGTAACAGTGATCACTTCATTCGCGGCTGGGGTGGTTCCCCGATGGTGGGAGATACCTGCTTCGGGGAAAACCCCGCTAGCCGACGGTAGAACGGCGCCGGATCTTTTCGTCCAGCACGAGCCTTCCGAAGGAAAACATGTACTGTGCTTACGGGACTAATGACCTTAGCAATTGACTGCGCCCGGAATGACCAATAACCAAACAACTTGCCATTTATTGGCGCTTAAAACATATTTTTTCACACTTTCTCAACTTGTACACAACCTTATTTTAAGATCGTCTTTGAATAACAGAATGCATTCAAGAAAAAAGATCTACCAGTTCTAGGAAGAAGCCGAAATAATTTTTAATTTTTGCAATTTTCATTACTTCAGAGGTTATAACGAAAATAAGACCCGCACCAATCTTTTAAGTATTCTGTACGCTGTCCGAGCGAAAAAAAGTTGGAGCTATTTTTGAGAAAATTTTGAAATGAGGCTTCCAGTGAAGTCTCCCCAAAAATCAAAATATGTATCTGTTTCAAACTCACAAGTCTTCGAGTTCGCTTAGATCGATCAAGGAACATCAGATTTGGAGAAAATAGACTACAAATGGACGGACGAACAGGTGGACAGATAGAAGTTTTGCCGTGTATTGGTTTTGCGGTATGCAGCGCCCATTATACGTGCCTTCTAACTCTTCAAAGTGTTATAGGAAGTAATTGACTACATATAGGATTAAGATTTATCCACTTTTTTGTATGCAGGGTCTGACAATAATAGTTTTTCTTAGAAAAATTCGCTGATTTTCGCCGCAGGATTGCAATACATTCTTATTATTACAAACGTAGTACAGTTAAAACAAAAATTGAATGCAACAATTTAGATGATGTTTCTTGGCCTTTTATGACAAAGCAGCTCGTTTTTCTTTGAAATTTTTTTTTCTGTTTTAAAGTCAAGTCTGGAGTGGCCTGCTTGGTATTTATATAACTCAATATTCAATCTGTGGCAGACAACCCTTACAGTGATCGAGTAAATTAAATCATGAATAAAAAATAAATCGGCGTTTCTTCTCAGCGTTTATTGATCTTGACTCAGATATTCCATGCGGAAATGTAGACGGGATGAGGCTCTTTTCTCTCCTGCACGTCCACTTCTCGTAGAAAGTGAATTACACGCGGAATTACACCAATGACGGAAGTGCGTAGTAGCCGTCATTGTCCTCCTGGCGTGGCTTTGCGAAAGACTACAGAGCAAAAACTCTCCGTGAAGGACCTTGTCTTCGGACGAGTGCGCGGCGGTGGCGCTTCCAACGGAGGCCTTTCATCGAAGCCTCGACCTTTCCCAGCGTGTGTGTGTGTGCATGCGTGTGCTCGCTCTCTCCGCGGGTCGAGCGAGAGGACCCGTGAACGGACGATTGCCATCGTTTTGGGGCAGCACACGCTGGTCACGCCCCCTGACATTTGCTCCGCAAACAAACCCAAAATGGAATATAGAAAATTGTGTGAACTTCCTAGTGATGGTGCTTCGTCACATACACTTTCGTATTAATTGTGGCCGTGACGTAATATAATAAAATTAATAACTTGTCATCAATACTTCAGTCTTCTATTCAAAAACTCTCTTCATCGAATGAAGTGCGGGAGATAGGATAAAAACAGTATCTTTAATTTTGTAAATTCAACATTTTTCTTTGTATTCATTGTTTTTCTTTCTGCCGTTTCTTTACAAAAAGTATAAAGGAAATTAATGGGAAGAAGAACGTGTTTTATAGTAAATATGTTATAGTTCGGAGTTTCATTATAAACCCTTCGAAATTAGGAAAATTGTAGATGTTGCAATTTATTTTTGAATCTGACCTACACCTGGAATATTAAAGACAAAGATTTCTTTTCCAACCCAATTTATTCTTCAGTTATCAATTTACAACTCATGCCATAAACGTTTTAAAAGAATGTAACTAGTTGTTGAGTAATTACACAGAGGAGGAAAAGTGTCGGTATGTCGCGCATTTTCACTTAGCTATTTTGCATTGTAAGAGTACCTACCGGGATTTTGTTTAGTAAGTTGCTTGCTCTTTGATGCATATTTTGTCCCAGTACGAACAAACTTTGATTACTCTGTTCAAGTTCATTTAACTTCAACAAATGCAATTCAACTTCCAGTTGCAAACGATTCGAAAGACTCACGATTCGAATTCATTCACTGTGTTGTGATCAGTAGTAACTTCAACGAATCTTAGGTGTTTATCTGCTAGATCTTGTCAAATTTTCTTATCAGTGTAATTCACGTCACGTGCACGTTTTCCTTTCATTAGTCAAATACATTTACTCTGTGAATGTGAACAATGACTCATACTAGAAATATGTGAAAAAATACACAATTCAATGCCCCCAAAATAGTCAAAACAAAGGGAAAGCATTATAAAATAGTGCTTGTTTTGAAAGAAATGAATTTTCAACACAAACACAAACAAAGAGATGTTAAACATTTTGAATGACTGGGCTCTCGCTAATTTTATTTTTAATAATTGCTGATTCAATTAGTTTATGCTCTTTTTGTGATTCTTGTAATGTTACAAGCTATTTTATATCTGTTTCTTGGTACTAAATAAATATTTAATAAAAACAAAACATTTTGAATTGTCTTAGTATTGTTATTATACCTGCAGGTTAGACTTGCAGGTCTAACACGAAATCATTCCCAGTGGTAGTTATAGTATTACTCATCGCTTCTCGGCGCTTGGATTTATGAAAAATACTCAATGCACGCGTGGTATTGATTGTTATAATTGATCAAGATCATTGAAGTTTACTTCTACTATATAATAATACTACTAGTTATATTAAATTATACTAGTTATATTTCTGGAATCCCTGCAATCACAATAATTCATTACTGTAGAATTAGAAACAAATATTCAAAGGTAATCGTATTTTTAAACGGCTACAGCAATGGTAGTTTCAGACATTGCAATTCCTTTACGTGAGGGGATTTCCGATTCTTCTTTGTAGGTCTCTTATGTACTTTGATGCACAACTATAAACACAAATTAATTCTAACCCTCGTTAAATGTCATTTAAACTCTTGTAATATTTATTTCATGCATAAAAATTTCAGAAAGATTTCTCCTTTGTAATTTCGCTTCATTGATCAGTTAGATTTATTCATCTTAATTCCAGTATTCCTATCATTGCAATGTAAGTATAAAACGTATAACATGTTTATTGAATTACAAGATATTCTAATAGTCTTATTTCATTCTTAATATATAATTTTCTTTTTTAACTTAAACTGACATAATATTCTCTTTGTTCTCCACTAACTAAAAATGTCCTTTCTCTGTGTTTTACTTTAAACTTTCATCTATTACTATGATTATGTTATTAAATTTTCTAAAATTGTAATTACTCTACTTTTGTTTATGTCTAATTATAAAACTTATTTCCTCCGCCTCCGCTTGAGTTTTGTCTCCTTCTGTTCTCTCGAGTCCTTCCTTCTTGTAGCAAGTACAACCGCAATTGGTCTGCTTTCTCTACTTTACTTTGAAGACATTCTATACATTGTATCAGTCTCTTGCTCTTTCACCTACACTTCCACACCCAACATTTCAGAAACTTTCTGCAGCACCTTTATTGAATTTTCGCTTCCTTTTTCCATTGCATTATGTAATACTAAATAAATTCAAATCCAAGTCCATTATTCTCATGTTTTGGGCTTCCGTCTCTCCACATTTTTCGTTGAACATTACATTTTACTTCAGCATTACTGACTTATACATTCAAATACTTTGCTTTCCTAATTCCATAGTGGATTATATTTGCCATATTGAAAGCTTTTTTTATTTAAACATTTGAATTTTCAAAATTTATAATAATGATAAATGTGATTATTATAATTATGATTAATATTTTATATCGCGCTCTTCATTTGATTAGACCTTTTTCAAGTGCTGACTGAAGTGTTAGTCGGATGGAAGTTGCAGTATAATTAATTTGTGGGTTTGTGAATCTCCCTAATTTCATTAGTCGTGGAAAAGAACTACTGAATGATTTGAAACTACATTTACGGGATTTTCATTTTCAACAAGTGAATGACTTTTGAATGATGTAATCGCAAGGGTTCAGCTAGTTCGGAGTATTCTGATTGATCCCATTATAAATGCCCAAATATTTTGTCTACTGTCAGATCCACAGCCAGCCACATTACTCGTCTTTGTTTCTGTGAAGTCGGGTAATAAAAAAAGAAGCGGCAATTTTTTATTATATTTCTACTGAACTTAACTAGAAGATTGAAACATAACCATAATCTGAGTTTGAATGCTTACTTTTCATTGTAGATTTAATGAGAGAATAACAGAGAAATATTTAATTTTAAAGAATTATTTGTGTTAAATGCATATTAAGCATATTTTATTAGCCCATTATTTCAAATACTAATGTTTTTCTTGGATTATCCACTGATTTACCTCTTTTTAATTTTCAACGAAGGAATTCTGTTATTGTTTTCTTCGTAACAAAGATGAGAATTCAGGAAGATAGTGATCTCTCTTCTTACCTGATGATCCTTCCTCGACAGGAAAAGGTCTTTCCTAGAAGCCTTCCCATCGCTCGTCCGTTTTACACTGTTTTTTTCTTTTACACCTCATTTCGAATTCTATTTCATTATCCGTTGAAAAACGAACGTGTTTCAGAGCGCAGCTGAATTCAAGTTTTTGTTTCAACTGACGCTGCTTTATTAGTTGCAAGGTATTTGTTTACTTTTAATTTTAATGTCCAGGCATTGATATCATTAAAGTTATTCGTGCAAAAGTAGCTTATATTTAAGACCTATACTACATACTGTTGAAAGATATTAATGGCATGCAAAGTTCGTAATTTTAATTTCTTATTGGCAGCATTGAATTATGAACTTAGGTTTTTTATGAACTTGTGGAAGGACCTCAAATTGCATTTTAATAGTAATATACATATTCTTCCTATCTCTCGAAAAGAATTTTCGTACTGTTCAGATGTTCTCTATTATAAAAATTGGAATAATTTGTGCTACTGAGTGTTTTAATAGTAATACGTTCTGTCTTTATTACAAATTACTTTAGAAAAGATTAAAAGATGGGTTCCGAAACATTTAATAAAAATAGTGTATTGCAGAATAAAACTTTGTTCAATGCTTGATTTAATGTAATATTTATTTATTCATTTGATTGTCTTTAATTCAGAGCACTCTTAAGAAAAATGTTAGTTATTTCTGTGTGTGTACGCTATGAGGATTGCAGCTGTAAGGAGTGGTTTCGTACTGTAAACGGGGATGAGAAAAGATTGTTGCATTTATATTGTGGGGGTGGTGGAGGTTTCAGGAGATATGGTGTCGGAACGAATGACTCACAGGGTGCTCAATAGAGGGAGTGAAGAGATATCACAGGAATGGGGAAATAATCTGGAGGAAACTCTTCAGGGGAGAGTGCTTATTGATTGATGCGTTGGAGGGAATGTTGGAATGGAGAGAAGTTGAGTGACCAGATCCTGGACACGATAAAGTTGAAAGGACGAAATGACCTCGCGAAGAGAATAGATGGGAATATATAGGGAGAGTTAATACCATGTAAAGAGCTGACTTCGAGCAGAGCATATCTATATTTTGGGGCATTGTTTGTTCCATTTGACTTGAAACTGAATGTCGTGTTCGGTCGTTCGCCGATACGGTTGGGGTGGGGGCATGATCTCATCCGCCAGGCCCTGGCGAGGCAGCGTGGGACGGACTCGCCCGTCGCGCGCGTTAGAAGAAATGCTCACAAAGAAGTTTTTGGTGCTTACTGTCAAGGAATATTTCCATTTTTAAACACACCTAACTTACATATAGCTTAATATAATTTAACGAATGGCAAACGGCGGTATTTTGGTCGGTAACGTAAGAAATAATCAATATTACCAATTTGCAATGCAATGCGCACAAATTGAAAGTAAACTATGAAGTCTCCGGCTATGTGTATTATTTATTTAGATACCTAAGGACGTCGGGTAAAGTGCAAAAAGAATGAAATAGTTTCTATTTTACCAAAAAAAAACGCAAATATTTGATTTTGTCAATATGTCATTTCTCATACGTTGTGTTATCAATAAGTTCTCACTTCGTGCATTTGTGCTTATGGCACGTCATGCGGCGAGGAAGGAAGAAGCTTCGGTATTGGCGTGTGCCGTTACAGAAAAACAATGTTTGCTGCTCCAGTGCCCCATGTTGCACACAATCGTGAAAAGCATTTTCGCTGCTGCAGGCAAAGTAGTACTACATTCATTAGGGGTTTCTTGCTGTTGTTTTTTCACTTCCGTTAATTTGTATCATACGCACACACACATTGATCCTTGTGTAGAGCAGTAGCACCCGCCACGCCATGGCCGTGCGTGGAGGCGGCGGCGGAGTGCGCGGGCGCGGCGCGGCGCTGCGGGGGTGAACGGCCGTGGAAGCCCTGACGGCGCGGCCTTGCCCCTGCGCCACTCTCGCTCTCATTCGCGGCGCCCTAGTGCGCATTTGGTTTCATTTCATTGCACTGGATTTTCTCAAAAAAGTCAAATCTTTTCCAAACATTTTTTATTACAATTTCAGACAAAAAATGGCACCTGTATTCAGTACTCAAAGTTAGTCAATCTGGCCGTTGTACCAGTCTAGTGCCAAAAAACGGAACAACCTAAGTTGATGTGCCGACACTAACAGAAAACATTTCAGTTTAGTATTATTTTAATTGAATCTTAAGGAAAAGAAAGTTTTTTTGTGCTTACTCCAGTTGGAAATTTTTACTTTCATGGTTTTCGCCATAGGACGACGATACACGATGCGAGAATTGTAATTGACGGTAGATAGTAAGACAAATTGTATTTTTTGTACTCTCACCCCTTAAAACAGACACGCCATGCTGTTAAACGCCCGCAAAGTCAGATATCTCGGACTAGGCCCGTAAAAATGCACAACTGATGCGCAGTAATACACAGAATAAGATTATCTACTTAGGCAATCTACTGAGAATACGCTGTATACCGAAACATTCCTCTCTGTGTATTATTACTCAACAATTACCCAAGTTTTTAAAAATAACATCTGTCAGATACAAATGTACATCCAAATCCTGCGATCCATCTTCATTTAAAATGTAATGTATCACGTATTACTATTGAGTGAAAATATTTTTTGAAGGATCATGTTTCAAATGACTGCTGGACATGACACATATGCACTTAATAATCTTTCCTACGCTAACTACGAGAACCACTCAGACTTGCTCTCTGTAAACGACGAAACAGCAAATATTTTCTATAGATCGATTGCAAAGTACACAACCGTGCGACGGCATGAATAAACGATTACTGATAAGTGCTCATTGTATTAATTTTAAAATATTGTAAATAGTAAATGTTAATAATATAAATTAGTTAATCATATAAAGTGATGAAACATCTGTGACTTTTGGGACCTTTCATTTAAAGCAAAAATCACGAAATTTGGTTGAGTAGGAAACTCAAACTTCTTTTTAGACAAAAATCCTTGGTGTTTTCACTATAAAGATTATTGCAATTTTCAAAATATCAGTGTTTTATAGAAAGTCGGAACTACCAATGCTATAATATAAACACGTTTTCTTCTATTCGAGGAAAATATTTACAGAATAAAATTTCGTCCTTATTCCATGTCGTAGGGGCTTCGTGTAAAGTACCTCCCAAAACTAAAATATCATAATCTACGGAACGGCACTGCTAGATTTTATTCCGTATAATTTTTCCAAGTTTCAGCTCAAAAACTTCTATTGGGGCAAGCGTAACGTATACTTTCATTTATCCAAACAGAGATCCGTATTTGCGAAGACAAAATTGCGAGTATCTCCTAGCCTTATGCACTTATCTTAACATCTTGGAAACAGCACTAAATATATTGATCCTGACGTGTATGCGAAGTTACAGTTTATAACTATCGTAGCCACGGAATTTATGACCGAAAATTCCAGGTCGTATTATTGGCGTGATTTGAATAATTTTCCTGCGAGTACTACATTGTATAGAGGAAACTAAAAACGCGTACGTTCTCGTAGAATTAAAGTCGACGTAAGCATTAAACAGTAATATTTCAATTTCATTCGTAGTTGTCATGCCTGATTCTAATTTTAAGATTGGTATGTTGAAATTTCTATAAATTGACGCAGGAATACGAAATTACTTGTATAACCCTATCTTGATATCTAGAATCTAGCAGGAAGCTAGGTTGCCCAATATTGAAATCAAATGTTTATCTAACTTCTTATTCAGTTCTAATACTAAAATTATGAAAAATTAAGGAAACGTTTAATAATGTATGCTACACGAACTAAACAGTTTTGTTCCTTAAAACTTATCAACAATGCATGACTTTATTAATGCATTATTATTTGCGAATGTTGTACGCTTCTTGTTACAGAGCTTGTGACAAATTACGAGAAATCCATCACAGAAAATAGTAAAAGAAAAATCACAAAGTTGATTCTGTTATTAATTTGGTAGCTAACGAATTGCATTGGAGCTCGAATCTTAAAACTAAGTAGAAAATATGATTACAGTAAATACTTTGTAAGAATATCCAACATAACATTTCATGCTAGTCGGAAAAAGTAAAAAAAAAAATTGGAAAGGCGAAGAAACATTTGAACCAGTGCTGCACGTAAAGACTTAAATGAACCCCTTGGTTATTTTATTACATTTCCGCCTCTTTTTTAATGTTTACATTTTCTTGTTTTAGAATAAATCCAGTATCGGATTGTGTGAGTATTCTTCGTGAGGGAACGCACTGCAGAGGGCTTGCTCGTAGGAAGACTTTGGTTCAGTCGTAGGGCCGGCCGCGCCGGTGCTCGTTTGCGTGCTTGGGTAATGGCGGCCACCGGCTCCACGGCTGCGCTGGCATGGGCACGGCACGGAGCGCTATTTTTAGCCCGGAACAGGTTCCTCCGTTCTCCTCCGTCTCCGTCGCTCTCCGCTGGCGCCGCCGCCGCTGCCCTGCGCGCGCTTTCTGGGAGGGTCGCTGCCCCGGACCCGGCTTCGAACCAACGTCCCCCTCTATCGCTTTGTCTCTGATTCTTTCTGTTTGTCTCTCAGTGCTTCTCTCCGTCTGCCTCTATTATGTCCCCCTTGTCTGCCTCTGTCTCTATCGGTATCACTTTCCGTCTTTCTCTCCCTGTTCCTGTCTAACACTCTCTCGTTCTAATTCTGCCATTCCTCCTCTCTGCCTTGTTACGCCTGCACACACACACACACACACACACACACACACACACACACACACGAGCGAGCGAGCGAGCCCGCGCCCTCACCGAGCTCC